>CM060444.1:166399584-167599584 GCA_030545235.1 Helianthus tuberosus
ACATATAATCTATTTTGAAAACGCAACACCAAACACCCCTAAAACATTATGGTAATATTATATACTCTAGTATAGCTATTTTAGTTATTTGTACAATTCACACTTTAAAACTACTCATATTTAGTGTCAACAACTGGTGAAACCCAAACATTGCGATGAGAATGTTAAATTTTATAGAGTTAATTACTGTTTTCGTCCTTGTGTTTTGTCAAAAATCACTATTTCAGTCAATTAGTTTAAAAATTGCGATTTCAGTCCCTATGGTTTCACTTTCGTAACCATTTCAGTCCACCAACTTAACTCCATTCATTTATTCTGTTAACTTTGAGTGAAATTAGGAAATTGCCCCTATGCTTTAATTAAAAAAAACGCTGGTCACAGGTTTCGAACCTGTGACCTTTACTTTGAAATGTGATTGTTAAACCAATAGGCCATGTATCAAGATTGTGAATGAATTCAATTTGTTTTTCTTATAACATAACCTATTCATCATCATCTTCCCCAAACCTTTCATCTTAACCAATGGCATAAGCCACCATTAACAACCCAACATCTTCAATTGAAGCGCCGGAAAAGATGACTGTTGCAGCATAACAGCTACAATTGAATCTCCGGAGAAGATGACTGGGGCCACCGGAGATGAGGTGTGGTGTGGTGGTGTGTGGCGGAAGTGTGGCGTGCGGCGGAGGTGTAGTGGTGTGTGACGAGGATGGTAGTGGTCTTAGGCAGAGGTGGTTGTGGTGTGGTGTGGTGGTGTGTGAATAGGATGGTGGTGGTGTATGGCGGAGGTGGTTGTGGTGTGGTGGCTGTGTGTGGTGGAAGTGGTTGTGGTGTGGCGGAGATAGTTATGGTGTGGCGGAGGTGGTTTAGGGTTAATGGTGGCTTCTGCCATTGATAAAGATGAAAGGTTTGGGAAGATGATGATGAATAGGCTATGTTATAAGAAAAACAAATTGAATTCATTCACAATCTTGATACATGGCCTATTGGTTTAACAAGCACATTTCAAAGCAAAGGTCACAGGTTCGAAACCTGAGCGATTTTTTTATTAAACCATAGGGGCAATTTCGTAATTTCACTCAAAGTTTACAGAATAAATGGATGGAGTTAAGTTGGTGGACTGAAATAGTTACGAAAGTGAAACCATAGGGACTGAAATCGCAATTTTTAAACTAATGGACTGAAATAGTGATTTTTGACAAACCACAGGGACGAAAACAGTAATTAAAAAAAAAGTTTTCTACTTTTGCGAAAAAAAACCAAAACGATGGGAAAACGTAATTTTGAACTGAGGGCGAAATCATAATTTTTATTCAGGGATAAAATCGTAAATTAAATGGACCAATGAGTGAGTGTCAGGCAGCTGCCGGCATGACTGTAATTTTTCACTGAGGGAAAAATTGTAATTTAACCAGGAAAACAAACAAAAACGATGGAGAAAATGTAAATTTAATTTCAGGGCAAAATCGTAACGTGACTATGAGGGAAAAAAACTAATGGAAAAACTGTAAATTTAAACGGGGAAAAATCGTAATTTTGAACCGAGGGTAAAATTGAAATTTTTTGATGGGTGCAAAAGCGTAAATTTAGAGCTAATTACTGTTTTCGTCCCAATGGTTTGTCAAAAATCACTATTTCAGTCCATTAGTTTAAAAATTGTGATTTCAGTCCCTGTGGTTTCACTTTCGTAACCATTCCAGTCCACCTTCGTTAACCCCATCCATTTATTCTGTTAAGTACACGTGAATTGACCATAATGCCCTTATTAATAAAAAACAAAAAGATATCTAAATGAGTTAATTACTGTTTTTGTCTCTATGGTTTGTCAAAAATCACTATTTCAGTCCATTAGTTTAAAAGTTGCGATTTCAGTCCCTTTGGTTTTATTTCGTAACCATTTCAGTCTAGTCTTCTATCACCGTCTGTTTTACCATTAAGTTTTTAATGAAATACCTAAATTACCCTTGTGTTAATTAAATAAAAAACCATGGAAATTTAAAAGATTGTATTCTAGGACCCACTTGTTAAAACACAACCCCATGCTACCCCACCCCACTCCATCCCTGCTCTCATTTCCGGCAAAAGTTTCCGGTCATCTTCTCCGGGATCACAACCCCACCTTCTTAATGTCCGGCGACCCATTACCCCACCCCAATTAATATCTTCCTAGCAGCATCAATTAAAAACTTTATTAAAAACTTAAGGGTAAAATAGACGGTGTTAGGTGACTGGACTGAAATGGTTACGAAAGTGAAACCACAGGGACTGTAATCGCAATTTTAAACTAATGGACTGAAATAGTGATTTTTGACAAACCACAGGGACAAAAACAGTACTTAACTCATTTAGATTTCTTTTTTGTTTTTTATTAATAAGGGCATTATGGTTAATTCACGTGTACTTAACAGAATAAATAGATGGGGTTAACGGAGGTGGACTGAAATGGTTACGAAAGTGAAACCACAGGGACTGAAATCGCAATTTTTAAACTAATGGACTGAAATAGTGATTTTTGACAAACCACAGGGACGAAAATAGTAATTAACTCGTAAATTTATCTTTAAGTCGGGGTAGAAACATAACTTTGAACTGATGGAAAAATCGTAATTACAAGGGGAAAAAACTAATGGTAAAACTGTAAATTTAAACGGGGCGAAGTCGTAATTTTGAACCTAGGGCAAAATTGAAATATTTAGATGGGAGCAAAAGCGTAATTTTATTTTTAAGTGGGGGCAAAAAAATAGTTTTACACTGATGGAAAATTCGTAATTTTAAAGCGGGATAAAATCGTAATTTTGTTGGGCCAATAGGGGAGTGTCAGGCAGCTGCCTGACACTATTACCTTCACCGCCCATTTCACCCAATAGGTGAAAACAACTATTGACGCCAATTGGATTACCCAGGGCAAAATTGAAATTTTTAGATTTGAGCAAAAGCTTAAATTTAATTTTAAGTGGGAGTAAAAACATAATTTTACACTGATAGCAAAATTGTAATTTTAAAACTGGAAAAAATCGTAAATTTGTTGGGCCAATAGGAGAATGCCAGGGAGCTGCCTGGCACTATTACCCTAGCCGCCCTTTTCACCCAATAGGTGAAAACAACTATTGCCGCCCTTTGAAAATGTATATGTTGAAAATAAAAAACATACCATATATGACCTAAAATAATCTCCAAGAAATAGTATAAAAGGTTTAATGAGTTCATGATCAAACATAGTTTTCAAAGGAGTTGTGATATTTGTGTATTCAATTTGTATATTTGCTCATTAATCAATTTGGTAACATACAACGGAAAACACATTACACTAACACAGATACTCTAAAGCGCATAACCACATATTGTGAAAAATTTTAAAAAATAAACCATAGCAATACCATACTCATTATATTTTTATAAGCTGCGTAATTTTTCCGCGTAATTATTTTTAACTAGCGCGTAATTATTGTGTGGTGTTATTTATTACTGTGCGAAATTACATATATATATGTTGTGTTAGTATTTTACCTTAAGCGAAATTGTAACAGCCCAAGCATTCGTCGGGTGAAAATAAAAATGTCAGCTCTTGGATAGGCAACCCATCGGGGGCAAAGGGAACAATATTTTGGCACGGTTTACTTGGGCCGCTATAAATGGAATCAGAGCCAGGGACAGGAACCGGGCTAGTGTGCCAACAAGGGCGTTGGCTCCCTAAGGGGGGTGGAGATGTAAGTCACACATCGGTTGAGGAGGAGAACGGAGCCTTCCTTATAAGGGGGTGGGAACCTTCTCTACCAAGACGCGTTTTGCCTGGGCTAGCAACTCGTCGGGTGAAGACAAAACCGTGAGTTCCTGGATGAGCAACCCATCGGCGGCAAAGCAGACAGTATTTTGGCCATACTTAATAGAGAAAAATGAACCAACATAGCTACTTGGATGAAAAGCGTTAAAAATGAAGCTCAGTGTTAGAATTAATATAAATTAGATTTTTAGACTATGCTAGTTAAAAATGACAAACTTTAGGGATAAAAATGGAAATTTACTAGTTAAAAATGACAAACCTCAGATTCGAATTACGTATCTATGTATGTTACTTGAATATCATTGGACGTATTATTATTCAGTTAGAATAATAAACTTGTAATATATTGTCCAGAACTTGAAATATATTATGTATTTGTTTTTGATACATTAGGTTCCCTACCTCCGGAGGAGGCTGTAAAATCTCTAAAAAGGATACAGCATGTCGTGAATAGTAATTTCTCGACCCTTAAGAGTCGATTCGTCTTAGTAGGATCGGTTTTGTAATTCAAAAGAGGGTTGTGGCACAACTTGTTCCCCCTTTACCTGTCATTTGTTTGTAATTTGTTGTTTTGGCATTTTAATAAGAAAATGGGTATGAGCGATTTAAAAAAAAAATATCGTTTAAATGAAACTACATTAAAAAAATTGTTATAAATAAACTATATTAAAGTGACTATCCACATCATAACTCCCATCTCTTCATTTCCTTTGTATTATGTAAGAACCCTATATATATAGGTTTCTTTGTATTGCATAATGATATCTTAATGAATAAGAATTCATGTTCTCTTATTCTCCATATTCTTGTTCTCTACATGATCTTTATAGTCTTGTTCTCTCATATTTATTAGAGTTATATATTGGTTGCTAATAGACCGTTGATTTACAATACGTTATCAGCACGACGGTGTTTTTCCGAAAGCCTTGTTTTTGTAGCCGCTAGCGACATCACACAAACCCGAATCACCTGTAAGGATTGTAAACACGGTGGTCACTTTTCTGGATGATGTGAAATCCACACCTTGCAAAAGGATGCTCATTTGAGAAAAAAAGGTAACCTTATAAAAATCATCTTAGATTATGATATATTAAACATGTGCATGCCACTATTTGAAATTTTGCATTGCATTTTTATATGTATATATCCGACGGCATTTAAAAAGGTAAATAATAAAAAGTAGAATGTATTGTCTAGAAATTAAAGTCACTTGATTTGTCTACTCTAGTGGTTAAAAAATAAAATCATAAAATCATATTTTGATTTGAGTTATACTTCATGTGGTGTGGTGTCTCACAGATCAACTCTATTTATTCAAACGAATGGCATATGATTTTTTTTATAATTCATTCTTGTTAATTTAACATAATATTTCATGTTAGGCTGTTTAGAGATCTGTCATGATTAGTTTGAATATTTATGTTTGGTAAATGAAGTTAAAATATTATATAAATTTGACGATACACACTTTGTACTACGGTTATCAAAGTTGCACACTATAATTTTAATATTTATTGTTTTTAATGATTTTGATAGAATCATTATTTTGGTATTATTTGTGAATATACAAGTTAAAAATTCTTAATATGTCCAAATATACTTAATATTATTAATAAGAATCATGAAAAGAGATTTTCCACATATATTGTAATCATCTTTAACAATTTTGTTTTATTTGATCTTACCGTAACCATTGTTATTTTAACTTTTATGTTTATCGGTGTTCATGAATCGGTTTTATTTGATCTTACTGTAACAATTGTTATTTTAACTTTTTATTTACTGGTGTTCATGAATCGAGTGTCATATACGAAGAAGATTGAAAATTAATTGAATCCGGGTGTAAGTATTTTCTCTCTTTTGTTATATACAAAGTTTCTTTGATTGGATACTCGATCAAGGACATAATATATACACTTTTTCTGTTAAAACCTAGGTGAAGTCCCTTTTATTCCTTTAACTGAATTTGCTTGCTTGTTGGCTGTAAAAGAAAATAAAATATTAATGTTGATCGTAATTAATTGTTTTCATTAGTCATTGTTAATATATAGCATGCCAAAAGACTTTTACACAATTAGATATAGATGACTTTTAAATAAATAAATAATAACTACTAATTTCATATTTGTAACTTTCTTAATGTGTATTAATTTCATATTTGGATTAATTGTTTGAAATATAAAAGGGCTATAGGTTTTAATACTTCCCGACCGTTTCTAGTTTATCACTAAATGTCAATTGTTATGTTTTCTTTTAATATGCTAGTATACAAATGGGTTTGAAATGTTAGTAAATGATTTTCAAGAAAGTTATATTTCTTAAATGGTAATTATTGTTTTTACATCATTTTAAAGATTTATAAGTCTTGATAAATAATGGAATTGAAATTCAAATGCTATTTAAGGGATCATGAAATAGTAAGCGTTACCGTGAAATTTTTAGTTGTTTAATGTAGTGCTAAAATATTTTTTATGTTTCTACTTGAATTATATAAATATGCATTTATGTTCCAAAGAATACTATGAAGTATCTTAGATACGTGCTCCAACGTGTGGTTTGTATGATTATAAATACTACACAAAATTTAAGAAATACAAAAGGTTTTTATGGTGTAGTGCTTTAAAAATACGGTATTACTACAAGATCAAGATTAACAAGTAATGTTATTAATATTTTGATTCAACATATGAATTTGTATTTCATACAAATATTATTTTGTACAAACGTTTTTGGTCTTGTGGCCGATTTCGATGGAGATGATTGAACCATTGATACAATAGAATTAATGAATTTTCTATCTTAAATGATGTTATCAAAAGTGAAAATTTTAATTGGTTACAGGTAATACATATTATTTAAATATTTTCTTTTAAGTGTGATGAATATTTCATAAAGTTTTCATACCAACTTTTTATGTGGTCACATATTGTGAATTGTTTTATGTGGTCACATATTATATTATGATGCCATGTATTATATAATTTGACTTTATTTTATATTGTGTATTTCATATATTATCATATACTCATTTGTAGTATTCAATCGATCATCTAAATTGATTTAATATCTCTCATGAAAGGGAATCAAAAGTTTAGACATGACACCCGAGATGTCATACTCCCTAAATCTCATATTGAGTATGTAGAAGGTCATAAGATGTTAGATCTTATATGATTCGGACATGTAATTACTTCTCTATGGTGTAATGCAAAGAGAAAATTACAAGGTAAAATCGGATAAAACAGTTTTCATTTGTCGTTCTCAAATATGCTAAAGTAGCAATATTATGTAACAAGGATAACAACTTTGAAACGATTTCATATCCGTTTGTCCGAACCATGAAACTTGGTTGGTTTACATCATTCTTTGAAGTGAATATGCTTATAAGATTTTTGAAAATGTTGGGATGATGGATGTATTTGAGAAACTTATAATGCTGATCATGTTACTAATGAGATCCTGCTATCAAAAGTTGTAAGATAGCCAAGTTAATAATGAAACCGACTATCAAAATTGTAATAATGGTCACAATGAGATTGACAACTTGTAGTGAGGAATTATGAAAGTGATTATAAGAACACATTGTTATCTCACATATTATGATATTGATCATAAATCAAAATTTTATGAATAATGATTATTTGAATAATTGGCATGATCGGTTAGACCACACCGAGTCGATAATGATGTGAAATTTAATGAAGAACTACAAGATTATTCTTGTTAAGTGCATGCAATATTTGCTCTCAAGGGAAGTTAATGATATACCAACTAAAGTATGGTTTAGATCCCTAAATATTTTGGAAATAATAAGGGAATATGAGTATCCCGACATGATACCATTTAGTATTTTGAAATCGATGCATCGTCTAAATGGTTATCAAAGCCACAACCTGAAGCTTGTGTGATTGTGGCTTAGCTAATGTGATAGCAAGCATATTAATCCAGATTATTATTGGTTACAAAGCCAATGATCATGAGAGGAGCAAAAGTTCATTTAGCTATATGTAATTTTATATATAGTATCATCAATTCACATCAAGCCAATAAGTTATAGTTCTCCCCATACAGTTGGTTTTTGGTCAGGAACCAAAGATGTCTCATCAAATATTTTGGTTGTGCGACATATATTGAAACTCATCCACCAAACCGCACAAAGATGAGACTTCTAAAAAGTTTAAGAATATGTTGGGTATAATAATCATCTATGATTGAATACTTAAAGCCATTTGTGAGAAATTTGTTTATGGCTCATTGGTTTTTCACTTTAGTGAATGAATGTTCCCAACATTAGGGGAGATAACAAGCAGTTGGAAAGTGAAAAATGAAATGAATTATCATGTCATCTTGATCCTCAGACTATAAACTATGAACTAGAAATTTAAAGTATAATTCATTTATCAATATTAAAGAACAAATTACCAGACAAGCTCACTGACCTAAATAGAGTGACTAAGTAAGTCACATAATCAACTGCTTATGCTCCAGTTATATTTGTGTCCAAGAGGACAACCACATATTTTGTAATGAGTCTATTGCAAGCCTGAAGCGTGGTAGACTAGTCGATTCCAATAATAAAATTCCTAGAAAATTGGAGCAAGTAATTAAGATGGTCAAGTCGAGGTTATAGTAATAAGATCTAAAGAAGAGACAATAGACATGATGGTTCAAGAAGAACCTCAGGTACCTGAAAATAAAGAGATCTCGATAAGTTGTATCATGTCTAAGATATGTATGGAATCGAAATAAAAATCGACGTCGTTATACTTTTTTTATATAATGTAGCGCTTAAAATGATTAAATGATGAGGATCAGATTTAAGATCTGGCTATGAATGAATAGTAAGAAATGATTGGCCAAAAAATAGAAAGACGCAAATAAGGCAGAGTTTAGTTATCTAATGAAATGGAAAGTTTCTGGAACAACAGTCCATACAACTGAAGTTGTAAAATATGTTGGATACAAATGTGTCTTTTACGCGAATCATGTGAAAATTAAATTAAGTGATATAAGTCAAAATTGGTGGCACAAGAATTTTTGCAAAGACTTATGACTGATTATGAGGAGACATATTCTCCCGTGGTGGATGTTTTGACTTTCCAATATCTTATTAGTCTTGTAATATATAAAAGAGAATTGACATGCGTCGTATGAAAGTTATGTATCACTTGATACTAAGTCATATAAAATAAGTTCTCGAGAATTTTATGATTATTATTTAAATTCGGATCTGAATATGCATACATGTTGTATATGTTATTGAATTGAATATAACTGGAACTCCCCATGAGTATCCTAAAGCATTTGAGTGCTTAAGAGCTTAATTGAAATACCTTATGCATGTAATTATTGTGCACCAATACTCCAATAAAGATATATAGAAAATGTGTACCTGGTTATTATGGTATCTCAATGTACACAATGTATAAACATGGTATAATATGGATTTTACAAATGAAGCAAGTGTTTAAGATATCCTTGCATAAAATCAATGAGGAGGTTTGCGTGTCAACACTCCTAAAGAGTGTATGCACAAACATTGTTGGTCAAAGTGGAAAGGAGTATGAGAATGTATATTTATAAAGTTAAAAAAGATAGTATGGACTAAAATAGTCAATTCAAATGTGGTATAATCGACTTACTAATGAGCTCAGCAAAGAGAGAAATACATAAATTGTAGTGAATCCATTTGTTTTCATTAAAAGAACAATATGAGGTTTATGAGTATTCTGATATATGTTGATGATATCATTGAATCTCCTGAAAAGATAAAAATGAGCTCAATTATTAAAGGAAGAATTTGCAAATTAAAGATGGTATTGCAAATATGTGGCCTGATATGTAGAATAAGCATTTGTATTATTATTATTATTATTATTATTATTATTATTATTATTATTATTATTATCCATCAATCATAATACAAGATGGTGGACATGTTCATACGCACAAAGCTTATGGTATACATACATTTTATGATGACCAAGTAGTTGGTATAGAAAATGACTCTTATCATCTCTTATCAGAGAAGTAAAGATCATTGGTCCAGAAGTACCATAGTTAAATACGAATTATATATCTTGCTAGTATTTATACACAGACACATGTCATGAAATTCATTGACAAGATATAACTCGTGTATAATGAGAAGATAATGTAACGGGTAAAACATATATTTTTATACCCATAAGGTACAAAAGATATGGATTCATATTTTACTAACCCATCAACAAGTTTGGTTAGTTTTGTAAGTGTAGGGAATGTAACAAAACATATTCATGGATTTTATGGTATCTACTTACAAGTGAAGGCAAATAAAATTTCACATGAAGATCATACATCAATGCTCATTGAAGGATTTGACATTAATGGATCAAACAACATACCAAGCTGCACATCAATGGATTACGAGGTTTGAGCAAGTTTCAAAGAAGCCGGACCTAAGTCACTTATAGGATACATGTAAAAATGAGGGGGGGCATTATACAAGTTGCACTCTTTTTCCCTTAACTAAGTTTTATCCCAATGGGTTTTCTTAGTAAGGTTTTTACTGAGGCAACATGCCTGATCCTAAAGTATCAGGTGGAGAAAATACACGCTGCACTCTTTTTCCCTTAGCTGAGGTTTTGTCCCACTAGGTTTTCCTAGCAAGGTTTTTAACGAGGCAGCAACACCAAGTGTATAATACATTGTTTTCTTTTATTACGTGGATAGTCAAGGGGGAGTGTTATAAATAAACTATATTAAAGTGACTATCCACATCCTAACTCCCATCTCTTCATTTCCTTTGTATTATGTAAGAACCCTATATATATAGGTTTCTTTGTATTGCATAATGATATCTTAATGAATAAGAATTCATGTTCTCTTATTCTCCATATTCTTGTTCTCTACATGATCTTTATAGTCTTGTTCTCTCATATTTATTAGAGTTATATATTGGTTGCTAATAGACCGTTGATTTACAATAAAAATCAATATATGCATAAATTATCATAATCTTTCAATGCCTTTAATTACAAATATTTTCGGTCACATTTTTTTATATATTATATAAAAGGCAATGCACACATTATATGTATATAAAGTTAATGCTAACTAAACGTATAGGGTCCGCCCACCAGCATCCAAATTGTTTGCTGTACAGAATGGCCACCCATACTTTGATTTTTCAAGAGAATGGCAGTCACATGGCAATCTCAGCTCACATCTTAATTGGGTTTGCATACAAATAAATGAATGTTGTGGCATAATTGGGTTTGCTATACAAATAAATGAATGTTGTGGCAATCACATCTTTAAAGGGGTCCTTTTGTTGTGGGTTTAGAAGGGGTCCTCTTGTTGTGGGTTTAGAAGGGAAGGGGTCCTTTTGTTGTGGGTTTAGAAGGGAAGGCATGTTGTGTCCGTAGGTTTTTTGATGTTTCCTACTTAATTAATGATGCTAACATTTATCCGTTTTAGGCACCATTTATGTTACATTTTTGAAGATGGTATCTGGACACCCCCGAGGGTACTATACGGCGCGCATATAGCATTATACGCGTCGTGTAGCCTTTTTAAATTTTCAAAAAGTTATGTATCTATCATATCATGTCTGGTGACTGGGATCTACACGTGTCGTATGAGTCTATACGAGTCGTATTACTCTATATGACTCGTACTGCCCTAGTTATTTTCCTTTTTATGCAACATTTATCATTTTAACAACTTTTTTTAGTAAAAATATTTTATAACAAAAGTTATCAATTTTATACGGCATTATCGTTTTAGTAAGTTTTATTTTATAAAAAATATATTTATAAAAAATAAAAAAAAATAGGCGTAGGCACATGGGCGTAGCTTTGAAGGGGCCGGGAGGGGCGCCCGACCCCGTGAACTTTTAGCTCAGTAGTGTTATGTATGTACGTTTCGTATAGAATTTGTTAGATATATACGTTTTCGACCCTCCGATTTTATAATTTTTAAGGTATAATTTTAGGTCCGGTGACTTCCGACCCCCCGGTCGGAAATCTCAAGCTTCGCCACTGCGTAGGCATATACGTCACATATAGAGCTATACTAGGTTATCACCCGTGATTGCTTTCTGGGCTCGAGAAAGTCACTTACAATAAAAACTATTTATTGTTAATACATCATTAAAATCATAGAAAAAGGATGACATATTAAATGTCTAAGTTGGTTTGGGTGAGTACGCCTAACTTTTTTTTGTAGTTGGTTATTTTCGAATAACTAGTAGTATTGATCAAACAAGCATCTCCATCTTTAATGTGATAGTATTGTTTTTACAACCAACTAATCATAATTTACTCATCTATTAGTTCATTAATTCTAATAAAAATAACAGATAAAGAAAGGGTGTTGTTAAATACACCCATAAGTCAACCTTTTTTTTAAATAGTAAATCAAAAGACCTATATAGGCTCTCTTACCAAGGGAGAGTAGTCAAACATATTGCCTTAAACAAATAAATACCTCGTTAACCCCACCCACCCCACCCCACCCCATCTATGCCCAGCCCATCTTCTTATATCACCAACAAAAAAAATCTATATATTGTTAATGCGCTTTTTTGCGGATGTGGCTCTGTTCGGTTCAAGACCGACGTCACGACATTCCTCCGTCGTACAACCTGGAGAACGACACACAAAACACGAAGACACAAGAATGGCATGATAGAAGAATGATGACATCATCATGATATCATCATGACATCAATATACTATTTCAAAATGGGATTAACGTATATGATCGAGATAGAATTTATGTAGGATCGAAATAGACATATGTTATTATGTTGAATCAAAATTGACTTTTAAATGTCTATTTCGATATGATACAAGGCTATTTCGATTATATGCATACATGAGATGGGTATTTCGATAGAAACACATGTATTTCGATGTCCCAAGTCTTTATTTTGTTGTATTTCGATTTGTTGTGTCTGTTTCGTTGTAAATCTCTGCTATAGTCTATAAATACCAGTAGACATCTCTGTTTTCAGTAGAGAGCACGATTCAGAGGGTTAGGGCAAAACATTGTAAACCTTGTAATGTTACTTTGCTGAAATCAATATCACTGAGCTTTTAAGTGATAATTTTCTTGTATTGATAGTGTTCTTGCTTGATTCACATACAAACCTGGATTCCGCATTTGTTAGTGTCTTCAACAACAAGGAATAGGTTCTCTAAGTTCCTCCATAGGGACCTACAAGTGGTATCAGAGCTTTGGCTCACTTCCTTGTTGAAAATCAAGCATTTCGGAGAAGATTTGAGTGGTTTTGAGTGTTATTTGAAGAGTTCTTGGACAAACACTAAAACCCATTTTCTTGAATGATAATCTGGACTAAAAATGAGTAAAATGAAGTTGTTTGCTGATAATTTTGGTTAAACTCTGGTTAAAACTATTGGAGATTGTCAAAAACGTGAATTTTTAGTGAATTTGGGACTTAAAATTTGAACTTCTTATTTTCCGGTGACAAACTTGGCCGGAATTTCTTGCCGGAATTGTACTCTCTGGTGAGGAATTGTTATTGGTTGACCTTCAAAAAGGTAAGTGAGCAGGAGTGTACCATTTATCTTACCTGCTGCATATCCAGTTTCTGTCTCATCTGTATTTCGATACACCTTAACCCAATTCTGATTTCGAACATCAGTACTCATTCTACATAGATTTAGAGTGTATGTATCGAAATTACATCCTTTTCGAATTAGAGTGTGTATCGAATATTCCCCCCATCTATTTCAAATTTTATTTCCTATTTCGAGATCCTAGCCATATACAAGTGTATTTCGATCCCAACATCTATTTCGATCCCACTCTATTTCGATATTGATACCCCAATACATGCCTATCTTGATTTCAAAGATTAATTCCTATGTCGATCCAAGTACCTTGATTCCTATTTCGATCAACACCTTTAATTTTTTGCTTCGATACCTACACCCTATATTTCGATACCTTCCTATTTCGATTCCCACCCTTTGTCACCTTATTAGCACAGTGAATTGACACTAGCTTCATAACTTCCTATTTTTAAGCAAAATGAGTACACTTCTGTGGGGTATCGGCAATACCTAGAGAATACTGTTTTGGGAGCAACCACTCAAGCCGTCCGCAATGATTCTAGAAAACCAATGGGCATTCGTTGCTAATCAAAACCAAAGCATTCAAAATTTATTGCTAAGAGACAATGAGACCGGAAGCGGGAATCGTCCACCAAATCTTTTTCATATAAACGATTACCCTGGTTGGAAAGGTAGAATTCAAACATACATTCTTGGGCAGAATACAGAGTTATGGCCTAGTTTTATTACCCCTTTCAATCTAGCATTTGAGGAAGCCGGATCTAATCCTATGACATTGGCAACTATGTCCGATGAAGATAAGAAGGCTTATGATCTAGAGAAAAAGGCTTATGCAATTCTTACCCAGGCGCTTGCCCAAAGCATTTATCAATAGTTTATCGGTTGTAAAAACATAAAAGATTTGTGGGAAGCGTTGCAAGCTAGAGGTGAAGGAAACGCACAGTCTAGAAAGGTCAAGCTTGATCTTCTTAAGAAAGAATTTGAAGGGTTTAGGTGTACGGAGAAGGAGCCTCTTGGAGCAATGGCAACTAGGTTTCCTCACCTGTTGAGTGAAATGTTTGTTTACAGAGTTGATGTTTCTCATCAAGAAATGGTCGCAAGATTCGCAGAGGGTTTACCAGCAGAATGGAGTCAATATCTGGAAATTCTTAAAGAGAATGGAGAGATGGAAAGATTAGGGATTTATGACTTCATACAGAAGTTGGAAAACAAACACGAAGAGGAGGTAAGAAAAGCCAAAAGAATACTTGTTCCTCAGAATCCAGAGATATACTATGGAATCGGTATTGGTGGTATTCAAGTCAAAACTCAACCTGCACAGTATGTCAGACCTCAAACTGCATTGGTGTCAAACTCCAATCAGGTCTGGGTTCAACCGTCTCCAGGTTCACTTCCACCATCACGTGCTGATCCCTACCCTCCAACACAGCAAGCTTCCTATGGAAGTTCATCTAATCCTTATGGTGGATCAACATCTAACCCAAATACAGTTCGTCTTGATACCTCGAACTTCAGCAAAGTTAGTGTGGAGGTTGCCAAAGAACACATGGAGCTTATAAACACTTTGGTGAGTTCCTACTGCGGGTTAGTAGCTGGACAAGTTGGCAACATCTACTTAACCAGTGAAGATTAAGCACAAATAGATAAGGAGGAGATGGAATTGATTGATATTAAATGGGCTTTTGCAACTGCTGTGAGAAGAGCAAAGGATTTTATGGAAAGAACATGAAAAAATAGCTTGGAAAGCAGGAAGGATTCTCCGTATGGGTTCGATAAAAGGATGGTTACTTATTTCAACTATAGAGAAAAGGGCACGAAGCCCCCACAGCAAGGAAATCAGTATCCGTTCAACAAAAATCAAGTAGCTAACAATGAAAGAGCAATGGTTCCTTCAAACAATGCTAACCGGGCATTGATTGTTCAGGCTAATGAAAGTTGTGATTGGTCTGTACAATTACGAACCAGTGGTGGAGAAGGAACTGCATGCTTTGCCAAAATTTTCAAGAACGGTAATGATGGGGAATCTTTGGGAAATGATGATAGTTCAGGGTATAGCGGTAGTTCAGATGAAGAAGGATCGAGTTCTGGTGAAAATAGATCTAAAGATGATGCTGAGGTAGATGATGTGATTGCTGAAAATGAATCGACGGATAGCAAGGAAGTAGCTTTGGAACAGAAAATTGAAGACTCGTCTGATGATTTTTCCAAGCATCTTTCAGAAGTTGGATCTTTTACTTTTCGTGCTGCATTCATAGCCCGCTTAGATTGCTAATCCAGTCAGGTACGTTTCAATAAACCTATCTTGTCTAATTGTGTTGAATGTATGGTTTTAAAAGGTAAATACTTAGAACTAGAAGGTAAATTCGATCATACCAAGAAACATCATCAGAGTTTGATTGTAGATTTGACAAAGTGCACTGAGGCAAACACAACTCTTACGCTGTGTTCCTGAGTTTCATTAAATGAGAGAAAAGAAAAGATTTGGAAGGAAATAATTTTTAGTTGCGTTCCAGAATTTCATTAAAAGAGGGAAAAGAAGAGAAAATGAGGGATTTTTTGCCTAAAATTAATATTTCCAATTTGGAAAGAAACGGAGAGAAAAGAAAGAAAATGAGAGAATCCTTTCTTTTCTCTGCTTAACTTAACTCGGGAGTTTAAAACGACAATTGAAACCTTAAGGAAAGGTTATTCTGAACTTAAGAAAACCATTCTTAATAAGCAAATTGGTATTAATAACTACATTAATATCATTGGTGAAACAAAGAGAGAGCTAGCCCATGCACGGTGTGAACATGATGCAATCAAACTCAAGTTGGACAGTTACTCCAACTCGAGATATGTTTTGGATCATATCATCGATGTTCAAAAGAAGAAATGTGATGTAAAATGCATTGGCTATCAGGCTTGTCCTCCTCCGGTTAGTCACAACTACACCAAAATTCCTGATGACGATGATATGCCACATTTTGAACCCACCATTCCTTTAGATCTTGCTGAATTTACAGCTGGTCAAAGGTTCACTAAGGGTGCATCCTCAAGTCAAAGTCAATTGGATGAAATCAACAATTCAAAGTCTGTGAATAATCAAATTCCTCCCATTGTTGAGGATTATGATAGTTCGGATGAAGAGTCGGATGAGGACAAACCTAAGCAGTCAGAGACGGCAACAAAAGAGGAAAACATACCTCTCGAAAATCACATTCTTTGTGACCCACCTGCAAAACCATCCGTGACTGCTACGGTTAAGTATGTTAAATCTTCTGCTAAGAGTTGTGAACGCGTGAACTTACTTTACACGTTGATTGGTTCTGATAAAATATGTTCAGATAAGGATTTCCCAATCAAAAATGTTAATCAATCATTGATTAATAAAGTTTTCGAGGATTCTACTAGTAAGTTTTTGGGTAAGTCGAGCCCAAGAGTTGTAGTAACTCAATGTGCTCCTATCCCAAAATCTGAAGTTAGAAAGAAATATGGGATCAAAATTGCAATCTCAATACAATCAACGAAAGCAAAGTCACGCTAACCAAGGAAAAGGAAAACAAAGCCAAAAAAAGAAGAAGGTTCAAAATGTGAACTTCGTGAAATCACGAGGGCCTGATAAAACTGAATCTTTTGAAAACAAATCCAAAATGGATTTTGTTATACAAAGTCAAATTTTGAAAAGAAACAGTGAAAACAACTACACACAACACACAAACTGTTGTGATGTAGGACCAAGTACCTCAAGATCACGAAGTTCATCATCAAGCTCTTATAGTTATGATATTCCGAGGTTTATTGAGCGGAGATCATGCTTTGAATGCGGTGAGTATGGACACATTGTCAAGAATTGTCCATATCTTACCAAGGGAAAAACAAAAGTTGATGGCACCCATGGTAACAGTTACCATACCAATCTGTTTCACCAAAACAGTACCCCCGTCTTGTTAAACAGCAAGAAATGAAACAGAAAAAGAAACAAAGAAAAAAGTTTGAGAATGCTTTGAAAACAGAGGTTATCCAAGCACAGTCTGTTAAACCAGAGTTTAAGAATGAAAAAAAGAAACAAATTTGGAAACCAAAACCGGTAACTGTTTCAAGGGGAGTTCAATCAATCCCGAATCATTGGGAAATTGAAGTCACAATTGTCGATGATGTCGGACGACCTTAGTCTACGAAGGCTTGGGTCCCTCTTTCCAACTGATCTTTAAGTGAGTGTGTAGGATGTTCCAGGAGGAACTATTGATAGTCCTAGGATTGTTGATAGTGGAGCATCCAGCATCTGATTGGCGACATGCGACTCTGACACAATGATTAAACTCGGAGATTATGGTTGCCTTTGATGGAGAGAGAACAAGAAATGAAGACAAAATGTCCAGTGAAAGAATGTTAATGAATGAAGTTGAAAACTTCGACAAGATGAAACACGTGCCAAAATTTGATTGTTTGTGACAAACGACAAATAATTGGTAATTCTGTACAATCTAATCACTATTTTTATTACATAATCTCATGCATTTAACGTGATTTAATTATGTAACTGAGTCGTACAAAATATAACAGTGATACGACAAGTTAAACATACTATAACATATATTGGTTTCGTCGCATCACGAAACAAACCAAACTATGTCCTAAAAGTGTTGGTAGAAGTGTTGGACGCACTATTCACGGTCACACTATTCATGTCAGCAAAGCTGCTAAAACGAAACAGAACTATGAATAATGATATATGAAAGAAATATCTGAGTCCATATATACATAAAAATCCTAATGTTGGAACCTCACTTGCAATAATACATAACTTTCCGGTATAACGCTTAAATCACAAAATTGTCTGATTTGACCATAAAAAATAACAATTTTAACTCGTCCGCAACACTATTTCAGCATTTCCGCGACTCTAGAATTATGATTAGATAATGACAAGTGCCTTAAAACACTTTGAGGATATCAAAAATGCATCAAAGACATCGCTTCCGATACTACGACGAACAGTGTATAACTTGACTGAAAAGCGACCGATTGTCGAACCGACGGAGATTTTATTATCCGGTAGCCTTTTACACTAGTCCTGTGAACTAGTTAGGCTTCATTTGAGATCCAAAACACCTTCATACATTTTAGGGTTATGAAAATACAATCGTCGGAATGAAGTGTCGGTATAAATTATAATTACCGTTATGAACCCGAGAATTAAACAGAAGGGGTTTCTACTATCTAAACTCAATGTCTACTAGTCTCGTGAACTAGTTAAGATCAAATAACATCTTAAACCCCTAATTACTCCCTAATGATGCAAGACAACCCCTAATTAACATACTTAAACTAATTACCAAAATATCTCACTTTTAACAATATTAGCACATGTTAGTTTATAAAATATGACCAAAGCCATACTTGTACCCCACCCCCACCTTTCTTGTTTATAGCACAAGTGGGCCCAACCACTTGATTTTGTTGAAAAAATTCAAATTATGTATGGCTAGTAAGATATGGGGCATGGTGTGAAGAATGGTGGCGTTATAATACTAAATCCCTTTATCATTCATCAACTTTTAACACATTCCAACACACCAAACACATCTCTCTTCCATTCTCTAATTCGGAATCCCCAAACACCCTTAAACCCTACCATTTTCATCTTGTAAACACCCTAAATTTCACCATTTAAACCATATCAGGAAGGTCTAAGGTGCATGCAAGCTTGGAGGATCATTAGAGGTTGTTTTGGAGCTTCCATATCTTCCTAATCTTCATCCTAAATCCACTAAACAATTGCAAAATTGTAAGATCATTATCCACCAATTTTAAGCTTGTTATGTTATGTAGATTATGAAAGTACAAAGTGTTCATCTTGATCTTCAAGAAAACAAAGCTTAAAAACATTAATCTCAACTTAAAAAGTCTATACTAATTATATAATATGTGATGATTATGTTGTTTTTGTGTTAGATTATGCTTATGCTTATGATGATTAGGTTAAAGTAGGATGATTGCATGGATAATCTTGTATAATCTAGGTTAGAAATGATTATCTAAACATCAAGGTGTTTAGATCTTAACAAGATCATCATCCACATAATCCATGAACTATATTACAAAATAAAAGTGAACTTTAACAATTTAAAACTTTCATAAGGATAAAAAAGATCATGATTTACAAAATAATGGTGTCAAAAGTGTGTTAATCAAAGTTGTTTAAATGGATGAACAGGGCTTTAAAGTGTGTTAAATATGATGATGTAAGTAATCTTGTTAAAAGGATTAAGAGTGTCATTATTTTTATTAAAAAGAATGGTTAAAATTATATATAAAGTTCAAGGATTATGAGGATAATTATGTGTGATTATTGCTTGTAAATGAGTTTGGGAAACTTGATTTGAGATTGTTGTGATTAAGGGGTTAAACATGTTTAAAAATACGTTTAGAAAAACATGGAAAACACCATAGTTTAGGGAAAACTATTGCGAAATTTTCTAAAAATCTAATCGCAATTAAGAAATAATTAAAAGGTGATTAGAATGGTTAATCATGATTAGCAACCTTAATCGTGATTAGACAAGCCTTAATGGAAAGGTTTAAGTCCTAATCATCTAAGGGATTTTCTAAACACTTATATATAGTTTCCTTAACTTAAAATGAATAAATATATATATATATATATACAAGGTAGAAATATATATATATATATATATATACATAGAATACTTTTAACTTGGGTGTATAATACATGTGCATTGTGTGTACGTATTTAGTATATAGGATGATATCTGAATACAAGAAACACAAAATATATATCATGAAAATACTTGTGATTAATCAAGTAAAATGATACATACACATGTGTACTAATATTCCAAAAATACAAAAGGAAATGCACAGAAGGGGATGTACATAAACTTATTCATATAATATCCCTAAACGAATAATCGGACAATTCGGGCAACGGACGAACTTATAAATATATATCCCCAAGAAATAATATATATTTTAAACCGACAACTAAGAGATATAAATATCCAATAAGAAAAGGAATATATATATCATTCACCGACGACAAACGAGCATAACACCACCACGAGGAGCTACTACGACACGCCGACGACACTTTGGCGATTTCAACGCGAGAATATATATGTATATATATATATATACATATATATTAAGCAACTACGATGACAAGTCTAAAAATAATGTAATTTTTAGACACATAACAATATATATTTTCACCAATAACAAAACCAGAAAGTTAAATGTATAAAAAGTGCTAAGTATAAATATACGAGTTTATAAGTATATGAATAAGTATATTTGTTCATCTCATACTTAGTGAAAATTTCAAGAAAATGAAAGAATATAAATAGATGAACTTGTACAATTGGTTTTGGCTAGGCCAATTACAATAAATACATGGGCAAGGCCCAATAACATCAAGACACGGGTTAGGCCCAATCACCTAAAGACATGGGGCTAGGCCTAGTCACATAAAAACATGGGCTAGGCCCAATGACACGCGTGCAAGCCACGAGGACATATGAAGGACGAGGCATGTTCATACACGATAAAATACATGACAACAGCTTAATAGTATGATTATTTAGTCTTTGGATATTTTGTAATGGGCTTAGCGTATTGGTTAGTGAGTTAATTGTTGTAATGGCCTTGGAGAATGGCCTAGCCCAGTTGGAAGCCCTGTTCACAGACATGTGGTATATAAACATGTTTTGTGATTAGGGTTTTAGAGGTCTTGGAGAAAAATGAACAGAAAGGCTAGAGAGAGAGAGGAATTTCGTAGGTTTGAGAGACAAGATCACAGAGAGAGGCTGTGAGGTTGTGTGAGTCTTGAATAGATTGTAAAACAACAAGTTTCGATAATCTATAGAAGACTGTTTAATTTGTTAATTATGTTTCTACTATTTTCTATAACAATCTGATCTATAGGATTCCGCATTCTAGGTTAGATAGACAATTCTATGAAAGATCCATAGGATTAAGGGACCTACAATTGGTATTAGAGCATTAGGCTCTTGATTGGCTCAGTTAAGAATTGGTTGCTGCAGAAAAGGGTGGAATTTTGAAGGAATTTTGAAATTTTTGAGGTTTGAAGAACTAGGGTTTCTAAATTTTAGAAGTTTTGATATATTTGCGAATTTTTGGAGTGTTTAATCTTACTGCATATTTAATTTTGTTGGTTTTAGTGTTTTTGGTTGTGGGAAATTTAAAGATTTTGAAGAAAAACTTGAAGATTTGAAGATTTGAAGATTTGTTCTTCTTGTTCTTCGTGTTCTTCATTCTGTTCTTCAGTTTTTTGTTGAAAATTGTTGATTTTGGTTGTTTGATTTTGAAGGCAAGTGTTAAAAAGATTTGGAGAATTAGGATAAAATCTTTTAAAATTTTGAAAAGATTGGATTTTCAGCTTTTTCCGCCGTATTTTCCGACTGACTTACTGAACAAGTTACTCCGGTTTTGACATTTCGCAGTCTGGGTGTGTTTGACGATTGACCAGCGTATTTAACAATTATGTCGTTAGGACCAGCATATTTATGACCAACGTATTTAAATTCAAAGGCGACTCAGATAACTGTGATAATAGTCCTCTGCGACATTATCATGGTGATCAACGAATTTACTAGTCACCGTAATATTGAACTGATCAGACGGCGTATTTAATCAGCGTATTTAATCTCAGCGAATTTAGCCACGAAATTAACTCCCAGTGTAATTAACTTACTAGTGCTTTTAACTCACCTGCGTAATTAACTTCAGCACAATTGGCTAACCAGTGTATTTGTTGGAGTATTTAAAAAGGTGGAGTATTTAAAAAAGTGGAGTATTAGCCACACATAGAGTATTTAACGTTTTCATGAGTAAAAAATGATCCGTAAACAATCTAAGCAAACCATTTGCATGGTTAGACTTGGTTGATTTTTAGGACAAAAAAAAAACAGGTTTTAGACATTATATATCATTGGATTCGTAATCTCGATATGAGTCTAACGGTATAATTTGGTAAAAACAGTTTTTGGAAAAAATTTTAATGTTTTTAATAGTACGGTTATGGTAAAATCTCGACAAGGACTAGTAGAGAAGGCAGATTTGGATTTTGACACAGGTTACCAAAATCCATTTAAACTTTTAAGCTGCATATTTAAAGATTATCTGAATGGATAATGTAAATGGGACTGTGAATAAACCGCCACAACTGATAAAAGTCTCACAATATGCTGACTAGAAGAAGAAGTTTGAAGGATTTGTCCTAAGTGAAGATGCTAAAATGTGGAACTGTATGATTGATGGGTACATTGCTCCCACATGACGAGTTAACGGGAGAATTCAAGTGATTTCATATGAGAAGATGGATGAATCTGAAACGCGAGCTTTAGCAGTGATAAAGAAAACCTTACCAATGGAAATTAGTTATAGTTTCCATAAGTATGTGACGTCTAGAGAACTGTGGGAAGCTTTAGAAAAACGTTATCAGAGTTTATCATCAAGACAGAGTGTAGAAGATCGTGCTTCAGAAGCAGAAGCAGATGTTGTGGAAGAAGAGAAGAAGGAAGCTGATGAGGAGACTGTTGAGAAGAAGGATGCAGAAGTTTCAAAGTGCTTGAATGGTGTGAATGAACTTACAACAGAAGTAAAGGTAACATCAGCATCTGTAAGTCATACATGTCATAATTGCACTGAACTACAAGGTAAAGTTGACAGACTATCGGAGCAAAACAAAATTCTGTTAGCTGAGCTAGAAAAACTAAAAGAGTCAAATGTTCTTTTGATTAAAAGAGAGTCAAATTATTTAAATAAACTCAAATCAAATGAACAGGAAATCTGCAGTTTAATAAGCAAGGTCAATGAACTGTTACAAAGCATTAATTTGGCTCGTAAAACCGTGAAGGATAAAACTAATGAATTTTCTGAACAGTGTAGGGAATTGGCCATTGCACAAGACCAAATTGTTGAACTTAATGGAAAGTTAGAAAAATTTGGAAAATCTTTATTAGTTAGGATCCACATTCAAAAAGGGCTGAAAAAGAGTAATGATAAAACAGGAGTGGGGTTTAGTAAAGCTTCACCTTCTAAGAATCAAGACTACTCTTTTTTACCTGATGAGAATGAGTTAACTGATTTTGTGCCTTCTACACCAGCTGTAGTGGATCCGATAATTGTGGAGTTGCCAAATAGTCCAGTTTCTTTGAAAGAATCTGTTGGTCTAATAGTACAACTCATAAATTGGAGGAGGATACTGAAGACGAAAAAAAAAACAAAACATTTAAACAGAGATTTAACAAAAAGAAAATTTATAAGAAAAAATCTTGTTTTAAATGTCACAATAAAGGGCATGTGGCAAGTTGTTGTCCTTTTAAGAAACATAAGGAAAAAGTTGATGAGGTTCAGGATGGGGATAGGGTTGGTTTGAGTAATAATGCGCAACAACATTGTCAAAGTAATCAACCAAGATTTCAATCAAATACTTCACCATCTGGAAGATTTGATAGACAAAAAAGTATTTCTCCACAACTTAGTCATTATAATGGTAAGGGTATTATTAAATAACATGTTTGTAGAAAATTGTTTATTGGTGAGGAACAAGAAAATTAGGTATTTTAATAAAACGGTTTTGGAGGTAACGACCAACTAAGTGTGTTTGCGCAAAAATGAAGAATAGAAGATAGTTTTATTCGAACGTTTAAACCGATTGATCGTAAATGAGGTTTGTATAAAAGCCAAAGAATAACTGGGAATGATGGTGGTATGAGAGTGTAAGGGTCGATCTAGTAGAAGAATGCAACGATAGAAATGTTAAGTGTGTTGGATATAAAATGAAAACGAGGCGTTAAGGATAAGGTTTCGTCATGGATAATCGAACGTCCCGCGTTCAGCAATGCGTTTGTGAGTTGTTAAAGTTTGTGTATTGTGTCTAAGTAGGGCCTGCAAAACACCGAATTTCTCATGGCACGTTTTACGAAAGTTTGGTAATGTGGTGAAAACACTTATATGTAGGAAGTACCAGCGGCGTATCCACCATGTTATGTCTGTTTCATTATTAGGTGTCATGTTACGTTCCCTGTCTTACCATACACGGTAGTACACCCTATGATTCTCATCCGCCTACCACTATAATCCCGTGTGCACTTGCGATTATATTGACTATCACATGATCCGCATAGTTTGTACTAGTTGTGTATGAGTCAGGGTACATAGTAACTTTAAAAATAAGAATGTGTGTGTGTAAGAATGTAGTATGTATGCATGTTTATGTTCAAGTATGCATGAGACCAACGTAAGTGAACCCCTCGGGTTACGCTCACGTATAGGTATGAATACGAGTATGAATATAAGTATGTCTAGGAGTATAGGTATGAGTATAAGTATGAGTATACATATAAGTATGAGTAGAAGTATAAGCATGTTTGGTGATAATTATGTATATAGTATAATTTGAATACAACGAATTTAAGCGTATAAACAATCGAGGTGTTTTGAGTATGTAAAACGAATGATATGTGTGAGATTGTCGTGAAATATTGATTGAAACGTGTACGATGATATGCATGTATAGTTGTTTAAATAGATCATTGCGTTTACTGAATCAAGATAGATTGGGTTTGACGAAAATGGAGAATCTAGTTTGTAAATGTCAAAGAAGATAAAGTATCTGATTGCTATGTTAGATGTGTTTTGAAAAAAGGAAATGCTACTCTTGTTTCAAAAAGGATTTATGTACATCGAAGATTGTCGGTTCTTATGAAGTCTCCTTGCCCACGTGTTTTGAAATTGAAATGATGTATTGAGCGTATCTGCAAAGATTTTTTTTGAAAAAGGCAAGTTTGCTTTATTTAAAGTATTTCGTATTACAATATTACAATATGAAGAGTTGTATTTTAGAAACGTTTCTGAAAGCTTTAGTCCTTGAAAGAATTTCAACAAAATGAAATTAGTGATTTTTGAAAAGTGTTTTAATAAAATAATTTATTGGTTTTGAAAAGAGTTTTAGTAAAATGATCTTATAATATCTATGAGATTTTATAAGAATGCAAGAAAAGTTGGTTTGATTTCCGTTTGAGAACAATAGTCTTAAGTATAATGATATAATGCGAGTGTGTTTAGCAATTATGTCGGGTATGAAGTTCATGGCAAGAGGTTCATTAGACCGATTAAGTTGATAGGTAGCATTTCATAAAGTTATGAAAGTCGGGTAATAAAACGTTTAAGGCATGACTAGGAATCTTGTATATGTGATTTATGCGAAACAGATTGTAGGGTAAGTAATACGTTTGATAAGACAATGAATTTTGAACTTTGCATAAGTAGCGATTTTGACAAAAGATGAACGGTTTAGGTATTAAACTTGATCGTGTGGTTTGCATAATAAGGTCTTTTTTAAAAGAAGGGTTGGTAATGATCACCGAGGTAAGGGAATCATCGCTAACTCGTTGGTGAGGTCGTTTTTGAGAAAGGAAGGAGCGGAGCTAATCGTCAAGGTAAGGAAATCACTCTTATCTTGATGATATGTCTCCATTTTGAGATTACGAGAAATGTAAATCTAGTTGGTGACGTTTTTGAAATCATACATGTGTATAACGTATAGGTGTATGAAAAGATTTAGTATAATGTGTATGTAGAAAATCTTGAAAATAATTCGAATTTTGAAAAGAAGAGGTTGTATCGTGTTTAAGCATAAGATTGATAATAGTAAAATGGAGGTTTGATTAAATCTTGGATTGTTCCAAAACGGAGCTATGACTAAACCGAAGTGGTCGAAAGTTCTTTTGATTTTGGGAAGCTTGCTTTGGCCTAATAGGTGGAATACTCTCACCGAAATTTCGGTTAACGGTATTTACCCTTCCGGTTACTACATGTTCCAAATTATTTGAAAATTCGAGACTTGTTCAACATGAGTGTTTTGAGTTTAGCATGATCGAGTAAAATAGCCTTAGGAAAGGCGTATGTTATGGAATAGTAAAACAAGTATGAGCACATAGAAGACGTTTAAGGAAGTAGCACACAAAAGGCATTCAAGAAGCTAGCATATAAAAGGTGTTCAAGAAATTAGCATATAAGTCAAGTATGGTCAATTATGGTGCTTAACTATAGACTAGGTCAAAAGCATAGCAATTTTTTTTCCTAATTCCCTATAGTTATGTACATTGAATATATAAATGTATTACAAGCGTTCGATACAAGCCTGTCACGGACCCCAACCCGGTTCCCTGATTCTGAAGCCGCGAGACAGAAAAACCGTGGTACCGGTGTTTATTAATTGGCAGCGGAAATTTACATCAGGATCGATTGTCAGGAAAATAATATCAAAGTTTTAAAAACACCGAATTATTTTATTATTAACTGCGGGGTAAACCCCGTATTTACAGGAAAGGAATTTCATTTAGGAAATCCTTTAAGTACAGAAAAACATGTTTATTTCTATTTACTGAGCAACTTTATTTAAGCTGGAGTGCTACGCGGCACTTTTCCTTTTCTTCACGGTAAACTGCCTGAAACATGTTTTAAAAAGATTTGATCAGCGGAAGATACTGGCGAGTGCATTCAGTTTATATAAAAGACACATTGTTATAATATACAGTATTAATAGCTATTACAATGCTTATATCAACCAATTACCCCAAATCGGTATCTGTCACTCGACCGGATCTGTGACTATGGTCATATCACACATTGACTAACCTGTTGTCCAATATTGAAGATTATCAAGTAGTGTATACAAAACCCCAAATACCGGCAGTAATTGTAGATTACAAAGACTTAATCACTGTAATTACAACTTTGAAAACATGTAGGGTTTTGAAAGCAATTTGATAAAAAGAAAAATGACTCACATTGCAGATTTAAACGGTCAAAGCTTGCCTACTGGTTAAGCTAGTAAACTTAATTAAATATATAATGCAAACGAAATCAGGTTAGTAACTTAATACAACATTTACGATAATCGCGAGATCGAAACCCTCACGGTGAATGACAAAGTATAGCCCAATTTAGGCAGCACTTAAACATTCATCGGATCGGTTTTAATCGATCGGATATATTGTCGTAGCAGTGATGGAGTTATTACCCCGTTATCATAGCAAAGTGTTGGCACTTTGGGTATAATTTATGCTGAATTAAAAAAAACAGAAGAGAATTTTGAGCAACGTTGAAAGGCCACTGCATGGCTCCATTTATAGCTATTTCGCAGCTTTCTCGCGCCCCGCGACTCGCTCAGGGAAGCCCTTTCTGGCCCGCGAGCGCCACCCTAGCTACGGCTAGGGCTTCCATGTCATACCCTAGCTTTACATGTGTATGACACGTGTCACACAACGTGTCCGGATCATCATCAAGTCTCTCGCGCCCCGCAAATGACATTCCCTTGTGGGTCGTGGCCCGCAACAGACTAAAAATTTAGTTTTTATTTGATTTTTATATATAATAAGGTTATACGGGTTAGGTTTTACACTTACGGAGCAATTTAGGGTGTTTTTGTGAGTTGTTACATCCTCCCCACCTTGTTTAAAATCTCGTCCTCGACATTTATTGGAAAGTGTAAGGATATTTCCTTTTCATTTCCGATTCTAGCTCCCACGTGTATTCTGGTCCTCTCTTTGAATCCCATTTTACTTTGACCAGAACTAATCTCTTGTGTTTGAGATTTTTGACTTTTTTGTCTTCTATTTGCAGAGGTTTTTTCAACAAATTTTAACTTTTCATTTACCTCTATATCTTGAAGAGGTACTACCAGTGATTCATCAGATAAGCATTTCTTAAGATTACATACATGAAATACATCATGTACACCGGCAATTTCCTCTGGTAGTTGTAACTGATAGGCAACTGGTCCTATCCGTTGGATAACTTTAAAAGGTCCAACATACCTTGGACTTAACTTTCCTTTCTTACCAAATCGGACTACTCCCTTCCAAGGAGAAACTTTCAACTTGAAATTCTAACGGCTTACGTCGATGGTCGGCATAACTCTTTTGGCGATCTCGTGCCGTTTTCAATCTTTCTTTGATTTGAGTTATCTTGTCGGTGGTTTCCTGCACTATCTCGGGACCTGATAACTGACTTTCTTGTATTTCTGCCCAACATACTGGAGTTCGGCACTTTCGTCCATAAAGTGCTTCAAATGGAGTAGCATTAATGCTTGTGTGATAACTGTTATTATAGGATAATTCTATTAATGGCAGATGGTCGTACCAATTTCCACCGAAATCTATAACACATGCCCTTAGCATGTCTTCCAAAGTTTGGATCGTCCTTTCACTTTGTCCATCTGTTTGGGGATGGTATGTTGTACTTAAGTTTAATCGCGTCCCCATTGCTTGTTGGAAACTTTTCAAAAAATGTGAAGTAAAACGACTATCTCTATCAGATACAATGGAGAGTGGAACTCCATGTAATGATACGATCTCCTCCACATATAACTTAGCTAGTCTTTCCATACTAAAGGTTTCTTTCATTGGTAGGAAATGAACTAATTTGGTTAATCGATCCACAATCACCCAGATTGCATCGTTACCTTTTCTTGTCTTGGGTAGCTTAGCAACAAAATCCATTGTTATTAACTCCCATTTCCATACAAGCATTTCTAACTGTTGAAGTAACCCTGAAGGTTTCTGGTGTTCTGCTTTAACTTGTGAACAAGTTAAACACTTAGAAACGTAACTAGCTATGTCCTTTTTCACACCAAAAATTATTTCTCAAGTCTTAATACATCCTGTTGTTACTAGGATGCATCGTATACCGAGATCTATGGGCTTCCTCTAATATTCTATCTCGTAGATTTCCTTGTCTAGGTACCTAAATTCTTTTCTTGTGGAATCTCCAAATTCCATCAGTTCCTTGTTCTAATTCTTTTATCATTCCTTTCATTCCTTCAGCATCATCCTTGATTGTTGTTTCTTGGATATTCTTCAGTTGATCCATTAAATCTAACTGCAGATTTAACCTAAGAGCACGTAGTCGTCTTAGCTTTTCATGATACTTACGACTTAAGGCGTCTGCTACTACATTTGCCTTTCCCTCGTGATATTGAATATCACAGTCGTAATCACTTAAGATTTCCATCCACCTTCTTTGCCTCATGTTTAATTCTTTTTGCCTGAAAATATACATTAAACTCTTATGATCTGTAAAAATGGTAAACTTACTACCATACTGATAATGTCTCCAAATCTTAAGGGCAAAAATTATTGCTTCTAATTCTAGGTCATGAGTTATGTAATTTTCCTCGTGCTTTTTCAATTGCCTTGATGTGTAAGCGATTACTTTCTTTTGTTGCATTAACACGCATACTAATCCTAGCTTAGAAACATCACAATATACTACAAAATCTTCCGTTCCTTCTTGTAATGCAAGAATTGGGGCATTTGTTAATCTTTGCTTTAAGATTCTAAAGGCTTCTTCCTGCTTGGGTCCCCATTCAAACTTAAAAGTTTTACATGTTAACTTAGTTAATGGATCAACTATCTTGGAGAAGTCTTGGATGAAACGTCGCTAATATCCAACTAATCCTAGAAAACTTCTAACTTCTGTAGCTGACTTAGGGACCTTCCAGTTTGTGATAGCTTCTATCTTCGAAGGATCGACGTGAATTCCTTCATGATTAACCATGTGACCTAGGAATTGTACTTCTTGTAACCAAAATTCATAGTTAGAAAATTTAGCATAAAGCTTTTCTTTCCTTAACAGGGTTAAAAGTGCATGCAAGTGTTCACAGTGTTCGTCCTTGCTTTTGGAATAAATAAGTATATCGTCAATAAAGACAATTACAAATTTATCCAAATATGGTTTACATATCCTATTCATCATGTCCATAAATGTTGCATGAGCATTTGTTAACCCAAATGACATGACTGTAAACTCGTAGTGACCATACCTAGTTCTGAAAGCAGTCTTAGGAATGTCCTCTTCCTGTACTTTCAGTTGATGGTATCCGGAGCGCAAATCAATCTTAGAGAAATACCTAGCTCCCTGAAGTTGATCAAAAAGATCATCAATTCTAGGTAATGGGTATCGATTCTTAATGGTAAGCTTATTTAATTCTCTATAATCGATACACATTCGCATTGACCCGTCTTTTTTTTTACGAACAACACTGGTGCTCCCCAAGGGGATGAACTTGGTTGTATGAATCCTTTTCCTAACAATTCATCTATTTGTTTTTTCAGTTCTAACATCTCTGTTGGTGCTAAATGATAAGGTGCCTTAGCAATTAGGGTAGTTCCAGGTACTAGATGAATTCTAAATTCTACTTCCCTATCTGGTGGTAATCCAGGTAGATCTTCTGGGAATACATCGGGGTATTCTGATACTATTGGAATTTCCTTAAGTTCTTTGCCCTTAGTGTTAATGATTACTTAAACCATATATGCCATACCTTGCTTTCGTACATAACTAGCAGCTTTCATCACTGAGATGAATTTCATTGGTTTGCTCGGCTTATCTCCTTTGATCAGGATGACTTCTCCTGTTGGCGCATGAATTTCTACCGAATTATGATCACATAGGATTCGAGCATGGTTGGAAACTAACCAATATATTCCTAACACTACATCAAGTCCTGCTAAATTCATAGGTAGAAGATTTGCAAAGAACTTATGTCCTAATAGCTCTATTTTTCCTTCTTAAAGTACCTCACGTACATTGATAGGGTTTCCTTCGGCCGTTTCTACCGTATAAGCTTGACTAAGTTTGGTTAAAGGTTGATTAAGAGCTTGACAAACTGCAGTATCTATAAAACTTTGGTTTGCACAGAGTCAAATAATACTTTTGCATAAACGTCACGGATAAGGAACGTACCGGCTATTACATCGGGGATCATGTCGGCCTCTTGCGTTGTTAGCTGAAAAGCTCTTACGTTCTTCTTGTTAGTTCCGTCGGTCGCTTTAGCTTTGTTGTCAGGTGTCTTGGCTAATTTAGGGCAATTTGGCTTAAAATGCCATGCCTCCCCGCAATTGAAGCAGATCGTAGATTTCTTCCTACACTCTTCCTCTTGGTGTCCCGATATTTTGCAGAAATTGCAGTACTCCTTACATTTCCCAAAATGTTTCCTTTTACAGGTCCTGCAAAATGGCAGTGAGGAAGACTGCCCGATTCCCTTTTTTCTTGTAGTAATTATTATTATTATTACCCGAACGAAAACCTTGGGTAATCTTCTGAGCTAACTCCTTCTTCCTATTCTCATCCCTTATACGTACTAATCCGTCAGTCAAGGTATTGGCCAACTCAACGGCATCGTCGATAGTCCGTGGTCTAGCAGCCATGACAATATCGCGGATTTCGCTAATCAATCCCCATATATAGCGAGAATTAAGTACAGATTCTGGCAAAGCCAGAGTCGGTACTATTCTTGCATACTCGAAGAATTTCGATGTATACTCACGGCACTTAAAATCCACCATTATGTGGTTCAGGAACCGATTTGCCATCTGTTCCTTTTCGTAAGGAGGACAAAATTTTCTTTCTATCATTCCCTTATACTCTTCCCAACTCTTGGCATAAGCCATGTCACTTCCTTTAGCTTGTGATACCATATTCCACCATTCTAATGCCTCTTCCTTGAATAGGTTGGAAGCATACATCACCTTGTCTTCTTCTGCGCACTTACTTATTTTGATAACAGCTTCTGTCTTTTCTAGCCATCGTAGTACAGTAGTTGCTCCTTCACTGCCTACAAATTCGGTTCGCTTACAGGCTAGGAATTCCTTATAAGTATAACCAGTTGTCAGAACTTTCTTCTTTTTAGGAAATGGGGCTTGGATTATATTATCATTGCCTGCATTCACGCTATGACTGAAATTATCATCACGGGTACGTTTGCTATTATTGGCTTTGGAAAGTTCGATTGGGTTTTTAACAACTGCAATGATTGCTGGGATAGCGTTGGTTATACCCTGAGCAACTATGTTTTCTATAGCTTCTCTATTTAGAGAATTTTCCTGGTTATTTGGTTCCGATTGATTAACTTCATTTTCCGATACATCTGAATTATAAACATAATACCTTGATTAATATCACAAAATAGATAGCAAATAAATAAAGCATTGCAATCACAACACAAACTGAGTCAGCACGTATAGCCAAAATTGTCGATCATTGCGACGTTTAGATTTTTATATATATTATGCATCCGTACAAACCACATATTAACAGATGTTTTATTTATTTATTAGGAGATATTTATATTTACTATATATATATATATTTCACAACATTTTAATGTTATACAAATCCTAGTTTATAGTTAACCGGCTTCAAAAGTGGAATTCTCGTTCATCGTACTTCCAGGAGATATTTTCACCCACTGCTCGAATTTTGTTTCCCGCGTCCACCAACTCTTCGTCATAGCGGTGCAGCTCAGCAACATTTTTTGCGTTCATAGGTGGAAAGGTGGCAGGAGCATGTTCAAATTGTGGGTAGTATGGGTTGGGGTTATTCATGAGATTCTGGAAGTGCCAATCGTTTGTCCACCACTCCTTAATTTGATCAGGAAGTGGTAGTGGGTTAACAATAGGTTCAGGGATGGCGGGTTCCAGGTTTATACGAAGTTCAGCTTGGACAGGAGTATTCACGAGGTTTTCATCAGCTGGGCCGAATAGATCACAGTTTGCTAATTTTCGGTCTAATTCTTCCCACGGTGGTAAAGCCGGAGCCTGACTGGAGCTTTCTCCCAACACCTCTTTTCCCTTCAGTTCGACTGTTTTCTAAACCTTTTGGGCTGCGGGTTTCTTCCTCCTTCCCATTTTCCAGTCCAGAATCCTCCTTCTTTTCTTCGGCTTGGGTTTCTCTTGTGCTTGGAATACTATAGGTTCGTCTGGTTCTACTTGGTACCCAGACTATTCAGTGGTCTCAATGTCGGTGGGATTTATGGAAAAGTTTTGAAGAGCCTCCGATAACTCATTCATACTGTTAGTCACAAATAATAACAACAAAATTCCAAAATTAAATATTAGCTATTATAATCAATTTTCATAGAAGCACCAAATCCTTGACTACTTTAATTTAAGTATTTTTCAAAATACTTAATTTTCTTAAACCAGTGGCTCTGATACCACTTTTTCTGTCACGGCCCCCGACCCGGTTCCCTGGTTCTGAAGCCGCGAGACAGAAAAACCGTGGTACCGGAGTTTATTAATTGGCAGCGAAAATTTACATCAGGACCGATTGTCAGGAAAATAATATCAGAGTTTTAAAAACACCGAATTATTTTATTATTAACTGCGAGGTAAACCACGTATTTACAGGAAAGGAATTTCACTTGGGAAATCCTTTAAGTACAGAAAAACATGTTTATTTCTATTTACTGAGCCACTTTATTTAAGCTGGAGTGCTACGCGGCACTTTTCCTTTTCTTCACAGTAAATTACCTGAAACATGTTTTAAAAAGATTTGATCAGCGAAAAATACTGGCAAGTGCATTCAATTTATATAAAAGACACATTGTTATAATATACAGTATTAAGAGTTATTACAATGTTTATATCAACCAATTACGCCAAATCGTTATCTGTCACTCGACCGGATCTATGCCTATGGTCATATCACACATTATCAAGTAGTGTATACAAAACCCCACATACCGGCAGTAATTGTAGATTACAAAGACTTAATCACTGTAATTACAACTTTGAAAACAAGTAGGGTTTTGAAAGCAATTTTATAAAAAGAAGAATGACTCACATTGCAGATTTAAACGGTCAAAGCTTGCCTACTAGTTAAGCTGGTAAACCTAATTAAATATACAATGCAAACGAAATAAGGTTAGTAACTTAATACAACATTTACGATAATCGCGAGATCGAAACCCTCAAGACAAATGACAAAGTATAGCCCAATTTAGGCAGCACTTAAACATTCATCAGATCGGTTTTAATCGACCGGATATATTGTCGTAGCAGTGATGGAGTTATTACCCCGTTATCATAGCAGAGTGTTGGTACTTCGGGTATAATTTATGCAGAATTATAAAAAAAACAGAAGAGAATTTTGAGCAACGTTGAAAGGCCACTGCGTGGATCCATTTATAGTTGTTTCGCAGCTTTCTCGCGCCCCGCGAATCGCTCAGGGAAGCCCATCACGGCCCGCGAGCGCCACCCTAGCTATGGCTAGGGCTTCTGTGTCATACCCTAGCTTTGACACGTGTATGACACGTGTCACACAACGTGTCCGGATCATCATCAAGTCTCTCGCGCCCCGCGAGAGACATCCCCTTGTGGGTCGCGGCCCGCGACATACTAAAAATTTAGTTTTTTTTATTTTTATATATAATAAGGTTATACATGTTACGTTTTACACTTACGGAGCATTTTAGGGCGTTTTTGTGAGTTGTTACAAAGCCCACAGGCAGGATCTAATAAACATAGCTTTAGACATCATAGGCCTTAAGCATTAGGAGTTACAAATTCCTTAGCCTTCATTCTAGCCGACCCATGTACCCAGCCTATAATAAGGTTCGGTACCTGTGGTTCAATCTTTTGAAAATACGTCCGCCAAAGCTGGTAAATACACTGACTCTTTGGAAAACAGTTTTTCGAAAAAAGTTTTATACATAGAGAAAACCCATAGGTGATCTTTTAAATATTTCTTGGGATTTATTCTTGTTACCAGATTTACATACTTGATTAACCCATTGGGACATCCGAACATGGTATAATTAACCCCCAATCTTTTTAATTATGAAGTAAAACGGAATAAACCGGATTCTTACATTTTTGCGTAATCATAGGCGACTTACTTATGAAATACCCGCTCCAAGTGGCATAATTGCCTACCCAAGTTTAATACTAAAATAAGTCAAGAGTATTTACCTTTTTGCTAGCTTCCAATCAATAAGAACATAATTCAGCAAAAAGTCGTAAGTCTAAATATTATTGAACTAAGTCCGATTATCTGGGGGTACTATAGTCTGGAATGAGCAGATTTATTATCTGTTAGAATATATATGGGCCAAAGGTAATTCCCTTTACATATGACTCGATACTTAAGAATAGGTTCGCTAGATTAAGCATATACCGAATAGAATGTGGTTTAAACCCAACAAGTACTAATACTTGTATAATATGGGTAAACAAGGTACATTCTGAAATTTGAAGTAAAAATGATAAGGTTAAACCCGTTTTGGTAAACTTATGTAAACTAGTTACGTAAGTCTAACCGTACGTGTATAAGCGATATCAGGTAACCGGATGAGTCATGAACAAGTTCCATAAGCCAATGTACTTTAAACAAGTTATAAGATCAGTAGGATATCAACTTGTATTCCCGTTAAGGTTTTCAAATCAAACTATGCCTCATAAGGGCGTTTTGGTCATTTAGCGATGTATAAAAGGAACTTGCGTATAATCTGATGTTACGACCATAAACATTCTGTGAAAACACTTTATTTATGATATAATATCAGTAGGATATCAAACATAAGTGTGTCTTATAGTTTAAGACCAAACTATGCACCGTAGGGGCATTTTGGTCATTTCACACATAGTTTTAAAAGCTAATTTGGGTTTCTGATTTTATAAAATGTACCTAGTGTAAAAACATTTAAAATGATTTATAAAATCAGTAGGTAACAAGTCTTGATTGCTAAATATGGTTTAAAACCATATTATGTGCCGAAACGGCGTAAAAGTCGTTAAATGACGATATTTACGATGGTTTATGAAATCTGGTGTTATGACCAGGTTTATATGGTCAAGATATGCTATTTAGTATAACATATTAGTAGGAAAAAGGTTTTGTATGAAAATCATGCTTTAAAACCATTTTATGTGCCATAAGGGCATTATCGTCATTTAAGAACGTAATACAAGAACTTATGCATAAACTCCGTTTATAAACTGAATTGATATCCCAAAATATCCTAATTATGATATTACATCAGTTGGTAATGAGTTTGTTATAAGAAATTACGTTTAAAATTGTTCTATGCGCCGAAAGGGCATTTCGGTCACTTTAAAGCGTAATTTACGATATTATACGAAAACTCAGTTTATGATCAGATTTGTAACATCAAAATATGTTAAACATGTTAACATATCAGTACCTAAATCAATTGCAAGTTAATTGGTGACTAAAACCTTATTTTTACTAAAAAGGGCATAATTGTCAAAGTATGGCACAATTACGGAAACTTGCATAAAACTCAGATTACTATTATGATTGTGTAATATAACCTTAGAGGGTTATTCTAAATCATATTAGAATCATAACGGAACCTTAAATCAGTAGCATACTAGTCTAATTCGGTTCATAATCGAAAGTCAAAGCAGAAGTCAAACTTCACGACTTTCGGTTGCGAACCGACCCTAAAGCTGGAATCGACGAGCCGAACATGTTTACACATGTTCTAATAATTATTAATAAGTTGTTTAAGTGATAAAAACATATTTTAGGACACTTCTAAACTCAGATCACAATTATTTCAAAAACTGGCCCGTTGACTTTTTAAAATATTAATATGTTGACTCATCAATTGACCAAGCAAACGTGATTCTTAGGTAGTTCCCTTTTGAGGGATTAACACCTACCTAATTATGATCACGTAGCCATGTTCATTGCGAACAATGTCTAAACCGTTAAGGTCTAAACCGAAACTCAGAGCGTTTATCGAAAACGCTTGACTTTTCGGCTTTAAAAGCCTAATTAATGAATAAGCCACAAAAGGAACACTTACAAGTGGTCCTAGGGACTGAATAAAACTCAAAGGAAGTTCCTAATTGCTCAGGATCATCCAAATATGATAAGTATAGAAAGAAATGAGAAAAGGTGCAAGTTCTTCAATGAACATAACACCTATTTATAGTATTGGAAGGATTTGTGGATGATTTACAAGTGTTAGAGGCTTCCTTAGATCACTACAAGTGTCCTAACAGGTGTTTAAAACAAGAAACAAGCCCATAGATTCATTTCATGTGAGTTATGGTTGTATACTTGGGTTGCCAGTCAGATTTTGAAGTTTGACAGCTTTAGTCCCTGCATAAAATTTGTTGAGTTTTGACGCTTTTAACCCCTTTTAACCCACTTTCTAGGTTGTGTAAAGGCGTTAAGGCATAAGTAACTTGGTTTATGCCCGAAAATGTCTTGGATGTCGGTTTGTTTGGTCGTACGGTCATGTTTTTCGCTTAAGTGCGACGAACGCTTTAACGAACGTGAAAACGACCCAAATTGCGCAAGGAATGATATTTTTGCATTCTTATTAATAAAATACAAGATATTAGGTATACCCGGGGTATGACCGAGCATCAAATGTTCCGGGTTCGTTAAAAGGTCACTCAGAGGTAAGAATTAACATGTTGACGCTTTTAACCCCTTTAACTTGCAAACTTGCGCGTATTATCACTTAATGGCATAAAACCCTTAAATGGCCAATATTAGGCATTCCCGAGAGTATGATTGAACATCATGAATCTCCCGGTTTGTTAAAAGGTCATTCAGAGATAAGAATTAACATGTTGACGCTTTTAACCCTTTGTCACACAAACTTTCAAACAATTACGTAAACAGCTCCTCTCATCCAACAAATGGCTAATTTGAGAATACGGACATCGTGTAAGGTCACTCAGAGGCTTAGTTTCAGTTTGTTGACACTTTTAGTCCCTCCACATTCATAGTTTTCAATTTTGATGAAAATAGTCACTCTTAGCCAACTTTTAACATAATCAGGATTAGGGACACGTGTCAATACGTTATTAGACACGATTTTATGAGGTGTTACAGTATAACATAATAGTAAGCATGTATTGGATTGTTTGTATGTATGATTACGTAAAAGTATGTTAAGTGTGCCTTTGTATGTATAAACATGTTACACCCGAAAAGTGTGAAAACGGTAAAATGGGTCAACTATACTCACAATATTGCATATGCTTTCTGATTATCCATGAGTGACGAGTTGTTTGCGAATACGGATTTAATGGTAAGGTTACATGACCTTTAGGAAGCGGTAAGATTCGAGATTTAGAATTTAAGGTATCAAAGTATGTATACGAAAGTAATATCTAGTTCTAAGTGCTCGTTTATGACATTGTGTTATGTGGTTTCATGGGTCCCAAATTTCCCATTAGAATCACCAACGAGAATCTTATATTATAGATATAATAGCCTAAGTTAATGATGGTTAATCATAGGTTGATTAGCATCACTAATTCAACCTTATTTTAAATAATTATGTGTATGTTTATGTGGTAATAATATAACCTAAAAACTATGTCCAATCAAAGGTAATCATGTAGTATCATGTTTGTCAAGCATGGAGGTTAAAGCCTCATTATATGATTCACCACTACACAAACCATCATGAAGCTGGTTCGGAGGGTCATGAATAACAAGAAAATAATCCTAACTATCATAAGCTCAAGTGACCAAGTACTCTACAACCCGGGTGTGCCCACACATCAGGGAAAGAATTAACTAAGTGAGGAGGGCTAAACATGGCTAAGGTACTTTGATTCTAGTAAGTCACAAGAGTGTTCATACACAAGGTTCAAATGAAGGAGTGGAAGTTAGTTTGGAAAGCCAAAGCTTCCGTTTGTTCACACTCACAAGTTCATCATATGAAAGATGATGTCTTGTGCTTGTTTTCATCATTGATTTGTTATGTATAAACAGAAATAAAGCGAGTGTTTGAACTCATAACTTTGATGGTAATCACCCTAATACAAACCCATAATCGTAGACTTGATTGTGAGCTTGATGGGCATAAGATTCCATCAAGTTATTAACATAAAAATGAACATACAAGAACATATAACAAAATAGAAAGTTTAAGGCACTTTTAACCTCAAATATGGTGAGGTTTCACCTTAGATTACCCAAGTAATCTTGTGAAAACCTTCCTAGAGGTTATCCAAGTGCTAAGAAAGAAGAAATGAGAAGAAGTGAGTCAGAACTCACTTAGAAGCACTTAAACTTTCTGTCCAAATTCTGGAAATTAGATGATATTTGGGAGTATTGTTTAGAGTGATTAGTGTTTGTAAAGTGGTAAAAGAGTGTAGGAAGTGTTGGTTTTATAGTTGAGGTTTAGGGTTTTGAGTTAGGTGAGTTTTAAATGTAATTAAATGGTAGGTGCTACCAAAACAAACACAAAGTTGGCCAATCCAAGAACTGGACGACACTTTCTGTGGATTCAGGGGGTCACGCGCCGGGACAGCAACACACTCATCCCGTCGCGTAGAGCGACGGGTCTATTTCCGAGCAACAATTTCATTTTTGGCAAGATTGGTCCTTGTAGTTTGTGTATTGTTATATTATAAGGTTTATGAATCATTTTAGCATATGTCTAAGTGTTTAACAAGTATATTAATCATGGTTGAGTATCGTAAGTGTAAAATGACGTATGTGTGACAATTGGCAAAATTCCGGTAATTCCGTACAACCCGAATGTAACATCCAAAAATTTACAAATATTATGAAACGAGTATACGAAGTATTTGGGTTTAACCAAACTTCCTGGGTTGACAATTTAAGACGCATAAGGTGTGACTTAATGGATATAACTAGTTCAAGGGTTCGATTGTCATTATTTGAAATTATTTTACATAGCTTTGGGGACAATTTACATAAATGGATTTTGAGGGGCCAAAGTGTAATGCTAGAATTTTAAAAAACTAACTGTATAACTAAAAACCCTAGGCCATGCGGCTAGGTTGTTTACGAGGGCAGGGACGGTGACTCGGGTTCGTGGCTTCCAGTCGTGATTTCAGGTAACCTAATCCATCCTATACGGTTTACTTTGCGCTTGGAGATTGAATTAGTTTTGATTCGGGTATAGTTTTGGTGGAGATGGATAAAGACGATGGAGGTGTAGGGTGTCGTATACGGTTCTGATGTACGATGATGGTGTGCTTATCATGGGTTACGCTAAGGGCGATGAAGAGGTATCGTGGTGATGTTTGGGAATGTTAGTGTCGATGCGGGGACGGTGGTGTAGTGATGCAATGGTGACGACGGTACGGCGATGGCACGTGATGACGTGTAGCGTGGCATGAAGATGGTTGAGACTGTTGTAGTGTTATAGTTGATGAGCGATGGTGTATGATGGTTGAGTTCTAATCCCCTTTTTTTAAAATATTTTCGGGGCTATCATACATGCTTTTCACATGTTTTCATACGTGGTTACGAGTATTATATATTAACGAGTTTTGTGATTAAAATGTTTATAAACATTTTCCCACGAACAATGTTTTTATACGACGTGGTGATTAATCAGGATTTATTAGTCCTGCATGGGCGAATGAAAGTTTATTTAGTGATGTCGAGGTCGTATAGGGATGGGGTGCGGTAGGTGTCGATATTAAAAGCACGATTTGTGTCGTGATAAATTTTATTTGATAATTCTATCATAGTTTTCGAACCTTAGTGGTAGCGAGATGGTGAAGGTAGTGGTTGTCGAGTAGTTGACGTGCTTTTAACATTGTGTGTGTATTTTTTTATCCCTTATGTGAATTAGCATCCTTGAGGTGCTTGATATCGGTTACTCATGATGGCGGCGTTACCTTCAGGGTGGCGTCAGGTCACAAGATGTGGGTTACTAGTGATGGCGGCGTTACCTTCGGGGTGGCTTCAGGTCAAGAGATGTGGGTTACTAGTGATGGCGGCGTTACCTTCGGGGTGGCGTCAGGTCAAGAGATGAAGGGTTATTTCTGATGGCGATGTTACCTTCGGGGTGGCGTCAGGTCACGAGAAACATCACTGAGATGTTTAGATGATTAGCCCTAGTGGCAACGAGCCCTTTGGGGTTATTATGTGGGTGACGGACTCTTCGGGGTCAAATTGGAGGTGACGAAACCCTGACGAGGGTGCCCTGACAAGGGCTAATGATGATAGCCTACGGGCAACAACTGATGTGTTAGGTTCCCACCTTATGTGCTTATATGTTTCTCGCTAGTCAAATGGTGGGTAAATTATGATTATTTGTGCGGTGACGAATGATGTTAAATTATGCGGGTGACGAACGATATTCTATTATGCATCTGTCGAGTGATGTTAAATTGTGTAGTTTGCAGACAAGGTTAAGTTACAATTGAGTTTTTAGGCAATTAATTGTTATGTCCTAGATAAAGGTCGGTTTAGTTAATCGTCCAAAGAATTAAGATGCGATGTGGGTCATCCTTTGGTGTTTAAGTAACCTGATCCACATCAGAAAAGATTACCTGTCGGATGATTGGACCTAGGATATGGGTTGAGTTTTGGGTCGTTTTGGGTGACGAGTTGGAGTCGTTAAACTTTAAAATGATGTTAACGTATTTTAATAAACGTTGGTGATTTTACAATGATGGTGTTTTGTTTTCAAATAAATCATTTGATATGTGTTCCAAGTGCTTTAACTTAAACTATTAGAACTTATTCAGCGCAGCTGACTTTTGCATGTATGTTAGATTGTCTTGCAGGCGTGTGATTTGAGTCAGGGTTGCTCTTGGCTAGCGGATGAGATTACTCGTGTTATGGTGGAAGGCATTCGATTTGTTAATGACAAAAAGAAAAATCATTTTGTGTATAAATAAATTATGTACTGTTTTTAATTGAAAATTTTCCGCTACGTATATAAATAAAGTGTTATTTTAATATAGTACACTATGATGTGACTTGACTGTAGGGTGCCCGGTCTGGGGCCTTACACCGAACAACTAATTACAATAATTATTTTCGCGTGTTTGACTTGATTTTATGTAACTAATTCTTAAAAGTCTAGTTATTATGAAAATCATAGCTAAGTATGATAACAAATCCGTTGCGATTAGAAACAATATCCTAGACTAACGACAAGAACGCGAATAAACGATACTTGTCAGTGCTAGTCGCGGTACAATCTAACACAATAAAAACAAGACATACAGATATGTCTACACAAATATTCTATAAAAGCTTTGTCTAAAATAACACGTGCCTTATTATTTAGAAAATTCCAATTAAAAACCAAATTGTCCAAGTCCGCAGAAAAATACAATAATCTTGCGGAAATGTACGGCATTCCGCAGAACGAAACAGTAACTGTCCGAAAACCCGAAACTAAATATTATTTGCCATAAATAATATAATGGGTATTAAAAACGACACAAAATCCGCAATTGAATCTTATTGTGTTAAGCTGCACGGCTAGTTCAGTAAACTACCTAACAGCAAAGCCGGTACCGAAACTGTGTCAGAAATAATAAAATTTTTAGTCCAAAAAGTTGGATTATTAATTTGGATGATAAAACATGTACAAAAACAATTTTGCCATGTATTTATATAAATAAAACGCAGTGTCAGTATTTAACCCGGTAGAGGACCCGAACCAACTTTTTCACTCGATCAACAAACTAATAATTTTGGTGGATTAGTTTTACCTAGTGTCACACTACTTTAAAACATGAGGGCTTGAAATGTTATAGATAATTTATATAAATTATCAAAGTGCATAAAGTTTGTATATCAAACAAGAATTTATAAAAAAAAGTTATGCAAACACCCCCCCCCCCCCCATCTTGCACACGGTTTTGGTGGGTCCCCCTTAAGCCCACTCATCCAAGATGTAGTGTGTTGGAAGCCTTAATTGAATGATTAGTGTGTTATTCCAAGATCCTAATTGATTCTAACACTCCACACATCTTCATTTTCCAACAAACACAAAAACCATCCATCTCCTACTCTCTCTCTCTCTCTATCTCTCTCTTCCAATCGGCCAAATCAAAACACCTTCATCTTCACATTTTCAAAATTCAAACACTAGAGATATGGAGGTTCATAGATGAATCAAGACATTTGTGAGACTAAGAAAGCTATTTGAAGAATTTTGGTGACACTTGAAGCTCTTAAATCATCAACATTTTCACATCTTCATCTTTACTTTTCTAGCAAAATTTTAAGAATCCTTCATTAGTTTCTATTTTATTATTCTTGAGTTTTTAAAGAATACAAGTTCATCTTGAATCAAAAGCAAATAAAACCCACATGAAAAACATTAAGAAAACCCAAAACCAAAACCAATATTTTTATCTTATGATTTTTCAATGATTTTGGATGAACTTGAAGAAGTTTATACTAGTGAAAATGAATCCTGGTTATTTTTGTATAAAAACATGATCTAAACACATGCATGTTAGATCTACCAAGATTCATCAACAAAAGTGATGAACATGGGTTTTTATGATTTAAATAATTAATATGCATGCTAGAAAAACATGAGAAATTATTTAAATCCAAGAAACTAAATTTTTGATAAATTACTTGAATAAAGTTTCCATTTCTAGAGGGAATCAAGAACATGAAATATGTTAGTAGAAAAAAAATTTAAATACATATTTGTACTTTAAATGACTATATGAGTCACCTAGAACATTAAGTTTTAATGAAATCTTGTTCTACAAATTTTTGACAGAAATCAAGAATAAAGTTTCATTTTTGGGAAAGTTAGAGACTATATCATGTTCATAGTACTTTTGTTGACAAAATATGATGATTTTTGATACTTGATGACTTTTGAGATTGAAATGATTTGAAACACAAGTTTTGTATAAACTTGAGAAAAATCCATATTTCAAAAGAAACTATGGCAAAAAAATTTATAAATTTTGTTATGAACAAAAGTTGTTAAACAAAGAAATTTGTAACTAGAAAACTATTTGAAGTCTTTAAACGTGATTAAACGCATTTTTGGACAAAAGTTATAAACTCATGTTTTGTAAAGATTTCTAAACGAAAAGTGACAAAGTATATATTTTAGATAAAATGTATACTTTCAAAATTCATCAAGTATCATAAATATATATTTTTGGTATGTATATTATGTATTTAGTTCTTGTAGGAATAAATACAAATTTGGACAAAATAAAATATATGGCACAAACGAAACAAACGACATAAATAAAACGGACGACATGAACGGGACTAACGACACGAATAAACCAAGCCAACACGTAGTAAATAGTCATAACAAAATACGGGCCGTCACTCACACTCTAAAAAGCTAATGTACTAAAAAGGTTTATATGTGACATAAGTAATATTTTTTTATAAAAATTAGATTTTTATAAAAATACAAGCATTATTACTTATGACCAAGCCCAAATCTTTTAAACTAAAAGGAGTCCATAAATTAAATTTGGCTTAAAGTCCATTTTTCATAAATAAAATTGGGCTAGGCCCACTTCTACAAAATATTTGGACTAAAATCTATTTTTAGTTAAATTGGGCTAAAGCCCACTTTACAAAAAATACTTGGACTAAAACCCAATTTTTATAAACTAATATGGACTAGATCCATTTTTAGAAATAGTTTGGGCTAGGCCCATTCTTACATAACCTATTTGGTCTAAGCCCACTTTTATAAACTAAATTGGGCTAGGTTCACTTTTATAAAACTATTTTGGGCTAGGCCGACTATTACAAATCAATTTGGGCTTGAGCCACTTTAAACAAAGTCATATGGGCTAGGCCCATATACACTAAACATGTAAATTGGACTTAAGATCTAACACATGAATCAAGCCCATTCAAACATAAACTAAATGGAATATATATATATATATATATATATATATATATATATATATATATATATATGTGAAAACACAAACAAAGAAAGCAAACGAATGCAAGAACTAAAAACGAAATGCAAGATGAGATACTTGTACGAAAAACGAACATAAACCTAAGTGTCTAATGAGATTAGAACACTTGTAGGTCAAGAAACAAACGAAGAACCAGGAATCGAATAGAGATTTGCACGGAACGCAAATCTGTGAGTTCATGTTTCCCCTTTTATTTTAAATGTTTATAGTTTTAAACTCTCGGGGATGTATACATGTTACAATTAGTATGATGATTGCGATGAAACTATTTTGATCACATGCGGATAGGTGTTTAAAATAAATGGACCATTAATGAATAAACAAGTACCGAGGAACAAACGAATAAATCTATTTGGATTTTGGCAAGCCCCACTCTTAACGGCAACGATAACAGCGATCGTTAAGAGTGCTTTTGTGTCCAAACTAGTGTCATTGACACACACGATAAATTTCCAAAGTTTGGTTGCCTCCTATTCTGGCATACAGATTAGTGTCCTTGCAAAACACTAATGATCACACAATTTTCATTATACTATACAAAACGAATTCACTATTTCAAATGTTTTGGAGACTCATTTGATACAAAAACTAAATAACATGAACTTACCAACTTTTGTTGACGTTTTCAAAACTAACATGTATTACAGGATATTAGTGGACGGCTTTGGGAAAATATGTTCGTGTTGTTATCAAGAACTCAAGCTTTTGAGATGTCATCCGTTTTCAGTTATCATGTCGTGTGAAACTGTTTTAAACTTTGAACAATGTTGTTTAAGGTGTAGTTTGTTTTATTCTGAACAAGATGTTTGTGTTGTAAATTATGGTTTCTAAACAAATGTATGGATGAACATCCTTTTATGTTTTAAATATGTTGTTTACTCGATTGATTGTAACAATTGCCGCTCTGGCCACACCTCGCTATACGCTTCCGCAGATATCGAAAATCGGGGTGTGACAGACCTGGTATCAGAGCAACAATTGTAGTGAACTAAGATTCTATTGAGTCTAGTCTACAATTTCAAAAAACGATGTCTTTAACAACAAGTGTTTTACATTATATTTTTACAAAGAGTCCACTAATACAAAACGATAATGAAAGGATACTATGTGATAGTACTAAACGATAATTCAAAACGATAATACAAAAGACTAGTTTACATGGTATTAGTCTATAAGGTTTAGACACGATAACAATAGGTGGAACTTGAAATGATATACGATATAAACAACAATGAAAAAAAAAGTACAATTGCCCAAAAATTTATTATTTATAAGTTGTTCACAAGTATATGTTGTACAAATTATTTTGCCAGGATCATGTCTTCCAGCTCCGACACCGACTCAGCGGCTCACGCCTCAGACGCCGACTACATACCACTGGACGACTCTGTTCCACTCGTCGTTCTCATTTCTGATGATGAGGCTTTTGATGACGAATGGATGGATGTTGATTTCCAGCCATTCGCTCTCCCAGAGCCCGATCCCGCCGATATCCCACCTGTGGATGACGTTCTCGTTATCCCTCATTTTCACGACATGATCATATACGGCCATCCCAAAGGTGAGCACGTAGTAGCATTCATTCCTATACCACTTGATGTAGTTAGTCTAGAGGACGGTGATGTCGTTCCTCCTTTTGTTGATCATATGCTTGATGATGAGGACATCGTCATTCCAGTTGTTCAGGTCGAGCACATCAATGACGATCTCGGCATCGGTGATGATTTCGATATTGCTATACTATAGGTTGCTCAACCCGAGGCCACTACTATTGAGATCTCATCTTCAGCTTCTGCTTCCCCCCTGACACCATCTCTGATACATTCACCTGATACAGTGTTACCTCCGCATTCGGGGGCATTGCCATTTCATGTCGATCCTATTTTACCTACTACACTTCCAGCTTATCATCCGATCTTTCCTCCTATTGTTGGACCTTCACATTACACGCTGGGTGGTACATCTATGCCAGTTGAGCATCTACCCCCATATCCATTTGTTGGACCTTTTGCTACTACTGTTACATCGACTGCCAGTTCTTACTATCACTCGTATGCTGTCGGGCCATCGCACACTTCTCCTAGCTACCATGTGATGGGGTATTCTTCGTAGACTTCATTTCCTATGGTTGGAGATCCATATCATACCACTACATCCATGCATAGTACCATTACTTACCCATCTCCATACTTTTCATATTTTCATACTCAGCCACCACCAGGCATGGGCCCGTTAGATCCGTATCATCCGAGTCATTTACCTCCATCTACTACCGAGTACAGACTCACATCAGCCGAGATACAGCTCGGCATTGTTTTCAGTCGTCTCCGTGAGCTTAGTGCTCAGCTGTCTGTTCCTCGAGCACCTACGAGTGCTGATCCATCATCATCCACATTACCACCGTTACCTACATCATCCCCTCCATCACCACCACCGTTACCGATGTCACCACCACCACCATCTCCACCAGCACCGTCATTTTCATCACACCATGCCACACCTCCATCTCTTGAGAGGCGCGTTGGCGCCATTGAGGAGGAGATGGCATTCTTTCGAGGGGTCATCAGTGCATCTTCACCCCCACCCCAACCTCCAGTTTAGACATGGTATGTAGTCGCATTTTGGGGTAGGTACCCGTAGCAGATTAGAAGACTTTTGAAGATGCTTTTGAAGATATATATATATATATATATATATATATAAATCAACTTGGAGACGAAGAAGAACTATGTGAAGAAAGAATATACTTTATTTTTGTATTGTCTATGACTTGGATTTTGGAGTGATGGAACTCCTAACTATTTTTGTCTCTTCACAAATATTATGTATCAAGTTGACAGTATATATCTATATATGTGTCACACCCCGATATTTCCACATATTTCCGGTGGGCCCAGGGGGAAGTATCGTGACGTAGTTGATATCATCATAGACAATTAAACACAATTTTAGCACAGCGGAAGGCTTGGAAGTTATTACTATTACAACCTGATTGTTCAAAGTTCAAAATGAAAGAATATACAGACGGTTGTAAAAGAGATCCACAGGCGGATCAATAAAACGAATACATAAAATAGAGTTTGACAAACTTTAGGCATCTAAGGATTTGCAAGATCCTCCTAATAAACGCCAAGTAGCTCCAGCCTAGTTTGAGAGGTACCTGTCACTTAGTCTTTGGAAAATACGTCAGTTTTCACTGGTAAATACAATTAACTGACTCATTTGAAAAGAGTTTATGAAAATTGGTTTAGGCGCACAAGGCACAAAATCATTTATAACTTGGGATAATTCTTATTAAAATCTTGTATACAGATTTACATGTTTGTCATTCAATTGGGGCCGGTTTGGAAGCCGGTCATGATTAACCGACTCACCACTTATAAAACCCACAAAGGAGTTATCCCCAACATGTGGGTTATTTAATATTTAGCATTTGCATATGTCGGGTGTATGCCTACACCCCGTGCATAGGTCGTGGCCATTAATAACTTAAATGAGCCGAGGATATCCAGGACACGGTCGTTAACCCCCAATGTTTGTGTTATCAAACAAAACAGATTAAAACGGGTTATGCGGATTTATTAAATCACAATCCGACTAAATAATCCCATACCCGACCAAGCGGTAATAATTTACCGTATCCCAAGCCCGTATAGGCAAAATAAGTTAAAAGTATTTACCTAAGTTAAATTATGCAGAAATACTACTCAGCCGTATATTTTCTAAGACTTTAGGCAAGTATCTTCTACCGAGGCTACTAAATCTGTAAGGAAGGTTTTATTAACCTATTAGGATACTAACGGGTCTTATTTAAGTCAAAGACTTAGACCGGTTAGTTTTAAAGATACTTTACGGTTTGAAACGCTAGATTAAGAGGAGACCAGAATAGAATGTGATTTAGACCCAACGAGCATGAATACTTGTATAATATGGGTAAACTAAAAACATTCAAGATTTTGAAGTTTAAATGACAAGGTTAAACCCGTTTCGGCTAATTGATGCAAACTAGTTACATAAACCAAACCGAATGCGTATAAGCATAACGGGTAACCGAATGAACCATATACAAGTTCCATATGTTATTATGCTCAAATTATGTTAACATATATGCCCAAAAAGAATTTAAAACCGAATTAAGCCTCATAAGGGCGTTTTGGTCATTTTAGAATCTATAAAAGAGGTTTATGAGTAAACTGATGTTCTGGTAAAAAAACATTCTGTAAAAATATTTATTTTATGATGTTATAACAGTAGGATATCATACATATGTGTGGTTTACCACTTATGGCCAAACTATGCCCCGAAATGGTATTTTGGTCATTTCACGTATGCTTTTAAGGACATAATTGGAATTCTGAGTTCATAACTTATACCTACTTTAAAAATAGGCAAATTGGATTTAAATAATCCCAACTTGCTCAATTTGGTCGATAATAATCCTAACTCAGTTATTGGCCGATAATAATTCGAACTGGTCCACTTTTGGCCGATAATAGTCCGCCGTTAAAAATAGCTTAACGGAGTTAAGCTTTTTTCCGAATTACAAACCGATGTTTTATGGATTTTGACCAGAACAAGGATACGAGTCGATTTATGTAAAACTTACATCAAAACGGTGCTTCAAACGACTTGATTTTTGTTAATTGGAAGTTTAAACACCCGAATTGAAGCACCGTTTTCGTCACTGTCCCAAACGACGAAAACGGTGCTTCAATTCGGGTGTTTAAACTTCCAATTAACAAAAATCAAGTCGTTTGAAGCACCGTTTTGATGTAAGTTTTACATAAATTGAATCGTATCCTCGTTCTGATCAAAATCCATAAAACATCGGTTTGTAATTCGGAAGAAAGCTTAACTCCGTTAAGCTATTTTTAACGGCGGACTATTATCGGCCAAAAGTTGACCAGTTTGGATTATTATCGGCCAATAACTGAGTTGGGATTATTATCGGCCAAATTGAGCAAGTTGGGATTATTTAAATCCAATTTGCCTTAAAAATATTAAAAATCATTTATAAATTCAGTAGGTAACAAGTCTTGGGTGATAAATATGGTTTTAAACCATACTATGCACCTAATTAGCGTAAAAACCGATATTTGACGATAATTGCAAAGTTTAAGTGATTCTGAGATTTTGACCAGCCTTGAATGGTCAAAATATTTTATTTTTCATGTTAGATCAGTAGCAAAAAAGTTTTGCATGTTAATTATTTGTAAAACTTGTTTTATTCACAAAAATGGCATTATCGTCAATTATGGATTTTATATAAGAACCCAATGATAAAGTCAGTATATAATCTGACCCTATATTCCACAAATCCCTAAAAATAATATCACAACAGTAGATAATAATTTTTGGGTCAAAGTAATGTTTTAAACATGCTTTATAATCAAAAGGGTAATTTAGTCTTTATAAAAGCTTAAATTATAATCTTTTATATAACTTCAGTTTATGACCAGAATATAAGTACCAAAATACTTTAATTATGTTTATTAATCAGTACCTAATTCATTTGCATGCTTGTTTATTCAAAAATCTCATTTTTAGATCAAAAGGGCATAATTGTCAACAATGAGCAAAATAATGGAAACATGCATATAATTCAGAATAACAAGTGACCTGGTATTATAACTTTAGAGAGTTATAATACAACATTAAATGGTCACAATGGAAGCTTAAAGCATAAAGGAATTAAGCTTAATCGGGTCAGAACTTTCGGTTACGAACCGAGCTTAAACTTAGAATTGTCGGGTTGATCATGTCTAGACATGTTCTAATAATATTTACCAAGTTATTTAAGTGACAAAATACGATTCATAACCTCTACATTATCAGTTTTGATTATTATTTGAGAATCTGAGTAGTTTGACTTTTTGACTAATTACTTTGACCCGACAATTAACTAAGTAAACGTGATACTTAGGATGTGCCCTTTTAAGGGATTAACACACACCTAATTACGATCACGTAGCCATATGCGCCTCGAACAATGGCTGGACCGTTTAGGTCTAAACCGAAAGTCAAAGCCATTTTGTGGCAACTTTGACTTTTGGTCTTTAAACACATAAAAACTGAACTAGAGTGGCTAAGGACACTTACAAAGGGTCCTAGCTCAAATTTTAAACTATGGTGAGGTTCCTTTATGATCAGGAATCCCAAGAAATGCTCAAGAAAGCTTAAGCAAGTGAGAGGAGAAGGATTTGTGAATGAGCAAGGAAATGAGGCAACACAAAGCCTCTATTATAGTTGAAGGGAGTGATCTTGGATCATGCCAGGTGTTAGGGAAGTCCAGAGATGGTCACAAGTGTCCATGGTGGTTTTAAAAACCATCAAAAGTTCTTAGTTTTCGAGTTTAAAGCTTAGTGGTTTGTTTGGAGGCCAAGGAAGGAGATAACCTGCAGCTGACATGCTTATTCTGTCAGAATGGAGGCATCACGTCGCGCGACAGCAGAAGGGGGTGTGTGGTCGCGCCCCATGAGCCCTCATATCAAGTTTCAAAGTTGGCAACTTTGGTCCCTGGTCTCCCAAAACCTTTATATACTTTCATTTTTGACATGTTTAACCCCTCTAAAGCAATTTAAGTTATATATTTGGCACAAATGATCTTTGAGATGGATTATAATTATTCTCGGGAGTGTAATCGAGTATCGTAAATCTTCAGGTTTCGTCTAAAGGTCAATCAGAGGTTAATTTGAACATGTTGACGCTTTTAACCCTTCTTCTTGATATTTTGCATAATTATCGCATAACGACACCGAAACCTTGTGAATTCATTTTCAAGTATTCTCGAGAGTATAATTGAACATTATGAAGCCTCGGGTTCGTTAAAAGGTCACTCGGAGGTAAGAATTAACATGTTGACACGTTTAACCCCTTTGTCTTGTAAACTTTCGATTTCTTTCACAATCGGCTTCTTACTTCCGAATATTTACTCGTTTGAGAATACGTTCATCGTGTGTGGTCAATCAGAGGCATAAATTTAGCATGTTGACACTTTTAGTCCCTCTGCATACATCTTTTCGATGTTTGTTAAGTTTAGTCCTTCATAACCAATTCTTTACACGTTTAGGGTTTAGGACACGTGTCATCACATAATTGGACACGATTTTACGAGGTGTTACATCCTCACCCCCTTAAAAGAAATCTCAACCCCGAGATTTACCGGAATAAGAAAGGGTACTTTTGTCGCATATTGGACTCAACCTCCCACGTATACTCTGGGCCTCTATGGGCGTCCCATTTTACTTTCACAATCGGTACATGCTTCCTTTGGAGCTTTTTAACCTGCCGATCCTCGATCAATATAGGTATTTCGATAAACCTCAGGCTTTCATCTATCTGCACGTCTTTGTGAGACATCGCTAGCGATTCATCAGCTAGACACTTCTTTAAGTTGCAGATGTGGAACACATTGCGAATTCCACTAAGCTCCTCAGGAAAGTTCAACTTATAAGCTACACTTCTGACACATTCGATGATCTCAAATGGTCCAATATACCTTGGGCTTAGTTTGCCCTTCTTACCAAAGCGCATCACACCTTTCCAGGGTGATACCTTCAATAAGACGTTGTCTCCTACTTCAAACTTCAGAGGTTTGCGCCTCTTATCTGCATAGCTTTTCTGTCTATCTCTAGTGGCCTTTAGGCGATCACGAATCTGGACGATCTTGTCTGTTGTTTCAAGGACTATCTCAGGTCCTGACAATTGAGTTTCTCTTACTTCCGCCCAACAAACGGGCGTTCTACATTTCCTTCAATACAAGGCCTCGAAAGGCGTAGGTTGAATGCTGGTATGGTAACTATTATTATAGGAGAACTCAATTAAGGGAAGGTGGTCATCCCAGCTACCACCTAAATCAATGACACATGCGCGAAGCATGTCCTCCAATGTTTGAATTGTACGCTCACTTCGCCCATCCGTTTGAGGATGGTAAGCAGTACTGAAATTCACACGAGTGCCCAATGATTGTTGGAAACTTTTCCAAAAATGAGAAGTGTATCTAGTATCCCTATCGGATATAATAGACACTGGCACTCCGTGGAGAGATACAATCTCATCCACATACAACTGGGCTAGTTTATCAGAGCTATGAGTGTCCTTGATGGGTAAGAAATGAGCTGACTTAGTCAGTCTGTCAACTATGACCCATATTGTATCATTTCCATGCCTTGTTTTAGGTAACTTGGTGATAAAATCCATGGTTACCATTTCCCATTTCCATGTGGGAAGTTCTGGTTGTTTTAGTAATCCAGATGGCTTTTGATGTTCAGCTTTAATCTGAGCGCACATCAGACATTTAGCTACGTGTGTGGCTATGGATTTCTTCAAACCCATCCACCAATAGTTAGCCTTTAAATCTTGATAGATCTTGTCGCCCCCAGGGTGAACTGAGTATCTTGAGTTATGAGCTTCTTGGAGGATTATATCTCTAAGTCCTCCATGAATGGGAACCCAGATTCGACCATTTAATCTGGGGATTCCATCATTGCCAGGTGACAATTGGTCAAAGGTTGCACCTAGTCTCTCTTTGGAAATTTAGCTTCCAATACAGCTTCATTCTGAGCGGCCAACAACCTCTCATTCAAGCTGCTCTTGAGTTCGATACTCTTAGCATTAATCCGTATAGGTTTGACCATTTCCTTTCTTCTTAGAGCATCAGCGACTACATTCACCTTGCCAGGATGGTAGCGAATTTCACAATCATAATCGCTTAAGGGTTCCATCCAATGGCGTTGTCTCATATTGAGGTCTTTCTGATTAAACAAGTGTTGGAGACTTTTGTGATCTGAGTATATCACATATTTGGTTCCATATAGATAATGTCTCCATAACTTAAGTGCAAAGACAACGGCACCTAATTCCAAATCGTGGGTGGTGTAATTCTTTTCATGCACCTTCAGTTGTCTTGATGCATAAGCGATTACTTTGCCTCTCTGCATGAGTACACAGCCCATGCCAGTATGTGAAGAATCACAATAGACAACAAAGTCTTCTATTCCTTCGGGCAATGTCATCACAGGAGCATTGCTCAATTTTTGTTTGAGGATCTCGAAGGACTACTGCTGTTTAGGACCCCAATCAAACTTTACAATCTTGCGGGTCAAGGTAGTTAGAGGTGCAGCTATTCTTGAAAAGTTCTCGATGAATCTTCTGTAATAACCTGCTAATCCCAAAAAGCTGCGAATCTTTGTAGGGATCTTAGGTGCTTCCTAGTTCATGATTGCCTCTATCGTAGCGGGATCCACTTGGATACCACGCTCACTTACAACATGTCCAAGGAATTAGACTTCGCGAAGCCAGAATTCGCACTTGGAGAATTTAGCGTACAACTTCTCCTGTTGTAGCAATCCTAAGATGCACTAAAGGTGTTTCTCCTGATCGGCTTAATTACGAGAGTATATAAGTATGTCATCTATGAAGACGATGACAAACTTATCCAGATATGGTTTGTAGACTCGATTCATGAGGTCCATGAATGCTGCAGGTGCATTAGTGAGCCCGAAAGGCATCACTAAGAACTCGTAGTAGCCATACCTTGTCCAAAACGCAGTTTTAGGTACATCTCCAGTTCTAACTTTAAGTTGATGATACCCTGACCTTAGATCAATCTTAGAAAAGAAGCTTACCCCTTGTAGTTGATCGAACAGATCATCGATCCTAGGCAATGGATAACGGTTCTTGATTGTTACTTTGTTTAGCTCACGGTAATCAATGCACAGACGCATTGAACCATCCTTCTTCTTCACAAACAGTATGGGTGCTCCCCATGGTGACGAGCTGGGTCGTATAAAACCCTTTTCCAGTAATTCACCCAATTGGGTTCTCAGCTCTTTCATTTCTGTTGGCGCTAAACGGTAAGGAGCTCGTGCAATTGGTGCTGCTCCTGGCAAGATGTCAATCCTAAACTCTACTTGCCTCTCAGGAGGATATCCAGGTAGTTCATCAAGGAAGACATCTGGATATTCAGAAATGATTGGAATATCTTCTATCTTGGGTTTCGGGTCATCAACCGTCACCTGTGCCATGTAGATGACACATCCACTCTTCAGGTACTTGGATGCTTTAAGTCTACATTGTCGGGCAATCCGTAGTGCGTATCTCCATGAATGGTGATCAACTCACCAAATGGGGTTTTGATGTTAACTAGTTTCTTATCGCAGGAAATTTGGGCTTGGTTACGTGATAACCAATCCATGCCTAAAACTACATCAAACCCAGCCAATTTCATTGGCAAAAGAGATAGTGAAATTGAATGATTCTTAATGGATATAAAAAAAAGGTTAACTTGCACGGTAACCCCGACCGCGGAGGGGATCTCCCCTCCCAGTTCACTACCCGACAAAGATCCCTGGCAGTAAATATCCTCTGGTCGTACTCGAGTGGGATCGAACCCGAGACCTCTCCAAATGAGGGTCCGCGAGAGACTTTAGCAAGGATGTCGGTGGCCACTTGAGCTAGCCCAAGTGGTTTCTTAATGGATATAAAGCATCCATCAAGAAGAGTCAAAGCGGTCTCTAAGGTACCATCTGCGAGTTCTACCTCATATTTAATGTCTAGAGTTTTAATAGGCAGATTCAGCAATTTACTAAACTTATGGTCTGCAAACGACTTATCTGCACCTGAATCAAATAAAACTCTAGCATAAATATCATTAATGAGGAAGGTACCTGTTATAACTTTATCATCATTCACCACCTCCCTGGCATTCATTTGAGACACCCTAGCATTTTTCTTTTTCGCCTCATCGGGCTTCTTGGTGTTCTTTGGGCAGTTAGTCTTAATGTGCCCTTTTTCATTACAACCATAACAGGTTGCATCTTTCAAGTTTCGGCTTTCCAAAGATTTGTGCCCTTTCTTTTTACAGATTCCACAAGGCTTGGCTTGTGGATCCAGATTGCATTTCCCAAAATGCCTTTTATCACAAATCTTGCATCTGGGCTTGTTACTAGACTGATCCTTCTTAAACCCAGAGTTTCCTTTCTTCTTCTTGCTTGACTAGTGGGACTGGTCATCCTCTCTCTTTCTCTACCCCTCCTCAGTGGTCCTCCTATACTTATTCCTTATAACATCAAGATTAAGAGACAGTGATAGATCTACAGCTGATCTATAAGAAGTAGGCTTAGAATCCTTGACATTCCCCTTGATTTCAGGGGCTAAACCTCCAATGAAGCGTGCAATGCGCTTTGGCTCCGGAGTGACCAGGTACGGAACAAGTCGAGACATTGAGTTAAAACTGGTAATATAAGACCTACAGTCTAAATCTTTCATAACCAGAGTGAGGAAATCAGTCTCCACCTTCTCCACTTCATGCTGTGGACAGTAAGTATCTTTCACTAGCTCAACGAACTTAACCCAAGAGAGGTTATACAAAGGAATTTTCCTTGTGGATTGCACTAGAGCTTTCCACCACATCAGGGCATCGCCTTTAAAGGACTGGGACACAAACTTTACAATGTCCTCCTTGGCACACCCACTGATCTCAACAACTGTCTCCATCTCATCCAGCCATTTTGTACAATCAATGGCTCCTTTTCCCCAGTGAAATCTCTTGTTTACAAGAGACAAAATATTTGTATGTACAACCCTTGTTATATCGGGGAGCCTGATCAAATACAATCTCTTTCGAGGGTTCATTCTTCTGATTAGAGGAATTAATAGATTCCTCTTTTGTTGTATGCTGTTTTGAAAGAGTTTTTGAGCCAACATTGCTTGGCTCTTTAAGTACCTCGTTCATAGCTTTAGTAACAGCTATGTTTATAATAGCTTGCAATTCAGCATTAGTGAGGTCTATTCTAGCTGCGTCATCCCCTTTTGCTGTGTGACTATGACCTTCATCTGAGCCAACCATGATTTGAATACTATAATCAAGTAATAATGATTTATGTAGTTATTGTATAACGAATCACCGCATTTGATGATAAAATAGCCATGGTATAAGTAAACCATATAGGCTAATAGGGAAATATGTTTGAATTTATTTGATTATAATTTGTCTAGGTTAAGAATGAACGATTATTGGCATTTTATCAAGATGTATTCCTCTATATTTGTCACACCTCAATATTTCCACATATTACCGGTGGGCCCGGTGGGGAATATATAGTCAAATAATCACAGTTCAATGCACAGTGGAAGTCTAAAGTAAATATATTACAAACCGATTCAAAGTAACATCAATATTACAAACGGGTTGTAAGATGGATCCACAGGCGGATCTTAAAACAGAAAGATAAACACTGTTCAACAGACTTTAGACGTCTAGAATTTGCAAGATTCCCTATTAAAACCCGGAGCTCCCAGCCAATTACGTACAGTACCTGTCACTTAATCTTTTTGGAAAATACGTCAGTTTACACTGGTAAATACAATTAACTGACTCTTTTGAAAATCTTTATGAAAATTGATTTAAATCCACAAGGCACAAATATTCTTTTATAACTTGGGACAATTATTTTAAAAATAATCTTGTATACAGATTTATATGTTCGTTATACATTCAGGGCCCAATGTTAGAAACCGAGTCAAGATTAACAGACACACCACAAGTATAGGCCCACAAGAGAGTGAGATACCGTTTCCCTTACGCAACTGTCAGGTGTATGCCTACACCCCGTGCTTAAGACGTGGCCATTTCTTAATAATGATGCCAAGGATATCCGAGACATGGTCATTAACCCCCAAAGGATTTTATGTCAAACAAGACAGATTAAAACGGGGTAGCTTGATAATTTAATCACAATCCGATTAAACATTCAATACTCGGCCAAGCAGTATTATTATAATACCGTATCCCAAGCCCGTATAGGGAAAATAAGTTAAAAGTATTTACCTGAGCTTAAAATGCAATTTATACTCAGCTGTATATTCTAATCAGCAAGCACAAGTACCTCTACTGGGGCACTCAATCTGGAACGAAGGTTTTATTAACCTATTAGATTCCTAACGGGTCTTATTTAAGTTGTAACTTAGACCGGTTAGTTTTAACGAAAGGTTTTCGGTTCAAAACGCAAGATTAAGCGAAGACTGGATTAGAATGTAATTTAGACCCGACAAGTATGGAGACTTGTATAATATGGGTAAACTAAGCACATTCTGAATTTTGAAGCAAAAATGATAAGGTTTGACCCGTTTCGGCAATTTATGCAAACTAGTTACATAAACTGTTCCGAACGCGAATAATGCATAACGGGTAACCAAAAGAGTCATGAACATGTTTCACAAGTTAATATGCCTTAAATATGTTGTGATATCAGTAGGATACCTTCCATTATGCCCAAAACGAATTTAAAACCAATTTATGCCCCATAGGGGTATTTTGGTCATTTTAAAGGTTATAATAGAGGTTAAATATTAATCTGAGGTTCTGGTCTAAAATAATCAGTAAAAATATTTATTTTATCAAGTTATATCAGTAAGATATCTCACATATGTGAAATTTATAATTTATGGCCAAACTATGCACCGTAGGGGCATTTTGGTCATTTCACATATGCTTTGCGGGTTAATTTTGGAAATCTGAGTTTCAAACTTTTATTTATTGTTAAAGTATAAAAATTTATTCATAACATCAGTAGGTATCAAGCTTTGGGTGCCTAATATGGTTTTAAACCATACTATGCGCCTAAATCGCATAAAAGTCGGTATTTGACGGTATTCGGGTTAAATAAGTAAATATGAGATTTTGAACAGCCTTTACTATTTAAAATAATTTATTTAATATATAAAATTAGTAGAAAAAGGTTTGATATGTAAAGGATGTGTAAAACTCATTTTATTAGCAAAAAGGGTATAACCGTCAATTACCGAGTCAATGCAAGAACCCTATGTTATGATCAGTTTAAAATTCAACAAAAATCTTCAAAAATCTCTAAATATTATATTATATCATTGGGAAAAAGGTTTGGTGTCAAAATTCGGGTTTAATTAGGCTTTATGCTAATAATGCCGTTTAATTAATAAAAAGTTTTCAAATTACGATATTAAGCATAACTCCTACTTTAGACCTCAAACTGATGTCAAATTTTTAGGGCATGTTTATAAATCAGTAATAAAGGTTTTGTCCTCTCACATTTTCAAAATTCTCATTTTAAATCAAAAGGGCATAATGGTCAACTTTTAAGCATTTAACGGAAACATGCAATGAACTAGGATTTCTATGGAACCATGTTGTATAACCTCAGAGGGTTACACTAACATATAATATAGTCCTAAAGGAATCCTAAGGCATAACTAAACTAAGCTAAATCGGGTCAGAACTGAAAGTCAAAGCCAAATTCAACTTTTGTGACTTTCGGTTTCGAACCGTACCTAAACTCAGAATTGTCGGGTCGAACATGCCTAGACATGTTCAATTAATATTTACCAAGTTATTAAAGTGACAAAACTGATTTTATTGCCTTTACATCATTAATTATGAATTTTGTTTAAAAACCGACTCGCTTGACTTTTATTTTAATTACTTTGACCCGACAATTAACTAAGCAAACGTGGTAATTAGGAGGTATAGTCATAAGAGACTATAACCATCGTGATTACGCTCACGTTACGAAGTTCAAATGGACTTTGTGTTGACCATTGACTGGTCAAAGTAGAAAGTCAAACACTGTTTGTCTTTTGTGCTAAAAACGCATAACAGCACGAAAGAATACTTACAAGGGGTCCAAGAAATGGAGGTTTGATCTAATAATTCTCAGGTATGGAGTATAAACACTCCAACTTAGAGAATATGATCAGATCATGGTGTGTTGCAAATGAAATCATGGGGTTTATATAGTTTTCGGGTAACCGTTAAGATCGTCCATCGATAAACGTGCTTCGATCTGGGCCTTACATGTGTGCCCATGGTTTTAGAATACCATGGGTGCCCCAAAAATAGCCCCTAGAATGATCAAAAACCATTTCCAAACAAGAAAACCAGCTGCTGAATTGAAATCAGCTGTTTTTTGCAGATCTGATGCACTTTAGTTCAGCAAACAGTTTGCTTATTTACAGCTTAGGTCCCTGCAAGTGTTTAAGGCCCATTTTGACATGTTTAAAGCCCGTTAAGCCATTTTCAAGGCTCTACAATGATTCCTAAACATAGGGAACATAAAAAATGCACAAAAATATGCCGGATGTCGGTTCGTTTGGTCGTACGGTTGCGTCGTTCGGCTAATTACGACGAAACACGAACGGACGCGAAAAACGATCCAAATTACGCGACGAATGGAATTTTATCATGCCGATTACTAAAATAAAATATTTTAATGATTACATAAATTTTGGATGTCCGGATATATTCAGAACGTAAGATATGCGCGAAAATGCAAACTTATGCACTTTTAGTCCATGTTGATCAATTAAGTTTATTTTTTGCGCACCAAACACCTCTAAGCCTATTTCTAATCTATGTAAAGGATATTTATGGCATGTTTAACTTATGATCATATTCTGGAAGGTTCAATACCCTACGAATAGGTATACTTTTGCAGTTTGACGCAAATAGTCCTTTAGTCGCATAAAGTAGCGCGAAATGTCGTTTAATGATATCCAAGCCTTCCATGGCCCTTAATGGGTATTCCCAAGCATGTGTTTAAATATTACTACGCTTTCGTTTGTTTAAATGGTGACCAAAATGCGTAGATTCAAAAGTTGACGCTTTTGGTCCCTCTAATACGCAAACTTGCGCATATCATCGTTTAATAGCATCGAAGCCTAACCTAACCCATTTTAGGAATTCTTGAGAGTATTATTAAACATCACGATGATTCGGGTTCCTAAAAAGGTCATTCAGAGGTATAATTAAACATATTGACGCTTTTAACCCCTTGAACTTACGAAGTTGCGCGTAACGTCACTTAAAGGCATAAAAGCCCTTAATGGCCAATATTAGGCATTCCCAAGAGTGTAATCAATTATCATGAAGCTATCGGTTTGTTAAAAGGTCTCTCAGAGGTAAGAATTAACATGTTGACACTTTTAACCCTTCATTGCGCAAACTTTCAATTAATTACGCAAACGGCTACTCATGATCAACAAGTGGCCCATTTGTGAATATGATTACCATGTAATGTTATTCAGAGGCTTATAATAAGCATGTTAACATTTCCAATCCTTCTATAATCAATTTTTTTGATTTTTCACAAAATTAGTCCCTCAAATTCAACGTTTGACTTTATTAGGGTTTATTACACGTGTCAATACATCATTGGACGTGATTTTACGAGGTGTTACATCCTCACCCCCTAAAAACAAATCTCGGCCTTGAGATTTGCTAAAATAATGGAAGTATTTTCTGATGTATCATGGACTTAACCTTCATAGCATAATTGGGCCTCTAAGGGCATCTCAGTTGACATATACAATAGGTAGATACTTCCTTTCGGAGCTTCTTAACCTGTCGATCCTTGATCTATACAGGTTTCTCATCTAATCATAAATCTGCATATCATTATGTGATAATGCTTCTCGACTTATCGGCGAACATCTCCCTAAATCACGAGTGTGGGACACATTGATTTCCATTAAGCTCCTCAGGTAAGTTTTAGCTTATAGGTTACCAATCTTGATATATATTCGATTTCCTCGAATGATTCTATATATCAGAACTTAACTAGCTTGATAAATTAAAATTTTAGCACACCCTTCTTAGGGTGATACCTTCAATTGAACCTTATTCCTTATTAAGGACTTAAGAGGGTTGCGACTTTCATCAATCCTTGATTTTTCTGCCGATTACTGGCAACTTTCAGACGATTTCGGATTTGTATGATCTTATTCATTGTTTCCAAGGAAACTTTCAGATCCTGATAATTGGACTTACCCAAACTTCTGTCCATCAAACGGATCTTTGACATTCCATCTAAACAAGGTCTCCAAAGGAGCAGCCTTGATACTTTTGTAATAACTATTATAGAAGAGCTTATTTAAGGTAAGATGGTTATTCCAACTACAGCTTAAAACCAATCTTAAGGAATAGTTAATCCTTACAGTTAGTCGAACAAATCGACGATCCTAGGCAGCTGATGGCGATTCTTAATTGTTGTCTAAATAGGGTTGCGATAACTAATGCATAAGCAAGAGAACCGTCTTTCCTAACTAATAATATTGAAACTCTTAGAATTACGAATTAGGCTTTAAGAACCTTTATCTTAAAATCCATCTAACTAGGGTTTCTATAATTCCCGAGTTGGAGGTACTAATCGTCACGGAGATTACACAATACTGCAGCCCTAAGCGGGATGTTAATCTTAACTTTACTTGTCTCAGGAGGTAAACAGGGTAGTCTTTGGTGAAGATAATCAAGACACAAGGAGATTACAGAGATTTTCCAAATCTCTGGCTCTGGTTCATTTATCATTGCCCGTGTCAGATAAGTGACACATTTTCTTTAGGAGTCCACAGATTCCTTAATCAGAGACATTTACTTGGACAATTCCATTCTGTATATCTTCTTTGAATACCGTTAGCTGACTTTAGTACCATATGACCATTGGAATATCTTTGTGGTTCCATGCATTAAACCTCCATACTGATCAGGCATGGAAGCAATCTATGGAACTTATTAAGATACACTAATCCTCATATGGCGCTTTTGTCATACCGTCTGGTATTCGCAATGGATAGATATCAAAGAGATATCAACTACATATGATGCCGTACTTCATCTGGAGAGAGGGTTCTCTAGAATTTTATGACTGGAGATTTCTGACAGGAACAGAAGAAATGGTTCCTATGATTTTCGTCTGTAAGTTTTACTTAACGCTTAATATATGAGGTTCTTATGAAAGATTTTAAAAGTTCGTTATACTTACCATCCATGAAGGATTTATTGGTATCTTATTCAAAATAGAACTCTTAGCATTTATTCTACTTCATATTTTATGCTTAGGGTTCTAACAGGCTGATTAAATAACTTACAAAATTTATTATCCACGAATGACTTATCTGCACCCAAATCAAACAATACCCTTGCATATACATCATTGATAAGAGACGTACCGTTTATAACATTGTCATCTTGTATGGCCTCTTTTTCACCCATTTGAAAGACCCTAGCGTTGGTCTTCTTAACTTCTTCAAGCTTCTTTGCATATTTTGGGCAATTTGACTTGATATGCCCCTTCTTGTTACAGTTGTAACAAGTTGCGTCTCTTATCTTCTTGCATTCTAATGTTTTATGCTCACTAGATTTGCAGATCCCACAAGCCCTAGGCTGCGATTGGGATTTTGGTTCGTACCTGCACTTCCCTAGATGGCGCTTCTTGCAGGTCTTGCATACAGGTTTCTTGTTGGAATTTTGTTTGTTCTCCTTAAGCTTAAGCCTACCTTTTTTCTTGGAAGTATGGGAGTTATCTTTCTCCTTTTTTCCTTTTTAGTTCATTCTTCGCATTCGAGGCATGAGCAACATCCTTCTTGTGTCTAAGGAAGTGTGGTTTTAAATGGGATTTGGAGCAAGTAGCATTGGGTTCCTTAAACTTTTTCACGACCTTTCTCACAGCCTTTCCAACAGTTGCGTCAATCATAGCTTGGAGAACATCTTTGTCAATTTTGAGGTTCATAATTGTAGCATCATTAGCATGTGTCGCATCATCGATGGCGCGATTGACGGTTGTCTTATCCGAGTTTGTCATACTCGAGACTTGGTTCCTAACCCCAATGAAACAATTACTTAGTTGCAATCCAGCAACCGCTATTCATCATCCTGATGACCTAACATATACTAACCATGGTATCATTAAACCATACAGGCTAATATAGTACGAACATTCTTAATGAATGTTATTTAAATATATACCAATTATACTTAGCCTAGGCCATAAAAAGACCATCAATGGCATTTAAGGTTTGGATCTAGTCTATCACCTTTTTGACAGAGGATCAAATGTCACATCTGTCTTGATCATATTGATGATTTTGGATAGCTTGAAAGCTTGTCATAAGGATGTTTGAGAAGAGTGATTCCTAATGGATATAAAGTACCGATCTAAGATTGTTGAAGCAGTCTCTAAAGTATCATCGGCCAATCCTACCTCGCATTATATGTCTCGAGTCCTAACAGGCGGATACAACAGCTTACAAAATTTATTTTCCACAATAGACTTTTCTGCGCCATAATCAAACAAATTCTCGCGTAAACATCATTGATAAGGAAAGGTACCTGTTATGTTGTTATCTTTTTGTACTGCCTCCTAAGTGTTCATCTGGAAGAATCACGCGTTTGTTTTCTTGGCCTCTTCAGGCTTCTTTTGATTCTTAGGGCAGTTAGTCTTGATATGCCCCTTCTCGTTGCAACTATAACAGGTTGCATCTTTCAACTTCTTTCAATTCAAGGTTTTATGTTCCTTAGATTTGCAGATCCCACAAGGTAGAGGCTGAGATTCAAACCTGCATTTCCTGAGATGGTATTTCCTACAGTTTTTGCACCTGGTCTTTTCACCTGACTGCTGGTTGTCCTTCTTAAACCCGGAACTCTTCTTATCCTCAGAGTTCCCCTTATGTTTCTTATCAGCACGATGTGAGTTCTCATCCTCATGTTTCCTTTTCCCTTCTTCAGAATTCTCGAGCGATTTCTGCCTAACCGCATCAAGGGTAAGAGATAGTGACAGATCAGCCGCTGACCTAAAGGTGGTAGGTCTTGATGCCTTCACACTTGCCTTAATTTCCGTAGCTAAACCTCCAATAAATCGAGCTATACGTTTTGGTTCCGGTGTAACCAAGTATGGAACCAGTCGAGACATGGTATTGAAACTGGTAAGGTATGTCTGACAGTCTAAGTTCTTCATAACCAAGGTTAAGAAGTCAGTCTCAATTTTCTCAACTTCATGTTGAGGACAATAATTTTCTTTGATGAGAGCAACAAACTGATCCCACGTCAGATTATACAACGGGATCTTCCGTGTAGCTTGGATTAGGGACCTCCACCAAGCTAACGCTTCACCATTAAACGATTGTGACACAAATTTCACAATGTCCTGTTCTGCACAACCACTAATATCAACCACTGCATCCATCTCATCGAGCCAAGTCATGCAATTGATGGCTCCTTTTTCCCCAGTGAAATCTCTGGGCTTGCAGGAGACAAAATATTTATATGAACAGGTTTTAACACGTGGCTCTTGATGAAGCACAACCTGTCTAGACGGAACACTCCTCTGATTCGATGAGTGATGAGAATCGTCCTTATGAGATACATACGTTTGGGAAGGTGGTTTTGCATGAGGCACATACTGGGTCTTGGTGCGTGTACCACGTGATTCATTATACTGTCTGTCAAGAGCTCGGGTAACGGCATTATCTATTAATGCCTGTGGTTCTGCACCAGCTATATTAACTCTGGTAGCATCATTATTCTCTCTCGGGTGGCTGTTAACCTCATCTGATCCAGCCATGTAGCTCGATTGCTACATAAATATTGACAATGATTTATTCAGAGGTTATTATGGAATCATCATTTTTGATGATTCATTAACCATGGTAATATAAACCATATTGGTTAATTTGTTAATTATATTTAATTAGTATTTTCATTATAATTTATCCTAGTTATAAAACATGAAGGATATTAAAGTGGCACAAAAGGCCTAATCACATGGACGGTTTTAAATTTATAAGCTACGATTTCAGAGAATCAAGGCATTAAGGTTTGAACACAGTTCATTAACTTCTCTTGACAGAGAGTCGTAGACTACTACTGTCTTCTTGTCTCAGAGGACAATAAACATGGCCCGTAGGCACTTTATCACAAATGGATGTTTAAATATATGATCATCTTAATTGATGATTTGAACCCATGATTCTAGATCATTAGGCTAAATAAGGGATTGGAAATTCCCAATATAAGGATGACAAGTGTGCTTTTATCGCATCACTGTTGTCAGGAGGGTTAACATGTTTTCAGATGTTAACAAGGATCTGAATCTTTTTAGACAGGTTTTACCATCATAGCTAGGTCTTTGATGACATATAAGCTACGTTATACCTTTTAAGATTCTTTTTAATATATACTGGCAGATCAATTACAAAAAGGAATGATATTTTGATTTATTTCATATATAATGATAAAAATGAAATTTAAATAAAACACTCCAATAAATTTTTAAAAGGAGTACATAATTGCCCTAAACGGGACTTGAAGGAAATAACATTGTCCACGAAGGGACTAAAAGATAAATATGTCCTTATAAGGACTACTAAAGAATCGAAAATTCCGCGAAAGGAGTTCCTTCTTCTTCACTTTATTTCTGAATGTTTTCTCCTTAGTTGCACGTTTATTCTAGCCGCGGTACGAGGCTCGGCATTTCTAGGCTTCGGATGTGGAGAATTTCCATTATGGCTTCTTTGCTTGGAGACATATTCAAAATACATAGAATCGAAAACAATATGTTACAGAATAGGGATGAGAGTATTCCTATGTTAAGTCTAGACTCAGAAGGTCTAAGGAATGTGCTACTGTGTCATTGATATTAAACACGGAAAGGCTAGTGTTTAATTCACTCAATGTTGGCTCTGATACCAACCTGTCACACCCCGATATTTCGACATATTACCGGTGGGCCCGGTGGGGAGTATCGTGACGTAGTTGATATCATCATAGTCAAATAATCATAGTTCAATGCACAGCGGAAGTCTAAAGTAAATATATTACAAAACGATTCAAAGTAACATCAATATTACAAACGGGTTGTAAGATGGATCCACATGCGGATCTTTAAACAGAAAGATAAACATTCTTCAACAGACTTTAGACGTCTAGAATTTGTAAGATTCCCTATTAACGCCCGGAGCTTCCAGCCAATTACATACAGTACCTGTCACTTAATCTTTTTTGGAAAATACATCAGTTTACACTGGTAAATACAATTAACTGACTCTTTTGAAAATCTTTATGAAAATTGATTTAAATGCACAAGGCACAAATATTCTTTTATAACTTGGGACAATTATTTTAAAAATAATCTTGTATACAGATTTATATGTTCGTTATACATTCAGGGCCCGATGTCAGAAACCGAGTCAAGATTAACAGACACACCACAAGTATAGGCCCACAAGATAGTGAGATACCGTTTCCCTTACGCAACTGTCAGGTATATGCCTACACCCCGTGCTTAAGACGTGGCCATTTCTTAATAATGATACCAAGGATATCCGGGACATGGTCATTAACCCCCAAAGGCTTTTATTTCAAACAAGACAAATTAAAACGGGTGACCTCAATAATTTAATCACAATCCGATTAAACATTCAATACCTGACCAAGCGGTATTATTATAATACCGTATCCCAAGCCCGTATAGGGAAAATAAGTTAAAAATATTTACCTGAGCTTAAAATGCAATTTATACTCAGCCGTATATTCTAATCAGCAAGCACAAGTACCTCTACTGGGGCTCTCAATCTGGAACGAAGGTTTTATTAACCTATTAGATTCCTAACGGGTCTTATTTAAGTTGTAACTTAGACCGGTTAGTTTTAACGAAAGGTTTTCGGTTCAAAACGCAAGATTAAGCGAAGACTGGATTAGAATGTAATTTAGACCTGACAAGTATGGAGACTTGTATAATATGGGTAAACTAAGCACATTCTGAATTTTGAAGCAAAAATGATAAGGTTTGACCCGTTTCGGTCAATTTATGCAAACTAGTTACATAAACCGTTACGAACGCGAATAATGCATAACGGGTAACCAAAAGAGTCATGAACATGTTTCGAAAGTTAATATGCCTTAAATATGTTGTGATATCAGTAGGATACCTTCCATTATGCACAAAACGAATTTAAAACCAATGTATGCCCCATAGGGGAATTTTGGTCATTTTAAAGGTTATAATAGAGGTTAAATATTAATCTGAGGTTCTGGTCTAAAATAATCAGTAAAAATATTTATTTTATCAAGTTATATCAGTAAGATATCTCACATATGTGAAATTTATCATTTATGGCCAAACTATGCACCGTAGGGGCATTTTGGTCATTTCACATATGCTTTACGGGTTAATTTTGGAAATATGAGTTTCAAACTTTTATTTATTGTTAAAGTATAAAAATTTATTCATAACATCAGTAGGTATCAAGCTTTGGGTGCCTAATATGGTTTTAAACCATACTATGCGCCTAAATCGCATAAAGGTCGGTATTTGACGGTATTCGGGTTAAATAAGTAAATATGAGATTTTGAACAGCCTTTACTATTTAAAATAATTTATTTAATATATAAAATCAGTAGAAAAAGGTTTGATATGTAAAGGATGTGTAAAACTCATTTTATTAGCAAAAAAGGCATAACCGTCAATTACCGAGTCAATGCAAGAAACCTATGTTATAATCAGTTTAAAATTCAACAAAAATCTTCAAAAATCCCTAAATATTATATTACATCAGTGGGCAAAAGGTTTGGTGTCAAAATTCGGGTTTAAATAGGCTTTATGCTAATAATGCCGTTTAATTAATAAAAAGCTTTCAAATTACGATATTGAGCATAACTCCTAATTTAGACCTCAAACTAATGTCAAATTTTTAGGACATGTCTATAAATCAGTAATAAAGCTTTTTGTACTCTCACATTTTCAAAATTCTCGTTTTAATATCAAAAGGGCATAATGGTCAACTTTTAAGCATTTAACGGAAACATGCAATGAACTAGAATTTCTATGGAACCATGTTGTATAACCTCAGAGGGTTACACTAACACATAATATGGTCCTAAAGGAATCCTAAGGAATAACTAAACTAAGCTAAATCGGGTCAGAACTGAAAGTCAAAGCAACAGTCAACTTTTGCGACTTTCGGTTCCGAACCGTACCTAAACTCAGAATTGTCGGGTCGAACATGCCTAGACATGTTCAATTAATATTTACCAAGTTATTAAAGTGACAAAACTGATTTTATTGCCTTTACATCATTAATTATGAATTTTGTTTAAAAACCGACTCGCCTGACTTTTATTTTAATTACTTTGACCCGACAATTAACTAAGCAAACGTGGTAATTAGGAGGTATAGTCATAAGAGACTATAACCATTGTGATTACGCTCACGTTACGAAGTTCAAATGGACTTCGTGTTGACCATTGACTGGTCAAAGTAGAAAGTCAAACACTGTTTGACTTTTGTGCTAAAAACGCATAACAGCACGAAAGAATACTTACAAGGGGTCCAAGAAATGGAGGTTTGATCTAATAATTCTCAGGTATGGAGTATAAACACTCCAACTTAGAGAATATGATCAGATCATGGTGTGTTGCAAATGAAATCATGGGGTTTATATAGTTTTCGGGTAACCGTTAAGATCGTTCATCGATAAACGTGCTTCGATATGGGCCTACATGTGTGCCCATGGTTTTAGAATACCATGGGTGCCCCAAATATAGCCCCTAGAATGATCAAAAACCATTTGCAAACCAGAAACCCAGTTGCTGAATTGAAATCAACTGTTTTTTTGCAGATCTGATGCACTTTAGTTTAGCAAACAGTTTGCTTATTTACAATGATGCCATTTTCAAGGCTCTACAATGATGCCTAAACATAGGGAACATAAAACATGCTCAAAAATATGTCGGATGTCGGTTCGTTTGGTCGTACGGTTGCGTCGTTCGGCTAATTACGACGAAACACGAACGGACTCGAAAAACGATCGAAATTACGCGATGAATGGAATTTTATCATGACAATCACTAAAATAAAATATTTTAATGATTACATAAATTTTTGGATGTCCGAATATATTCAGAACGTAAGATATGCGCGAAAATGCAAACTTATGCACTTTTTGACGCTTTTAGTCCCTGTTGATCAATTAAGTTTATTTTTTGCTCACCAAACACCTCTAATCCTATTTCTAAGCTATGTAAAGGATATTTAGGGCATGTTTAACTTATGATCATATTCCGGAAGGTTCGATATCGTACAAATAGGTATACTTTTGCAGTTTGACGCAAATAGTCCTTTAGTCGCACAAAGTAGCGCGAAATGTCGTTTAATGATATCCAAGCCTTCCGTGGCCCATAATGGGTATTCCCAAGCATGTGTTTAAATATTACTATGCTTTCGTTTGTTTAAATGGTCACCAAAATGTGACGCCCTTATTAACCAAACAACCCAAAACACATGGAAACTTCAAGGTTTGAGACTTGAAACATAATATTTACATTTTACCAAGATGCCCTTGTGGCTAGTTCGAGATCGACACCTCCCCTAGTCTAGTTACAGGTGTTAATCCGAACTACCCTGTCAAGATGCAAGTTTAAAGTTACTAATTACAACCGACTAAGTTTCTAAAACCATAATTTACATAACAAAAGGCGTTTTTTCTAGAAATACAAGTTTAACAAAATATTGTTTCAAAAGGGCGACTACTTCGGAAGCGCATAGTCAAGTGTACATGTTTGTGTTCGCCCCCAAGCTCGCCACGCCACCTATATAGCAGATTTACCTACATCGCAATCCAATTTAACTAGTCAGTTCTTGCAACGATAATTTAAAATAAAAACTAACATCCATTCGCGTCATCACATAACCATATCACCATCTTACTTTCATTTACCCATTGAACGGGCACTTATTTACTATCTCCAATGAGATAATGTATAGCCTTCGATAATCCGTTGATTTCGGATTAGACATAATGCAACATAAACATCATCCCAAATCCGTTCGTGACGGATTTAGCTATTTCACTTCATTCTTACATAACTTTCCAATATACGGTTAGTTCAAGACCAACCGACCATAACATAACTTCCTTCATAAATCATCATCCCTTACGACCCGTTTATGGCGGGTTAAGTTATCAACTACACATCACCTACGAACTATCATAATTACGATTCTAATATAACAATAACAATTAGAAAGTAAAGCTTGTATGCATAGAACAACATACCTTGATCTTGTGAGTTGTCCGATCTCCTAGCGCTCGAACCTTCTTCTTTTATGCCTACATCAACATATTCATTCGTTTAGCCCGACTAAATATCATTCCATCTTTTACATACTTTTTATCATACATCAATTTGATCATAATTTACCAAGTTTCACCCGTTTGTTCTTTTGAGCATTTTATCAAACACTTGGCGGGTTTCGTATTTGTTGGACATTAAATTGCAAGTATCTTTACATACTAACCTACAAGTTCATCACAAAATCAGGCAAGTTCATGAGATTCCCTCATCCTACATTATTCATTTATGTTCCATCTATCACAACAAGCTAAATCACCAAAAAAAACGAACACTATTCGAGTCCTAGTTCATAATCTTAACTTCTATATGCATATATCTCAACATTACTCATGATTGGGTAGAAACCCATTTCCTAAAGTTCATGATTTCAAGAAATTCGACTTACCACTTTGTTAGTCACACCTTGGTGATCAAGAATTCGAGTTCCTACAATCATTCAGGCTTGAAATCACCTTCCAATTGATGGAATTAGTGAACTAGGGTTTTTGGTGTTCTTGTCTCTTCTCCTGGACAACTTCACGCACACACTAGAAGTGTCTAGTGTGTGTTGTTTAATTTAACTAGTCTTTCATTTAATTTTTCGAGTTTAGTCCCTCGGTTTCTAACGTTTATTTATTTTAGCCCAAACCTTCATTTCATGAACTATTTTAAAGACAATAATTAGATTACATATTTTTTTTGGGCATTACAAGTCTACCCCTCTTAGAAAAAGTTCCGTCCCCGAAACTTGAGCACATACTAAAACAAACAACCTTTACGTACCGAATAAGGAAGGGTAATGCTTCCGCATTTCATCTTCCGATTCCCATGTAAGTTCCGACCCCTTCCGGTGTTGCCATTGTACCAAAACTTGTCTAATGGTCTTATTGCGAAGATTCTTTACCTTAAAATATTTAATGGCTATCGGTCTTTCAACATAGTTTAAGCTTTCATCTACTTCAATGTCTTTAAGAGGTACTATCGCCGATTCATCCGCAAGGCACTTTCGTAATTGTGATACTTGGAAGGTGTTATGGATCCCGTCTAGTGAAGACGGCAATTCTAGACGATATGCCACTTTCCCCACTCGAGTCAAAATCTTAAACGGCCCAATAAAACGAGGCCCCAATTTACCCCGTTTACGAAAACGGATTATACCTTTCCATGGGGATACTTTTAATAGAACATAGTCTCCGACTTGGAATTTGACAGGACGCCTTCTCTTATCCGCATATGCCTTTTACCTATCCTGAGCCGTCTTTAATCGAGCTCTAATTAGATCAATCTTTTCGTTGGTCATTGCTATTAATTCGTTAGGCGCGAGCTCCCTTTGTCCTACTTCCCCCCAACATACGGGAGTCCTACACTTCCTTCCATATAACAGTTCATAAGGTGCCATTTGGATACCACTATGATAACTATTATTGTAAGAAAATTCCACTAGTGGTAAATGGTCATCCCAATTTCCTCCAAAATCTAACGCGCATGCCCTTAACATATCAATAAGCGTCTGAATTGTTCTTTCCGATTGACCGTCAGCCTGCGGGTGGTAGGCGGTGCTTATGTGCAGTTTCGTGCCCATACTTTCATGAAACTTCAGCCAATAACGAGAGGTAAATCTCGTATCCCGATCTGAAACGATTGACACAGGCACCCCGTGTCGAGATATTATTTCATTCACATACACTTCCGCCATCTTTTCTGAGGAGTAGGCCTCTCGAATTGGTAAGAAGTGAGCACTCTTTGTGAGTCGGTCTACGATTACCCATATTGTATCATGCCCCTTTTTCGTTCTAGGTAGCTTGGTCACCAGATCCATTGTTATCTCCTCCCACTTCTGTCACACCCCCAAAATCCACCATGCGGGGTATCACCGCTTGGAGGCGTGACGTGACCAGGATCGAGCCACCAATCATATTGAACAACTTAATTAAGTAAATAAAACCAAACATAATACGATTGGTGACCAAAGCTAGTTAACCTTGTTTGGTTTAAACAGCGGAAGCATAAACGTGAGTTCAAAAGCATAAGTCCATAGTTTATAAGTTAAAGTTCAAAACGCAAGTTTAATAAGTTTATGAGGATTTAAATAATAAGCACGGAACATAACAGTCCGTACACCACAACGACTCCTTCCTCGTGCAAGCTCCAAGCATTTAACGACCTGTAAGGCATGTAACAGCGAGTCAACAACAAAGTTGAGTGAGTTCACGTTTGGTTGTTTAGTTTTAAGTTGTTTCTGAAAACGTGGTTTGACTTTCGTTGGCTTATTTGCCGTGGGGGTTACCCCGTAGTTGAAAGTATGTTTAACCATTTCCATTTTCTTTACCCAATCCATAACCATGATCAGTGGGGGTTTTCCCCGTTTGAACTACTAGACGGTATGATATCGACTGCTACGCAAATAAGTTGTGCCCTATATCAGTGTCTATCATCACTGACAATCTGCCATAGTCCATTAGTACACGCCCATCCGACTGGCACGGTGTGAGGTTTGTTAAACCTAATAGCGCTATTAACTAATGACCTGCTCGCCATTGGCCTCGGCGATTAAGTCGATATAAATTGAGGGACTTCATGATAGAGTTTTGTCTAGCTAGTTTTAAGGTTGTTGTCCTGCACCAGGAGGACCACAATGTACGTATTCTGCACTAGGAGAATTCGTAGGATTAATAATGGCATCCAATCTATGGAGGATGGTCGTACATATCCTACCCAAGGAGGATATGTAGATTTAGTTTTAATTCTTTAACCCATTCCCAAACCACCGGGAATCCCATGCCTTAGAAAGTGTGTGAACTCACCTCGGTTTGCTCGGTTAGATTCTCAATATAGCTAACAGTCAGGGTCGGTCAATCGCGTCCTAGTATGATTTACCAGTTAGTCATTTAGTGGCTTTCAAATAGAACACAAAGTTCCTACACGTATCTATCACACAACATGCATCACTTTATGCCCATCTAAGTTTCCCGTCCATTCCCTACTCAAAATCAAACATACGATAATGCACACAACATATATAACATGTCAAATCATTCACAGATAGCATACTCGACATTTAGACACGCAAGTCACAACTTATGTCAATTCAGCATTAATACTCAAAACCGGCTGTTTTCGGACATTTAAATAAAATAGTTAGATTATTCCAAAAATTCCCAAATTTTTATAGAATGTCATAAACATTCCATATTTTATTGTGTAAAAATATCGGGGTCCGGTTCATTACCAATATTTTATAAAAATTCATATTCCGGACTGAACTCAGATTTATGTATTTCTGACCACAGTCCTCGGAAAAATTTATTAAAAATTCATCGAGTGTCCGATTTACGAAATCCCAGTGGGGTAATTACAAATACATAGGTTGTTATCTACTATACAAATTTCATGGTCCGATTCATCACAAAACTCAGGTTATGACTGAAAGTACGACACCCATTTATTGCTGTCAAAATTCAGCTTAAGTTGCTGTTACAAATTAACACTTTAAAAATAGTAAACGGAGTCCAAAAATTACGATTCCGGTGCCATTAGAACCGTATTTTATAATGACATATTTTAGATTCAAAATATCGGTTTTTCGTTAAGTTTATGACCTGTTTACAGCCTGTTAAAGGCGGCTGAAAATACACATCAGCAAGCTGTTTTCAGTCTAACGGCTACTAAAACGCACACATATAATTACCATTCCTTCTAATAATGATTTACAACAGGTTATAAGTTATTTACAGCAAACTATTACTCATATATTTCAGATTCACCTTGTACTACCATGTTTCATCATTACTCTTTAACCAACAAGTTTATCATTCTAGCAAGACTTTTTAGTTTTGATTTTATATGTTCATAATTTTAACCGACAAATCTCTTATTAACCACTCTAGACAAGATCAAGAAGGTGTTTAGAGCAACTTACTACTAGCTCGAGGCTAGGGAAGATTCTAGTCGAAAATCGAGTGGATAAAAGCGATGGGGTGAGGTCCTTCGCGTTCCGAATGCACCAAGGTTCCTTATACGCGTTCCTTAACACTTGTAGATGTATGGAATGGGTTGAAGGAAATCAAAAAGGTGATGGATGGGTGTGGGTGTCTTCGGCCGAGAGCTCCAAGGAGAGGGAGAGAGTGTGTTTTGTTCAAGTGTTGGTGGTGATGGTTATGATGGTTTAAGCTTATTACTTATAGACAATTTCAAGTTCATTAACCAAGGGTTACTATGCTCCCTTGATATTAGGCAAGGATGAATATTTTAATCACATAAAGGACATGGGTGTGTCCCCTAGGGGACGAGTTCGGTTGGGGGGGGGGGGGGCATCCTAGTTCAATTCCAACTAATAGTTAAGTATTAGTTAAGTTAAGTAGGGACTTAATCCGGTTACTAGCGTGTTGTGCATTACAGCGGGTGTTAGGGTATTCGGGGACCCTAACTGGCTCAGAAAAAAAAGATGAACAATGTTAATGGCAATATTTTTATGTTCCGGGTAAAGTCCGGTTGTTCGGTTCGATCCTGTTCCGTTAAACCGCTTAATTAATCCGTAAAGTGTCCTATTTATATATTTTTGTAACGTTTTTACTTTCTAACACTTAGGAAAATATAACGGACTATTTAGTGACCTATCTGTACACTATTAGTATATTAACAAATACGTGTAAGCATAACACAGATATCAGAAAGCAGTTAAGTAATTCCACACAGTCGTCAAGCACATTAATTATTATTAATAAACTGTACGGTTACATGTAAATTCGAGGGTTGTCACAACTTCCATACTGGAATTTCCAAGGGTTGTAACTCTCCATAGGGCTTCTGATGTTCCGCCTTCACTTGAGAACACGTCAGACATTTCGCGACATACTTAGCTATATCGCGTTTCATATCGGGCCACCAATAGTTTGTCTTCAAGTCACGGTACATTTTTGTAGCCCCAGGGTGCATGGAATACCGTGACTTATGAGCTTCTTCAAGTAGCACTGTTTTGACCTCACAAAACCTTGGTATCCAGATCTGACCAAAACTCGTTTTAAGCCCGTTCGAGTTTTCTTCAAATTTTTCTGCTATTCCTTTCGTTCTTTCTTTCTTTGGATCCCCTGCTTCTAGTGCTTTTATTTGAGCATCTCGTATCGTTTCAAGGAGGTGAGGCGTAACTATCATCTTCATAGATTTTACTTGAATTGGGTGTGGATATTCTTTTCGACTCAACGCATCTGCTACGACGTTTGCTTTTCCCGGGTGATATAAAATATCACAGTCATAATCTTTAATCAGTTCCAACCATCTTCGTTGCCTCATATTCAAATCTTTCTGTTCGAAGAAATATTTGAGGCTCTTATGATCCGAGTAGATCATACATTTTACCCCATACAGGTAATGCCTCCAAAATTTTAAGGCAAAAACCACCGCTGCCAATTCTAGATCGTGGGTCGGGTAGTTTACTTCATGTGGTCTGAGTTGTCTTGAAGCATACGCGATAACCTTTCCCTTTTGCATTAAAACACACCCCAAGCCTTGATGTGACGCGTCTGAATAGACAACAAAATCTTCCGTTCCATCTGGTAACGTTAACACCAGGGAACTCGATAATTTCTCTTTTAACACTTGAAAAGCTTCTTCTTGTTCGTTATCCCACACAAATTTTCCTTCTTTCCTCGTCAGTTTAGTCATAGGTAATGCAATCTTTGAGAAATCTTGAATAAACCTTCTATAATAGCTGGCAATGCCTAGAAAGCTCCTTACTTCGGTTGGGTTTTTCGGGGAAACCCACTTTAATACAGCCTCAATCTTTGCTGGATCTACTAAAACACCTTCTGAATTTATTATGTGGCCTAGGAACTGTACTTCCTTGAGCCAAAAGGCACACTTTGAGAACTTTGCATACAGTTTCTCTTTACGGAGGGTTTCGAGTACCTCTCGTAGGTGTCTCGCATGATCGGCCTCATTCCGGGAGTAGACTAAAATGTCATCTATGAACACAATTACAGATTTATCTAGCATAGGTCGACATACTTGGTTCATAAGGTCCATAAATGCGGCTGGCGCGTTCGTCAATCCAAAGGACATGACCAAGAATTCATAATGTCCATACCGAGTTCTAAATGCAGTCTTTGCAACGTCCTCCTCTCGCACCCTTACTTGATGATAGCCCGAACGTAAATATATCTTTGAAAACCAACCCGCACCTTGTAACTGATCAAAAAGATCATCAATTCTGGGTAAGGGATAACGGTTCTTCACGGTCAATTTATTCAGCTCCCGGTAGTCGATGCACATACGCATCGACCCATATTTCTTCTTTACAAAAAGAACGGGTGCTCCCCAAGGTGACATACTCGGAAGTATAAAGCCCTTATCAAGTAAGTCTTGCAATTGTGTCATTAGTTCCCTCATTTCGGTGGGAGCCAGTCTATATGGGGATTTAGCCACCGGTTGCGCACCCGGATTTAATTTAATGCGAAATTCTATTTCGCGTTCGGGTGGAAGTCCCGGCAACTCCTCCGGAAACATATCCGGATATTCATTTACTACCGCAACGTCTTCGAACTTGGGAAGGCTTTGATGAACATCTACTACATAGGCTAAGAATGCCCTACTTCCATTACGCACGTACTTGACGGCTTGGACAATATTGCATAACTTCGCTTCTACATTTCTCTCTCCTTGAATACTTAACCATCTCCCACTTGGAGATTGCACGCGTATTGTCTTACTTTCGCATTTAATCTCCGCATGGTGTCGGGCCATCCAGTCCATACCCACCACTACCTTGAATTCTCCTAAGACCATAGGTACGAGATCAATAACAAACTCCTCATCCTCTATCGTGAGCTTACAGTTTCTACATACTTCGTGCAACAAATAATTCTTGCTATCAGCTATCTCTACCTCTAAGGGTATTTGCATTCTTTCAATCTTAAATGAGGGGTGATTAATTACTTCACTTGAAACAAACGACATAGTAGCCCCGATATCGAACAACACGTACATCGGCAAGGAGTTTAGCAAGAAATTACCTGAAACAACATTCGGATGAGCTTTAGCCTCTTCAGACGTAATTTGAAACATCCTTGCTCTTGTCTTAGGGTTCTCCTCCTTCTTGCCTTCCTTTTTCATCCCCGGTTGGAGCTTAGGACACTCCGCCTTGATATGGCCCTTCTGGAAACAATTAAAACATGTTTTTGTATTCTTAAGGCACCTGTGATGCGGATGTCCTTCTTCCCCACAGTTATAGCATCCCTTCTTGCCCAACAGACACTCACCAGTGTGAAGCTTTCCACAGTTCTTACAACGGGGAATTCCACTCTTTGTTTTCTCTTTATTGCCTTGATCTTGAAATTTGACTTTCTTGAAAGGAATTGGGTTAGACATCTTCTCTGACGGTCTCTTTTCACCTCGCTCCACCTGCCTCTTAAGTTCAATCTCCCTGTCTCGTGCCCAGTTTATGAGTTCGTCAAGAGTTTCACACTTCGAGGGCGTAATAAACTCCATAAACTCCGCTTTCAGCATATCGTGATATCGGTTGATTTTCATTCTTTTTGAATTCACAAACTCTTTGCAAAACTTCAGGTTATCCAAGAAAGTATTTGTTATCTCATTGATTGTTTCATCCTTCTGTCGGAGGTGCAAGAATTCCTCTTGAATCCTGTCGATGGCGGATTGGGGGCAATGGTATTTTAGGAAATGCTCTTTAAATTCCTGCCATGTCATCGCTTGAATTCTATCTTCACCTATCTCTTTACAATGAGCATCCCTCCAATCTTTAGTTTGCGATTGCAGTTGACCCGTAGCAAACATTACTTGATCTTCCTTATCACACCGACTTCGTATAAACACAGCTTCTATATTAGAAATCCACCTTTGGCATACAATCGGGTCTATCTTTCCATCATACGGAGAAGGACTACACGCCATAAAATCCTTATACGTGCATCTTCGTATCTTACTCTTGCCTTTAGACTCTCCAATCATCTCCTTTATTTCATCCATTTTGCTTGTCATTATCGCATCAATCGTTTCCAACACGCGACTCTCCACCTCTTGAACTATTTGCGGAAGTTTGGCTTCTAAAGCATTATCCATCATTTGCACCATCTTATCATTTAATGCATCTTCACGTGCCACATCGTCATCAGTCGAATCTACGTGATCCGTCATATACACAATAAAGTTTTCGATGTTTTTAGCAAATTTAACATCGCCTGCCTTTGCGGTTCATTACAAGTCATTCTATAATGTCACAATAATTTTCATGACTCTATTTTCATGATTTATAACCTCCGTAACCTAGTCCGTCAATCAAAACATAAAAAAAACATTTTGCACGTTTTAGGGCGGGTCGCGGGCCGCGACCGGGTTCGTAATATTCTTCACGGGCCGCGACAAGGGGTCGCGTCACGCGACGCCATGAGCGACTCTTGGTCGCATCGCGCGAGTGTCGGATTTTCACAGAACTTTCAGTTCTGGGTGCTGCAAACTTTCACAATTCCCATTTTTCACTTAAACGATCATAACTTGCTCAATTTTCATCCGATTCACGATCCGTTTCTTCCTACGCGATCATAATTTCATTCTCTATCACATAGAGTTAAAATCCGGCACCCGGATTAACTATTTTCAAGATTTTTAAGCTTTCGGCCATATTCTCACTTATAAACTTTCAACCCATTCATGGTTTATCAACCAAACTTATCTGTTTGCATACAAATTCTCGCTAATGCCATACCATAGTTATTTTCAATTACACAAAATTCAAATCATGGGTTTCTATGCACCCATAACCCATTTTGACACATATTTTTATTCTGACCCATTATAAAAGTAAAACATCTTAAACGTTTACCTTGTTTGCGACCTTGGAGCGAACACACCCATTGCGCGAGCTGTCAGTTTGAGTCCAAGCACTTTTACTCGTGCTTGATTCACTCAAACCTTGGCTCTGATACCAACTTGTGGCGCCCTTATTAACCAAACATCCCAAAACACATGGAAACTTCAAGGTTTGAGACTTGAAACATAATATTTACATTTTACCAAAATGCCCTTGTGGCTAGTTCGAGATCGACACCTCCCCTAGTCTAGTTACAGGTGTTAATCCGAACTACCCTGTCAAGACGCAAGTTTAAAGTTACTATTTACAACCGACTAAGTTTCTAAAACCATAATTTACATAACAAAAGGCGTTTTTCTAGAAATACAAGTTTAACAAAATATTGTTTCAAAAGGGCGACTACTTCGGAAGCGCATAGTCAAGTGTACATGTTTGTGTTCGCCCCTAAGCTCGCCACGCCACCTATATAGCAGATTTACCTACATCGCAATCCAATTTAACTAGTCAGTTCTTGCAACGATAATTTAAAATAAAAACTAACATCCATTCGCGTCATCACATAACCATATCACCATCTTACTTTCATTTACCCATTGAACGGACACTTATTTACTATCTCCAACGAGATAATGCATAGCCTTCGATAATCCGTTGATTTCGGATTAGACATAATGCAACATAAACATCATCCCAAATCCGTTCGTGACGGATTTAGCTATTTCACTTCATTCTTACATAACTTTCCAATATACGGTTAGTTCAAGACCAACCGACCATAACATAACTTCCTTCATAAATCATCATCCCTTACGACGCGTTTGTGGCGGGTTAAGTTATCAACTACACATCATCTACGAACTATGATAATTTTTGTTCTTTTGAGCATTTTATCAAACACTTGGCGGGTTTCGTATTTGTTGGACATTAAATTGCAAGTATCTTTACATACTAACCTACAAGTTCATCACAAAATCAGGCAAGTTCATGAGATTCCCTCATCCTACATTATTCATCTATGTTCCATCTGTCACAACAAGCTAAATCACCAAAAAAACGAACACTATTCGAGTCCTAGTTCATAATCTTAACTTCTATATGCATATATCACAACATTACTCATGATTGGGTAGAAACCCATTTCCTAAAGTTCATGATTTCAAGAAATTCGACTTACCACTTTGTTAGTCACACCTTGGTGATCAAGAATTCGAGTTCCTACAATCATTCAGGCTTGAAATCACCTTCTAATTGATGGAATTAGTGAACTAGGGTTTTTGGTGTTCTTGTCTCTTCTCCTGGACAACTTCATGCACACACTAGAAGTGTCTAGTGTGTGTTGTTTAATTTAACTAGTCTTTCATTTAATTTTTCGAGTTTAGTCCCTCGGTTTCTAACGTTTATTTATTTTAGCCCAAACCTTCATTTCATGAACTATTTTAAAGACAATAATTAGATTACATATTTTTTTTGGGCATTACACAAAAGGCGTAGATTCAAAAGTTGACGCTTTTGGTCCCTCTAATGCGCAAACTTGCACATATCATCGTTTAATAGCATCAAAGCCTAACCTAACCCATGTTAGGCATTATTGAGAGTATTATTAAACATCACGATACTTTAGGTTAGTGAAAAGGTCATTCAGAGGTATAATTAAACATATTGACGCTTTTAACCCCTTGAACTTACGAAGTTGCGCGTAACGTCACTTAAAGGCATAAAAGCCCTTAATGGCCAATATTAGGCATTCCCGAGAGTGTAATCAATTATCATGAAGCTCTCGGTTTGTTAAAAGGTCTCTCAGAGGTAAGAATTAACATGTTGACACTTTTAACCCTTCATTGCGCAAACTTTTAATTAATTACGCAAACGGCTACTCATGATCAACAAGTGGCCCATTTGTGAATATGATTACCATGTAATGTTATTCAGATGCTTATAATAAGCATGTTAACATTTCCAGTCCTTCTATAATCAAAGTTTTTGATTTTTCGCAAAATTAGTCCCTCAAATTAAACGTTTGACTTTATTAGGGTTTATTACACGTGTCAATACATCATTGGACTTGATTTTACGAGGTGTTACAATATTTTTTTGGACAGAGGACATAAGCCACAACTGTCAATGTCGTATAGACATTTCTATATTTAGCACAAAGGCTCGTCTCGAAGGACATTTAGGCAGCACAAAAGGCCTTGTCACTAGGACATTTTAAAAGATAATCATTATCTTTTAGATCAGTGTTTTTAAGGGTCGAACATAGTTCATCGCCTTTTGACAAGATGTTATAGGATATAACTATCTTTGTTATAAAAAAATATGATTTGGCCCGTAGGCAGATCAAATAACATCTCCAATGGATGTTTTAGTATAGACATTGTCACAACCCCCGTTCCTTAATATACCGGGAACGGGCTCCGCGGCCAGTTTCAGTGGTATCGGTGTTTATCAATTTGGCAGCGGAAATTTTCATCAGGATCGTAGTTAGGAAATATTTTATCAGAGCAAAACACCACATAGTCAATAATAATAAATACATGGGAAAAAAAACAAGTTTCCATTATAAATAGTTTTTTAGGGATAACCCTAATTATTGAAAACAATTTTCCTTTTCAATTTGGTAACTTTTATAGCCACTTTCCTAAGCCTTCCGTGCTCTCCAGCTGGCTTTTATTGGCTTCACACTAAGTTACCTGAAACACGTGTTTAAAACATTTTATCAGCAAGAAATACTGGTGAGTGAATCCCAGTTTAATCAAACAGGTTTTATCAGTCTACAACATTCAGGGCGGTCGCGCAATTACATTTGTTTCCATCTACTTTAATTACCACCCACGGTACTGTCAACCCGACTTATGGTCATGTTACTACTCACAATGTAGTAACAAATTTTGTATACAAAACCCCAACATACCGATGATAATTGTAGAATACAAATATTCAATCACTGTTTAATGTATTATTAATTAAGTGAGGTTTTGTAAAAAACAATTTATAAAAAGGAGGTTACTCACATTGCTATTTTAGGTAATTTCATGTGGCTTCCTGGTTATAATCTATAAAATTTTAAATAATGTACACGCGTTAGTATGATAACCCAAATTTACATTAGTTATACCCTCCCCGAGACAGAACTCCAACGACTACGTCGGGTAGAGCCTCGACAGCCGTTACGGCGCACCAGATCAATCGGGCAGCGTATCTAATACGTAACCGGGGGTTATGATACTTACATCGAGGCAGAGCTTCGCTATTTAGTGGGTACAATACCCGATATAATGTCTACACTTTAGAATTTTTGAGAGAGAATCAAATGTGAACGATTTTGAGTTGAATGTCGATCGATTCTATTTATAGGGCCTGTCCAGGCATCTCTCGCGCCCCGCGACGGAAGCAAAGGGGGTCGTCGCGCCCCGCCAGGGCCAGAAAGGCGGCAGCGGTGTTGCTGAAGGAGAGTCTGCCGTGCCCCGCGACAGACTTAATTTATTGTTTTTATTTGTTATTTAATGAGATAAAGGGATTTTGGGGCCGGTTTTTATATACGGGGTGTATTTTAGGACATTTGAGGGTCTCTAAATTATTTTAAGGAGGGTTGTTATATCCTGGGTATAACTCCTAAATTATTTAATAAAATATATAATGTATTCGCATTAAGTACAATAACCCAATTTAACTTTATCCAACGTCCAAGACAGAACCCCAACGAACTTAGTCGGGCAAAGCCTTGACATGCGTTGGTAGGTCCTAAATCAATCGGACAGGGTATTGACTCAGTGATCAGGGGTTACAATACTTAAAACGGGGCTGTGCATTATTATTATTATTGTTATTATTATTATTATTAAAAGAAAAAGAACATATATGTATATAGAAAGTGGCGATATCTAGAGAGAGATAGCATAAAGAAATGTTAGCAAATGAGAACGTATGCCATTGTTCTGTATTTATACAAGACTTTTGACTTGGAAAGAAAGTTGTTCCAAAGATTCCTTTTTGCTCCACCATCTTACACGTACACACATATATTTGAGTTTGAATGTTAGTTCAAAAATTTTATTATTATTTTATTTTTCAAAGTACACGTACAATTTACATATGTAAGTTTATTTAGTTATTATTTTATTATATATATATATATATATATTATAATTAATTTAACTGCTTCACTTATTTGGCGCTTATAACTTCTAAAATATAACGTTTTATAAAACAATGAATATATCATTAAAACGAGCATATTTGTATCTACATTTTGAACCAAGTTTCATTAAAAATGGAGTAAGTTCAAATATAATGTATTTTTATAATTTAATTATTAAACGGTTCCTAGGCCCGTCCAGGTACTTTATATTTCTAACAGTCAATTTACCCATGATCTATTCGTGAAATAACTTTATTTAAAATTTAAAATTTTGGGAATGTTACAGACATCATATTCGATGTTATTAGCCATGATACGTATTGATGATTTAGGCTATATATGGCTTGGAAGAATCCAAATACTTTGAAGGCTGATGTGGTTTCTCAAGCCACACCGCCAGGAGTGTTAACATGTTTCTTTTAGATGTTAACAAGGATTTATTGTCTCAAGAGGGTTATACCATCATGGCCATTAATATCTTGGCTAGGTTATACCTTTGAGAATATCTTTTAAAATTTCTTAAGCAGATCAATTAAAATTGAAATGATTGTTTGCATGTTGATATAATGAAAATACACACATATGAATTTCAAAAGAAAACTCCATTAATAGTAATAAGGATTACAAAAACTGCCCTAAACGGGCCTTTGAAATAAATTGTCCATGCAGGACTAAAAAAAAGAAACAAGTCTTCGCAGGGACTAAAATGAAAGAAATGTCCACGCAGGAACTTAATTTAAACAACAAAAATTAAAATAAAATAAAGGTCTTCAGCCGTCATGCTTCTTTCCCTTGATAAGTTTTACGAGGCCTTTAAAGAACTTATTGGCCTTTCTATCCCGTTCATCTGCCCTACGTTCAACCTCTTCAACCCGTTGTAATATTTCGTGTTGTTGATGAGGTGGAGGTTGAGGTTGTGGTTGTGGCTGGTAAGGAGGGTACTGATACCCTTGGACAGGATACCCAGTGGGGTATGCAGGCGGGAACGGTGAAGGATAGAGGGCGTTGTAGTTGACTGCCTTGACATATAGGTCGTAAGCAGGAGGCAGGTAACTGTAACCGGTAGGAGCTTGAGGCTCAAAAGCGGGCCAGTCGGACCTGGGTAGGTAGGTATTAGGTTTTCATAACCCATAGGAGGTGGAGGTGGTGCAAAGGTGGCCGGTGTAACGTCGATTTCCGGCGCAGCATGTGAAGGTCCACCCATTTGTGGATCTTTAGGAATTGGAGGGTAGTTGCTAGAGGCTTGAGGGAGCTAAATCTTGGCCCTCCTCGCATGGACATGCGTGCGGTTCTCCTCCGCCTTGGTGGCTCGGGAGGCGGCTGAGGTGGTTCCTCAGCTGGTAGTGATGGTGGAGTCACCGCTTCAAAGTGCGGCTCCTCCAAAGGCGACTGTGGTGGGGTGTTGTGAAATGAAGGGGTGTTAACAAAATCCCACTGCTAAAACCATTCTTAATAAGCATCGGGACCTTGATAAGGTGTTCCCATAAAAGACGAACCGCTGGAGATATCTAAGGTGTCAAACCCCCAAAATACCACCTAGGGAATACCCCACTAGGCATGTGACGTACTAATAACGAGCCACTAATCATGTTGAACCCATAACAATTTCTAAATGAAATCGTCAATTATTAATGAAAAGTACCAACAATATGTTTAATAAAAACTCAACATGTTCAGCGGAAGCAAATAGAAAGTCATAGTTTAACTGTTTCAAAACCAATGTGTAATATCAATAATTCCATCACAAATATCCATCCAGTTCAACCCATAACCACTCCAGCTACTCCAGACAGCAAGTTCCAATCCAAGACATCTAACGACCTGCGAGCATGCAACAAGTGTATCAGACAAGGCTGGTGAGTTCATAGTTTTACGAAAACGTTAGTTACCAAGTGTTTAGTTCAGTTCATTGATGATAATGTTGATAATAACTCAAGTACCGTACAAGATGGCTACCAGATTGTTTTGCCCGTCCCCACTGCCCCCTATCTAAGCAATGGTCATGATTTAAGGTCATTAGTTCACGCCCGTCCTCTCAGGTACGGTGTGAGGTTGCCAAGCCTAATAGCACTATCAACTAACACCCCGTTACCTCTTAGGTAACTATTCGGTATAAGATGGGACTTAAAATGATAGGAAGAGGGTATTATCTAACATTCCCGTTTTAACCAAGAGATTTATTCCTCTCAGGAATACCCAATGATTTACCCAAGACCCATTCCTCCCAGGAATACCCAATTGACTGTCCCAACCACCGGGACGCATGCTCAAGAGATGAACTCACCTTAGATTGCTCGGTAAGACTAATTACTTGTTTTATCGTTGGACACCCCAAACCCTAGTATGGTTCCAATGATAGTCAGTTTCGTTTACATAGAATTCACTTATTCATTGTATATATTCCACAAGTGGTAAGCAAGTATGGCACAAACACAAGTTATAATGAGTATTCAGGTTATATGTATTTTCACATTACAACCTCGTATATCATACTGACACACATTAACAGCTCACACCTCATTCACATGAATATGCATGTAATAACAATAACTCATAACACTCTATAATCATTTTGGTTACAAAGTTCTTGTATCGAAACTATATAAGGCCCGTCATAACTTGGCAGCCCATTTCGGAAGTTAACATGATACGGCCCAGTTGATGTTGGGCCCAACCGCATTCTGTGAACCGTTACGCTACCCCGCCCAACCAGAGGTGTGTTTCCCTAAAAGTGTGCTTGTGGGTGGCCCATTGGTGTATCTCGGCCCAACAAAGTATACGGCCAGATATGCAAACATGACCCATAAACCCCAAGCCCAATAAAGTGTGTGATCTTATGTGATATGTGCGACTAGTGGGAGGTCCGGCCCAACGTGTACTTCTACCCAAAACATGTTTTCCGCATTGGACAGCCCAACAAAGTACGATCAATTGGTGCAAGATTTTTAGTTATTCATTCCCTAAATCATGCTCAATCAGTTACCCTTTATCGTTTGTGTCCATGTTTGTCGCAAACCACCATCCCAAAATCTATGCAGATCATTGCATGGAAATCTTTAGAGTCAAAATAACATATCATCAATTATCAATATACCACTAATACCACATCTGATCATATTATGTTTATTAATTACATCACACAAACACCCTAGTTCATCGATTTACTATTAGGCAACATTCGTGTGTTTTAACTTCCCTAATAAATCAATTAATCCTCAAGATGAATCCATCAACAGAATCATACATCATAACTCGTGCACGTAATTCATATTATCACATAGCTACCATGATTACTACTGGACTTGTTCTATCAGTTTGCTAACAAAATTATATAGTAATAACCCTAAGTTACACGAACATCACACATACAATACAATTTAGTTGATCACACTAACACATGAACAAGAACAAACAATTAAGAGATAACCCAAGGATTAATTTACTAACCAGGAGACTCGACTGGGGGAGATGATGCCTCGAACGGGATTGATGTCGTCACGAATATGAGAGGGGAAAGAATAATTAGGGTTGATAATCTAATGTGTGTTTAGAAAATTATGAGGCACATCACATAGAGTACGTATAACATAAGGGGGTGCATGTGGGCTTCAAAGGATGTGGGCCGAGGAAAAGGGATCTGAAAGGGGTGTGGCCTCCGGCCCAAGTGGATGTCAAGAAAACTCGCGGCCCAATTTGTTAAACTCGCGGCCCAATATGTTGGTTTCCTAAACTAGTCAAACGACACATAAAAGCGTTTAACGGCTTCTTGTAACACTAATTAATCATACCCACATAAACAAACCATACACACATAAAAAAACATATAAAGGTTGTGGAATTTTTATAGTGCTAACCTTAATTATTCGGGTTGTCACATCATCACCAACTTGAAAGAAATTTCATCCCAAAATTTGACAAGCAAACCCAGAAAGGTAAAATGATACATCAAGATTGTTGTAGATTTTCCTCAGGTGTCACATCATCCCCAACTTGAAATGGAATTTCGTCCCGAAATTCACCAATTTCACCAGAATTAGACTGATCATAGGGGAAAAGTTGAGGATACTTGAGCTTCATCTGATCCTGGCGCTCCCACGTGAACTCCGGTCCGCGCTTTGAGTTCCAACGAACTCTAACGATCGGAATTCGGCTGTGTTTACGAACCTTAACTTCCCGATCCATGATTTCGATAGGTTCCTCGACAAACTGCAACTTGTCGTCAATCTTCAGCTCTTGAAACGGCACGATCAGTGTTTCATCAGACAAACACTTCTTCAATTGCGAAACATGAAAGACATCGTGAACATTCCCCAACTCAACAGGTAACTCGAGCTTGTAAGCCACTTTACCGATCCGCTCCAGGATTTTAAATGGCCCAACGTAATGCGGATTAAGCTTGCCGCGCTTCCCAAAGCGTACAACGTCCTTCCACGACGAAACTTTCAAAATAACACGATAACCTACGGCAAACTCCAACGGTTTCCTACGCTTGTCAGCGTAGCTTTTCTGACGGTCACGCGCTGCCGCCATACGGTTTCTGATCTGGACAATCTTTTCATGCCCCGCAAATACTCAACTTTATAGTTTTCTTCTTTCAATGCCTCGATCTGAGCGGAACGAATCTGATTAGGTAAACTAGAGTGGATAGTAAGCTGTAGAGCGTGAACACGTTTAGGCTTCGCCTCCTTTCGGCTAAGTGCATCAGCTACAACGTTAGCTTTACCTGGGTGATACTTGATGGCGCAATCGTAGTCGTTCAGAAGTTCTATCCATCGACGTTGTCGCATATTCAATTCCTTCTGGTCGAAGATATGCTGGAGACTCCTGTGATCAGTGTAGATAGTGCATTTGGTACCGTACAGGTAATGCCTCCAAATCTTCAACGCGAAAATCACGGCCCCTAACTCCAAGTCGTGAGTCGTATAATTCTTATCATGCACCTTCAACTGTCGAGAAGCATAAGCTATCACATTGTTGCGTTGCATCAGCACGCAACCGAGACCCTGTAAGGAAGCATCACAATAACCACAAAATCCTCAGTGCCTTCAGGTAGAGACAAGATCGGTTCTACATAGTTTTTGCTTCAAGAGTTGGAAAGCATCCTCCTGCTTCGTTCCCCAAGAGTATACAACACCCTTCTGCGTCAATGAGGTAAGAGGTTGAGCGATCCTTGAGAAATCCTTAATAAACCGACGATAGTACCCCGTGAGACCCAGAAATTGTCGCACCTCTGAAGGATTCTTTGGTGCCGCCCAATTTCTAATAGCATCAATCTTAGTAGGATCCACGTGTATCCCCATTTTGTTAACAATGTGACCAAGAAAGTGTACTTCCCGAATGCAGAAATCATACTTTGAGAGCTTCGCGTAGAGCTGCTCCTTCCTCAGGAGCTCCAAGATAAGACGTAAGTGTCGCTCGTGGTCTTCCTTGCTCTTGGAGTAGATCAAGATGTCGTCGATAAACACAATGACGAAATCGTCGAGATACGGTTTGCACACACGGTTCATAAGATCCATGAAAACCGCTGGTGTATTAGTCAACCCAAATGGCATAACCAAAAACTCATACTGGCCATACCGTGTTCGAAAAGCCGTTCTGGGAACATCCTCCTCTCGAACTCGTACCTGATGATAGCCCGACCTTATGTCGATCTTGGAATAAAAACTTGACCCTTGCAACTGGTCAAACAGATCGTCGATACGTGGTAAAGGATAATGGTTCTTGACGGTTACCTTGTTGAGTTCACGGTAATCAATACACATCCGAAAGTATCCATCCTTCTTCACAAACAGCACTGGGGCTCCCCAAGGCGAAGAGCTGGGTCGGATAAAACCTCTATCCAACAGCTCTTGGAGTTGATTTGACAACTCCTGCAACTCTCCTGGTGCAAGACGATAAGGAGCACGAGCAATCGGAGCTGCTCCTAGCGTGAGGTCAATCTGAAATTCCAGCTGACGATGTGGAGGTAAACCAGGAAGCTCTTCAGGAAACACATCAGGAAACTCACGAACCACTGGAAAGTCTTCGATCCTCCTCTCATCAGGTTGAGGATCAGTAACGAGAGCTAAAATAGCAGGGTAGCCCTTACGTAGACACTTCTAAGCATTCATAGCTGAGATAATACCAACCATTGCACCACTACGATAACCCTGAACCGATAAAGATTCTCCGCTAGGGAGAGAGATACGCACGATTTTCTCTTTACAGAGAATTTCCGCATGATGGTTAGACAACCAGTCCATGCCAATAACCACATCAAAACTTCCAAGAGTAATTGGGAGTAGGTCAATGTCAAACACTTGACCCATAAGATCGAGTTTACACCCAACAAGAACATGTGAATCTTTAATTGTTTTACCATCAGCTAATTCTACTATATGTTTGGTCACGAGGGTTGTAGGACTCAACTCTAACTGACGACTGAACCCGAAAGATACATAACTCCGATCGGCACCAGAGTCGAATAAAACAGAAGCAAATAGATTGTTTACTGAAAACATACCAGTTACTACGTTGCCATCATTCCAAGCCTCCCCAGCACCAATAGTAAACATCCTCCCACGTGCACCGTTCCCACCATTGTTCCCGTTGTTATTCCCAGTGTTGTTGTTATTATTACCCGCATTCTGATTCAACTGAGGGCAATCCCGCCTGAAATGACCCTTGTCACCACACTGAAAACAACCCTTACGATTACCCTGATTCTGCTGAGGCTGCTGTCTATCCTGCTGTTGTGGCTGCTGTTGCTGTGAGGGTTGCTGTTGCTACTGTCTCGGGAGTGGGGCCCTGCAATCTTTAGCCATATGACCCACTTTGTTGCACTTGTGACAAACTCGGGTGCACTGACCATGATGATGAAAGTTGCACCTGTTACACTTTGGCTGCTGTCCTGCATAAGTACTCTGACTCGAATTGTTGCTCTGGTTCTGATTCACAGAAGATGACGGACTGAAACTGCGATTGCTACCGGTGTCTGGTTTCTTCTGTGGCTGTACCGAATTGGACACCTTGTCCACATCATTCCATTTACACTTGCCGTCAGTGGTGGGAGTAGTAGCTGTAGCAGTAGTGGCATAAACACGTGGTGGCAGCGAACCACGCTCCACCTCCTGATCCGTAATCTTGTGGGCTAAGCGGATGATCTGAGCTAAGTTGTTGAGATTTGCAGCAGTGACCAAACTCTTCACCGCTGGTGCCAAGCCCTTGATGTACAATTCAATTCTACAAGGTGGGGGTCGAGACAGGTTAGGGCACATATTAGCTAGCTCATGAGATCGTTTCGTGTAAGCCTCGATCTCGGACCCCTCCATCTTCAAGTTGTAATACTCGTTCTCAAGCTTCTGAATCTCATCACGAGGACAGTACTCCTCTTGCATCAACTCCTTGAAATCATCCCAAGTGGTTGCATTAGCCATTTCGATGCCCAACATCTGTACCTGGGCTTTCCACCAAGTTAAGGCACCATCCTCCAATGTGCCTGTAGCATACTTCACCCGGTCCCCCACGGGACAGTTACACATAGCAATTACCGATTCTGCCTTCTCAAACCAACGCAGAAGTCCTACAGCTCCTTCAGTCCCACTGAATGTCTGTGGCTTACAATCCATGAACGTCTTAAACGTGCAGGCGGGCGGATTGTTTTAATTCGCAGGTTGACCTAAAACGAAAGAACGTACAACACACAAGTAAGATTCGAGTATGCGACACAAGTATAAAGAGTATTTGGCATATATCGTACCAGCCTGGTAAGCCGCTTGGGCTTCAGCCACACGAGTGTTGATCAAGTTAGTTAATTCGGCCTGAGTCATAGTAATGTTGCCGCGTCCATGGCCTCGTCCGCTCATGAATCTATAGAAGAAAAGGGAAAAGGTTACGAGTCGAAATAAGGTAGGAGTCAAACCTCCTAATGAATTCTACAGACTACTGAGTTCACATCAGACAACAGGGCGGAACCCCTCTCACACTCGTTAAGCCTCACTAGGACTCACATGCACCCTACATTATTATTATGTGTGCACCCATAATAAGAAGGCAATTTGCATGCTTATCTCAGTGCCACTTAACTCATGCTAAAAGGTTTCCCCACATTCAAATAGCAAACGAAAAGTATTACAGGATTAAGAATCACAATAGTCAATGGGTAGTGTCACACTAACAGATCACATAACAGGGGTTGGTAACATAAGGGCTCATACTGCAGTGCCAAGTGTGCGTTTGCGTGTAATGCCATACATAAGTGTACACTAGATATGCTATGCAATAGTAAACGAGAAATGAACCATGCAGTCTGGAGCTGAGTGTCATGGTCGATTTCGGAACTGTTCGGTTATAGTCTGGTTTTATGAAAACGTTTTAAAATCAAGTTCACTATAACCAGTGGCTCTGATACCAAACTGTCAAACCCCCAAAATACCACCTATGGAATACCCCGCTAGGCGTGTGACGTACAAATAACGAGCCACTAATCATGTTGAACCCATCACAAGTTTCTAAATGAAATCGTCAATTATTAATGAAAAGTACCAACAATATGTTTAATAAAAACTCAACATGTTCAGCAGAAGCAAATAGAAAGTCATAGTTTAACTGTTTCAAAACCAATGTGTAATATCAATAATTCCATCACAAATATCCATCCAGTTCGACCCATGACCACTCCATCTACTCCAGACAGCAAGTTCCAATCCAAGACATCTAACGACCTGCGAGCATGCAACAAGTGTATCAGACAAGGCTGGTGAGTTCATAGTTTTACGAAAACGTTAGTTAGCAAGTGTTTAGTTCAGTACATTGATGATAACGTTGATAATAACTCAAGTACCGTACAAGATGGCTACCAGATTGTTTTGCCCGTTGTGACAACTGTGCTCTGTAATCGAGGAACAATGTAAAATAGTGTTAATTATCAATTAAACAATGTGTTTTAGTGTTACTATATGTGTATTTGTGTTTGATGACTTTACGATTCGATTCGATTCAATTCCGATTTCAAGCTTTAAATCGCTTTCTGGAAAGTTATACGCAAACTGGTGCGTAAACGCAGTCAGTTTAAAGCGAAAAACACTCCAGAATAGTGAAATAGGCTTAACATACCTAAAATAACCTTTACATAACTTAGAAACAAGTTTTGGATGGTTTGTGTGTTGAAAATAAGTCTATTCGATCGCAGGGACTATTTGTGTCAAACTGCGAAACTATACCGATTCGATCGCAGGGACTATTTGTGTCAAACTGCGAAACTTGATCATAAGATAAACATACCATAAATAACCTAAAAATAGCTTAGAAATAAGCTTTTAGGGGTTCAGTATGCGCGAACATGCTTATTTGATCATTACAGGGACTAAAAGTGTCAAAAACGACGTAAGTTTGCATTTTCGCGCATATCTTACGTGCTGACCACATCTGGACATCCAAAATTTTTGTACACACTCAAATATTTTTATTTTAGTGATCGGCATGCAAAAATACCACTCGTCGCTTAATTTGGATCGTTTTCGCGTCTGTTACGACTTCCGACGTAATTAACCGAACAACGCAACCGTACGACCAAACGAGCCGACACCCGAGATATTTTTGAGCATGTATTAAGTTCCCTATACTTTAACTTCATTTTAGAGCTTTGAAATGGGGTTAACGGGGCTTAAATGTGTCAAAAATGCATCAAAAATCAAGTTTGGGACTTCAGGGACTAAATCTGCCATCTTTGAAAGTTGCTGGTCTGCAAGGTCCTTACGGACCGTATGGACATATGCTTACGGTCCGTAAGAAGTCCCCAGCACATTAGAATTTCAGAAACTTCACAGCAGCTTCCCAGCTCATTCTTGAGGCCCTTATACGCAATTTTCATGTTTTGGGGACCAAGTTAACACCTCCCCAAGGCATCTAATTAGCTCCTAACAATTGTATGGCTAAGATCATTCCCTCCTTACCAAGAAATGATCTTAATGGTTTTGCAAAAACTATAAATAGCCAAGTCATTCACTTGTTTCTTTGCTCATTCTTCTCATTTCTCCTCTACATCTGACTTGGGGAGCTTTCTAATCTGATTGGAAACTTATTTTTGGTAGAAAAGATAGCTAGGACCCTTTGTAAATCTTCTTTCATGCTTATTCTTTATGTTAGTGCAGAAAGTCAAACAGTTTGGCCAACAGTTTGACTTTCGGTTTTGACCATCAATTGGTCAAGTCAAAGTTCAATCGAACTTTGCAACGTGATTATAATCACGATGGTTATAATCCTTAGCGATTATACCTACTGATTACAACGCTTACTAGGCGTAGTGACGAGTCAAAGTTTCGGTCAAAATGCGTTTTAGCACGCATTTTGCAACGGAACTATTTTCGGGTATCAAAACCCATTGTTTTTTTATACCAAATCAGTTTTCTAAGTAGGTTAGACATGTTTTGACATGTTTAACTCGTCACTATTAGTTTAGTGCTTGTTTAAGGTCGTAAGTTAAGCGGTCTAAACAACCGCTTAGACTTTCGAACCCGACCCGATTGGTCGATCATTAGGATCCGATCAAGCTTGATTAGTGATCATAGTTGCATAGGGAATAACCACTGAGGTTATACCTTATGATCACATAGGATTGGTTAATTATTTGTTAAGTAGCTTGTATACCCATAGGAAATGACCAAAACGCCCTTTTGAAGCTTAAATCCGTATTTTACATATGTGAACATGTTTTTGACATATAATCTTATTTAGTAACATGTTTAGGTATTATTGGGCATATAAGACTTGACATAACACATAGTTAACCATCCGAACATAGTTTTGCGCGAACGACGCGTTAAAGTTGCATAAGCTACCTTATGGGTCATAACAGGTCGAAAGCACTTAGGCTAAGTTCCGAGCTAGGATGTAGGCTTTGTTAAACCATATCACATGAGTTCCAACACTCATTTGGTTTACAAGACCTCATTCTATCCGATCCTCCGATTTAGGTGTTGATTTATTTACTAGCGATCCGATTACTAGGTACTACTTGAATTTCCTTGGTTTGCTTGAGCTTCGCTAAGTTCTTTAGATCATGGATACCCTTCTATTCAATGTGAGTACATAGTTCCCCTATTTTACTGTTTTCAATTGTTTTGGGGTGATTCATATGTACAAAATGATTTTCAAGGTTTAAACGATGGTTTTTCAAAAACAATGAAGATGGTTTATACTAAACTAATAACGATTTCAATAACGTGAACAAACTTGTTGGTTGTAGTTACATAACAAATGACATTCATTAGCATTGATCAAGCCGACCAGTATTAGGTTATGGTACCATAGGATCTAACAAATCCCGTTATCAGACTACACCCATGGTTATGTGTGGGGGTTATGTAGGTAACGTCCGAATCTGATGATTGTTAACTTACCCTTTGGTGGTTTGTTAATACGAGAAACGAGGTAGTCGAGTCACGAAGGTTTGAATGTTATTAACGAGACGACCAAAAGTAGTTTCACAATTAAAACGAATACGATTTTGGGACGAATTAAAACGATTTGGAACGACTTAAACGAGATAAAACGATTTGAACTAACGATTGGTTTGGGTTGGGTTGTGATTAGGTAATGGGATGAGTGTAACATGATAGAAGCATGGTAGATACGCCGCTGGTACATCTTATATATAAGTGCTTTTATCATATTACATTTCATGTCATTATTTAGTTCACTTGGGAAATGATTTGAAACGATGTCACACAACGAGGTTTTCGAAATGATATAAACCATACGAGTTTTATTAACGAGTTTTAACGAGATGTTTTACGAATTGGTTTACTAAAACAAATGTTTTGGGGTTAAGAATCATGGCTACGAGATTTTATATACTATAACCATCTTGATTTGAATTGGTTAAATTATGTTGCAAAACACTTTTCAAAACGAGGTTTGTATTTTTGACACTTGTAGTCTAAATGAGGTACTGCAACATACAAACGAGCCATGAATCCGATACTCTCACAAAACCTATGTGCTCGCCAGCATTTCTTTGCTGACTTTGTTTTTACATATGTTTCAGGTGATGTTGCGTGATGATTGCTAGGAAGCATGTTCACTTAGGATCTGGACAAGGCCTTAGTGACATAAAAACGATAGTAGACGATGTTTAATTTGTTTGTTTGGTTTTAAGACAATGTACATTACTTAATGAATCAATAAAACAAAACTTTTAATTACCATGGTTGTGAAACGATGATTCTGTTACAACACTCCCCGACGTTTCCGCCATGATCTGTTGTTTTACGTGGTCGGGGTGTGACAGAAGAGTTGGTATCAGAGCCAATGGTTATAGGGAATTAGGTTATTAGCATTACTTTGACCTAGACTATCCTTAGGTGATAACCATAACGAAAACACAATAACGAATCCGCTTCGAAAATTAATCATCTATCGTTGGATGATTAATTACTAGGTTTTGGACCCTTTGTTATAAGGTTTTGAACCCTTCCAGTTTGATTCATCTTTGGTTTTGTGCCTTTTGACTTTTCAAAATCTCGTCAAAGTCTGGGTCTAAATAATGTGAACACGTGCAAACTGGAAGAATGAATGCATGTACCCTGAGTTTTCTGTCTAAGGCTAGAGTGTTCGTACAAATCCGTAGTATCGAACCAGTCACTCTTACCTGGGAACTCTTGGGGTGAGTGTTCACTTATAGGCGAGCATGTCTTCAGCGATACATTATTATGACCTATTTACTTTGATTAGTCACTGCGTGTCGTTTGTTTGTTCGAGGTAATGAACAAATGATCACACTCCTTGTGTTTTGGCGATGTTTTCAATACCTCCTTTGATTCTCTAATTGTCGACCTCACTCGTTTCTCATGTTTCCTTGTTAGACAATGCCTCCTCGACGCGAAGCTTGAACTTTTACTGCTGAAGAAATCCCAGCCCTTGTCTCTCAGCAAATGGCTGCTGTACTTCCAGGCGTTGTGACCCAAATGCACGAGTTATACAACAACAATAATAACAACAATAATGCTCAATGTAATTTCAAGAATTTCAATTCTACGAAGCCGCTTAAGTTTTCTGGGTCACAAGGAGCAACTGCGCTCCTGCAGTGGTTTGAGAGTATCGAGAGCACATTCAGACATGTACAGTGTCCGAATGCGCGTAAGGTTGAGTTTGCTTCAAGCGTGTTTGAGAAGCGAGCTCTTACATGGTGGAACGGAGTGAGGCGTGATAGGGGTGCTGAAGTGGCATTAGCACAAACTTAGGAAGAACTCCGAGCTCTCATGATGAGAGAGTATTGTCCCCGTCACGAGATTCGAGCTTTGGAACGAGAATTCGATGATTTGAAACAAGACGGGGGAGAACACCGTGCTTATACAGATCGATTCGAGGAGCTCAGTTTGTTGTGTCCCACTATGGTTACCCCACTGGAGAAAGCAATCGAGAGGTATATCGATGGTTTACCCGATTCCATTCAGGATATTGTGACCGGTGTTAATCCTACTACCATTCGTCATGCAATCGAGTTCTCTGCTACCCTGACTGAGTCCCAAGTCAGGAAGGGTAAACTCACCCGCAAGGGTGATAAAAAGAAGTCAACCGATTCTGATAAGGAAAAGGGTAAGGGTAAGAAGCAGGGTGAGTCTTCTAAAAAGTCAAGGAAGTGCAAGGCTTCCCAGAACTTTGCTGTCACCAACCAGAACCCTCAGAACCCACCGACTCAACCTCCTGCAAAGAAAGCGTATGCTGGTACCGCACCTCACTGTGATCGATGTAATGGCCACCATGTTGCCCAACAGGCCTGTAAACAGTGTGCTACGTGTGGTAGACTTGGGCATTTGGCCAACATTTGTCGTTTTGGTCAAAATCAAGTTGCTCAAATTCCAGCACAAGCTCAAGGGAATGCTGCGAGATTCCCACCTGGTTCGTGTTTTAATTGCGGAGAAATGTGTCATTTCCGCAACAACTGCCCGAGGTTGGTAAATGCAAATGCGAATCCGAACGTGATTGCAAATGTGAATCCCGCTCATGGACGAGCATTCAATCTGAACGCGAATGAGGCGAGGGCAGACAACGAAGTTGTTAACGGTACGTTCCTTGTTAACAACCAACTTGCATCTATTCTTTTCGATTCTGGTGCCGATAGGAGTTTTGTTTCATTATCCTTTGAGCCTTTACTTGCGATACCTAGAACTAAACTAAGGAAACCCTTATCTGTCGAAGTTGTTACTGGTAAACCTCTTGTTCTCGATTATGTTATTCATGGTTGTCAATTGAACCTCGATAACCATCTTTTTCCCATTGACCTTGTACCGATGCAACTTGGGAGTTTCGACATTATCGTGGGAATGGATTGGTTAACCAAACACCATGCTGAGGTGGGTTATTTCGATAAGATCATTCGTATTCCCCTCTCGTCTAACGATGTCCTAGAGGTTCGTGGCCAGAAACCATCTGGTGGATTGAAACTCATGTCATGCACGAAAGCTCAAACCTATCTACGAAAAGGATATGTTGCTTTTCTGGCACATGTCACCGAGGAGAAGGGCAAAAGCAAGAATATTCAGGATATTCTGATTGTTTGGGAATATCCAGAGGTGTTTACTGATGAACTGCCTGGTTTGCCTCCAGTTCGTCAAGCCGAGTTTCATATTGATCTTGTACCCAATGCTAACCCGATTGCGAAAGCACCTTATCGTCTTGCACCATCTGAGATGCAAGAGTTATCGAAACAGCTTCAAGAATTATCGGATAAAGGATTCATCCATCCAAGTTATTCACCTTGGGGCGCTCCTATCCTCTTTGTGAAAAAGAAAGATGGATCTTTTCGAATGTGTATCGATTATCGTGAGCTTAATAAGCTTACCATCAAGAATTGATATCCTCTACCCTGAATCGATGATCTCTTTGATCAGTTGCAAGGTGCTACGTGTTTCTCTAAAATCGACCTGCATTCTGGGTATCATCAGCTTCGTGTATTCGAAGAAGATATTCCCAAAACTGCTTTCCGAACGAGATATGGGCACTACGAGTTCACTGTCATGCCTTTTGGTTTGACGAATGCCCCAGCTATCTTCATGGACTTAATGAATAGGGTCTGTAAACCTTATTTAGACAAGTTCATCATTGTGTTCATCGACGATATTCTCATTTATTCGAAGTCTCGAGCCGATCACGAGCAACACCTTCGTTTGACATTGGAACTCCTTAAGAAGGAACAACTTTTTGCTAAATTCTCCAAGTGTGAATTTTGGCTTAAAGAAGTTCAGTTTTTGGGACATATTGTCAACGAGCAAGGTATTCATGTGGATCCATCCAAGATTGTTGCAATCAAAGATTGGAACACACCAACGACGCCCACAGAGATTCGATCTTTTCTTGGTCTTGCTGGTTATTATCGTCGATTCATTTCTAATTTCTCGAAGATTGCGGTTCCACTCACTACTTTGACTCAAAAGAATAAGCCTTTTGAGTGGGGACCCAAGCAAGAAGAAGCGTTCCAAACGCTGAAACGGAAGCTCTGTGATGCTCCTGTTTTATCTTTGCCTGAGGGAAACGATGATTTCGTTGTCTACTGTGATGCGTCCAACTTAGGCCTTGGTTGTGTTCTCATGCAACGAGGCAAAGTTATTGCATATGCGTCTAGACAATTGAAAGTTCACGAGAAAAACTACACCACTCATGATCTTGAGTTAGGCGCTGTAGTTTTTGCTCTCAAAATCTGGAGACACTACCTCTATGGCACGAAGTGTGTGGTTTTCACAGACCACAAAAGTCTCCAGCACATTCTTAATCAGAAGGAGCTGAACATGAGGCAACGACGTTGGGTTGAACTCTTGAACGACTATGATTGCGAGATTCGCTACCATCCTGGTAAGGCGAATGTCGTAGCCGATGCACTTAGTCGAAAGGAGCGAGTCAAGCTTCATTCTGTTCGAACTCTATCAGATCTCCAAACTCGTGTTCTTCAAGCTCAGCAATCTTGTGTTTCACAAGATTTGATAGGTAAGGAATTACCACGTCAACTTGAGCTTAAACTCGAAGCGAAGGATGATGGTTTACTCTATTTCAAGGATCGTTTGTGGATTCCGAAACAAGACGATCTTCGAACTTTAGTGATGGACGAATCTCATAAGTCTCGATATTCTATCCATCCTGGTGCTGATAAAATGTACAAGGATCTTCGTACTAAGTTCTGGTGGCCTGGTATGAAGAAAGATGTTGCCTTGTATGTGTCGAAATGCCTAACTTGCCTCAAAGTCAAGGCTGGACATCAACGACCATCTGGTTTGCTTGTACAGCCAGAGATACCGGTTTGGAAGTGGGAGAACATTGCGATGGATCTCATCACTAAATTACTGCGTACATCAAAAGGTCATGATGCTATATGGGTTATTATCGATCGATTAACGAAGTCAGCTCATTTTATTGCGATTCGCGAGGATCTATCTGCTGATAAACTTGCAAAGATTTATGTTGATGAGATTGTATCTCGACATGGTGTTCCTTTGGACATCATTTCTGATCGTGATGCTCGATTTTCATCTCATTTCTGGAAGACCATGCAATCTGCTATGGGAACCCAACTAAATCTATGCACTTCTTATCATCCCCAAACAGATGGATAATCTGAGAGAACGATTCAAACTTTGGAGGATATGCTTAGAGCATGCGTAATAGACTTTGGTGGTAATTGGGATTCTCATCTGCCATTGATCGAGTTCTCTTACAACAATAGTTATCATGCTAATATCAATATGGCACCATTCGAGGCTTTCTATGGTCGAAAATGTCGTTCACCTGTCTGTTGGAATGAGATCGGTGAAGCTCAGCTTACTGGACCTGAGCTCATTCTGGAAACAACAAACAAAATCAAGAAAATTCGCGATAATTTTGTGACAGCTAGATGCCGTCAAAAGAGTTATGCGGATTTACGACACAAGCCCTTAGAATTTCAAGTCGGAGACCATGTCCTACTCAAGGTGTCACCTTGGAAGGGAGTGGTGAGATTTGGAAGGAAAGGAAAACTTGCACCACGATATGTTGGACCATTTAAGATTGTTGAAAGGGTTGGAAAGGTTGCCTATCGACTAGAGCTACCTCCAGAGCTTGGAAATATCCATCCGACTTTTCACGTGTCCAATCTGCGAAAGTGTTTAGCTGATGCTGATCTTCACATTCCACTCAACGAAATCCAAATCGATGAAACGATGCACTTTGTCGAGAAACCTGTGGAGATAGTGGACCGTACATACAAACAGTTGAAGAACAAACGAATTCATTTGGTCAAGGTTCGTTGGGAATCCAAACGTGGCCCAGAGTTTACTTGGGAACGTAAGGACCAAATCAAGGCGAAATATCCGCAATTGTTCTCACAAGTTTCCTCTAGTTAAAATTTCGGGACGAAATTTCCTAAAGTAGGGGAGACTGTGACAACTGTGCTCTGTAATCGAGGAACAATGTAAAACAGTGTTAATTATCAATAAAACAATGTGTTTTAGTCTTTCTATATGTGTATTTGTGTTTGATGACTTTACGATTCGATTCAATTCCGATTTCAAGCTTTAAATCGCTTTCTAGAAAGTTATACGCAAACTGGTGCGTAAACGCAGTCAGTTTAAAGCGACAAACACTCCAGAATAGTGAAATAGGATTAACATACCTAAAATAACCAACTTAGAAATAAGTTTTGGATGGTTTGGTGTGTTGAAAATAAGTCTATTCGATCGCAGGGACTATTTGTGTCAAACTGCGAAACTATACCGATTCGTAGGGTATCGAAGAGTCCGGAACTTGATCATAAGCTAAACATACCATAAATAACCTAAACATAGCTTAGAAATAAGCTTTGAGGGGTTCGGTATGCGAAAACATGCTTATTTGATCATTACAGGGACTAAAAGTGTCAAAAACGACGTAAGTTTGCATTTTCGCGCATGTCTTACGTTCTGACCACATCTGGACATCCAAAATTTTTGTACACACTAAAATATTTTTATTTTAGTGATCGGCATGCAAAAATACCACTCGTCGCTTAATTTGGATCGTTTTCGCGTCCGTTACGACTTCCGTCGTAATTAACCGAACAACGCAACCGTACGACCAAAGGAGCCGACACCCGAGATATTTTTGAGCATGTTTTAAGTTCCCTATACTTTAACTTCCTTTTAGAGCTTTGAAATGGGGTTAACGGGTCTTAAACGTGTCAAAAATGCATCGAAAATCAAGTTTGGGACTTCAGGGACTAAATCTGCCATTTTTAAAAGTTGCTGGTCTGCAAGGTCCTTACGAACCATATGGACATATGCTTACGGTCCGTAAGAAGTCCCTAGCACATCAGAATTTCAGAAACTTCACAGCAGCTTCCCAGCTCATTCTTGAGGCCCTTGTACGCAATTTTCATGTTTTGGGGACCAAGTTAACACCTCCCCAAGGCATCTAATTAGCTCCTAACAATTGTATGGCTAAGATCATTCCCTCCTTACCAAGAAATGATCTTAATGGTTTTGCAAAAACTATAAATAGCCAAGCCATTCACTTGTTTCTTTTCTCATTCTTCTCATTTCTCCTCTACATCTGACTTGGGGAGCTTTCTAATCTGATTGGAAACTTATTTTTGGTAGAAAAGATAGCTAGGACCCTTTATAAGTCTTCTTTCATGCTTATTCTTTATGTTAGTGCAGAAAGTCAAACAGTTTGGCCAACAGTTTGACTTTCGGTTTTGACCATCAATTGGTCAAGTCAAAGTTCAATCGAACTTTGCAACGTGATTAAAATCACGATGCTTATAATCCTTAGCGATTATACCTACTGATTACCATGCTAACTAGGCGTAGTGACGAGCCAAAGTTTCAGTCAAAATGCTTTTTAGCACGCATTTTGTAACGGAACTATTTTCGGGTATCAAAACCCATTGTTTTTTATACCAAATCAGTTTTCTAAGTAGGTTAAACATGTTTTGACATGTTTAACTCGTCACTATTAGTTTAGTTCTTGTTTAAGGTCGTAAGTTAAGCGGTCTAAACAACCGCTTAGACTTTCGAACCCGACCCGATTGGTCGATCATTAGGATCCGATCAAGCTTGATTAGTGATCATAGTTGCATAGGGAATAACCACTGAGGTTATACCTTATGATCACATAGGATTGGTTAGTTATTTGTTAAGTAGCTTGTATGCCCATAGGAAATGACCAAAACACCCTTTTGAAGCTTAAATCCGTATTTTACATATGTGAACATGTTTTTGACATATAATCTGATTTAGTAACATGTTTAGGTATTATTGGGCATATAAGACTTGACATAACACATAGTTAACCATCCGAACATAGTTTTGCACGAACGACGCGTTAAAGTAGCATAAGCTACCTTAATGGGTCGTAACGGGTCGAAAGCACTTAGGCTAAGTTCCGAGCTAGGATGTAGGCTTTGTTAAACCATATCACATGAGTTCCAACACTCATTTGGTTTACAAGTGTGACAACTGGCACCAAACCGGTAATTTCCGTACACACTAATCATTATTTAATGAGTGCAGTTATGTGCTTAATTGTCCGCAATGTCTGAACACATACTAAACAAGTGAATTCATGCACGTTGTATACTACAAAATATTGCTTTATGCATAGCCGAGAGCGTTGCATCAAAAATACGAGTAAACTCACCGGTAAGACACACTGTGTCAACAGAACTGCAGAAAGCAGTCAGACAATAAAAGTGGAGCCTAGGTGTAGGTCCAATGACAAGAATACATTAAAACCCAAGAATACGTACAAGGGTTTACATATATACCTTACGGAAGCAAAAATAAGCACTAAAAAGCACTCGAAACGCACTTTAAGTGCAGAATTTTAATAAATTCAGCTCAATTCAGCATTTAAACATATGAATATTATGCAGAAATGTCGTTTTATTATCCAGAATATTTCCCTAAGTGTTGGGAATTGAAATGGTACAAGAAAGATACGTAAAAGACACTAAAAAGTGTAACTTAGCACTTTAACGAATCGGTGTCTAACCGAACAACCGGTTAATACCCGGAACACCAAAATAATGCTAAAAGCATTGTTTTTATTTTTCTAAGCTAGTTAGGGTCCCCGAATACCCTAACACCCGTTACAAAACACTACACACTATTTAACTAATTTAATCACCTAAACTAACTAACTATCTAAGCACTAACTATTGGTTCAAACCCAACCAATTATCCCCACCCCCAACCGTTCGGTTCCCCCTAGAGTGACACACCTTTGAATTGTTTGATTATTTTAATCCTAGTGCTCAATATCTAGTTAGCATAATATCCCATGGTTAATTGATATGGAATGGTCTTTAAATTAGGACAAAGGTCCATCACATGCACATATCCACCAACTCAAAAAATTCCACTCTTTCTTTCCCTCTTGGCTACTCTCGGCCGAACATACATACACACCCACCATCACTTTTCAATTTTGATCAAGGCATTTTACATACAACCAAAGGTGAAGGATCACATACGAGGAGACCCGGTGCTTACGGAATCGCAAGGACCTCTCTACATTGCTATTAACCACCTTGTTTTCGCTTGATTTCTTCCCTAGCCTTGAGCTAGTTGTAAGTGCTTCAAAACATCTTCTTGTTCATGTTTAAAGTGGTTAATAAGAAGTTTAACGGGTAAAAATCATAAACACTAGATATCAAAGTTTAAAGTCTTGTAAAGAAGATGAACTTGGTGGATAAAAAGAAACTAATAGTGTAAACTTATGAATCTTGTTTTGTTATGATTATTTTATGTTGTTGATTGCTAGTGTTGGAATGGATTGTCATCTAACCATGCTAGTTCATGTTCATGGAACATGAACTAGTGTTATGTTAAATAGAAAAGTTACAAGATGACGAACCCTTTCATACGGAAACATGAACTTGTGTAAAAACGATTTTTCTTAGGAAATGGAGTTCTAAACTAGTAGATCTACAGATCTACAAGTGGTATTTTTGAAGAACCAAGTGTATGATGAAATCATGTTTAAAAAGCCGGATCTTTCTCAAAATAAAGACATTTTTTAGAACCAAAAAGTGTGTAGACACTTGTGTAACGAAAGGATTTAACAAAGAAATATTTTCGTAAATACCGACTAGAAGTTGTAAAACTTCATATTCTTTAAAAATAAAGTTTTCGAGATAATGATTTTATTTTTAGAGATGGAAAGACCCACTAAATGTGTTGAAAAGTTACTACATAATTTTACACAACTTGCTAGTTCATGTGTATGCGATTTGTGTTTATTTTGACTAGTTTGATATTTGAAGATGGTATTTTAATGATGGAAAATTGATTGGTTGAATTTTTAAAAGAAAATGATACGCTAGTAAGCGTGGACACCTCCAGCTACAGAGGGAACTCTGGCGAAATTTTTCTAGAATTGTAACTTTTTTTTGGTTGCAAATATATTATTAACTTGTTTTCAGAATATAAACTTCGCCATGATTTTAGTACAAGATACCAAATACCGGAGGTGGATTTTCATAAATAAAACTTGTTAAATATATATTTCGAAAATATATTTATCGCTTGTGTGATTATGTGATTATTTTGTGAACTAGGTATATATTATTTTTAGAGTAAAAATAATATGACTTGGAGATACTCGTAAGGAGTAAAAATACAAAAAAATACACATGCAACCTATTTAGACAAAATACATAATTCGGGTGCAAAGTACAAAATACAAAATACTTATATTAAATTTTGAGAAACTAATATAAGTAAAATACATAGTTAAAAATATAAAATATTTTTAACACAAGAATATATACACAAAAGAGAGTGACTGTACTTGTGCGACACAAGTCTAGTGACTAACGTTAAGAAAACGCGTATAGGTTATGACGTTAATTAAGCAAATCCGGTGAAGTTTACGATGCAAGGAACGCAAAGTTGTGAGTTCATGCTCCCCCTTTTCTTTTAACTGTTTTCAGTTTTATAACTTCGGGGGTGAAATACATGTACAAATATTACTATGTTTACAAATGGTATGATAACAAGAAGCACACTTGGTGAGAACGAGAACCAAGTGTGACGAGATATAAGAATACGAGAAGCGCACTTGGTGAGAACGAGAACCAAGTATGAGGCGTTATGATGCGAGAAATCGTGTCATGAATAGGGTACAGAAGCACCATTAATCAACAATATACCTAGACCGCAGAACAAAAGGTTAGATCTAACGGGTGCCGGGCAGCCACACTCTCGGTGAGGGCGAGAATCGAGTAGTGCTTTTGGGTCTCAGAATATACCAATTAAATGCCTAAGGTTTGGTGACTTCCTATGTCGTGTCACATGTTAATGGCTTTGCAACCCATTAACAATCCTGATACTTACAGGAATACTTTAATTACATAAAATTCATACCATACTAAAACTTGATTAATACTTGAAGTACGTGGGGTACTCAAGAAAACGGGAATTATACTTGAAGTACGTGGGGTACTCAAGAAGAACTTGAATTATACTTGAGTACGTGGGGTACTCAAGAAGACTTGAAATATACATGAGTACGTGGGGTACACATGAAACTTGAATTATATATGAAAACTTGACTTATACACAAACTATGTTTTCATACGAAGTATACAAACGTGAAATACAAAAACTGCATGAATTCACACCAACAATATGTTGACGTTTTTTTTTCCAAAACTCACATGTATTTCAGGTAACTAGGATGGATGTGCGCGTGGTCTTACTCATGCTCGTGGATGTCGCTTGTGTTTATCTTTAAATAAAGTTGTAAACTTTTTAAGACAATGTTTTATGCTACTTAGCGATGTAAACGCTAAACGTATGTTTTCAAATTATGGTATTTGATGTTATTTTACGAGCATGAAGCATGTTTACCTTTCGTATGCAATGAGAGCCTTTCATGATCACACCTCGTGCTTCTGCCGCAGAAAGGGGTGTGACAGATTGGTATCAGAGCCAGGTTGTAGTGAACCAGGATTCCTTCTCGAGTCTAGTCTACAATCTCTAGGATCCTTTCACGAAAACAATTTTTCCAAGAGTTTTCATTGCATAAAACGTCCCGCGACATCCACTACCTGAAACTAGTTACAAGAGTCTAGAAAAGACACTACGGGACTTAGGGTGCACCGAAGTAGCACTTGGCTTTAACTGAGAAATTACTTGCAATTATGTGTGATAATTAGCATACTAGAAGTAGAATGTCACGAGAATATGTGACTTTACCTGAAAGCAATGGCCTATCTGAAGGAAGAAATACGAGGATGAAACGAACTGTGAGGACTGTGCAAGGAGTTACGTAATTATGGATGCATACATAATTATGGAAATTCAGTGCACAGAAACCACAGCAAGTCTTGTCACGTGTAGATTCCCTCAGTGCAAGCCTACTAAGTACCCTGCTAGAGTAATAATTGTTTGATGTCACTTATGTGGTATATACCTGTGAATATATACTACTACTGTCTAGTATGACGATATCAAACAAATATTTAACCCTATTGTGTTATGTTCTGTCAGAACATGGCACCCAGGAAAGCTGTGAATGCTCGCAATGATGATCAACCTCCTCCTCCCCCACTGCCAAGAACTGCTGAAGAGCTGAACGCTCTACTGGAAGAATGGATCTCCACTGCTATTGCCCAATACGAGGCAAACCGAACTCAAGACAGTGGTGGCCCAAGCAACGCTAGACGTAATGGGAACGGAGATTCATCTGGAGGCAACGCAACTCAAGGTAATCTTAAGACAATTTGCTAAGCATGGAGAAATTTATGAACGGTCCTTGATTCATTATTTCTTCGATTGCTCACATGTGAATTGGTTAAATTAATTCCAGGCTGCACTTTCAAGCAGTTCCTCGACTGCAAGCCGATGAACTATGCCGGCACAGGAGGTGCAGTAGCATTTGTGCGATGGACGGAGAAGACTGAAGCTACTATCCGCATGAGCAAGTATACCGCAGATCAGCAAGTCACTTTTGCTACCGGATTGTTTGTCGATGAAGCTCTGACTTGGTGGAACTTGCAAGCCCAAACTTTGGGTGACGATGCCGCTTATGGCCTAACTTGGGAGGAACTGAAGGAAAGAATGAGAGAGAAGTATTGCTCTCGTGCTGAACTCCAAAGGCTGGAAACGGAGTTTTGGCACTTGACTATGGAAGGTGCTGACATTAATGGTTATACTCGAAGGTTCCACGATCTGTCAAGAGTGCTACCCTACATGGTGACTCCCGAATTCAAGCGCGTTGAACGCTACATTTGGGGACTGGCCCCAGAGTTTCGTGGCATGGTGACGTCGGCCAAACCACAAACAATCACTGAGGCTGTAACTCTGGCTGTCAGCCTGACTGAAGATTGTGTTCGTATGAAGAAGTTATCACTGAACCCAACAGAGAAGACCGAGACACATGCTGAGTCGTCCGGTGACAAGAAGAGAAAGCATTCGAATCTGAACTAAGCAACTCGTAACAACAAAGGTTTCAACAACAAGAAGCGTGACGCTAACCCGTCTCAGGAGGCGAAGACCCTTGCAACCAAAGCATACCAAGGCTCCATGCCTAAATGCCAAAAATGTAAGTATCATCATGATGGAGCTTGTCGCATTCCAAGGTGCGACAAATGTGGTAAATTGGGTCATCAAACAGAAGACTGTTGGGGAAAAGGTAAGAACCGAAATGGAAATGGTGCTGGTAACAAGAATGGTAATGGGAAAGGGCGGAACCAAGGATGCTTCAAGTGTGGAAGCAATGATCATTTCATGAAGGACTGCCCAGAGGGAAACAATGCTCAGGCTCGAGCATTTGTGATTGGAGCAAAGAATGCACGCGAGGACCCTAACGTGGTCACCGGTACGTTTCTCATTAACAATCACTTTGCATCCATATTATTTGACACTGGCGCCGATTATAGCTTCATGTCTGTGGAATTTAAACGCATACTTGGAATAGAATCTAGTAGATTAGAAATTCCTTATTCCATAGAACTAGCCAATGGTAAACTTGTTGAATCGGGCGAAGTCGTTAGAGGCTGCTCATTGGAACTTGGTGAACGAAGATTTAGCATCGACCTCTTACCTATTCAACTGGGTAGCTTCGATGTAGTAGTCGGAATGGACTGGCTGTCCAAGAACAAAGCTGAAGTTGTATATCATGAGAAAATCATTTGCATCCCTCTAACGGATGGTGAAACTCTCATCGTGCATGGAGAAAAGCGAGACGCACCTCTTCGAATCATCAGTTGTATGAAGGCACAGAAGTGCTTAAGGAAAGGATGTGTCGCTTTCCTAGCACACGTTATAGACAAGAAGGCTGAGGAGCCGAAACTCGAAGACATTCCTGTGGTGAAGGAATTCCCTGATGTTTTTCCCGAAGATCTGCCAGGACTACCTCCGCAACGACAAGTCGAATTCCGTATAGACTTGGTTCCAGGAGCCGCTCCTGTAGCCAAGGCTCCCTATCGACTTGCACCATCCGAAATGCAAGAATTATCTACACAACTCCAGGAGTTGTTGGATAAAGGATTTATAAGGCCAAGCTTCTCACCCTGGGGAGCTCCAGTATTATTCGTGAAGAAGAAGGATGGATCACTGCGGATGTGTATCGATTACAGGGAACTGAACAAGCTCACTATCAAGAATCGGTACCCGTTACCGAGGATTGATGACTTATTTGATCAACTGCAAGGATCAAGCTACTATTCCAAGATCGACCCTCGATCTGGATACCATCAGTTAAGAATCCAAGAAGATAGCGTGCCAAAGACGGCATTCAGAACGCGATATGGACACTACGAATTTCTTGTGATGCCATTCGGTCTGACGAATGCACCAGCGGTCTTTATGGATCTGATGAACCGTGTGTGCAAACCATATCTCAATAAATTCGTGATTGTATTTATCGATGATATCCTGATTTACTCGCGAACGAATGAAGAGCATGAGCAACATCTCAGAACTATTCTGGAACTACTGAAGAAAGAGAAACTTTATGCAAAGTTCTCGAAATGCGAATTCTGGATTCGCGAAGTACAATTTCTTGGTCACGTTATGAATGAGAAGGGCATTCATGTAGACCAGTCCAAGATAGAAGCAATAAAGAATTGGGAAGCTCCCAAGACCCCAACCGAAGTACGACAATTTTTGGGCTTAGCGGGCTATTACCGACGTTTCATCGAGAACTTCTCAAAGATAGCTCAACCGCTAACGACCCTTACACAGAAAGACAAGAAATACGACTGGGGTCACAAACAAGAAGAAGCCTTCCAGTTACTTAAAAACAAGCTCTGCGATGCACCAATACTATCATTTCCCGAAGGCACTGAAGACTTCGTGGTATACTGCGACGCCTCACGACAAGGCTTGGGTTGCGTGCTCATGCAACGCCAAAAAGTCACCGCTTACGCTTCGAGACAATTGAAGGTTCATGAAAGAAACTATACCACTCACGAATTGGAACTAGGTGCGGTGGTATTCGCCTTGAAGATCTGGCGACACTATTTATATGGTACTCGATGTACAATTTTCACAGATCACAAAAGCTCACAACACATATTTGATCAGAAGGAATTGAATATGCGCCAGCGGCGATGGGTCGAGCTGCTAAATGATTACGACTGTGAGATCAAGTACCATCCTGGAAAGGCAAACGTTGTAGCGGATGCGTTGAGCCGAAAAGAGAGGGTTAAGACCCTAAGGGTTCGAGCGTTAGAAATGACCATTCGAACGAACCTCACTGCACGCATTCGTGATGCACAACAAGAAGCTCTTAAAGGAGAGAACCGTAAAGCTGAATACCTACGGGGTATGCTGAAATACATGGTGCCAAACGAAGAGGGAGTCTTCTACTTCAAGAAGCGTATTTGGGTTCCACTCTATGGTGGCATACGAGAAGTCATCCTTGATGAAGCGCATAAATCGAGATACTCGATCCACCCAGGGTCGGACAAAATGTATCAAGACTTGAAGGAATATTACTGGTGGCCGAGACTTAAAAGCGACGTTGCTGTCTATGTTGGAAAATGCCTAACCTGTGCTAAGGTTAAGGCCGAATATTAGAAACCGTCCGGCCTACTACAACAACCAGAGATTCCCGTGTGGAAGTGGGAACAAATCTCAATGGACTTCATAACGAAATTACCCAGGACCCCGAGAAGGCACGATATGATATGGGTAATAGTTGATCGGTTAACAAAGTCTGCGCACTTCCTACCGATCTGAGAAAAAGACAGCACTGGAAAGCTTGCTAAGATATACTTAAGAGAAATTTTGGCACGACATGGAGTGCCAATCTCAATCATTTCAGACAGAGATGGACGCTTTGTCTCAAGAATCTGGAAATCATTTCAGGAAGCCTTTGGATCTCAGTTAGTTCTGAGCACGGCATTCCATCCGCAAACAGACGGCCAGAGCGAACGGACTATACAAACGTTAGAAGATATGCTTCACGCATGTGTCATGGACCTAGGAGGCAGCTGGGATACTCATCTACCTTTAGTTGAGTTTTCCTACAATAACAGTTATCATACAAGCATAAAGGCCGCGCCGTTCGAAGCTCTGTATGGCCGCAAATGCCGATCGCCCTTATGTTGGGCAGATGCTGGAGATAAACGTATGGTTGGTCCTGAACTTGTACAAGAGACAACCGACAAGATTGCGCAGATCTGAGAGCGCATTAAGGCGGCTCGAGATCGACAAAAGAGCTACGCTGATCCGAAAAGAAAATTAGTAGAATTCGAGGTGGGAGACAAAGTGTTGTTAAAAGTCTCACCTTGGAAGGGCGTAGTCAGATTTGGAAAGCGTGGAAAGCTGAATCCACGATACATCGAACCATTTAGAATATTGAAAAGAATTGGTACCGTGGCATACAAGTTGGAGTTACCGGAAGAACTTAATGGAGTACATGATACGTTTCATGTATCCAGCCTGAAGAAGAGTCCAACACAAGAAAACGTGATCATCCCGATGGATGAAGTGCATATTGATGACGCCCTCCGATTTACAGAACAACCCGTTGAGGTTACCGACTGGAAAGTCAACAAGACCAGGAGGAGCAGCGTAAAACTTGTCAAAGTACGTTGGAGCTCTAAGCACGGACCCGAGTACACATGGGAACGTGAAGACCAGTTCAAGGAAAAGTATCCCCACCTATTCAAGAAGACTCCAACGTGAAGACTAGTTCAGCCTGAATTTCGGGACGAAATTCTTTTAACGGGGGGAGACTGTGACAACTGACACCAAACCGGTAATTTCCGTACACTCTAATCATTATTTAATGACTGCAATTATGTGCTTAATTGTCAGCAATGTCTGAACACATACTAAACAAGTGAATTCATGCACGTTGTATACTACAAAATATTGCTTTATGCATAAACGAGAGCGTTGCGTCAAAAATACGAGTAAACTCACCGGTAAGACACACTGTGTCAACAGAACTGCAGAAAGCAGTCGACAATAAAAGTGGAGCCTAGGTGTAGGTCCAACGACAAGAATACATTAAAACCCAAGAATACGTACAAGGGTTTACATATATACCTTACGGAAGCAAAAATAAGCACTAAAAAGCACCCGAAACGCACTTTAAGTGCAGAATTTTAATAAATTCAGCTCAATTAAGCATTTAAACATATGAATATTATGCAGAAATGTCGTTTTATTATCCAGAATATTTCCCTAAGTGTTGGGAATTGAAAGGGTACAAGAAAGATACTTAAAAGACACTAAAAAGTGTAATTTAGCACTTTAACGAATCGGTGTCTAACCGAACAACCGGTTAATATCCGGAACACCAAAATAATGCTAAAAGCATTGTTTTTATTTTTCTAAGCTAGTTAGGGTCCCCGAATACCCTAACACCCGTTATAAAACACTACACACTATTTAACTAATTTAATCACCTAAACTAACTAACTATCTAAGCACTAACTATTGGTTCAAACCCAACCAATTATCCCCACCCCCAACCGTTCGGTTCCCCCTAGAGTGACACACCTTTGAATTGTTTGATTATTTTAATCCTAGTGCTCAATATCTAGTTAGCATAATATCCCATGGTTAATTGATATGGAATGGTCTTTAAATTAGGACAAAGGTCCATCACATGCACATATCCACCAACTCAAAAAATTCCACTCTTTCTTTCCCTCTTGGCTACTCTCGGCCGAACATACATACACACCCACCATCACTTTTCAATTTTGATCAAGGCATTTTACATACAACCAAAGGTGAAAGATCACATACGAGGAGACCCGGTGCTTACAGAATCGCAAGGACCTCTCTACATTGCTATTAACCACCTTGTTTTCGCTTGATTTCTTCCCTAGCCTTGAGCTAGTTGTAAGTGCTTCAAAACATCTTCTTGTTCATGTTTAATGTGGTTAATAAGAAGTTTAACGGGTAAAAATCATAAACACTAGAGATCAAAGTTTAAAGTCTTGTAAAGAAGATGAACTTGGTGGATAAAAAGAAACTAATAGTGTAAACTTATGAATCTTGTTTTGTTATGATTATTTTATGTTGTTGATTGCTAGTGTTGGAATGGATTGTCATCTAACCATGCTAGTTCATGTTCATGGAACATGAACTAGTGTTATGTTAAATAGAAAAGTTACAAGATGACGAACCCTTTCATACGGAAACATGAACTTGTGTAAAAACGATTTTTCTTAGGAAATGGAGTTCTAAACTAGTAGATCTACGGATCTACAAGTGGTATTTTTGAAGAACCAAGTGTATGATGAAATCATGTTTAAAAGCCGGATCTTTCTCAAAATAAAGACATTTTTTAGAACCAAAAAGTGTGTAGACACTTGTGTAACGAAAGGATTTAACAAAGAAATATTTTCGTAAATACCGACTAGAAGTTTTCGAGATAATGATTTTATTTTTAGAGATGGAAAGACCCACTAAATGTGTTGAAAAGTTACTACATAATTTTACACAACTTGCAAGTTCATGTGTATGCGATTTGTGTTTATTTTGACTAGTTTGATATTTGAAGATGGTATTTTGATGATGGAAAATTGATTGGATGAATTTTTAAAAGAAAATGATACGCTGGTAAGCGTGGACACCTCCAGCTACAGAGGGAACTCTGGCGAAATTTTTCTAGAATTGTAACTTTTTTTGGTTACAAATATATTATTAACTTGTTTTCAGAATATAAACTTCGCCATGATTTTAGTACAAGATACCAAATACCGGAGGTGGATTTTCATAAATAAAACTTGTTAAATATATATTTCGAAAATATATTTATCGCTTGTGTGATTATGTGATTATTTTGTGAACTAGGTATATATTATTTTTAGAGTAAAAATAATATGACTTGGAGATACTCGTAAGGAGTAAAAATACAAAAAAATACAAATGCAACCTATTTAGACAAAATACATAATTCGGGTGCAAAGTGCAAAATACAAAATACTTATATTAAATTTTGAGAAACTAATATAAGTAAAATACATAGTTAAAAATATAAAATATTTTTAACACAAGAATATATACACAAAAGAGTGACTGTACTTGTGCGACACAAGTCTAGTGACTAACGTTAAGAAAACGCGTATAGGTTACGACGTTAATTAAGCAAATCCGGTGAAGTTTACGACGCAAGGAACGCAAAGTTGTGAGTTCATGCTCCCCCTTTTCTTTTAACTGTGTTCAGTTTTATAACTTCGGGGGTGAAATACATGTACAAATATTACTATGTTTACAAATGGTATGATAACAAGAAGCACACTTGGTGAGAACGAGAACCAAGTGTGACGAGATATAAGAATACGAGAAGCGCACTTGGTGAGAACGAGAACCAAGTATGAGGCGTTATGATGCGAGAAATCGTGTCACGAATAGGGTACAGAAGCACCATTAATCAACAATATACCTAGACCGCAGAACAAAAGGTTAGATCTAACGGGTGCCGGGCAGCCACACTCTCGGTGAGGGCGAGAATCGAGTAGTGCTTTTGTGTCTCAGAATATACCAATTAAATGCCTAAGGTTTGGTGACTTCCTATGTCGTGTCACATGTTAATGGCTTTGCAACCCATTAACAATCCTGATACTTACAGGAATACTTTAATTACATAAAATTCATACCATACTAAAACTTGATTAATACTTGAAGTACGTGGGGTACTCAAGAAAACGGGAATTATACTTGAAGTACGTGGGGTACTCAAGAAGACTTGAAATATACATGAGTACGTGGGGTACACATGAAACTTGAATTATATATGAAAACTTGATTTATACACAAACTATGTTTTCATACGAAGTATACAAACGTGAAATACAAAAACTGCATGAATTCACACCAACATTATGTTAACGTTTTTTTTTCCAAAACTCACATGTATTTCAGGTAACTAGGATGGATGTGCGCGTGGTCTTACTCATGCTCATGGATGTCGCTTGTGTTTATCTTTAAATAAAGTTGTAAACTTTTTAAGACAATGTTTTATGCTACTTAGCGATGTAAACACTAAACGTATGTTTTCAAATTATGGTATTTGATGTTATTTTACGAGCATGAAGCATGTTTACCTTTCGTATGCAATGAGAGCCTTTCATGATCACACCTCGTGCTTCCGCCGCAGAAAGGGGTGTGACAACAAGACCTCATTCTATCCGATCCTCCGATTTAGGTGTTGATTTATTTACTAGCGATCCGATTACTAGGTACTACTTGAATTTCCTTGGTTTGCCTGAGCTTCGCTAAGTTCTTTAGATCAAGGATACCCTTCTATTCAATGTGAGTACATAGTTCCCCTATTTTACTGTTTTCAATTGTTTTGGGGTGATTCGTATGTACAAAATGATTTTCAAGGTTTAAACGATGGTTTTTCAAAAACAATGAAGATGGTTTATACTAAACTGATAACGATTTCAATAAAGTGAACAAACTTGTTGTAGTTACATAACAAATGACATTCATTAGCATTGATCAAGCCGACCAGTATTAGGTTTTGGTATAATAGGATCTGACAAATCCCGTTATCAGACTACACCCATGGTTATGTGTGGGGGTTATGTAGGTAACGACCGAATCTGATGATTGTTAACTTACCCTTTGGTGGTTTGTTAATACGAGAAACGAGGTAGTCAAGTCACGAAGGTTTGAATGTTATTAACGAGATGACCAAAAGTAGTTTCACAATTAAAACGAATACGATTTTGGGATGAGTTAAAACAATTTGGAACGACTTAAACGAGATAAAACGATTTGAACGAACGATTGGTTTGGGTTGTGATTAGGTAATGGGATGAGTGTAACATGATAGAAGCATGGTAGATACGCCGCTGGTACATCTTATATATAAGTGCTTTTATCATATTACATTTCATGTCATTATTTAGTTCACTTGGGAAATGATTTGAAACGATGTCACACAACGAGGTTTTCGAAATGATATAAACCATACGAGTTTTATGAATGAGTTTTAACGAGATGTTTTACGAATTGGTTTACTAAAAAAAATGTTTTGGGGTTAAGAATCATGGCTAGGAGATTTTATATACTATAACCATCTTGATTTGAGTTGGTTAAATTATGTTGCAATACACTTTTCAAAACGAGGTTTTTATTTTTTACTCTTGTAGTCTAAATGAGGTACTGCAACATACAAACGAGCCATGAATCCGATACTCTCACAAAACCTATGTGCTCGCCAGCATTTCTTTGCTGACTTTGTTTTTACATATGTTTCAGGTGATGTTGCGTGATGATTGCTAGGAAGCATGTTCACTTAGGATCTGGACAAGGCCTTAGTGACATAAAAACGATAGTAGACGATGTTTAATTTGTTTGTTTGGTTTTAAGACAATGTACATTACTTAATGAATCAATAAAACGAAACTTTTAATTACCATGGTTGTGAAACGATGATTCTGTTACAACACTCCCCGACGTTTCCGCCACGGTCTGTTGTTTTACGTGGTCGGGGTGTGACACCCGTCCCCACTGCCCCCTAACTAAGCAATGGTCATGATTTAAGGTCATTAGTTCACGCCCGTCCTCTCAGGTATGGTGTGAGGTTGCCAAGACTAATAGCGCTATCAACTAACACCCCGTTACCTCTCAGGTAACTATTCGGTATAAGATGGGACTTAAAATGATAGGAAGAGTGTATTATCTAACATTCCCGTTTTAACCAAGAGATTTATTCCTCTCAGGAATACCCAATGATTTACCCAAGACCCATTCCTCCCAGGAATACCCAATTGACTGTCCCAACCACCGGGACGCATGCTCAAGAGATGAACTCACCTTAGATTGCTCGGTAAGACTAATTACTTGTTTTATCATTGGATACCCCAAACCCTAGTATGGTTCCAATGATAGTCAGTTTCGTTTACATAGAATTCACTTATTCATTGTATATACTCCACAAGTGGTAAGCAAGTATGGCACATACACAAGTTATAACGAGTATTCGGGTTATATGTATTTTCACATTACAACCTCGTATATCATACTGACACACATTAACAGCTCACACCTCATTCACATGAATATGCATGTAATAACAATAACTCATAACACTCTATAATCATTTTGGTTACAAAGTTCTTGTATCGAAACTACATAAGGCCCGTCATAACTTGGCAGCCCATTTCAGAAGTTAACATGATACGGCCCCGTTGATGTTGGGCCCAACCGCATTCTGTGATCCGTTACGCTACCCAGCCCAACCAGAGGTGTGTTTCCCTAAAAGTGTGCGTGTGGGTGGCCCATTGGTGTATCTCGGCCCAACAAAGTATACGACCAGATATGCAAACATGACCATAAACCCCAAGCCCAATAGAGTGTGTGATCTTACGTGATATGTGCGACTAGTGGGAGGTCTGGCCCAACGTGCACTTCTACCCAAAACATGTTTTCAGCATTAGACGTCCCAACAAAGTATGATCAATTGGTGCAAGATTTTTAGTTATTCATTCCCTAAATCATGCTCAATCAGTTACCCTATATCGTTTGTGTCCATGTTTGTCGCAAACCACCATCCCAAAATCTATGCAGATCATTGCATGGAAATCTTTAGAGTCAAAATAACATATCATCAATTATCAGTATACCACTAATACCACATCTGATCATATTATGTTTATTAATTACATCACACAAACACCCTAGTTCATCGATTTACTATTAGCCAACATTCGTGTGTTTTAACTTCCCTAATAAATCAATTAATCCTCAAGATGAATCCATCAACAGAATAATACATCAAAACTCGTGCACGTAATTCATATTATCACATAGCTACCATGATTACTACTCGACTTGTTCTATCAGTTTGCTAACAAAATTATATAGTAATAACCCTAAGTTACACGAACATCACACATACACATACAATTCTGTTGATCACACTAACACATGAACAAGAACAAACAATTAAGAGATAACCCAAGGATTAATTTACTAACCAGGAGACTCCACTGAGGGAGATGATGCCTCGACAGGGATTGATGCCGTCACGAATATGAAAGGGGAAAGAATAATTAGGGTTGATAATCTAATGTGTGTTTAGAAAATTATGAGGCACATCACATAGAATACGTATAACATAAGGGGGTGCATGTGGGCTTCAAAGGATGTGGGCCGAGGAAAAGGGATGTGAAAAGGGTGTGGCCTCCGGCCCAAGTGGATGTCAAGAAAACTCGCGGCCCAATTTGTTAAACTCGCGGCCCAATATGTTGGTTTCCTAAACTAGTCAAACGACGGATAAAAGCGTTTAACGGCTCCTTGTAACACTAATTAATCATACCCACATAAACAAACCATACACACATAAACAAACATATAAAGGTTGTGGAATTTTTATAGTGCTAACCTTAATTATTCGGGTTGTCACATATGGGATGTGTAGGCATCCCAGAAGGTGGCATTTTGAAATCTGAATCATCATCCAAATCCATATCTTGTGAGAAGTGGTCTTCGAGGCCCAACGGGTTATATCCCGCTGGTGCATTGATATAATCATCAGGGTTAAAGTAACCCTGTGAGTAAGAATGGTGGGAAGCAGAATGATGTGATGAGTGGTGAGATGAGTGGTGAGAGTGCAGTGAATGCTGCGAATAATGGGAATGTTAGGGCTCGTCTGGCCCGAAAGAGTGAAGATATGAAGGTGAGGTGCTAAGCGAAACGGATCGTCTCGCTGGCTCAAGCGAATGCCTTCAATCGTCATGTGGATCGGAGCTAAACGAAGCTAAAGGCGTGCATCGATGAGAGGGTCCGGCGTGACTTGATGGTCCCCCTCTCATGGGACATTTTCCTTTTCCCCTTACATGTGGCGGCATTGTAAAACCTGTCAAAAACAAGAAAGCAAGCATACATAAACAAAACGAAGGTTAAGAGTAATCCTAGGTCTTTACCTAGACTCGGAAGTCTGGGGAATGTGCTATTATGTCATTGAGATTAAAAACAAAAAGGCTAGTGTTTAATTCACTCAATGTTGGCTCTGATACCAACCTGTCACTCCCCGATATTTCCACATATTTTCGGTGGGCCCGGTGGGGAGTATCGTGACGTAGTTGATATCATCATAGACAATTAAACACAATTATAGCACAGTGGAAGGCTTGGAAGTTATTACTATTACAACCCGATTGTTCAAAGTTCAAAATGAAAGAATATACAGAGGGTGGTAAAAGAGATCCACAGGCGGATCAATAAAACTAATACATAAAATAGAGTTTGACAGACTTTAGGCATCTAAGGATTTGCAAGATCCTCCTAATAAACGCCAAGTAGCTCCAGCCTAGTTCGAGAAGTACCTGTCACTTAGTCTTTGGAAAATACGTCAGTTTTCACTGGTAAATACAATTAACTGACTCATTTGAAAAGAGTTTATGAAAATTGGTTTAGGCGCACAAGGCACAAAATCATTTATAACTTGGGACAATTCTTATTAAAATCTTGTATACAGATTTACATGTTTGTCATACAATTGGGGCCGGTTTGGAAGCCGAACATGATTAACCGACTCACCACTTATAAAACCCATAAAGGAGTTATCCCCAACATGTGGGTTATTTAATATTTAGCATTTTCATCTGTCGGGTGTATGCCTACACCACGTGCATAGGTCGTGGTCATTAATAACTTAAATGAGCCGAGGATATCCAGGACATGGTCGTTAACCCCCAATGTTTATGTTATCAAACAAAACAGATTAATACGGGTTATGCGGATTTATTAAATCACAATCCGATAATCCCATACCCGACCAAGTAGTAATAATTTACCGTATCCCAAGACCGTATAGGGAAAATAAGTAAAAAGTATTTACCTGAGTTAAATTATGTAGAAATGCTACTCAGCCGTATATTTTCTAAGACTTTAGGCAAGTATCTTCTACCGACGCTACTTAATATGTAAGGAAGGTTTTATTAACATATTAGGATACTAACAGGTCTTATTTAAGTCAAAGACTTAGACCGGTTAGTTTTAAAGATAATTTACGGTTCGAAACGCTAGATTAATCGGAGACCGGAATAGAATGTGATTTACACCCAACAAGCATGAATACTTGTATAATATGGGTAAACTAAACACATTCTGGATTTTGAAGTTTAAATGACAAGGTTAAACCCATTTTGGCTAATTGATGCAAACTAGTTACATAAACCGAACCGAACGCGTATAAGCATAACGGGTAACCAAATGAACCATATACAAGTTCCATATGTCATTATGCTCAAATTATGTTAAGACATCAGTAGGTTGTCAACATATATGCCCAAAAAGAATTTAAAACCGAATTAAGCCTCATAAGGGCATTTTGGTTATTTTAGGATCTATAAAAGAGGTTTATGAGTAAACTGATGTTCTGGTAAAAAACATTCTGTAAAAATATTTATTTTATGATGTTATAACAGTTGGATATTATACATATATGTGGTTTACCACTTATGACCAAACTGTGCCCCGAAAGGGTATTTTGGTCATTTCACATATGCTTTTAAGGACATAATTGGAATTCTGAGTTCATAACTTATACCTACTGTAAAAATATGAAAAATCATTTATAAATTCAGTAGGTAACAAGTCTTGGGGTGCTAAATATGGTTTTAAACCATACTATGCACCTAATTAGCGTAAAACCGATATTTGACGATAATTGCAATGTTTAAGTGATTCTGAGATTTTGACCAGCCTTGAATGGTCAAAATATTTTATTTTTCATGTTAGATCAGTAGCAAAAAGTTTTGCATGTTAATTATTTGTAAAACTCGTTTTATTCACAAAAAGGGCATTATCTTCAATTATGGATTTTATATAAGAGCCCAATGATAAAGTCAGTATATAATCTGACCCTATATTCCACAAATCCCTAAAAATAATATCACAACAGTAGATAACAAGTTTTGAGTCAAAGTAGTGTTTTAAACATGCTTTATACATCAAAAGGCTAATTTAGTCTTTATAAAAGCTTAAATTACGATCTTTTATATAATTTCTGTTTATTACCAGAATATAAGTACCAAAATACTTTAATTATGTTTACTAATCAGTACCTAATTCATTTGCATGCTTGTTTGTTCAAAAATCTCATTTTTAGACCATTAGGGCATAATTGTCAACAATGAGCAAAATAATGGAAATATGCACATAATTCAGAATAACAAGTGACCTGGTATTATAACTTCAGAGAGTTATAATACAGCATTAAATGGTCACAATGGAAACTTAAAACATAAAGGAATTAAGCTTAATCGGGTCAGAACTGAAAGTCAAAGCAAAAGTCAAGCTTTTGCGACTTTCGGTTACGAACCGAGCTTAAACTTAGAATTGTCGGGTTGAACATGTCTAGACATGTTCTAATAATATTTACCAAGTTATTTAAGTGACAAAATATGATTCATAACCTCTACATTATCAGTTTTGATTATTATTTGAAAATCTGACTAGTTTGACTTTTTGACTAATTACTTTGACCCGACAATTAACTAAGTAAACGTGATAATTAGGATGTGCCCTTTCGAGGGATTAACACACACCTAATTACGATCACGTAGCCATATTCACCTCGAACAATGGCTGGACCGTTTAGGTCTAAACCGAAAGTCTAAGCCGTTTTGCAGCAACTTTGACTTTCGGTCTTTAAACACATAAAAACCGAACTAGAGTGGCTAAGGACACTTAAAAAGGGTCCTAGCTTGAATTTTGAACTATGGTGAGCTTCCTTTATGATCAGGAATCCCAAGAAATGCTCAAGAAAGCTTAAGCAAGTGAGAGGAGAAGGATTTGTGAATGAGCAAGGAAATGAGGCAACACAAAGCCTCTATTTATAGTTGAAGGGAGTGATCTTGGATCATGCCAGGTGTTAGGGAGGTCCAGAGATGTTCAAAAGTGTCCATGGTGGTTTTAAAAACCATCAAAAGTTCATAGTTTTCGAGTTTAAAGCTTAGTGGTTTGTTTGGAGGCCAAGGAAGGAGATAACCTGCAGCTGGCATGCTTATTCTGTCAGAATGGAGGCGTCGCGTCACACGACAGCAGAAGGGGGTGTGTGGTCGCACCCCGTGAGCCCTCATATCAAGTTTCAAAGTTGGCAACTTTGGTCCCTGGTCTCCCAAAACCTTTATATACTTTCATTTTTGACATGTTTAACCCCTCTAAAGCACTCTAAGCTATATATTTGGCACAAATGATCTTTGAGATGGATTATAATTATTCTCGGGAGTGTAATCGAGTATCGTAAAGCTTTGGGTTTCGTCTAAAGGTCAATCAGAGGTTAATTTGAACATGTTGACGCTTTTAACCCTTCTTCTTGATATTTTGCATAATTATCACATGACGATACCGAAACCTTGTGAATTCATTTTCAAGTATTCTCGAGAGTATAATTGAACATTATGAAGCCCCGGTTCGTTAAAAGGTCACTCAGAGGTAAGAATTAACATGTTGACACGTTTAACTCATTTGTCTTGTAAACTTTCAATTTCTTTCACAATCGGCTTCTTACTTCCGAATATTTACTCGTTTGAGAATACGTTCATCGTGTGTGGTCAATCAGAGGCATAAATTTAGCATGTTGACACTTTTAGTCCCTCTGCATACATCTTTTTGATGTTTGTTAAGTTTAGTCCTTCAAAACCAATTCTTTACACGTTTAGGGTTTAAGACACGTGTCTTCACATAATTGGACACGATTTTACGAGGTGTTACAATATGGAAGTGGCATCTCTTCTTTTTATGCTTTGTTATTGTTAGATTTGTTTATATTGGGACGATTTCAGTATGGATGTTTTGCGCGAGATGTGATTGATTTATCCTATTTTTATATATGTATGCATTGTGATGATGTATTTCAATCAATTTGAGCCCATGAACGACAATATTTATTCTAAATATTTGTCTAATTTCTTCTGTATGATTTTACATATGAAGATCATGGTGCCAAGGAAAAGGAATATACATACTCTCCAAACTCCTCTACCCACGACCCAAGCCGAGCTTGTTGCCTTATTAAACCAACGCATTGCTGATGCAATTGCACAACACGAGGCAACACGTGCTAATCGAAATGATGGGCCAAGAGTTCAAGCTCCACCAGTAGCCCAAAATCCTACAAACGGTTGGTTACTCAAAACCCTGCAAAGGAATTCTTATTAATATTTATTTGCAAAATATATATTTTTGACAATTTGAGAACCAACATTTCAGGATGCACGTATAAACAATTTCTAGATTGCAAACCATTGAATTTTGATGGCACGGGTGGTGCCGTAGCATTTGTCCGTTGGACTGAGAAAATGGATTCCGTGATTCGCATGAGCAACTGTACCCCTTACCAAACTGTATTATATGTTTCGAGTATGTTCATGTCTGAAGCTTTGTCATGGTGGAATCTACAAGTACAAACTTTGGGAGACGCAGCAACTTATGCTATCACGTGGGATAGATTGAAGGATATGATGAGAGTGAAATACTGTTCAAGAGTGGAATTGCAAATGTTGGAAACGGAATTTTGGAATTTGACGATGGACGGACCAGATATCTATGGGTACACCCAACGATTCCACGATCTTTCACGAGTAGTTCCTTATATGGTAACCCCTGAGTTTAAACGAGTAGAACGGTACATTTGGGGATTAGCACCCTAGATCCGAAGTATGGTTACATCGTCACATCCTACGACAGTCACTGAGGCCATCACAATCTCCGTAAGCCTTACCGAGGAAGCAAAAAGAATGAACAAATTTGACAAGAAAGGTACCGAGAAAACAAAGGAAAAACAAGTGGAATCCGCGTCACACGACAACAAGCGGAAATTTTCTCAGTTTAAGAAAGGATCCCGATCAAGCAATAAGAAAAAGGAGAACCCCCCAAAGAAAACGGGTAAAGCATTTGTGGCAGCAGCAGAGACAGAATCGAAAGGTTATGTGGGGAATGCACCTAAGTGCAACCGATGCAGTTATCATCACACCGGTAGTTGCCGAACTCTCAGGTGTGATAAATGCGGGAAGATGGGTCACCGCACAGAAAAATGTTGGGGTAACAACAAGGTGGTTAAGAAGGAAGGAGGCAGTGGTAACAATAACGAACGAGGGAAAAACCAAGGCTGTTTTAATTGTGGTGATATGGGACACTTCAGGAAGGACTGTCCCAAAGAGAACAAAGGCCGCGGACGAGCCTTTGTAATTGGAGCTCCAGAGGCGCAAAAGGATCCAAATGTGATCACCGGTACGTTCCCTGTCAATGATCATTTCGCTTCTATTTTATTTGATACCGGTGCAGATTTTAGTTTTATATCTTTAGAATTTAAAGATATACTTGGACTAAAGTCAATTAAACTAGATATTCCATTCACTATAGAATTAGCGAATGGAAAGGTGATTGAATCTGATAAAATTGTTAAAGGATGTTCTTTAGAACTAGGAGGACGAAAATTCAAAATTGACCTAATACCCGTCCAACTAGGTAGTTTTGATATTGTAATTGGAATGGATTGGCTATCCACCAACCAAGCCGAAGTCGTGTGTTACGACAAAATCATTCGAATTTAATAACGAAACACTTCTTGTTCACGGTGAGAAAAACAAAATGCCCTTACGAATTATTTCCTGTATGAAAGCCCGAAAGTGCCTACGAAAAGGATGTATAGCATTCTTAGTGCACATAGTTGACAAAAAGGCCAAGGAGCTAAAACTTGAGGAGATCCCGGTCACTACAAGAAAACTAGGTTTTTAGTACACGCAAAAGCGTCCTAAAATGCTATTTTATAGGGCCTTTCATTTAATAGGACCAACGGTAAAAGCGTTTCTCATGTAAAGGGGTCGTAATAAGTCCCGGAACTAAAAAAGCGTCCTAACATCTCAAATAAAATTATGAAACCAATTTTATGGTTGCATAATATGTCTTTGAACAGCCAAGATAGTGTCATAATAAAAACATATTAGGACACTTTTACAATGTTCTAACATGTGCTTACATACTTTTAATCTTTTGATACACTTACAAACGTCCTTAGAAATTAATTGATAGGACCCTTATGATGTAACATTATAGCTAATTTAGTACCAAGAAAAGGGTCATAATATACCAAATAAGATTATGAAACCAATTTTATGGTCGCATAATATGTCTATAGATAACTTAAATAGTGTCCTAAAAAGAACATATTAGGACACTTTTACAACGTTCTAATATGTGATTACCTACTTTTAATCTTTTGATACACATACAAGCGTCCTTAAAAATTAATTTATAAGACCCTTATGATGTAACGTTATAGCTACTTTAATATCAAGAAAATTGTCATAATATCCCAAATAAGAGTATAAAACCAATTTTATAAACAGACCATCAACATATAACATCCTAATAGTTATTGTATAACATCAACTAATGAAAGAAATAAAACTTCATTATATTTCAAATAAGTATGTTCATAACAAAAACACTAACCATAATAAGTTATAACATTATCTAACATAAAGTCTTAACATTTAACAAAGAAATTAAAAGCAATTAAAGAAATAAGAAGCATAAAATCTTGAGTCATCATGCGTCCTAAATCCTCATGGCCTACCTACAAATAAACAATCCATGTATAAGCATTAAGTTCTAAGATATTATAATTACTTATATCACAAGTTTAACAAATAAACACCAAGATGAATGGATAGGGCCATGCGATGGATGCACCAATACAATCTTGAATTGTAGAAAATAAACCATATGGTCTTACCAAGTTTTCATCTTTTTTATTGGTACTTGAACGTTTACCTCACACCAATCTAGTCCAATCTCTGTACCACCAACTAGATCATTTTGGTCCAAGCTCTGGACCCTTCCTCTTGCTACAGTCTCGGTAGAGTTTAGAATGCTTTTGAGGAAAACTTCATCTCCGACCTAGATTTTAGTTTTCAACAAGTATTTATTAAACTCTAGTCATAATAGTGCAAAAAATCATTTTACAAAAAAATTAATAAAGTTTTACACTAGCAAGCTAACATTTTTATAGAAAAATTAAGGAAAAATGGTTTTTAATAATCCCACGTTTACAAACAAGAATAGCCACCACCACACTACACACTAATCCTTTGTAGTGGAACTTTTAGTTGTTGATGTTATTCATGATGAAAAACTAATAGGATTAAAGATGAAGAAGATTACTATTGTGGTCATGTAATAGGTGGAACACTAAAGATTTATATAGAAAAATACCCGTAAACGTTGATGTCCATTGGTTACATTGGGGAAATGTTGTAATGCAAGAGGTTGAACACTGGAACTACCCCTCGACCCTTCCATCTTTGATACTTGGGCTCGTAACTGAACCACAGTACTAGTAAGTTCTTCACATTAAGACTTCAATTGGATGTTTCCTCTATGGCATGCCGAACGACTTGGTATTACACCCCAAACATCAGCAGCACGAACACCCAGACCATGCATAACGGCATCACCATTTCGATCATTACCCATTACTTTAGAAAAAACATCATCTGGTCCAGGCTTATCGATCGAGCCCTCGGGAAGATTAGAACTAAGTTGTTGCATCTGTGCCTATATTAGACATAGTAACAAAAATATGGTATGTATTTTTTAACAGCATCAAGAACACATAGAAAAAATATGTGTAAGAATATATAAACATATTACTTACAATTGCATTTGAAGCATCCAAATTTTTGGTAGTTCCATCTTTGGAGAAACATGCACGAAACATTTCCAGTCGACTTGGATCTTGTCCCTTAGATGCCAGTTTGAATAAAAAGAAAATAAGTATTAACAATGAATATCGACATGCTACATTAACAATTGCACTATCTCATACAATCACCTTTAGCTCTTCACGGACTCGAGCATAACTTTTTTTTACCCGTTACTTGAACCATCTTCTTCTTTGCCCGATTCGCCTTGTTTTTTTCATTTACCAGCTTCAGTAGACAAGTGAAATTTCAAAATGGGAAATAAACTAATGTTATTTAAAGTGGTAGCTATTTCATACCTTAGACTTTTCTTTATTCCAATACTTCACAAGTTTCTTCCATTGTTTTTTTTTTTTTTTTTTTTTTGCACTTGTTTTGGCCTAGAACTTATTTGTTCCTTCAGTGACAAAGACGGATTATGGTATAGTTCCTTAACTCTTGCCCTCCAGTTCTTCACCTTCCGCCCAAATGACTGCAATATCCAACCTTTATCAGCTTCAGGAATATCAGATTTTGTCTAAAAATGAATCAGGTTACATGAGAAAACAAATACTTAAGTCATTAACATACATATTTTAATTGTGTACCTTTAAGAGTGCAAGCAACGCTTGTTTTTTGGCGGCCTTAACTTTATTCCATGGTTTATAAATCGGACAATACTTTTCACTCTTTGAAAGGGTTCCCATGAAATGGGTCAGTTGACTACTTTTGTCATTAATAGGTTGCCCATGTGCATTAACTAAAATTGGAATTCTATCCCTTTTTCTTGGGCCCAAACCTTTGGCATACGCGTTGGTCCTCACTCTTTTACGTACATTCCGAACTACAAAAAGTGAACATGATTTATAATGTACATGTATACATTAAAAATACTAAATAAATTGAAATTAAGACAATATATTAAGTCTGTATGTTTTCTTAGATTACATTCAGAAAATAAATGAAACAGTACATTACTTGACTTTCTGAATGATGTCTTTATATGAACATCTGCTCCAACATGTACATCTTTCAGTCACATTACTTGGTAAATTCTTTACAACTTCGCCACTGGTCCAAAAAGTTGACTTGTAAACCAAACTCTCGATCCTTTGTACACTCTCTTTGTCTATAAACCAGATCTATTAGAAAAAATAGGTGATGATATGGAAAGGCATATGAAACCATTAATGGATGATTAAACTACATTAAGAGATTATAAATAGGCTATGGGTCAACCCAATATAAAACATAACCAGACACTACTCACTTGATTTCTTCTATGTTCGCCTCTTTTCATCGTTCATTAAACGCAATTTTCAGCTTGTTTTTCGTTTTAGTAAACGCCACATGATTAATTTTCAGCTTCTTCTACCTGTAAAAGCTCAAGCTCAACTTGGACTAGGCTCATTAATATTCATTGATTAATTTATACTAATTATAATTATTATTTTTATAAGGTTATATACAATAACATACTGTACGCACACAATATATAATAGTTATTTTATCATAATCTTTTAAGATAACAATTATTATTATACTAATATATATATATATATATATATATATAGGATAAGGATCATTACAGAACACTAATTATTGTGAGAACAAAAAGAACAACTCTAAATCACTAAATTTTGGGATTTAAGGTTCATATTTCTTAAACTTTATGTTTCTTACATTCATATGTGTATTATATATACATAAAAAATCATATATTTTTCCCTACATATAGTCTACATACATGTAGGTAATTTAGCCTATACATAACCTACATGTGTGTAGGTTATTTAAAAACTGAAGATTTTTCATATTTTGTTTTAAATTCTAGTGTGAAAAACAATAAATCTTACATTTATAACATTTTCATTTACTTTTTAGGTTTTTAGGATTGAAAAAATGAGTGATTCATTTTGTTCTGCGTGTTCTCACAATATTTAGTGTTCTGCATATAACCTTCCCCTATATATATATATATAAATAGGCTCGTTTCGAGCTTGATTAAGCTCGGCTCATTTCGAGCTTTCTACTAGCTGATCTCGAGTAGCCCGGCTTTTACACTCCTAGTTGTAAAACAAGGTCATCTTCATTAGACAAGTAACTGAACTTAGATGTTGGCAGCATAATTCCACACCAAATATCACAAAAAAAGCCAAAATTGATATTTTAAACTGACCTTGTAAGCAAGAAATAACTTGTTACAGAAAATAGTCTCAGTTAAGCAAATGCAATTAGTTATACAAGTAAAGTCTCAATGGGTGGGGTCAAAAGGAATGCTTAATTTTTCAATTGCCAAGTTGTCGTACAATTAGTAATCTAAATGTACTACAAAACAATTTGCACAGTGAGCAACTTAACTTTTCATTTCTTATAAGGACAACTGAATAATACCCAATTCACAAGAAAAAAATGTAAATTCACAATGATAAAAACCATGTCACTTTATTATAATTACGAACCTGCTCAATTAGGGATTTGAGGGCTGCTCGAATGGACAAGGGTAGTGGCGTACTCCCATGAAACACAAGGTCAAGGAGTTGCGATTGGCAGTGGCCCATGGCTTTCAAGTAAATTGAACCTCATTTGGAAAAATGCTTTGATTTATACATATGACAGCAAGTTGAGTGTCATCTAGCACTAGATTGAGACTTGTTTGGAGTTGAAGCATGCTCCTTCACACTAATTACCAAAGTAAGTAAATTTTTTAACTAACAGTATCATGTAAATTCACACTAAAAGTTAATTAGATATGAGTACACTAAATATCGAAATTCCAACAGTTGATTGACAAACATTACCTTCAACGACTAACTATTGTGAAATAGGATTTTTGACTTGCCAAGTCTGCAAAGAACCTGGGAAAAATAACTTGTAGCATAACAAAGGGACATGGTTATCAACACTTTCATAAAACTCTATATGAATTATATCAAACTTAAGTATACAACTTAACCAATTATATTTTAGACAACACATCTTTCTTTCGCATTGCATCAAACACCTTATGTGCGTTGTCAAATGCAAAGTATTTAGCACATATCAATAGGGCATTACCATAGACCACAAGAATATACACGACCAAACTAAAAAATAGGCACAACGAAACAAATAACACAGAAAAAAATAACAAAATCTACCTCCAAGCGATGCTTTATTATCCCTTTCACTGCATAACTATTATCAAGAACTCAAAAACCCTTAAAAAATTGAGATCCCCCAGCGACCGCTTCACTTCATTTACATCCTGAGCCGGCCCTAAACAGCACCACCGCTGGAGCAGCCCCACAACAGACGATTTGAATGGTGGAAGCAACCTCTTAGTTGTTGCGGTAGGGAAGATTGAGAGCGATGGAGAAAAAAGGGGGGATAGAAGGATGTTGATTCAGTTTAGGTTTTGAGAACGAGGGGAATTTTGGGTTTATGATGAAGGGGGAAAACTGGGCGGGGAAACTTCAACATATTTAGATGAGAGTTAAATGCATGGTTGGTCCCTGTGGTTTGCGAAAATTACAGACTTGGTCCTAATGTTTTACTAATTACACACTTGGTCCCGGTATTTGTAATTTTTGCACTCATGTGGTCCTTATCACTAACCCATGTTAAATTTTCTAGTTAAGTCTTTGTGAAATGACTATAATACCCTTACTTGTTAAGGAAATAAAAAATAAAACAATATATCTCCTACCTTCTTCTTCTCTTCTACCGTAAACCACCACCACCGAACACCCACCACCATCTCACCTTCACCACCACTGAACACCCACCACCACCACCACCTTCCCTCCTCCACCACTGAACACTCCCCTCCACCACTAATACCTCGTCCATCGTAAGATTCATAACCCCCAAATCAACAATCGAAACCCTGCTCAAAGTCTCTGAACTCGTATCCCTCTTCCAAATCGACCCAATCAACCTCTTATCTGCCAACTCAATAGATATTTCCCAACCTGTTCTTGCATCGACAGTATTCATAAATATGTAACAACCCATCACAAAACAAGACCTTCTGATACGTTATCCAACATCGCAGATGCTGTGTATGGTGGATTGGGAACAATCGGCTCCACAGGCCCAATCGATGGCAGATTGAAGGGCGGAATCTTCAGCGTTGTTCTTGGTACGCACCAGAGGTTGAGTGAAATGCCGTCGGATTTTTGTTGTTGGTAGAGAGTGGTGGCGGTGGAGAGAGGGAGTGCGGCGGAGGATGGTGGGAAGCTTAGGAGACATTGTTGAAGTGGAGATTTGCAGGTGTGGTGCTAGGGTTTTTGTGAGGGTGGGAGAGAGTGGAGGAAGAAGATAGTTTTATTTATTTTAATTACTTAGGGGTAATCTAGTCATTTAACTTCAATATAACTGAGAAATTTAACCTGAGTTAGTGATAAGGACCACACGAGTGCAAAAATTACAAACACTGGGACCAAGTTTGTAATTAGTGAACCATTGAGACCAAGTCTGCAATTTTCGCAAACCATAGGGACCAACCAGGCATTTAACTCTTTAGATGAGAGTGACTTAGAATTAGTGAAAATCAAATGATAATGAATATTTTTTTTTAAATTATAATATATTTTAATAAGTTGATTACATTTTAATTGAAACAAATCAAATTTGTATTTTTACTTAATAATTATTTACATAAAAAAAAGTTATGAATGTGTGTATGTATGATGTATCGAAATTAACTAGATAAATTAGTGCTATTTTACAAGTAAGTTTTAATGAATTCAAAGGTTATTAATAAAAAAAAATACTACATAAATGTGTGGCTAGGGTTTTGTTAAAAGGGTTTAGAAAGAAATTTTGGGAGTGAGCAGTAGGGCTGTAAACGAACCGAACGTTCAGCGAACAGTTCGTGAACCGTTCGGTGGGAAGTTCGTTTATGTTCATTCGATTAGCTTAACAAACGACCACGGACAAAAAATTTCGTTCGGTTCGCTTAGCAAACGAACACGAACACAAGTCTCGTTCGTTCGATTGCGTTCGTGAACATTCGGTAATATGTTCGATTAAATCCGTTCATGTTCGTTTGATTATATTAAAAAACTCATAAATAATAACCCTATTTTTTCTAAGTGAGCTAAAATTTGGACAAAGACATTTTTTTGGGATAATTATGTCTAGGTTAGTTAACTTTCAATAATTATGTCTAAGTTAGTTAAACTTGATTCACGTTTGGTGGTTGTAGTAGACTTCTTGTGTTTTGATTTATCATTTGATGATTGTATTTAACTACTTATGCCCAATGTTTAAGGATAACAATGTTTTTATATTTTATTTTTAAGTTAAATATTCGTTTACGTTTGTTCTTATTTGTTGCGTTCGTTTGTGTTCGAGACCCGTATTCACGAACTGTTTGTGAACAGTTGAATTTCCTTAACCAACGAACATAAACTTATGTTCGGTATGCGTTCGTGAACATGTTAATTCCTTACCGAACGAACACGAACATGGCCTTGTTCGTGTTCGTGTTCGCTCGGTTCGTTTACAACCCTAGTGAGCAGGGTTAATTGCGTACATGAGAGAAGAAATTTTAGAGGGAGTAATGATTGAGGGAAAAATTGCTATTAAAGGGTTTTAAGGATCTTTTTTCAACCCAGTTTCTGTAGTCTGTGAGAGTTGAATTCAAGAACTCTCCCTCCCAACGTGTTTAAAGGCATTGCCTTTGCCAATGGACCACTATCCCATTGGTAAAGTGTTTTAAGGATGGAAAGACATAAATTCTCAAACAAGCACTCTATATTTTCAGTGGCATAGGTAAAACGACATTAAAAAACTAAATTAGTAGCATAAAAGCCAAATTCCATTAAATATGTGTGTTGTAGCATACATAAATTGCCACTAAAAACCTATAATGGTGGCACAAATGCTAAATGTCACTAAAAGTATGTGCTAATCAAATATGGCACACACAAAGTGCCACTAAAACATAAATTAGTGGCATAAAAGCTAAATGTCATAAAAAAATGTGACCCACTATATGGCATTTTTCTTGTAGTGTGTCCTATTACAGTGTATTATAATAACACCACAATGATTAAGCGTCCTATAAATGTTAAATTTATAAGAACCAAGTGTCAAGTGTCTTTTTAAGTTATATTATAATAAAACTCTAGCGAATAAGCGTCCTATAAAACTAATGTTTTATGACTCAAATATCAAGTGTCCTATTACGGTGTATTATAATAACACCACAATGATTAAGCGTCCTATATTGTTTAAAGTTATAAGACCCAAGTGTCAAGTGTCCTATTAAGTTAAGTTCTGATATGACTTCAACTAGAAAGGGTCATATAACACTGAACATTTATGACTTAATTACAACGTGTCCTATTAAGTTATGTTATAATAAGAATCCAGATGATCAACTGTCCTAATACAGTACCATATAATGGGACATTAATAATTAAATGTCTTATAAAGTACTTTATTAGGATCTACATTTTAACTGTCCTATGAAATTATATGATAATAGGACCCCAAAAAATGATCCATCCTATTAAATAGTTTTTTTAGGACACCGGTTTAGTAGAGTACATTATAAAAGGACCCCAAAAGTTCATTAGTCCTATTAAATAGTTTTTTAGGACCTTGTTTTACAAGCGTCCCACAGAAAAGGTCCTAAAAAGCCATTTTTGTTGTAGCGCGGTTGTGAAGGAATTCCCTGAAGTTTTTCCTGAAGACTTGCCGGGAGTACCACCACCACGACAAGTCGAATTCCGAATAGACTTAATTCCAGGTGCCGCACCTGTGGCAAAGTCTCCATACCGATTAGCTCCTTCGGAAATGCAAGAATTGTCCACACAACTTCAAGAGTTGTTGGACAAGGGTTTCATCAGACCAAGCTACTCACCCTGGGGAGCTCCAGTGCTATTCGTGAAGAAGAAGGATGGAAGTTTTAGGATGTGCATAGACTATCGGGAATTGAATAAACTCACAATCAAGAATCGGTATCCATTACCGAGGATTGATGGCTTATTCGATCAACTTCAAGGATCGAGTTATTATTCGAAGATCGATTTGAGATCAGGATACCATCAACTCAGAGTTCAAGAAGAAAGTGTTCCGAAAACGGCATTCCGAACTCGCTACAGTCATTACGAGTTCCTTGTTATGCCTTTTGGCTTAACAAATGCACCAACGGTATTCATGGACTTAATGAACCGCATGTGCAAGCCGTACCTTGACAAGTTCGTGATAGTATTTATCGATGATATATTGATATATTCACGAAACAAGGATGAACACGAGCACCATCTTAGAACTATTCTTGAGGTGTTGAAGGAGAAACTGTATGCGAAATTTTCCAAATGCGAATTTTGGCTTCGCAAAGTTCAATTTCTCGGACATTTAGTCAACGAGAAAGGCATACACGTTGATCCATCCAAAATCGAGGCCATAAACAATTGGAGTGCACCAAAGACACCGACCGAAGTACGCCAATTCCTAGGATTGGCCGGTTATTATCGAAGATTCATTGAGAATTTTTCAAAGATTGCTCAATCACTCACTTCTCTCACTCAAAAAGATAGGAAATTTGATTGGGGAGAAAAACAAGAAGCAGCTTTCAACTACTTAAAGACAAACTCTGTAATGCACCAATTCTATCACTCCCAGACTGTACGGACGATTTCGTAGTCTATTGTGACGCCTCACGACAAGGGTTAGGATGCGTGTTAATGCAAAGAGAGAAAATTATTACATACGCATCACGCCAATTAAAAGTTCACGAAAAGAACTATACCACACATGACCTAGAGTTAGGTGCTGTGGTATTTGCATTAAAAAATTGGTGTCATTACCTTTGTGGTACCAAATGCACGATATTCATGGATCACAAGAGTCTTCGTCACATATTTAACAAGAAAGAGTTAAATATGCGCCAAAGACGATGGGTTGAATTGTTGAATGACTATGATTGTGAGATCAAATATCATCCGGGCAAAGCGAACGTTGTCGCGGATGCTTTAAGTCGAAAAGAATGAGTTAAACCTTTGCGTGTGCGATCTTTAAAGCTCACAATTCATAATGACCTTACCTCTCGAATTCGTGATGCTTAGCAAGAAGCATTAAAAGGAGAGAACTTCAAAGCAGAAATGCTTAGAGGTATGGAAAAACATTTAGAGCCGAAAGAGAACGAAGCCTTATACTTCATGAATAGAATTTGGATTCCTCATTTTGGCGGTCTTCGAGGCCTAATTCTTGATGAGGCTCATAAATCCAAATATTCAATACATCCTGGAGCAGATAAGATGTATCATGATCTTAAGGAATTTTATTGGTGGCCCAATATCAAAGGTGATATTGCAACTTATGTTGGAAAATGCCTAACATGCGCTAAAGTTAAGGTCGAGTACCAAAAACCTTCTGGATTGCTACAACAACCCAAAATCCCTACTTGAAAATGGGAACATATTTCTATGGATTTCATAACTAAACTACCCAGGATTTCTCCTGGTCACGACATGATTTGGGTAATCGTCGACCGACTAACCAAGTCAGCTCACTTTTTGCCTATACGCGAGAAAGATAGTACTGAGAAGTTAGTTGAAATCTATCTCAAAGAAATTGTAGCAAGACATGGAGTACCTATGTCGATAATCTCTGACCGAGATGGTCGTTTTGTATCAAGGATTTGGCAGTCATTTCAAAAGGCCTTTAGATCCCAATTAAATCTAAGCACGACCTTTCATCCTCAAACTGACGGCCAAAGTGAACGCACGATTCAAACTTTAGAAGATATGTTGCGTGCTTGTGTGATGGACTTAGGCGGAAATTGTGACACTCACTTGCCCATAGTAGAGTTCTCATACAATAACGGTTATCACACGAGTATTAAAACTGCACCTTTCGAAGCATTATATGGACATAAGTGTCGATCTACGCTATGCTGGGCGGAATTAGGCGACAAACAAATGTTAGGTCCTGAGTTAGTTCAAGAAACTACTGATAAAATATTCCAGATTCAAGACCGTATTAAGGCGGCTCGAGACAGACAGAAAAGCTACGCAGATAGACGCCGCAAACCGTTGTCTTTTGAGGTTGGAGACAAGGTGTTGTTAAAAGTCTCGCCATGTAAAGGCGTAGCTAGATTCGGTAAGCAAGGAAATCTTAACACGAAATACATTGGACCGTACGAAATCTTGGAAAAGATTGGAAATGTCGCTTACAAGTTAAAGTTGCCAGAAACACTCACTAGCATCCACGACACTTTTCATGTGTCAAATCTGAAAAAGTATCTTTCGGATGAAACACTTATTATTCCCCCGGACGAAATTCATATAGACGACAAACTCCATTTCATCGAAGAACCTGTCGAGGTTTTGGATTCAAAATTCATAAAACGAGGAGAAGTCGTATTAAACTAATCAAAGTCCGATGGAACTCGAAACGTGGACCCGAGTTCACATGGGAATGGGAAAACGAAATCAAAAGAAAGTACCCTCACCTGTTTAAGAAAGTCCCAGCAAAGAGTAAAGCAACTTAAAATTTCGGGACGAAATTTTCTTTAACAGGGGGAGAATGTGACAATCGGCAAAATTCCAGTAATTCTGTACAACCCGAACAACTAATTACAATAATTATTTTCGCGTGTTTGACTTGATTTTATTTAAATAAGTCTTAAAAGTCTAGGAATTATGAAAATCATAGCTAAGTATGATAACAAATCCATTGCGATTAGAAACAATATCCTAGACTAACGGCAGGAACGCGAATAAACGATACTTGTCAGTACTAGTCGCGGTACAGTCTGACACGATAAAAACAAGACATACAGATATATCTACACAAATATTCTATAAAAGCTTTGTCTAAAATAACATGTGCCTTATTATTTAGAAAATTCCAATTAAAAACTAAATTGTCCAAGTCCGCAGAAAAATACAATAATCCTGCGGAAGTGTACGGCATTCCGCAGAACGAAACAGTAATTGTCCGAAAACCCAAAACTAAATATTATTTGCCATAAATAATATAATGGGTATTAAAAACGACACAAAATCCGCAATTGAATCTTATTATGTTAAGTTGCACGGCTAGTTCAGTAAATTGCCTGACAGCAAAGCCGGTACCGGAACTGTGTCAGAAATAATAAAATTTTTAGTCCAAAAAGTTAGATTATTAATTTGGATGATAAAACATGTGCAAAAACAATTTTTTCATGTATTTATATAAATAAAACGCAGTGTCAGTATTTAACCCGGTACGAGACCTGAACCAACTTTTTCACTAAATCAACAAACTAATAATTTTGGTGGATTAGTTTTACCTAGTGTCACACCACTTTAAAATATGAGGGCTTGAAACATTATAGATAATTTATATAAATTATCAAAGTTCATAAAGTTTGTATATTAAACAAGAATTTATAAAAAAAAATATGCAAACACCCCCCCCCCCCCCCCATCTTGCACACGGTTTTGGTGGGTCCCCCTTAAGCCCACTCATCCAAGATGTAGTGTGTTGGAAGCCTTACTTGAATGATTAGTGTGTTATTCCAAGATCCTAATTGATTCTAACACTCCACACATCTTCATTTCCAACAAACACAAAAGCCATCCATCTCCTACTCTCTCTTCCAATCTGCCAAACCAAGACATTTGTGAGACTAGGAAATATGGAGGTTCATAGATGATTCAAGACATTTGTGAGACTAGGAAAGCTATTTGAAGCATTTTGATGACACTTGAAGCTCTTAAATCATCAACATTTTCACATCTTCATCTTTACTTTTCTAGCAAAATTATAAGAATCATTCACTAGTTTCTATTTTATTATTCTTGAGTTTTTAAAGAATACAATTTCATCTTGAATCAAAACCAAAACAAAACCCACAAGAAAAACATTAAGAAAAACCAAAACCAATATTTTTATCTTATGATTTTTCTATGATTTTGGATGAACTTGAAGAAGTTTATACTAGTGAAAATGAATCTTGCTTATTTTTGTATAAAAACATGATCTAAAAAAATGCATGTTAGATCTACCAAGATTTATCAACAAAATTGATGAACATGGGTTTTTATGATTTAAATAATTAATATGTATGCTAGAAAAACATGAGAAATTATTTAAATCCAATAAACTAAATTTTTGATAAATTACTTGAATAAAGTTTCCATTTCTGGAAAGAATGAAGAACATGAAATATGTTAGTAGAAAAAGTTTTGAATACATATTTGTACTTTAAATGACTATATGAGTCACCTAGAACATGAAGTTTTAATGAAATCTTGTTCTACAAAATTTTGACAAAAATCAAGAATAAAGTTTTCTTTTTGGGAAAGTTAGAGACTCTATCATGTTCATAGTACTTTTGTTGACAAAATATGATGATTTTTTATACTTGATGATATTTGAGATTGAAATGATTTGAAACACAAGTTTTGTATAAACTTGGAAAATCCATATTTCAAAAGAAACTATGGCAATTTTTTTATAAATTTTGTTATGAACGAAAGTTGTTAAACAAAGAAATTTGTAACTAGAAAACTATTTGAAGTCTTTAAACGTGATTAAACGAATTTTTCGACAAAAGTTATAAACTCATGTTTTGTAAATATTTCTAAACGAAAAGTGACAAAGTATATATTTTAGATAAGATGTATACTTTCAAAATTCATCAAGTATCATAAATATATACTTTTGCTATGTATATTATGTATTTAATTCATGTAGGAATAAATACAAAATTATACACATCCACACAAATTACAAAAATATATACATATATTCACTTGGAAAAACAAAACTATAAAATGGAATGTCCATCCTTGGACATAACATACAATCGGACACTTTGGACAATATGGACACTTTGACAAATTTAGACAAAATAAAATATATGGCACAAACGAAACAAACGACATAAATAAGACGGGCGACACGAACGGGACTAACGACACGAATAAACCAGGCCGACACGTAGTAAATAGTCATAACAAAATACGAGTCGTCACTCACACTCTAAAAAGCTTATGTAATAAAAAGGTTTCATATGTGACATAAGCAATATTTTTTATAAAAACTAGATTTTTATAAAAATACAAGCATTATTACTTATGACCAAGCCCAAATCTTTTAAATTAAAAGGAGTCCATAAATTAAATTTGGGCTAAAGCCCATTTTTCATAAATAAAATTGGGCTAGGCCCACTTCTACAAAATATTTGGACTAAAATCTATTTTTAGTTAAATTGGGCTAAAGCCCACTTTACAAAGAATACTTGGACTAAAACCCAATTTTTATAAAATAATATGGATTAGATCCATTTTTAGAAATAGTTTGGGCTAGGCCCATTCGTACATAACCTATTTGGACTAAGCCCACTTTTATAAACTAAATTGGGCCAGACTCACTTTAATAAAACTATTTTGGGCTAGGCCCACTATTACAAATCAATTTGGGCTTAACCCACTTTAAACAAAGCCATTTGAGCTAGGCCCATATACACTAAACATGTAAATTGGACTTAAGATCTAACACATGAATGAAGCCCATTCAAACATAAACTAGATGGAACATATATATATATACATATATACATATATATATACATATATACATATATATATACATATATACATATATATATATATATATATGAAAACACAAACAAAGAAAGCAAACGAATACAAGAACTAAAAATGAAATGCAAGATGTGATACTTGTACGAAAAATGAACATAAACCTAAGTGTCTAATGAGATTAGAACACTTGTAGGTCAAGAAACAAACGAAGAACCAGGAATCGAATAGAGATTTACACGGAACACAAATCTGTGAGTTCATGTTTCCCCTTTTATTTTAAATGTTTATAGTGTTAAACTCTCGGGGATGTGTACATGTTACAATTAGTATGATGATTGCGATGAAACTATTTTAATCACATGCGGATAGATGTTTAAAATAAAGGGACCATTAATGAATAAACAAGTACCGAGAAACAAACGAATAGATCTATTTGGGTTTTGGCAAGCCCCACTCTTAACGGCAACGATAACAGCGATCGTTAAGAGTGCCTTTGTATCCAAACTAATGTCATTGACACACACGACAAATTGCCAAGGTTTGGTTGCCTCCTATTCTGGCATACAGATTAGTGTCCTTGCAAAACACTAATGATCACACAATTTTCATTATACTATACAAAACGAATTCACTATTTCAAATGTTTTGGAGACTCATTTGATGCAAAAACTAAATAACATGAACTTACCAACTTTTGTTGACGTTTTCAAAACTAACATGTGCTATAGGAGATTAGTGGACGGCTTTGGGAAAATATGTTCGTGTTGTTATCAAGAATTCAAGCTTTTGAGATGTCATCCGTTTTCAGTTATCATGTCGTGTGGAACTGTTTTAAACTTTGAACAATGTTGTTTAAGTTGTAGTTTGTTTTATTCTGAATAAGATGTATGTGTTGTAAATTATGGTTTCTAAACAAATGTATGGATGAACATCCTTTTATGTTTTAAATATGTTGTTTACTCGATTGATTGTAACGATTGCCGCTCTGGTCACACCTCGCTATATGCTTCCGCATATATCAAAAATCGGGGTGTGACAGTATGGGTGTATATGAAACGCATGAAGTCAAGTATATACGATGTGTGTTTGCGAGTTTATCACACGTTTACAAGATTCACGAATAAGGTATCAAATGCCTAAAGAATTAAATGTGTAAGCATGAACGAAATAAGCAAGTATAGTTTGTATGAAATAATGAGTTTTATTATGATCAAAGTCTCGGATTTTACAATGATACAACAAAATATGATTACAAGGAATACAAGTTTCCCGAAATAGAATTACAAGGCAAGCTTTCTAAATAAGGAAAGTTACGAAAAAGCAGGGCGTTACACCAACCATGGTGGATGAGAGAATGGGGTGGTGTAGCAATTCATTAATGGTCCTACATGTCGATTGATGACCCAACCATGCCCCCCACACCCTTTAGCCTAATAATATCGAGGGTCGATTATGACCCTCTAAATATAGAGGTGTACTTTACTTTACTTTATTTAATTTTTTCTTTATTATGAATACTTTAATGTGATAGTATTTTTGTTATTTTCTCTATAAAATCTAGAATAGAGGCTCCAAAGTAAATATTTTTTAACTAGCTTATATCCCGTGTGACACACGGGTTCAAAAAATAAAATTTAAAACATATTAATAAATATGATGTATGATTTTTTAAAGAATAGAAAAAAACATGTAACCAAGTAATTTAAAATAATAATGTTTTGACGCTTGTCAGTTCATACAGAACAGTGACAGATTTATTCAATTTTGTGATAAAATATAGTGGCATGTAAATATGTGTGATGGCACATAGTAAACCTCAAGTAGATCTGGACCTGTGCTGTCCATGACTTCTGTCTCATCTTCAATGGAAGTAACCTTATGCCTTGTCTTTTGTCTATCAGAATATTTTAGATAAATTCAGCTCCCATGGCTTCTAATATCAAACTGAGTGTTGTTGAACATCCTGTATACATCCAAACGAAAAATGACAAAACAGAGTCAGATCTGGAAACAGTCACAAATAGCAATTTTACTAAAATAAAAAATTACTAACAAAAAAAAGAACCATAGTGAAAAGCTAAAACACGCCTCGTTTCTTAACCGACTCAATTGGAGTTTTGAGCTGATATGGCTAGAAAACGTCAATACCCGTGGATTCTCGTTTGCTGCTAGGGTTTCAAAGTTAAACGGCTCGCAACCGGCTTGGCATTGCGGTTGTTGCTGAGAAGCCGACCAGGGCGAGAACGGTAGTGTTTCTTGCTAAGGTTCTTGCCGCCACGGAGTTTGGCCGTCATTAAGGGGCCATAGAGAGGATGTGTTGGGAAGATGGATGGGAGGTGGCTACGCTTAGATGATAATGACGTGTGGAATGAATTAAAAAACACCTCAGTGCGAGGGCGTTCAAATCTGCAAATGAAGCAATACGAAACCCTTGATTAAAAATAAAGATCCATATTCTTTAATTCACTGTTTATTTCGTTCTTTTAAAATAAAGAAAAGTTTCTTCAAGATACCATATCCACCATAATAACCCAAACAATACCAATATTTTAATTTCAAACTATGCTACAAATTTGTTGTTTAAAATTTCTAAGTTTGCTGGTTATTGTGATTTATGACAATGCCGCATAAAAAATAGTGAACTAAAGTTATCATTCATTACCTGTAATAACTTAAGCCCTCCAGCATACATAAGGCAAATTGCCAAGATTTTCTAGGCTGAATTTAGTGATGAATAATACTTGTAATCCATCGGGGTATACCATGGCATTCAGTCTTTGATCTCACATAAAAAAATTGTTATATTTTTTACATGTGATTTTAAGAGATTAAAATACCTGAATTCCGAATGATCCGACTCCACCAGCAGCATAAACAACTGCAGCAGCTAGTCAACCAACCTTGGCTTTTGAAATATATAATCAAGGTCTGACTTCATCGAATTTAAGAGGCGTGTATCTGTAGAAAGATCACTGGACACCTCAGCAACTTATTGCTTTGAATAATAATAATAATAATAATAATAATAATAATAATAACAATTTTTATTATTGTAACAAAATTAATTTTTTTCTTTTATTTTTTTAATATAAAATAAGATTTGGACTAAAATGGCAAGTTGAAAAGTTTATAACGAAAATGCCAAAAATACCCCTGGTTAAAACTTGTAACAGTGGACTTGTTTTTTAACCTATGAAGAAGCGAAGCAGTAAATTTATGTAAGTGATAGATAAAGATGAAAGACATGCTAAGATATGAAAAAAAATGAATATAGCCTAGTTATCACCAACCTGTTTATGCTAACCCGCATAGATCTAGGAGCTCTAGGTATCAGGCCATTAAATCATGAAATCCTCCACTATACGTTCTCTTCTTCACCACCATATCTTACGCGCATGCTATGTACAACATCATCAACCGAATGAACCAATAATCGTTCCTGCTATGTCACTAAATAAAAGATTCAGAATCAAGAAACCAAATGATTACTTGAATACAAATAGTGCCAATAAACATATATTACCATTTACGAACCGGACATTTAACATATCAATGTACTTATATTTGATATCCATTTAAAAAGGAAAAAATAAAAGTTACTACTTAAAGATAGACATCAACATGACAAATACCATCTGACATCAAGAACTTAATAATCAAGTTTTACTATTTAACCAATCTCTATTATGAAAAAACTATTAACTCTAACAAAATTCAATTAAAATAAACTTCCTAAACCAGAAACTAGATCTTATGATCGGTAACAATTCCTACAAAAATTAGCATATGATTAGTCAAATACTTGCAGCAAAAAAAAATATAAAAAAAAACTTAACCACTAATTAAAAACTGAAAATTAAAACCACGCAACATGAATTTAATACCTGAAAAAACTATATATCAACAAAGTTCATAATAATAATTATTCTAAATTAAAGAAAATTAAATCTCGGATAACTATTAAACAATTTCGCCTCAATTAGATCGTAAATTCAAGGCGATCAGACAAACAAAAGCACAAATTACACAAATTCGATCCGATCTACATACAATTAACATAATTTACAGAACAAAAACAGGAGGTTTAGCTAAAACCTCTAGAAGATCGGACCATATCTGGGTCAAAAACACAAATTACACCGATTTGCAAGAGAAAACATAATAAAACATGATCAGCGCCTAAATTAAGCGAAAATTAACATATTCTCCAACTGCAAACATCAAAATCAGAATCATTTCACAACGAACTAATAGAATTTTATCGCGAATTTTTATAATAAACATTTACGGTGATCTCTGGTGTTAGTAGCTGGGTGATTTCCTTGAAGAGCTCTTCATTAACGTTGGAAAAAACCTTCAAATCCTTGCAAAGAAAATTCAATAAAAAAGTAAATCAACCCATATTTTTTTACTACCCAAATCAAAGATATCAAGCAAATCATCAAAGAAAAACAGAAAACACCAAACATACTTTATTAAATCGGTTGGCAATTGATTAATTAGGGTTTCAAATCGAACAGATCTGTGACGTATAAATTAGGGTTTTGGAAAATGAACGACATACATGAATCCTACAATTTCCCAATAGACTACCCGATTAAGTTCTTCAACAATACCAAAATTATCATCCTTTGTAATGAGATTAATAGATCTGAGATGAAAGAAATCTTACATGAAGAACAGTATCAGGAGGTAGTCTGGGACAACAGGTCGACTTTTGGATTGTGTGAAAACCCTAGAGAATATATCGTATATGTGAAACACAAGCTTGCAATGACTTTACCCCATATAAATCGAAGTCAATCAACATAAATCGAACCTCCAAATAGCTAGTACATTGCGATGAAGGTGATGAGTAGAAAAAAAAGGTAGATCTCTGATGTAGGAGAAGCATCTTACAAAGGAGAGAGAGGTAAGATAGAGAAACGGCTGAAGGGGAAATGATTAGGGTTAGAAAGAATACATGGAGGCAAAAAAAACCCGGTTCAGGAGTGGATAGGCTGAATGATGAACACGTTAGTAAATAAAATGAGAGGTTGACACGTGTCTAGGTAAATGTGGAGGGGACAAGTGTCCCAACCTTGTTCTTTTATTATATATAGAGATATGAATGTGGATAAAAAGGTGGAATCTCAAACCAGAAGTAATTTGAATTTTGATTTAAGAAAATACTTGGTTTCGATGAATATGAATGTTATGCATGATAAGATTGAATGCTTGCCATCATGCATGAATGTCCACTAATTTATACCATATTATAATAAGATATAGGGAGGGAAAAAATAACTTTTACGTGATTTTAAAACTTTAAATCTTTAAACTTTTAAAAAATATGATACAATCTTTTAAAACATGTTGATATAAACCAAGTTTCCTTTACGATTTTCAAACAGTTGTGACTATCGTGTTTGTGTTCCCCATTGCATCGTGCATCACCCTTTTGTTCAATAAAACGGGGATTACGTGGAGCTTTCATGTGCAAATCTGTTTGTGCCTGGAAATAAGGGTGTGCATGGTTCGGTTATAAGCCTCAACTGAAATTGAAGTTATCAGTTAATCAATTTTATTAAACAACCGATTTTTGATTGATTGGTTCATTTAATTCGGTTAGTTTGTCGGTTTTTTGGTTTTTGGTTTAGTTCGGTTAATTTCAGTTAATAACTAAAACCAACCTTGCGCTTAAATTTTTGCTTAGAACCCCATGAAATGGAGGTATAAAACCTAGAAATATATGAAAATATGTTAACCGAGGGTTAAAAAACCGATAACTGATTTTTGGTTAATTCGATGTCAGCTAATTGATTTTCGGTTAATTTGGTATTTAGTTAATTTTGGTTTTGTTAGTTGGTTTTCAGTTTATTTCGATTAACAGTTCGATTATACAGGAGAATAATATTTCACCAAGTAAATGTAATGATGATGGCCTTGCTTTGATTTTAAAAATGGGGTGGCTTTGTTCAACAATTAAAAAAGCCTTGAATCTACTGCCATTATATTATATAAATATTGTTGGCGAAGGACGATGAATAGTAACTTTATTTTTATAATAATATATAGTTTTTTGTTTTTTCTTTTATTTAATATATTATAATAGTTTATTATTATATTTACTTTTAATAACATACTAGTGGGATTCAACCCGCGCGTTGCGGCGGGGACGTGACGGAAGTTCGTGTGGATTCAATTCGATTCATTATAGTAACACACGCTATAGCAACCAAAAAGAAAAACCTTAAGAATAAAATTATAATATGACCTAAACAATATCTACGTGGTTCACTTCGTAATACAAATACTAAAGAGTTTTGATACACATCTCTTGTTTTTCCATATTTTAAGTTGCTTTTGAAAGTAAGTTATAAGCTATAGCACCTATGTACACCATGCACTAATAATGGTACTTTACTAAATCTGGAACCCATGTTAAAAATATGTCCTAAAAACATTATATAAATATAATTTAAATGAAAAAACAAACTATTATGAAATACCAATTCTTTTTACCAAAATTTAAATGCAATTATCAGTTTAAATATGTGGGTAGAAGCTCGATTAATGTCGGTGTACTTACCGTATCAAACGAAAAAAAAACACTCAAAATATGTCGAAAAGGATATCTCTCACTTGTTCGGTCCATTAAAAAAATTCAATTAAACTAAAAAACTTTATGAGATCAATTTATTTACCAAAATTCAAATACAGTCATCAAATTAACTAATAAAAGTAAAATTTCAAATACTATTAATCAAAATAAAATAAGAAACATTTAATCAAAATAAAATAAAAAACATTTTTAGTTTAAATTATGAAACAAATATATTTATATAATTATGTGATTTCCAGTAAACCTATGGGCTCCAAAACTTTTTTTTTTTGTTTTAAGGTGCTATATACAAAATGTATCGTTTGGTTTTAATAGTTTTAATATATTAATATAATATCCGGCTAAAATACCAAATTAAAAAGATATATTATCAAATCAAATGCTTATCCATTCTTTAATCTTCCCATTCTCTCTCTCCCCTCTGAATTACACCCACCCCAATCCCACCACCACCACCACCACCACCACCACATAACCACTCTGTCACCGCCAAACACCTGTTTTCAAGCGAAGATGCGGTTCTAGGCAGTAGATCGGTGCGTGCATATGTATTAATACTGATCCATATCCGTGTCTCCTTATCTGCTCTCGAAGACTCTAACTAACAAATAATCCATAAAATGCAAAATACGACCTCCACGGTGGTTCACCGCTAAGGCAGACGAAGGCGATGACGAAACCATCGTTTGCAGGAGGTGGCGGCTCTGGTGGGCACCGTGTTTACTGTTTACAACCGTCTGGGGACCCAACATATTAGCTAAACGATGGATGATAACTGCATCTGTGGTTTTCTCGACCCATTTTGTGTCGGATAGGGTTTAACGGTAAGCTTCCGACCACTTTTCCGATTTTCCAGCTACAATTTTTATTTTTCCGGCTATTAAAGACATTTCTGTCATATTAGGGATATTATCTTAGCAGCGACGAAGTGGGTATGACAGTTGGTGTGGACTGTGATGCCATGCGGTGCGTGAAGACGGTTGCAAAAGTGTCCTGCAAAACAATGCCAGTGTTTGTTTGAATAAATTGTAATTTTAGACAAAAGGGTAAAATTGTAATTTGTCGGTGGCACCGACCTTTAGTTTTAAGATTATATAAATTTTTTATTTTTTCCTTTTTTTAAAACCATATATTCCTATACCATTTTTTAATAATTTTTTTTCTCTTTTTAGAAAATATATTAATTTACCGATTAATTTGATACTTCTTTAATAATTTACATTTATAACTTTTTTTCTAAAAACTTAAGTACGTAGTTGTGCTTGATTTTTTCCCCGACATTCTTTTATAAGTTTTGTTTAAAACGAAGTTGTACTCTAAATAAAGTATTTATTTGGTATCTATTGACGAATGACGATGAATAGTAACTTTATTTTTATAACAAAATATAGTTTTTTTTATTTTATTTAATATATTATAATAGTTTGTTATTATATTTACTTTAAATAACATATTTTAAATTTTTTTCCTTTTTTAAAACCATATACTTTCTATACCATTTTTAATAATTCTTTTTTTTTCTTTTTTAGAACATATATTAATTTATCGATTGATTTGATACTTCTTTCATAATTTACATTTATAACTTTTTTCTGAAAACTTAAGTACGTAGTTGTGCTTTATTTTTTTCTCTGACATTCTGTTATAAATTTTGTTAAAAACGAAGTTGTACTCTAAATAAAGTATGTATTTGGTATCATAAAATGGTATGATGATAAACTAAACCATTCTAATGGTTTGGCTTTCTAAACAACATGTTTTATTTTCAAATCACGTTTATTTTACATTATTATTTGCTCGGTTTCGCCGCATCGCGCGACGTAAAAAAAACTAGCATCCATTATTACTGAGCTGAGCCAGATTTTTAGGTTTTGGCCTTTTTAGGGATTGGGGAACAAAAGAAAATACGAAAGTCTCAAACATTTTCTATTGGGCCGCCCCATGTGTGTACGATGGGCAAATTGGGCCTATTAATACACTGTGTTTTGTTAACAATAAAAATAAAAAGAGTTAACTGTCATTTTAGTTCCTGTGGTTTAGGCCATTTTACTAGTTTAGTCTAAATGTTTCATTTTTCACCTGTAAGTCCAAAAAGGTTTCACCGTTGCCATTTTAGTCCACTGGGTTAACTTCATCCATTTTTTCTGTTAACGCGAAGGCCAATTCGGTCATTTTATATGTAATTATGTTAACTCGAAGAGCAATCCGGCCATATAAAATGACCGAATTGGCCTTCTCGTTAACAGAAAAAATGGATGAAGTTAACCCAGTGGACTAAAATGGCAATGGTTATAGCTTTTTAGACCCACAGGTGAAAAATGAAACCTTTGGATTAAACTGGCAAATTGACCCAAACCACAGGGACCAAAATGACATTTAACTTAAATAAAAATAAGGAGGAAACAGAAAGATTGCTAACGTTAGCGAGGACGAGGTACAATTTACTTGATATGGAAGCGAAATCTAGAGTTTTAACGTAAGCGGAAATTGGGGAGTGGCAGGAATGTAGACAGAAAATAAGGGTATGTTTGGTATGAGGTAATGGAATAGACGGTGGAATGGAATGGACAGGGAATGGAATTGATAATTACCATTCCATGTCTTGTTTGGTTACCATGTGAGAATGGAATGAATCATTACTTTTTGTTGTTTGGTTGGCAAGAAAAGATGAAGGAATTAATCGGATGGCGTTGGTCAGTGGTGGGCAATGATGGTGGGTGGTGATAGGTGGCAGTTGTACCGGCGGTGGTGATGGCGGCGGTGGTGGTGGGTGATGACGAGGTGGGTGGCGGCGGTGGCGATGGTGGTGGGGCAAGGGTTGCAGGTGGGTGTGGTGTCGACGATGGGTGGTGGCGGTGACGGTGGACGACGATGGGTGGTGGCGGCGACGGTGGACAACGATGGCGAAGGTGGGTGGCGGCGGTGATGGAGGTGGCAGCGGCAATGGTGGGTGGAGGTGGCGGATGTGGGTAGTGGCGGTGATCGAAAGTGGCAGCAACGACGGTGGCAGAGGTGGGTGGCGGCAGCGATCGGATGTGGCAGTGGTGGCGGCGGCGGTGGTGGGGACGGAGGTAGATGGCAGCATGTGGCGGTAGCGGCGGTGGCGGGTGGGGTGGTGGTGGCACGATGGTTACAGTGGCAGTGTTGGCAGTGGTTGTGTTGTCGGTGGTGGCAGCGGTGGGCGGCGGCCGTGGTGGTAGCAACCTGGCGGCAACGACGCTGGTAGCGGTGACGGCGATGAGTGGCGGCGGAGGTGGGTGACGAAGGCAGGCGGCGGTGGTGGATGGAATAAAGCAATGATTGATGAGCTTGAATCCATGAAGTGGATGCCGGAAAGCTCAATGATCCTATCTCTTATAATGAAGCCATTAGTAGTGATCAGTCTTCTGAATGGAATAAAGCAATGATTGATGAGCTTGAATCCATGAAGAAAAATGACGTTTAGGATTTGGTAGAATTAGCCAACGGTGTCAAACCCGTAGGATGTAAATGGGTATTCAAAACAAACTGGATCCGAATGGGAATGTTGAACGCTACAAAGCTAGATTTGTTGCAAAGTGCTACACTCAGAAAGAGGGAATTGATTATCAAGAGGAGTTTCCCCTGTCTCTCGTAAAGATTCATTAAGGATCGTTATGGCCCTAGTAGCTCATTTTGATTTAGAGCTGCATCAGATGGACGTTAAAGTCGCTTTCCTTAACGGAGACTTAGACAAAGATGTTTACATGAAACAACCTGAAGGTCAGAAGCATCTAGTCTGTAAGTTGAAGAAATCCATTTACGGGTTAAAACAAGCATCACGTCAATGGTATCTCAAGTTTGATGAAGTCATGAGGAAACAAGGTTTTATAAAGAATCAAGTGGATCAATGCACCTACCTCAAAATGAGTGGGAGCAACTTTACTATACTTGTCCTTTACGTAGATGATATTCTATTGGCAAGTAATAGTTTAGACATGTTGCATGAGTCGAAGTGGGTACTCTCGCATAACTTCGACATGAAGGATCTCGGAGATGCTTCTTACGTTATTGGCATCGAAATTCACCGAGATAGGCACAAAGGGATCTTAGGATTATCTCAAAAGGCTTACATAGATCGTGTCCTTACATGTTACAACATGCAACAGTGCAAACCCTCAGTCGCTCCAGTAGTTAAGGGAGATGTTTTCGGTTCATTCCAGTGTCCGACAACAGAGGTTGAAAAGGAGAAAATGAGCCAGATACCTTATGCGTCAGTAGTCGGGAGCTTGATGTACGCTCGTCTGTACTCGCCTATATATCGCTTATATTGCTGGAATGCTAGGTCGTTATCAAACTAATCCTGGCCTAGATCACTGGAAAGCAGCTAAGAAGGTACTTCGATATCTTCAAGGGATGAAAGACTATAAACTGACTTATAGAAGAAGTGATCATTAAGAAGTGGTAGGCTATTCTGATTCTGACTTTTCCAAATGCAAAGATGACAAGAAATCCACTTCGGACTATATCTTTATGTTAGCAGGCGAACCCATTTCATGGAAGAGTCATAAACAACAGTTAATCACAACTTCCACAATGATGGCATAATACATTGTTGTTTATAATGCAACCTGTCATGGAATGTTGCTTAGGAATCTGATCACTGGACTCAAAATCATTAATTCCATTTCTATACCATTGAAGCTTTATCGTGATAAATCAGCTGTCGTTAGTTTCTCGAACAGTAACAGTTCGACTGGAGCTGGTTTATATCTCGATACAAAATATTTGTTCGTATGAGAACGAGTTGATGAAAATAATCTTTGTATTGAGTATATTAGTACTAAAAATATGCTTGCAGATCCGATGACTAAAAGTCTCCAACCTAAAGTTTTCGAAGAACATGTTTCGAATATGGGATTTACTAAAGACCTTATTTAGCATATTGTACTAGCTTATGTTTTAATTAATGAAATTTCCTCAGTTTGATTTTGTATGTCTCTAACATATGTTCAACCGGTATAATGGCATATAGACAAATATAATTACAAATCAAACAAAGGGCTTATGCATTTTTTTGATCATAACGATTAGGTTTTAAATTGAGGTTGTAGTATGTTTAATGGGGGTCCTGAGTCACATAATGATTCAATGGCTGTATTTCTCTGTTACGGTTCTTAGTTTAAAGCTAAAATGAGTGTTAACTCCTGATCAAGCTTATCTAATACTCATGATAAATGATTACTCGACTAAGTGGGAGAATGTATGATTAAATATATTATTATTGTAATATTTAATCTAGTAGCCATTATAATCATTTATATTATATAGATCAAAATATATTAACAACCTATTAAATAATTAGTTGGTAATTGTTAATGGACCATATTACCCTTATTAACTAATTGGGTTTCCTCATGGGTGCATATATAAGGAGACTAATATAGAGGTGACAAGGTTAGACAAACTTGATTATTCTCATAACATCAAACTCGCCTCTCTCTCCCTACCGAATACCCTTTATCAGTCCATTATCACCATCATTAGTTTGTACCCTAAGGAGGAACCAGATCATCCTGACAAGTATGTCAAACTCAATGGCTGCATCTCTGACTAGATTCTCTGCTGGCCTGTCTACTATCAAAGGTATGTTATTCCTATTTCCATTATGTTTAAACAGAACTTATTAACACGTGCGTATGCATGGGAGGGTGGGGGAATATAACACAATCCTCAAAAACGCCCTAAAACACCCTGAAATCACAAAACCGAACCTGTATAACCTTATTTTTATTAAAAATTAAATAAAACTAATTTTTTATACCTTGTCGCGGGCCGCGACAGGCTTAGTGGGGACGGTCGCGGGGAGCGACAGAGTGTTGCTTGCCGGAAACGTTTGACGCCACATGTCTCACACGTGGCACATCTACCTGCTGACTAGGCAACCCTAGCCGTAGCTAGGGTACCCTCGTGGGGCGCGACAGGATGGCCCTGGGCCGGTCATGGGGCGCGAGAGACTTCGGTTTCACCTATAGAAAGAGCAAACTCTGCACATTCACACCTCACTCACATTCTCTTTCTCTCAAACACTTCTCAACAAAATTAAAGCCAAAATACCCCCTAAATCACGAAGCTCTGCCCGTTGTAAGTATTTTAACCCCCGATCACTAATTCGATACCATGTCCGATGGATCTGGAACCCAGCAACTGATGCCAAAGCGCTGCCTGTTTAGGGCTATGCTTTGTAAACTAAGTCGAGGTTCTGTCTCATGACGTATTGATAAGTTGAAATTGGGTTATTATCTTAACACACGGGCATTGTATGTTTTTAATAGGAACTCAAGAAAATAATCAGAAAATATCACCAGGAAGCCTGTAGAAAAACCTAAGTTTATAATGTGAGTCATTCTCTATTTTTAAACCGTTTTACAAAAATTTAAATGTTATACTTATAGGGATTAAGTTTTTGTATTCTACAAATTACTGCCACTATTATGTGGTTTGTATACAGTACTTGATAATCTTCATAATTGGACAATGGGTTAGCCAATGTGTGATATGACCATAGTCACAGATCCGTCGAGTGACAAGTACTTGGAGTTTTTGTTAGATAAAAACATTGTAATTACCCTTAATATTGTAATGTGATAACAATGTGTCTTTTTACAAAATGGAATGTACTCGCCAGTATTTCTTGCTGATAAAATATTTTTAAAACGCGTTTCAGGTAATTTGATGTGCAGCTATTAAGAAGCCAACTATGGAGCACTGAAGGCTTAAATAAAGTGGCTATAAATTTCCTGAATAAAAGAAGAAGTTATATTTCAGCAAACTAGGGTTTATCCCTACAAAGATATTATAAATGAAATGTGGGTTTTTATCCCATTTGTTTAATACAAAAAGTTTGGTGTTTTGCAAACTCTGAAATTATTTCCTTACTACGATCCTGATGTTTTAGTTCCGCTGCAAATTTAATAAACACCGATACCACCAGCTCGTGCTCGCAGAGCCCGCTCCTAGGGTAAGGATCGGGGGTTGCGACAGAATAAAGCACCAGGTCTGAATGGATAACTTTCAATCTTATAAAGAAGTACTGGGAAGATCTAAAATCGGTAGTGATGGACATGATGAAGCAGTTTTTCGTACACGACTCTATCCATCATACTTGTAGTTCCTCATTTGTTTCGCTTATTCCCAAGGTATCGGACCCCGTGACTTTCTCTGAATTTAGACCTATTTCATTGATTGGTGTAGTTAATAAAATAATATCGAATACCTTGGCGAATCATATGAAAAGTGTCATAAGTAATGTGGTTTCAAATGCTCAGTCGGCATTTGTGTTAGGGAGGAATATTGTTGGCGGGCCACTAGTGGTAAACGAAATAGTGGGTTGGGTGAAGAAAACAAAGAAATAGATTTTTTTTGTTTTTAAAGTAGATACTGAAAAGGCACATGATACTCTTAAATGGAAGTTCTTTTTTTCTATGTTGAAACATATGGGTTTTCCTCCGATGCAGAGAAATTGGGTGATGGGGATACTCTTTGTGGGAAGAGGGTCCGTTTTAGTAAATGGCTCGCTATCCGGGGAGTTTCAGTACATGTGTGATTTACGCCAAGGCTATCCCTTGTCACCATTTTTGTTTATTATAGCTACGGAGGCACTTCATGCTATGATGACAAAGGCAGTGGATGAAGGAGTGCATTTAGGTATCCAGCTTCCTAATCATGGTCCGTTATAATCACATATGTTATTTGCAGACGATGCAATTTTCTTGGGTAATTGGGTGGAAGATAATCTTATAAATCTAAAATAAAAATTGAGATGTTTTTTCATAGTGTCGGAATTGAAAGTTTATCCGAGGAAGAGTCAACCTTTTTGGGTTGGGAGAGAGGAAGAAGAAGTACATGAGATGGTGAAAGTTTTTAATTGTAAGTATAACAAACCTCCAAAATATTTCCCGACACCCCTAATATCTTTTAAATACCCTTATATATCTTAACACATACCCCGTATGCGAAAACCGAGCTCGAAATACCTTACATAATTAAAAATTTAATAAAAATAAAAAATTTGTTGGCGCTCGCGAGCCGCGAAGGGTTACCCTTCGGCCTACGCGGGGCGCGACAGCCTAACCACCAGACTTAACCCGGTGCCGCCACGTGTCGGACTCGTGTCGAAGCTGCGTGTCAACTCAGCAAGGCTAGGGCCTACCCTAGCCACCTAGCGGGCTACTTAGCCCTTGGCTACATGCTTCGCGGGGCGCGACGAAGTCCGAGATCACAACTATAAATAGGGTCGATCAGTTTCACTTTCAATTCGTTCACAAATTCTCTTTCTCTCTCAAATTTCTACATAATAGGCATTATACTCGGGTATAATACCCCCCTAAATAACGAAGTTCGGTCTCGTTGTAAGTATCATAACCCCGGTTACGTATTAGATACGCTGCCCGATTGATCCAGGGTTTCGTAACGGCTGTCGTGGTTCTGCCCGACGTAGTCGTTGGAATGCCATCTCGGGGAGGGTATCATTAATATAAGTAATGGGTTATTATACTAACACGTGTGCCTTTGTATAAATTATAGATAATCACCAGGAAATCCTAAAGGAAAACCTAAGACAGCAATGTGAGTAATCTCCTTTTTGTAAACTGTTTTTACAAAACCTTAAATATTTTACAATGTGAATAAGCAGTGATTGAGTCTTTGTAATTCTTCAATTACTGCCGGTATGTTGGGGTTTTATATACAAAATGTGGAACACGTTACCATTGGGCAAAGAGTTAGCCAATGGGTAATATGACCCACCAGTCAGGATTGACAGTACTGAATGAGTAATTGTGTAGATGTAAACATTATAATCGCTCTCAATACTGTAAATTGATAAAACTATTCTTGATTAAATTAGGATTCACTCACCAGTGTTTCCCACTGACAAAATGTTTTTAAACGCGTTTCAGGTAACAAAATGTGAAAGCCAACATAGAAGCCAGTTGGACAGCACTGAAGGCTTGGAAAAGTGGCTATAAAAGTTACCTAAATAAAAGATGTTTTATTCAATAAAATGGAGATTATCTCTATAAATCAGTTTGTAATGAAAACTTGGGTTTTGTCCCAATACGTTTAATATTATAAAAGTGTGGTATTTACTCTGATAAAATATTTCATAACTACGATCCTGATGAAAAATTCCCCTGCCAAATAATGATAAACACCGATACCACCAATACTGGTCTCGCAGTCGCCCGTTCCCGGGACAGATAGGGGGCGGGGGTTGCGACAGGAGGTGGTATTAGAGCTAAGCCACTAATTCAGCCACAGAAGTGTTCTACTGACACCAAAGTATTATATGTTAGGAAATAAATTACGGAACTACGTGCATATCTGTATATTATTGTTGTATGTTATTTGACTATTTGTTTGTTTACAGTATGAGCGACCAAGGATCTTCCGACGCCTACCGTTAGTTGTCCAGCTCACCTAGGGACGAAGGTACCTCTTCACAGCCTGCCCTTTCAGGGTATTCTGCTGACAATGAAGAAAGGATATTCGTGTTCAAGGCTCAGTCTGAAGAGCCATTCCCTCCTAAGAAGAGAGGATGGTTCAGAAGAGGTGCGCATGAACGTAGGAAGAGAATGAAAAAGTCGCAACAGTAGCGGGCTTTAGCAGCCATTAAGAGAGAGACAGATGCTCACACTCAGGATATGCTCAATAGGAGTTTAGCAAATTTCTATATCCTAGCAACCACAGCTGCCGACCCTAACCTGGAGCAACTCATTGCACCCCAGCCATTACCACTGTTTCCCACACAACCAATGGAAATCGAGAACAACCCAGAAAACCAATTTCCAATGCATGACTTTGACCCAATGGAGATACCTAGGGTACCAGCACCCAATCCCTTAGACCCAGATTACGACCCGTGGTTAGAAGACAATAGGGACTATGTGCAATGCTACCCAACACCAGAAAATGAACCCATGCCAAATCTAGCAGCCTACCCAGGTTTGGACCCTCTAGATCCCTACTATGATAGCGATCAATACATCATGGAAATTTTAGAGAATCCATACCCGTACCAAGAACCCCCTTGCCCCAGTTCCCAAACCCAGTACCCGCACCTGCACCCCCAATGAGTGCAGAAAATGTGCAAGAGCTCCGAACTTTCGGAGAAGAGATTTTAGAAAGTAGCGAGGGGATGAGGCAGGTAGGAGAACGACTCGTCTGGAAGTATGACGAGCGTAATATGGAGTTTTGGATGAACCCATATCAGTGAAGGTGATAGTGGAGGTAGTAATAATAATAATAATAATAATAATAATAATAATAATATAATATAATATAATATAATATAATATAATATAATATAATATAATATAATATAATATAATATAATATAATATAATATAATAATATATATAATATGTGTGTATGTTTGAAAAAAATCTAGATAATAGCTACGGATGCCTACTAGTAGTATAATTTCAATTTCAGTTGTATTGTAATATATATGGATGCATAGTATAAGAAAGAGTAAGTCGCAATGTTCGACGCTTTTGATCAATATGCATGTCATGTGATTGATTGTATTAAGACATTATCTTGTTATATTAATATGTGGTAAACGTTTAAAATTTAGATGGCCGACCAAGTGAATCAATAGAACCCGGATAATAACCCGGAAAACCAGAATAATGATAACCCGAACAACGATAATAATGGAAACCCAGTGGATAACAGTGCCATCCAACACATAGTGGCACAAGGGATAATAGATGCAATGCCATATATTATTCAAACAGTTAGGGAAGCTGATAATAAAAGTAACCGTGATAGTAAACGACCCACTGAACCTGAAAACAGCGTAAACAATGGACCTATACTTCAAGTGCCCATTCCCAAAAGAAGAAGAACCATATCTTATGGTTATTCTTATAAAGAATTCTGGTCTTGTAAACCAATGGAATTCTCGGGCAACGAAGGGCCGTTGCAGCTCTACGCTGGATAGAAAAGACTAAGGCTATCTTAATGCACGAAAGAGGATAAGATAATGTTTGCTTCCAATCTATTTAAGAATTCAGCTTTAGAATGGTGGAACACTATCCTCCAGTCTAGAGGAAGTGACAGGGTTTATGTAACAACTCTCATTAAAAGTTATGTTTATTTAATTAAATTGTCCAATAGGAAACCCTAATTGAGAAACCCAAGTGATTCTGAACAATCCCTAAAATTTTCAGAACATTTGGAATCAGGATTAGGGCCCCTAAAACTAAGGGGGGGTAAACCCTAATTGACGATTATCTCTAAAATGCGTTGTCTAGATTTAAAATTCTCGAACTATCAACTCAGCAGGCCTATACTAGTGACAAGGCTACCCTAGGGTAGATTGGTACCCCAGGCGAGTCGCGACAGGGTCGGCAACATCTTCCGCGACACGCGGGGGAATCCAATTTCACGTATAAATAGAACAGTCTGTTTCATGCAATTGAGTGTTCGTTCGACGTTCAATTTCAAATTGTACGCTGAGTTATAATCAAAACAGTCCCAAAACACACACTGATCACGAAGTGCTGCCACAATTCAGGGTAATAACTCGATCGCTGCTACGATTCAATGTCCGATTGATTAAACTATCCAATGGATGTTTAAGTGCTGCCCACATTAGGGTTTATGCTTTGTCATTCGTCGTTAAATCGATGGATGTTTAAGTATCGCACTTTGTCATTCGTTGTGAAGGTTGTAATCTCATGAGTTATCGTAAATGCTGTATTAAGTTACTAACCTAGTTTGTGTGCATGATTATTTAAACTAGGTTATCAAGGCTAATCAGTAGGATAAGCTCTGTTAAATCTGCAATGTGAGTCATTCTCTTTTTATCAAATCTATTTACAAAAGCATGTTTATTTTCAAAGGTTATAATTACAGGGATTAAGTCTATGTAATCTGAAATTACTGCCAGTATGTGGGGGGATGTGCACATAGCTACTAATTATTTATCACTTGTGGGTGAAAGGACCCAGCAAGTGATATGTCCACAGTCACAAGTCCGGTCAAGTGACAACTGGGTCAGTTAATTCAAAAGATAGAGACATTGTAATCGCTCTTAATACTGTAAATTATAACAAACAGGTCGTTTTATGTAAATAGAATGATTCACTCAGTATTTCCCGCTGACAAAACATTTTTCAAACATGTTTCAGGTGATCTGTTGTGATCCAGGAAAAGTGCCGTGAAGCACTATCAGCTTAAGGAAGTGGCTCAGTATAAAATAAAGAAACATGTTTTGTAAAATAAAAGATTTCTTCGTGAAATCTCAATATTGTAAATTAACGGGTTTTATCCCGAATTGTGAAATAAAATAATCGGGAAATATTTCAGTTTTAAAAAGATCCTGAAGAAACTTCCGCTGTTAATTAAATACCACGGAATTTCTGTCCCGCGGCTCCTGAAACGGGTTAAACCGGGTCAAGGGCCGTGACAGAAATAAGGTGGTATCAGAGCCACTTATCTAAGCCTATTAAGTATTTAGAAATACTTAATTTTACTGATTGCCAAGTATGTGATTATGTGTTTTATTAACTGATTATTTGTTAATTACAGTATGGGTAAACAAAAGCTGTCAAACATCTATCTCAAACTAGATAGGTCATCCCACGAGAAGGGAAGTTCATCCCAAACAAAACCTTATGTAATTCCTGAAGAAGGAATATTTGTCCGTAAGGCACATTACGAGGAACCACTTTCTCCTAATAAAAGAAGTCTGATTATTAGGAAAAGTCAGGAGGAAATAAGGAAAAACCGAGAGAAGAAAATTAAACAAGAAACCCAGGACTTAATCAGTAAATCACCTTGGGAGGAAAAATTAGATGAGAAATGGGCAAATCTTTATATGCTAGCCACAGTAGCAGAAAATGCAAATCTCTAAATACTCAAAAGTTTTAGCACTTTTATTTTCCAGAAACCATATTTAGTAAATAAATAAGTTTACAGTAAATCGTCGTATAATTTACTTGTCAGTTGTTTTATGTATGCAATAATATTTATGGGTTATCTATAAAATTTTGTTATTTTATTTTAACCTTTGGTATGTATTTTGCATATATGCTAAACAGCATGAATGAGATATCTGAAGGTTTAGAAAATCTTAACCTCTATCCCGTTAAGATAGAAGTTTCCAAGGAATTCACCGGTTACTTCGTTGATAAAGAAGAACCCATGGAATTTCAATCCAAACCACTGGCAAAACCTAAAACCAAGAAAAGAAGCAGATTTGTGGGCTGGAGGCGTGTACGAAGGAAAAAGCCAGCAACAAGAAAGGTTACTAAAACTGAAGAACCAAAAGACAAAGGAAAAGGGATAGAAATTGAGGAAAATATTAATCAAGTAGATATAGAAGCTGAGAAGAGTTTTAAGCAAACAGAAAGAGAAATTGGAGAAAGTTCTAGACAGAAACAGAAAATGACTCCCTGGGAAGTTTTAGATCATAAACTAGTAATGAGTGACCTCATCGGACCTGCCGATGGAAACCTTGAACCAGCTAATCCAAACCTTATCTTTACTGAAGAAGATCTTTTTCACTATCCACTAGAAGTTTCAATTCCAATCAATATGGAACCTGCTATTCCAGATCCTATTGTCCAACCTCAACCACTACCAGTAGAATTAGATGAATGGTGGACAACTGATTGGCAATACCAAAATCTTTTAAACAACCCTGATACATTTTTCCCACAAGTTGACCCAGAACCTCCACTATATCCAACTATGAGCCCGGAGAATCTGAATGAACTTCGTCTTTGGGGCGAAGAGTTGATTGATACAGGAAATAGGATTAGGGATATTGGAGAAAGGGTTACTTGGAAGTATGACGAAAGGGAGCGTCGTTTTTAAGAAATTAGCTGACCAAATAATGGGAGTTTGCAGGAATATGTGTTAATAAATAATCATAAAAACCAGTATGTATAATAACTTAACAATAAAACGTTGTATGATAATCGTGTGTACGAGGCATAATATAATATATAGAAATGAAACTTGTGAAATCGATAATTTTTGGTTATACATGTTAATGTGATTATGTGCAAACTGTTTTATTATATTTGTATTTATACTAATTATTTATATAAAATTAATTATCAGATGGCAAACATTGGTAACGAACCAGTAAATGAGGTTAATCAGTCTGAACAACATCCAGGAGATCAATATATGACTAGGCAAGATATCGAAAATATTGTTGCTCAAGGGATAGCCAATGCTATTCCAGCCATCGTTGCCGCTGTAAAGAATCCAATCGAACCGCAACAAATCGTTCCTAGTAAACGTATTTCTGAAGATAACTTCAGTAATAGTGTAAACGGAGGCAATGATAATGTTAATCATAATGGGGAACCACATCAAGCTCCATTACCTAAGAAAATGAAAACTGCAACGCCTGGTTGCACTTTCAAAGAATTTCTTGCTTGTAAACCCACTGAATTTGCAGGCAATGAAGGAGCAACTGCATCACTGCGTTGGTTAGAGAAAACCGAAGCAGTCATTGTAATAAGTAAATGTGCTAAAGATGATCAGGTTATGTACGCATCAAATCTCTTCAAGGAAGGAGCACTCGAATGGTGGAACACTGTGTTACAATAAAAAAGAAGAATGATAGCTTATGCCATGACTTGGGAAGAATTTAAGGGTTTTGTAGAAAGAAAATTCTGTCCCGAGTATGAAAAGGAACAGATGACAAATAAGTTCCTAAATCATCGGATGATGGGTGTAGATTGTCGCGATTATACTTCGACATTCTTTGAGTATGCTAGAGTGGTACCAACACTGGCTTCGCCAGAACCGGTACTCATTTCTCGCTACATTTGGGGATTGATTAGTGAAATCCGCAATATCGTTAAAGCTGCGAGACCTCGCACTATTGACGATGCTGTGGAATTAGCTAATACCCTAACCGATGAATTGGTACGCACACAAGATGAAAACAGAAAGAAGGAATTGGCTCATAAAATTACCCAAGGATTTCGTACGGGTAATAATAACAGCTTCAAGAGAAGAGGAAGAGGGCAATCTTCAACTTTTCCGTTCTGTCAAAATTGCAAAAAGAAACATTTTGGAAAATGCAAAGTATATTGCAATTTTTGCAAAACTGTAGGGCATCGTGAAGAAAATTGCAGGAAGAAATCCATAATTTGTTACAATTGTGGAGAGGCAGGACATTTCAAAACAGAATGTCCTAAAGTGGGCAAACCAGCAGACAACAAAACCAAGGCGACTGGCGGAACTATTAAGAAGAATGCCAGGGCATTTCAGCTGACCACTCAAGAAGCAGAACTCATCCCAGATGTGATAGCGGGTACGTTCTTAGTTCACAACGTATACGCAAAAGTATTATTTGACTCTGGTGCAAACCAAAGTTTTATAAATACTTCATTCTGCCAAGCTCTTAATTTACCTTTAACCAATATTAGGCAGATTTGTACAGTTGAAACTGCAGACGGAAATTCAATTAAAATAGATAAAGTTTTGCAAGAAGAAAACATAGAACTTTTAGGACATAAATTCTCTGCAAAACTATTGCCGATGAAATTAGCTGAATTTGATGTTGTATTAGGAATGGATTGGTTAGTAGCCAACCATGCGCGAATATTGTGTGATCAGAATTCCATAGAAATTCAATCATACACCGGAGAAGTAATCAAGATTACAGGAGATAAACCACGTAAGCCCATGAAGTTCATATCAGTAATGAAAGTTGCTAATTATGAACGAAAACAAGGAATAGTATATATGATTTCAGTAATCATTAGTACTAAGGGTAAAGAACTTAAGGAAATTCCTGTAGTCTCAGAATATCCGGATATATTCCCAGACGATTTACCGGGATTACCTCCGGATAGGGAAGTAGAATTTAGGATTCATCAAATTCCAGGAACTACACCGATAGCCAAGGCACCTTATCGGTTAGCACCTACAGAAATGATAGAACTGAAAAAGCAATTAGATGAATTACTAAGTAAAGGATTCATACAACCTAGTTCATCCCCGTGGGGAGCACCAGTATTATTTGTTAAGAAAAAGGATGGTTCAATGAGAATGTGTATCGATTATAGAGAATTGAATAAGGTTACAATTAAGAATCAATATCCATTACCTAGGATTGATGATCTGTTTGATCAACTTCAGGGGGCTAGATATTTTTCTAAGATAGATTTACGCTCCGGATATCATCAATTGAAGGTACAAGAAGAAGACATACCTAAAACTGCTTTCAGAACTAGGTATGGTCATTATGAGTTTACAGTCATGCCCTTTGGGTTAACGAATGCACCTGCTGCATTCATGGACATGATGAATAGGATCTGTAAACCATATTTGGATAAATTTGTAATTGTTTTCATAGACGATATACTTATTTATTCCAAAAGTCAGACAGAGCATTGTGAACACCTTCATGCACTCTTAACTTTGTTAAGAAAAGAAAAGCTTTATGCCAAATTCTCGAAGTGTGAATTTTGGTTGCAAGAAGTGCAATTCTTAGGACACATGGTGAATCACGAAGGTATTCACGTAGATCCTGCTAAGATAGAGGCAATTACCAAATGGAAGGTTCCACAAACAGCAATGGAAATTAGAAGTTTTATAGGTTTAGCTGGGTACTATAGACGGTTTATTAAGGATTTTTCCAAGATAGCCGTACCATTAACTAAGTTAACCTGTAAAGCAATTAAGTTTGAATGGGGACCTAAGCAAGAAGAAGCTTTTAGAATATTAAAGCAGAAATTAACAAATGCACCAATTTTAGCCTTACCAGAAGGAACTGAAGATTTTGAAGTATATTGTGATGCTTCAAAACTAGGATATGGATGTGTGCTTATGCAACGCAAAAAGGTGATTGCATATGCTTCAAGGCAATTGAAAAAGCATGTAGAAAACTATACGACTCATGATTTAGAATTAGGAGCCGTAATTTTTGCCCTTAAGATTTGGAGACATTATCTTTACGGAAGTAAATTTACTGTCTACACAGACCACAAAAGTTTAAGATATATATTTGGGCAAAAAGAATTAAACATGAGGCAAAGGAGATGGATGGAGATCCTAAATGACTACGACTGTGATATTCAGTATCATGAAGGAAAGGCAAATGTAGTTGCAGATGCCTTAAGTCGTAAGTATTATGAGAAACAACGACGGGTTCGTGCTCTCAGATTAAATCTACAAATACATTTAATGGAACAATTGAAGAATGTTCAAACTACAGCAATCAAGGATGATGCAGAAGGAATGAAAGGACGAATCAAGGAATTAGAACAAGGAGTAGATGGAGTTTGGAGATTCCACAAAAGTAGAATTTGGGTACCTAAGCAGGGAGACTTAAGACCTAAGATTTTAGAAGAAGCCCATAAATCTAGGTATACTATGCACCCAGGAAACAATAAGATGTACCAAGATTTAAGAAAGAACTTTTGGTGGATAGGAATGAAAAAGGATATAGCACGATATGTTTCTAAATGTCTCACTTGTTCACAAGTTAAGGCAGAACATCAGAAACCCTCAGGTCTACTACAACAATTAGAAATGCCTGTATGGAAATGGGAACTTATAACAATGGATTTTGTTACTAAGTTACCCAAAACCAGAAAAGGTAATGATGCGATTTGGGTAATTGTGGATCGATTAACCAAATCAGCTCACTTTCTACCTATGAAAGAAACCTTTAGCATGGAAAGACTGGCAAAATTATATGTAGATGAAGGTGTATCCTTACATGGAGTTCCACTCTCCATTGTTTCGGATAGGGATAGTCGTTTTACTTCTCATTTCTGGAAAAGTTTCCAGCAAGCTATGGGAACTCGACTAAATCTAAGCACTGCATATCATCCCCAAACAGATGGACAAAGTGAAAGGACGATCCAAACTCTAGAAGACATGCTCCGAGCATGTGTAATAGATTTTGGTGGAAATTGGGATGATAATTTACCATTAATTGAATTCTCCTATAACAATAGCTATCATTCAAGTATTGAAACTGCCCCATTTGAAGCACTATATGGAAGAAAGTGCAGAACTCCAGTTTGTTGGGCAGAGATAGGAGAAAGTCAATTGTCAGGTCCTGAAATAGTGCAAGAGACGACTGCTAAGATTACTCAAATCAAGGAAAGACTGAAGACGGCTCGAGATCGCCAGAAGAGTTATGCAGACAATAGATGCAAGCCGTTAGAGTTCCAAGTAGGAGACAAAGTATTATTAAAAGTTTCTCCTTGGAAAGGAGTAGTTAGATTCGGAAAGAAGGGAAAGCTAAGTCCAAGGTACGTAGGACCATTTGCAGTGATCCAACGTATAGGACCAGTTGCTTATCGTTTACAACTACCAGAAGAATTAGCAGGAGTACATGATGTATTTCATGTATCCAATCTCAAGAAATGCTTATCAGATGAATCACTGGTAGTACCTCTTCGAGATATAGAGGTAAACGAAAAGCTGAAATTTGTTGAGAAACCTCTTCAAATTGAGGATCGAAAGATCAAGTTTCTCAAACATAAACGACTAGTTTTAGTCAAAATCCGATGGGATTCAAAGAGAGGAGCTGAATACACTTGGGAGCTGGAATCAGAAATGAAGCGAAAGTATCCTCACTTATTCCAGTAAATCTCGAGGACGAGATTTTTATTAAGGTGGGGAGAATGTAACAACTCTCATTAAAAGTTATGTTTATTTAATTAAATTGTCCAATAGGAAACCCTAATTGAGAAACCTAAGTGATTCTGAACAATCCCTAAAATTTTCAGAACATTTGGAATAAAGATTAGGCCCCCTAAAACTAAGGGGGGTAAACCCTAATTGACGATTATCTCTAAAATGCGTTGTCTAGATTTAAAATTCTCGAACTATCAACTCAGCAGGCCTATATTAGTGACAAGGCTACCCTAGGGTAGATTGGTACCCCAGGCGAGTCACGACAGGGCCGACAACATCTTCCGCGACACGCGGGGGAATCCAATTTCACGTATAAATAGAACAGCCTGTTTCATGCAATTGAGTGTTCGTTCGACGTTCAATTTCAAATTGTACGCTGAGTTATAATCAAAACAGTCCCAAAACACACACTGATGACGAAGTGCTGCCGCAATTCAGGGTAATAACTCGATCGCTGCTACGATTCAATGTCCGATTGATTAAACTATCCAATGGATGTTTAAGTACTGCCCACATTAGGGTTTATGCTTTGTCATTCGTCGTTAAATCGATGGATGTTTAAGTATCGCACTTTGTCATTCGTTGTGAAGGTTGTAATCTCGTGAGTTATCGTAAATGTTGTATTAAGTTACTAACCTAGTTTGTGTGCATGATTATTTAAACTAGGTTATCAAGGCTAATCAGTAGGATAAGCTCTGTTAAATCTGCAATGTGAGTCATTCTCTTTTTATCAAATCTATTTACAAAAGCATGTTTATTTTCAAAGGTTATAATTACAGGGATTAAGTCTATGTAATCTGAAATTACTGCCAGTATGTGGGGGGATGTGCACATAGCTACTAATTATTTATCACTTGTGGGTGAAAGGACCTAGCAAGTGATATGTCCACAGTCACAAGTCCGGTCAAGTGACAACTGGGTCAGTTAATTCAAAAGATAGAGACATTGTAATCGCTCTTAATACTGTAAATTATAACAAACAGGTCGTTTTATGTAAATAGAATGATTCACTCAGTATTTCCCGCTGACAAAACCTTTTTCAAACATGTTTCAGGTGATCTGTTGTGATCCAGGAAAAGTGCCGTGAAGCACTATCAGCTTAAGGAAGTGGCTCAGTATAAAATAAAGAAACATGTTTTGTAAAATAAAAGATTTCTTCGTGAAATCTCAATATTGTAAATTAACGGGTTTTATCCCGAATTGTGAAATAAAATAATCAGGAAATATTTCAGTTTTAAAAAGATCCTGAAGAAACTTCCGCTGTTAATTAAATACCACGGGATTTCTGTCCCGCGGCTCCTGAAACGGGTCAAACTGGGTCAAGGGCCGTGACAGTTTACAATATGGAATGGGAGGAATTTAAGAACATGGTAGAAAGGAAATTATGCCCTCCCAATGAAAAGGAACAAATAGCAAATAAGTTCCTAAATCTTAGGATGACTGGAGTGGATAGTAAAGGTTACACTACGTTATTCTTTGAATACGCTAGGATAGTGCCAACCCATGCATCACTTGAACCAGTATTAATCTCCCGTTACATCTGGGGATTAATCAGCGAGATCAGACATGTAGTCAAGGCAGCTAGACCACCAACTATAGAAGAAGCTGTAGAACTAGCAAATACCTTGACAGATGAGTTAGTGCGTACACGAGAAGAGGATCAAAGGAAACACTTAGCTCAAAGGCTTACACAAGAATTTCGCTCTGGAAATTCCAACCGTGAGAAAAATGTAGGTTCTACTTCTACACCTTACTGCAAGTATTGCAAAAGGAAGGATTCTGGAAGATGCTCCATATATTGCAACTTCTGCAAAATATCTGGACACAAGGAAGAAGATTGCAGGAAGAAACCTAACAACAGGATATGCTACAACTGCGGAGAACAAGGTCATATCAAGCTAAACTGTCTGAAACTAGCTCCAGCCACAACCAACAAGAATACTAAAAATGCTAGAGCATTTGTTTTGACTGCAGAGGAAGCCAAGATGATTCCGGACGTGATAGCCAGTACGTTTCTAGTTAATGATGTTTTTGCTAAAGTATTATTTGACTCTGGTTCGAACCAAAGTTTTATTAATACTTCATTTTGCAAATTACTCAATCAACCATTAACTAAACTCCCACAAGAATGTTTGGTAGAGACAGCAAATGGGGAAACCGTTAGGATTTCTGAGATCTTGCAGGGAGCAAGAATAGAATTTTTAAATCAAAAGTTTATTGCAAACCTTTACCCAATGAATCTGGCAGGATTTGATGTAGTATTAGGAATGGATTGGTTAATAGCCAATAAAGCCAGTATTCCATGTGATCAAAAGTCAATCCAAGTAAATTCACCAAGGGGTGAAAAGATCACAATTAAAGGAGATAAACCATCTAGATCCACAAAATTCATCTCTGTGATGAAAACAGCAAGTTATGTAAGAAAAGGATCGTTAGTGTATTTGATTTCCATAATTATTAACACTAATGGAAAAGAATTGAAAGAGATTCCTATAGTATCTCAGTTTTCAGATGTATTTCCAGAAGAATTACCAGGACTACCTCCAGACAGGGAAGTTGAATTTAGAATCCATCTACTACCAGGAACAGCACCAATTGCCAAAGCACCTTACCGATTGGCACCCGCAGAAATGCAAGAACTGAAGAAACAATTAGATGAGTTATTGGAAAAATGATTCATACAGCCAAGTTCATCGCCATGGGGAGCACCAATCTTATTCGTCAAGAAGAAAGACGGGTCGATGCGAATGTGCATTGATTACCGTGAATTGAACAAAGTCACGATTAAGAATCGGTATCCATTACCGAGGATCGATGATCTGTTCGATCAATTGCAAGGAGCTCGATTTTTCTCTAAAATCGATTTACGATCAGGATATCATCAATTAAAGGTACAGGAGAGGACATTCCTAAGACCGCTTTCAGAACAAGGTATGGCCATTATGAATTTACTGTCATGCCCTTTGGTTTAACCAATGCCCCAGCTGCATTTATGGACATGATGAACCGAATATGTAAGCCATATTTGGATAAATTCATAATTGTCTTTATAGATGATATTCTCATTTACTCTAAGAGTAAAGAGGAACATGCAGCGCATTTGCATGCACTTTTAAGTTTATTAAGGAAAGAAAAGCTTTATGCTAAGTTTTCAAAGTGTGAATTTTGGTTAGAACAGGTACATTTTCTTGGACATTTAGTCAATCATGAAGGAATTCATGTGGATCCCACCAAGATCGAGGCAATTACCAAATGGAAAACCCCTGAGTCACCAACCGAGGTTAGAAGTTTCTTAGGATTGGCCGGTTATTATAGAAGATTTATCCGAGATTTTTCTAGAATAGCCATTCCCTTAACTAAGTTAACCTGTAAATCTATTAAGTTTGAATAGGGACCAAAATAGGAAGAAGCCTTTAGAATTCTTAAGCAAAGATTAACCAACGAACCCATACTAGCGTTACCAGAAGGAACTAAAGACTTTGTAATCTATTGTGATGCTTCTAAATTAGGCTATGGATGTGTATTGATACAACGTCAAAAGGTTATAGCTTACGCCTCTACACAACTTAAGAATCATGAAGAGAATTATTCAACCCATGATTTAGAATTAGGAGCTATAATTTTTGCCCTGAAAATTTGGAGACATTACCTTTACGGTAGTAAGTTTAACATTTTCACAGATCATAAGAGTTTAAGGTATGTTTTCGGGCAAAAGGAGTTGAATATGAGACAAAGACGCTGGATGGAGATACTTAGTGATTACGATTGTAATATCCAGTATCATGCAGGAAAGGCAAACATAGTAGCTGATGCTTTAAGTCGAAAGTATTATGAAAAGCCAAAAAGAGTACGTTTTCTTAAATTAAATCTACAGGTAGATTTAAATGAAAAGATTAGAGAAGCACAAGAATCAGTAATCAAGGACGATACTGAGAAATTAAAAGGAATGATTAAGGAATTAGAACAAGGAACCGATGGAATTTGGAGATTCCATAAGAAAAGAATGTGGATACCTAAATTAGGAAACCTACGCCATCGTATATTAGAAGAAGCCCATAAGTGTAAGTATACGATGCATCCTGGAAGTGATAAGATGTATCAGGACATAAGAAAGAATTTTTGGTGGATAGGAATGAAAAAGGATATAGCAGCTTATGTTGCCAAGTGTCTAACCTGTTCACAAGTCAAAGCTGAACATCAGAAACCCTCAGGCTTGTTGCAGCAGTTAGAGATGCCAATTTGGAAATGGGAATTGATAACAATCGATTTTGTTACCAAATTACCCAAAACAAGGAAAGGTAATGATACAATCTGGGTGATTGTAGACAGGCTAACTAAGTCAGCTCATTTTCTACCAATGAAGGAAACCTACAGTATGGAACAGTTAGCTAAGTTGTATGTAAATGAAATAGTTTCATTACATGGAATTCCTTTATCAATTGTTTCTGATAGGGATAGCCGTTTTACCTCTCATTTTTTGGACAAGTTTCCAAAAAGTAATGGGAACCAAGCAGAATCTAAGCACCGCTTATCATCATCAAACAGACGGACAAAGCGAAAGGACGATTCAAACAATGGAGGACATGCTTAGACTTGTGTAATTGATTTCAGAAGTAATTGGGATGATCACTTACCCTTGATAGAATTTTATTATAATAACAACTATCATACAAGTATCAATGCTGAACCCTTCGAAGCACTTTATGGACGAAAATGCCGAACCCCAGTTTGTTGTGCAGAAGTTGGAGAAAAGCAACAATCCGGACCTGAAATGCTGCAAGAAACAACAGACAAATCATTCAAGTCAAGGAACGACTAAAAGCAGCACGTGATCGACAAAAGAGCTATGCTGATAATAGACGAAAGCCACTGGAATTTCAGATAGGTGATAAAGTGTTATTAAAAGTCTCTCCTTGGAAATGAGTAATCAGATTCATCAAAAGGGGAAGGCTAAGTCCCAGGTACGTTGGACCTGTTGAGATTATTAGAAGAATAGGACCTGTAGCCTATCAGCTACAACAGCCAGAAGAAATGACAGGAATACATGATGTATTTCATGTATGTAATCTCAAAAAATGCTTAGCTGATGAATCACTGATAGTGCCTCTTAAGGATATAGAGGTAAATGAGCAGTTAAAGTTTGTAGAGAGACCTCTACAGATTGAAGACAGAAAGGTTAAGAACCTCAAGCACAAGAGATTGGTATTAGTCAAAGTAAAATGGGATTCCAAGAGAGGACCAGAATACACATGGGAGCTTGAATCAGAGATGCAAAGGAAATACCCGCATCTATTCCAGTAGATCTTGAGGATGAGTTCTAAAACAAGGTGGGGAGGATATAACAACCCTCCAAAATATTTCCCAACACCCCTAATATCTTTTAAATACCCTTATATGTCTTAACACATACCCCGTAAGCGAAAACCGAGCTCGAAATACCTTACATAATTAAAAATTTAATAAAAATAAAAAATTTGTTGGCGCTCGCGGGCCGCGAAGGGTTACCCTTCAGCCTACGCGGGGTGCGACATCCTGACCACCAGACTTAACCGGGTGCCGCCACGTGTCGGACTCGTGTCGAAGCTACGTGTCAACTCAGCAAGGCTAGGGCCTACCCTAGCCACCCTCGCGGGCCGTGTAGTCCTTGGCTACATGCTTCTCGGGGCGCGACGAAGTCCGAGATCACAACTATAAATAGGGTCGACCAGTTTCACTTTCAATTTGTTCACAAATTCTCTTTCTCTCTCAAATTTCTACATAATAGGCATTATGCTCGGGTATAATACCCCCCTAAATAATGAATTTTTTCCTCGTTGTAAGTATCATAACCCCGGTTACGTATTAGATACGCTGCCCGATTGATCCAGGGTTCCGTAACGGCTGTCGTGGTTCTGCCCGACGTAGTCGTTGGAATGCTATCTCGGGAAGGGTATCATTAATATAAGTAATGGGTTATTATACTAACACGTGTGCCTTTGTATAAATTATAGATAATCACTAGGAAATCCTTAAGGAAAACCTAAGACAGCAATGTGAGTAATCTCCTTTTTGTAAACTGTTTTTACAAAATCTTAAATATTTTACAATGTGATTAAGCAGTGATTGAGTCTTTGTAATTCTTCAATTACTGCCGATATGTTGGGGTTTTGTATACAAAATGTGGAACACGTTACCATTGGACAAAGAGTTAGCCAATGGGTAATATGACCCACCAGTCAGGATTGACAGTACTGAATGAGTAATTGTGTAGATGTAAACATTGTAATAGCTCTCAATACTGTAAATTGATAAAACTCTTCTTGATTAAATTGGGATTCACTCACCAGTATTTCCCACTGACAAAATGTTTTTAAACACGTTTCAGGTAACAAAATGTGAAAGCCAACATAGAAGCCAGCTGGACAGCACTGAAGGCTTGGAAAAGTGGCTATAAAAGTTACCTAAATAAAAGATGATGTTTTACTCAATAAAATGGAGATTATCTCTATAAATCACTTTGTAATGAAAACTTGGGTTTTGTCCCAATACGTTTAATATTATAAAAGTATGGTATTTAGTCTGATAAAATATTTCCTAACTACGATCCTGATGAAAAATTCCGCTGCCAAATAATGATAAACACCGATACCACCAATACTGGTCTCGCGGCCGCCCGTTCCCGGGACAGATAGGGGGCGGGGGTTGCGACAGTAAGGCTGGGAAGTTTTCATTTACTTATTTAGGGCTTAAAGTTGGATCAAATATGAAGCGTGCAATACATTGGAAGGAGGTTAGTGATACGTTCAATAGAAGACTTTCGAATTGGAAAGCGAAACTTTTATCATTTGTGGGTAAAGTGGTCTTGGTAAAATCCGTTTTGGGAAGTTTGCCAAAATATTTTCTATCTATTTATATGTGCCCTTTAATGGTCATAAAAATAAGGTATAAGGAGAAAATTCTTATGGGAGAGGGGGTGTGGGTCAACAAATAAATTAAGGTGGGTGAAAACAACTGAACATTAGTTTTTTGTATTCATGTTGTGTTCCAATTGACAACAAAATATGTTCATTCTATGATCAAAGACATTTCATTTCTTTTAATAGAACTACTAGTTTTTTTAGTATATCCTGGCCTAACCACTCACATTCTCCGAAGAGTAGTCTTGAGCAGATTGTCAACATTTTCAGAAATTTCTAATAGCAAATTCTTATGGCACAACCTAGTCACAGATTGAACTTTAAATAATGAGTTTATACTATTGTTGCACAACATTCTACAGCTAATAAATAATTGAGCCACACATTAATACAATAGAATCATATGATTAGAAATGACTTGCAATAAGCTCAGGATTGGTGCTGCCAAACCTTAACACTCTGTAGTTAGTCATGCGTGATCTAACTACATAGTGACTTGCAGAAAGTTCCATTATACCAACTGGCGGTATCAAATCAATGTTGATTTACATATATCAACCAGTGGTGTCAATACATTTGCTTCAAGCCCATGGTAATTTGCAATTTGTTTATCTACAACGAGTTTCAAAAACACTCATATAGTGATGCCCAAACCCCGACCCGACCCATTTAGAATTGAAAATAAACTAGAAGTGAAAACATACTAAACATAGTAAAATACACGGCCACCGGATGTGCATCTTGTTTGTTTAGTCGGACGGCTAATCAAGTTTCCTAAGGCATCACAACTCACAAGCACTGTAATTAGGATATCTTCGCAACTGCTTCAAAATACTACACTTTCTCTCGAAAATATGACTTCAATATCCCTAATCTATTTTCTTTGGAACACTAATTGAAACCATCACAAACTTGATAGTCTAATAACGTCATTCCGCGATCATCGCTGATCAATACGCAGGGTTTTCTGACAAATTATAGATAAAATATCATTCACTTTGGGGTAATCACACGGTCGTAATGATGTGATAAGTTATTAAAACGAAGGTCATAAAGATTGAAAGAGGAATAAGGTTACGATGGGTATGAAGTCTTCTTCACATCTTTCAACTTCGAGAAATTAAGCAATCCGTTTATGGTTGACTTTGGGAGAGTTATTTGTGCTGTGGGGTTTCAAATTCGGAAAATGAAATTTGGATTTTGATTTTGATTATGGAACGTAATGAGAGGAGGTGAGTGGAACTCCCGGTCAGTGGGTGGCGGATCCAGGAATTTTCCTGAAGGGTTCACTTTTTTAAATGTTCCAATTTCATATGTCCGGACATAAAATTTTTTGGGTCGGGTCGATGGTTTAGGTCGGTTATCCCCATGGTTCGGGCCAAGTTCATTTAATAAGCTTGTCTTTTTAAAAGTGTAAGGAGTGAAAAGTATTCAAAAAATTTTATAATTCATAGTCACTATGAGAATTCCCACCACATTCATATATACAGGTTATCCCAATACGATCACAAGATCAAAAATTATGAAATATTAACCTGAAGAACAATTTATTTTGTTGATCTTAAGTACATAACATGATAATATAATGATAGTCATTTCATCAAGCAGGATAATATACAGATTTGAAGATGAAAATTGCCACACAAACAGTGTTGGAATTTTGGTGAATGGATATTAAATATATTTATAATTTAATGAAATTATAAATATTAATTAGAATATTCATGTGGTAAGTTAAAGAGTAACTCTTGAGTATTTAATTAGTTTTATTAGAGTTTTTAAGTCTCTAATTAAGTGACTAATTAAGTGAATCCTTTCACTAGTCTTGTTCAAATAGTAGGGTATGTGCCTTTCTTTTGGTTACAACAAGATAATAGGGTATTGTTTTATACATGAAGAATACTAAAAGTAGGATCAACACTTGAAGACCAACTAGAGAGATGAGTATTCTCTACTTGTTTTCCACCACATGAGTTCAAACACTACAATTACCTGATGTAACCTTGGGCCGGTGAGCCATCTCCGGCAGTACAGACTGCTTCGGCTGTTGTACCCTGGGAGACAGATGCGTCGTCTTTAGTAGAGGCGCGAAATCTGTTTTAAGGGAAGCGTGTTGAACACGTGCCTCAACCATAATCGTCAACGTTTTAGTGTGCTCTTTGTTGCAGTCAATGAGTATTTTTCAAGACTCAAGATGATGAATACTCGAGTCTAGGATGCTATCAAGTGCGCGTGAAGGACCCACCAGAGATGCGGCTTGAATCAAGATTGGTATATATAATTATATTTATATTCTTTTTATTTAGTTATTGAAACCAGTATTGTACTATGATATTTCCTACGAATAACGAGAGTCTCGTTATGATATATTTTGTAATTATATTTTACAAAAGGTGAACCTAATTCCTACAAACTTAAAACAGATTTCGTGAAATTGTTGGTACAATCTTAAAAACCTTATTTATAAGGATTTTGGGTTTACGAAAGGATTTATAATATAATAAAAAAATATTTTTAGAGGTTATGATCTTATAAATATTTTTTGGGAAATATGTATGTAGTACAACTTGTTGTGTTTGGATTTTTTGAGATTGAGGTAAAATCTTAAATCCTATACCGTGGTACAAAACGAATTGTTTCGGTTCCAACATTTGGTTTTAAAACGATTTTGGGAATCGTTAATTTTTTCTAACTTTTGTGTTAGATCGGGTTTATTAGTGTAAACCATACGTTTTTTGTAAACGTTAAATTCTCTAACATGTGTGTTAGACCGGAATTATTGGTGTAAACCATACGTTTTTTGTAAACGTTAAATTCTCTTAAGTAGAGTTTTTTATGTCTTTAAATAAGAGTTTTATGTTACTTTATTAGAGTTTTATGTATCTAATTATGTCTCTATTTAAAGTAGACTTTTCATCCACCCATGGATTGATATGAACAAATAAGTCTTATAATGATTTTTGTAATCATTTGTCTTCTAACATGTGTGTTAGAAACGTTCATGAAACGCGTTAGTTTGGAAGCAATTTTTAATTGTTTAGTTTCTAACGTGTGTATTAGAAATGACTTATTTATTTGAACCATATATGTGCTTTTAGCAAGTCAAATTAACATTTTGTGAAAATGTTAATATTTCTAACGTGCGCGTTAGAATTTCTTAAATTTTAACATGATTGTTAAAAATGGTTAAAATACAAATGCTTTGAAATGTTTTATGTAGACATTTTATATAAGCAATTTGTTGTAGCATTGTTTTAATGCTTTGTATGATTTAGAAATAAAATGTCATACATTGAAGTTGATGTTTGATTGGCTTCAATGAATTAAATCACCATAAAGTGATGGTGTGGTATTTATATGAATTTAATGAAATTAAAATCATTTAGTAGACTCTTCATATGGAAGATAAACTCTTAAGGAGAGTTTCAAGTCAATTTATTAGTTTTTATTAGAGTTTTTTTTTCTCTAATAAAGTGAGACTTTTAGTAGAGTATTTATGTCAATTTATTAGTTTTTATTAGAGTTTATGTCTCTAATAAAATCTCTAATATGGTGAAACTCTTGAGTAGAGTTTTAATGATGACATTTGATGAGTTTTATTAGAGTTTAAATTTATAATTATTGAGACTCTTAACTCTTCATATGGTGAAACTCTTGAGTAGAGTTTTAATGATGACATTTGATGAGTTTTATTAGAGTTTAAGTCTATAATTATTGAGACTCTTAACTCTTCATATGGTGAAACTCTTTAGTAGAGTTTTAATGATGACATTTGATGAGTTTTATTAGAGTTTAAGTACATAATTATTGAGACTTTTAACTCTTCATTTGGTGAAACTCTTGAGTAGAGTTTTAATGATGACATTTGATGAGTTTTAATGATGATATTTAATGCTCTAATTTGGCCATGTTTGGTACATATAAAATGACTTAAATTTTCTAACACGTGTGTTAGAAAATGTGTATCAATAATACGAGGTTAGAGATTGTTCATAATGAACAAAAATGTTTTATGTAAACATTTAATTGCCTATGTGAGCATTAAAGATGATGAGAAATGGTTTATTTTATAAACTATATATTTGGAAAACGTTTTATGTAAACGTTCGATTCTATAATGTGCTTGTTATAACGTTTTTTTTAACATGCGTGTTAGAAAATGTTATTTGGTGAAAAACAACTTGGTGTTGTTGTGAACAAATTTAATTGTTCAAGTTTACTACTTAAATGTAGTATTTGTAACAACTTGGTGTTGTTTTGAGCATAATTGTCCAAGTTTAAAGTTTAAACATGAAATAGGAAACTTGTACTTACAAGTGCATGGAGTCTTATTGAGGGAGTACCTCAAGACATGCCATGAGACGATATTGTTGAGAAGATTTCGGTCAGATTTTAAAGTGTTGAAAATAAAAGCACTTTACTATTTGATGTCTACAAATTGTCTATGTTCCGTTTAAATTTCAAAAGTGATTGGCACTTATGATTTAGTTTCCAATGTATTTTATTGTTTTGTGTTCAATATCTTCGGATAACACATGCAATTTTTACAAAGAAATAAATCACTAATCGTTGTGACGTATAAATTATTTTTGTGGAAAATAATTATAACGTCGGTTATACATTGTTTAAAAGAATATGGTTTTAAACGGATAGTACATGAAAATACTTGGACATAAATAACTTGAGAGTTGTTACATTGACTAAAAGTCCAAAACAAAACATCAAATGTATAACCACATCATGAGTGAGTAATGAAAGAACGTAGTGAGTGTATTGAGATGAAATACACTAAGGACATTCATGTCAACATACTTCATTAGAAGTCGTTGGAAAATTCACAAGTGTGAATTCTAACATATGAAAGTAAAGTACTATATGTTATTGTATACCTTTAATAAATCTTGCGAGATTTATAAGTAGATGCGTCTACCACTTGATCATTGTTAGATCCATATGGAGATTTTACCTTCATTTAGGAGAGCATCCTAAATATATATATCTCCTAATGAATAACAATAGATGTGTGCAAATCACTTATGGCAAATTATGAATGTCATGTTGTTGAGTGTCGATCTAGTTGACTCTATCTCATACATAATAGTGATTGTAGACGAGAAACATTCATCTTGTTGGTGATGAATGTGTTTACCAAGTGACTTGGATTAAGACTTATGTTTAAGTACTTATGAGTCAGTGGTAGAATGTTGGAGATCAAAGGTAAACAAGTTATGTTCCTTAAATGAATGATGAAATTTAGCTATGTGCTATATACAATAATTTGTGAGACTTTCCTAAATATTGATGTTTTAGGATTATGAATAAGTCTCATTATTTTGTCTTAACAAGGGATGAATGTTGCAAAGTGATATTATGATATCCTTAGGGCTGTGAAGAATCAGAATGATGCATCTTCTGTTCACATGCTAAAGTATTATAGTCTAAAGCATGCTAGACGAGTACTTGGTTAATTATGGGTCTTGACGGAGACTAATTAACTCTAAACATTCAAATGTGTATGAACACAAAAAGAATTTGTGTATAGACAAAGTTGAGAGAGGATTTTTCATTCATTATAAGGAAAAGACATGTAACTTTTAAGAGTTTGTTCGAAAAGCTAATGAGGAGAACTCATTGTCTAAGCTTATTCTAGATGTTAAATTAGAATTATTCTAAGTTGGTGACAAACTTATGACAATGGCAAGAGTTTCTTTGGTTAGCTCAGAAGCTTATGTAAGCTAATGCAGTATGAGTTGAACTCACTGATACAATGAGGTTGATCTTGTTCAATCATATGTGTATAAATGTCATCATAAGTGTAATTACGGAAATGTTAATCAAATGGCAAGAAATGTGGGGGATGATCCATTTAGAAACAACCCTATAAGGGTATGTAGAATATCCTATAACACTTAAATGTGGGGGTGTCTTGCATTTGTATCATAAAAGTTTGGCAATAAGGATTTTGTAATCCAATCTAACATTGCAAACAGACGACTATGTGGAGGACACAAAGGTCGCAGTGCATAATGGAGATGTGTTTGCCTTAAATGATAAGCGTATCTTACAAAGACATATATTATAACCAGATTCAGATGGCCACTGAGGTTATAGTCTTAGAAGTTGACAATAGGCAAAATTAACTTATGAGTTAATAACACATCATGACAACTGATCTCAAATACGCAAAGGTATTTGCTAATGTTATGGATCCAACAACCTGAGGGTTTATTAGAGATCAAGTTGTGGAATGGGACTGAAGCCCTTGAAAAATGAAGTTCATATGATGGAAACCTAACTCAGTAGACTGGAGATCCCAAGAATTGAGTTCAATAGGAAAACCTAATTGTATGAATAAGCGAGGTCACTGTGGGGGAATAACCCTACGCATTTAATAAGGTAGTTTATTATAAAGATTAATAAACTTCCTAGTCCATTCCTAAAAGTGACAAGTGTGAGGCTAAGCATAATATGTGGTAAATGATTTGGATAGATCATGATAACCACAATGCTTTTAATGATCTAAGGAGAATCACCTATGTTAGAGAGAAGTGGGGCCGCTTCGAATGGAATTGAGGGCACAATTCCTAGAGCTCTCGCAGAACCAGGAAAGTGTTCCACGACCATTATTGGACACGACTATGAGGAGATGACCCGGCTAGGGAGAGTCTTGTGTGAAGTGTATTGTCGTCTACACAAATGGCAGACGAGTTCAAAGACATCGAGATCTACTCAGAGCTAGTGGGCTAAGTGCATTTCATGAGCGAAGGTTCAAAGGGTAACACCTACCTATCGTATGCAAAACTCAACTGTCGAGGTTACATTGGAAATTTTAAGTGTTTTGAATGATCTCCATTCATGTGGGGGATTGTTGGAATTTTGGTGAATGGATATTAAATATATTTATAATTTAATGAAATTATAAATATTAATTAGAATATTCATGTGGTAAGTTAAAGAGTAACTTTTGAGTATTTAATAAGTTTTATTAGAGTTTTTAAGTCTCTAATTAAGTGACTAATTAAGTGAATCCTTTCGCTAGTCTTGTTCAAATATGTCACACCCCGACCGCGTAAAACAACAAATCGCGGCGGAAACATCGGGGCGTGTTGTAACAGAATTAATGTTTCATAACCATGGATACCAAAAAGTGTTTCGTTTTATTAAACATTGAATAATTACATCGTCTGGAAATCTAAATACACAAATTAAACATAGTCTATCATTGTTATTGAGTCACTAAGGCCTTGTCCAGTCCTATGTGAGCATGCATCTTATCAATCGATAACATTCAACAATACCTGAAACATATGTGAAAACGAGGTCAGCAAAGAAATGCTGGCGAGTACATAGGTTTTGTGAAAATAAGATTCATGACTTCTGTTTAAGAAAATGTTTAGTCATGAACCTTGTAATTTGCTTTGTCTTTGTAAATCATTTGAAAAATAATAAGTTCAGGTGATATGTATAATAAGAGAATAATGCATGATTAAATGAATAACCATGTAAAATGAGTTTGTATAAGATAAGTTGTTTGTAAATAAATGTCTTGTGAAAAGTATGTTACTTGTATAAAATGTTCTATGTCTCAAACTGAAATGATTCAAATAACGCTACAATATGTAATACCATACAAACACTTATATATAGGAAGTACCAGCGGCGTATCCACCATGCTTGTATCATATTTCACACGCATTGTTACTTAATCACTTAATCAAACCAAACCACCAAAGTAATGTTCATGCCCAATGTAAATCATGTAATATGTAACCAAAACCCAATCGTATATCGCTTTGAAGCCAATCGTTTACCCAATCGTTAAAACTCGTTTTAGGTCGTGAAACTACTTAAATGGTCGTCTCGCTAATAACATTCAAACCTTCTTGACTCGCATTAATAAACCCTTACCAAAGGATAGATTAATAATTCGCATTAATAAACCCTTACCAAAGGATAGATTAACATCTCGCATTAATAAACCCTTACCAAAGAGTAAATTAACAATTACAGATTCAGTCGCTACCCACAACACCCACACATAACTACGGGTGTAGTAACTAACGGGATTTGCCAGATCCTATGGTACCATAACCTAATACTGGTCGGCTTGATCATTGCTAATGAATGTCATTTGTTATGTAACTACAACCAACAAGTTTGTTCACTTTATTGAAATCGTTATTAGTTTTGTATAAATCGTCTTAATTGTTTTTGAAACCATCGTTATAACATCGAAAACATTTAGCACATATGAGTCACCCCAAAACAATTGAAAGCAGTAAAATAGGGGAATAATGTACTCGCCTGAGAATGCTTGGAGGTCTTGAACAACAACCAAACAAAGTTAGAGAGAGCACGGAATCAGTCGGCAATCTAAAACTATATAAATAAACCGGACTTAAATCGGGAGATCGGATAGGATGAGGCTTGGTAAACCAAATGAGTATTGGAACTCATATGATATGGTTTAACAAGGCCTACATACTACAATGAAACCAAACCTAAGTGCTTTAGACCCATCGCGACCCATTAAGGTAGCTTATGCTACTTTAACGCGTCGTGCGCGTGAAACGCGTTCGGACCGTCTAACTAGTCCTATGACAAGTGTTATATGCCTAAACATGTTACATAATTAGTTATGTGACAAAAGTTTAGGTTACATATGCTTAATTACCAATTATACATGAAAAAGGTATTCTGGTAATTTACCTAAGGCATATAAACTACCTATCATACAACTACTTAAACGAAGCGACCATAGGGTATAACCTCGGAAGGTTATTCCCTACCTACTATGGTCACCTAATGTATTTGGTCGGATCCTAATGATCGACCAAATGGGTCGGGTTCGAGGTATAAGCGATTTATTAGATCGCTTACCCTACGACCCTAGACAACGTGGTAATCAGTAGGCATAGTCCCAAGGGACTATAACCAACGTGATTACACTCACGTTGCGAAGTTCAAACGAACTTCGCATTGACCATTACTGGTCAACGCAGAAAGTCAAACAAAGTTTGACTTTCAGACTCGAAAGACTCGAAAAGCAATAAAAGAACGAAAGAATACTTACCCAGGGTCCCCGAATGCTAATCTCGATCCAAGAACTCAGGTAAGAAACAATGGTTTCAACTTAGAGCTCTCAAATCAAGATTCTAGTGAGAAATGAAGTTGGGGATGGATGGGTATTTATAGTAAATGGTCCACCGTTAGGATCGTTTGATGGAAAACGTGCCATGATCCAAGGCGTACACTTGTCGGAAACTCATGGTGGCTAAAAGTGATCCTTATCAGCTGACTAAGCGAAAGAGAATGTGTGGTTGTGAACGAAACAGCTGGAAACTGCTGTTAGATTCGATTAATCTGGTCAGAAGGGGTATCGCGGGCCGCCTGAGGATGTAAGGATCCTGAGGCGGGCCGCCTAGCAGTCACAGATCAGACATAAGTTTCAGAAATGACAGTTTCAGTCCCTGCACGTGTTTAAGGCCATTTCCGACACTTCTAAGGCCCGTAAAGCCAACTTTAAGGCCCTAAAATGTTGCCTAAACATTTTGGACATGAAACATGCTCAAAAATATGCCAGACATTGGTTCGTTTGGCCGTACGAACGCGATATTCGCTTAATTACGACGGAATGCGCATAAGCGCGAAAAACGATCCAAATGACGTGACGAATGGATTTTTCTTATGCCAAACACTAAAATAAAATATTTTAGTGCTTACATAAATTTTTGGATGTCCGGATGTATTCAGAACGTAAGTTATGCGCGAAAATGCAAACTTGTGCACTTTTTGACACTTTTAGTCCCTGAATGACACAAAAGTTTATTTTAGCACACCGAACCCCTCAAAGCCTATTTCTAAGCTATGTAAAGGATATTTATGGTATGTTTAACTTATGGTCATGTTCTGGAATGTCTGTTACAGTTCAAATTGGCATACTTTCGCAGTTTGTCAACTTTAGTCCCTGTAAGCGATTTAACTTGATTTTGCCATACCAAAGCCTTCAAAACTTATTTCTAAGTTATGTAAAGGTTATTTAAGGTATGTTAAGCCTATGTCACTATTCCGGAGTGTTTGTTGCATTAAACTGGTTATATTTACGCATTGGTGCGCGTATAACCTTCCAGAAAGCGATTTAGAGTTTGAAATCGAACAAGAGTTGATATGTGTAAACGATAAACATATTTTTACAAATCCCAAGTATGAAATACAATATTTCATTGGTTTGGAATTTGTTTGATGGCCATGGAGGCACAGGTGTTACAGTCTCCCCTACTTTAGGAAATTTCGTCCCGAAATTTATTTAGAGGAAACTTGTGAGAGCTTGGAAATATGAAGTTGAAAAGATCGAACAACATTGGTTAGGGTTCTTGAACTTCTAGTAACCTTAATAACATTATGTTTGCAATGTAAGAGGGACACTTATATACAAGTATATGAAGCGTCATTGGTGCGTCCACCGTACCTCCATTACATCGTTCTCATTTCGTTATTTTTGTCACTATCGGTTCTTACACATAATAAATCTTACTGGGTTCCTATGCACTAAATTTCATAATTATGTACGCGTCCATAATTAGACAATTCCTTGCACTGTTCACACAGTCTATTTTATAATGTGTAGGGTAAAACCAAATGAACAAACCTGTGATGAGTGTAACTAGACCGCCATAGAGTCCTTTTAATTAAATCAATAAATGATCTAAATAGACTATCAAGGAGTCTGTTCAGCTACATCACTAGATGTCGTTCTTTAACCAAATTGTGAATCAATCTTTTAGACTAGACCACTCAAGGGTCTCTCATCGAATCATGGAATGGTACTATATAACCCAAGGGTCTTAACTACTACGTAGAAGCCCATAAGGATTTAAGGTAGTACTTTTTGAATATCCTACTATGAATCCCTCATATGAAGATATGAAAGATTCTATGAGGATTTGAAAAATCGTAACACACAAAAACATAGAGGAGAACACATAAACACATATCATATAACCACAAAATTGTTCGTTAATTTGTCTTGTAAATTGCGTACATGCATTTAAAGCACACTAGGAATCCATTCCGTGGATTTCATTTGGTACTTTAAACGTTACCAAGAATCCAACTATAAAGATAGAAAGATTCAAAAAGAAAATTCGATTTCGATTATTAGGAACCGAAGTGTTCAAATTAAGGTACATAAGGAATCCAATTAAGGACTCTGATTTGAATGATAATCATCCACAAGGATCTAATTGTGAAGATAAAAAGATCCCATATGAATTTTAGAAGTTGAAGATGTTTTGAAACCTTGCACTGGATGTGCTTAGGTCAAAACATGTTGTAAAATGCTTATGAAGTTTGAGATGCTTGATATGTCAAGGCGACATATGAAGCAGAATTTTGAAGGTTAAGTCAATGTATGAGGAAAAATATTTTTGAAAACTATGCATGGGGTTCTTTTAAGAAAAAATATGTTTAACGTTTTTTGAAACCTTATATATAATACTTTTTGAAATCATAAAGTAGGTGTATTAGGTAGATATATTTACAAAAATGTTTTAAAAGCATGCGAGATGAATTTTGAAATTATGTGTAAGGTTTTTGAAAGACATGAATGATGCTTTTCGAAATCATGCACTTGATCAGAAAATGTATTGTGTTAATATTGTCTTCAGACTATATGAAATATTTTGAAATTAGAAAGGTTGGTTTTTGATAACATGGCCAATGTTTTTGAAATAACATAGACAATACATCTAGAAAAATTGTTTTCAAACTATATGAAATGTTTTGAGATCATGAAGATTGTTTTGAAATACTGGTACTGTGTATGTTGAAAAATCAAAACGTAATGGGTATGAGATTTGAAAATACCCTTAGTTATCTAACCAAGGATTTAAAGGCACAGATGTGCGAAAAGCACGATTACTCATAATGTCACTTAATTTTCTGTACTTTGTTTCTTAGAGTGAAACGAGTACTTAAAATTTTCGAGGGAATCATGAGCAATTATTTGAAAGAGAGAAATCACAAGAGTAGTTTGTAAGGTACATAGTTCCTTGATGTAGGTATCATAGGAAAAGCCATACACACCTAGCAGGGGGTTGAGCTGGTTGGTTGGGGACTGCTTTACCATTGTGAGCGACCATGGCGAAGTTCTGAGAAGCCTTTCGCTTCTTTGACTTCTTAGGGGATCGTTCATCCATGGTCTTTGATTCCTCGATTGGTTTATTGGCTGATGGTGTTGTCGCCTGACTAGGTCCTGCCTGTCTTGGTGACTCTTGAGTGGCTTCATCCTGGAGATGATACATGGCAGTAGCTAATTCAACAGTCTTCAGGACTACTTCGCCTATTCGCTGAGCGAATTTTGGCTGCTTGCTCAGATATCTGGGCGTCATCGTGATGAAGAGACATTCTTGAAGAAAAAGAAAGGCATAGGGAGAAACATGTGAAAGATTATTGGACAATCAAAACAGAATGATAACGCATGAAGATTGCGATCATTTGTTTGTTACCTAAGGCAAACAAATGAGACGGTGACTGATCAAAGTAAATGGGTCAAAAATAATGTATCGCGAAGACATGCTCGCCTATAAGTGAACACTCATCCCAAGAATTCCCAGGTAAGCACAACTGGTCTCGCGTCTGATGAGATGTATACGAAGTGCTTGCCTAGACAGAAAACCCAGAATACAGGCATTCACCCTTCCAGTTTGCACGTGTTCACATTATTTAAAACCCAAAACCTTGACGAAGTTTTGAAAACTCAAAGGGGTTCAAAACCATAAAATAGAGAGTTCAAAACCTTACAATAGAGGGTTCAAAACCTAGTAATCAATCATCCTAGAACAGATGATTAGTTTTCAAAGCGGTTTTGAAATTTATGTTCTTGTTGTGGTCGTCGCCTAAGGATAGGTGACGGTATTGTTTTATGACTAAACGCAAGTAAACTCACGTTAGGGTCCTAAGAAGGTTATAGACTAGGTCAAAGCATTACTAATAACCTAATTCCCTATAACCATTGGCTCTGATACCATCTTTTCTGTCACACCCCGACCGCGTAAAACAACAAATCGCGGCGGAAACATCGGGGCGTGTTGTAACAGAATTAATGTTTCATAACCATGGATACCAAAAAGTGTTTCGTTTTATTAAACATTGAATAATTACATCGTCTGGAAATCTAAATACACAAATTAAACATAGTCTATCATTGTTATTGAGTCACTAAGGCCTTGTCCAGTCCTATGTGAGCATGCATCTTATCAATCGATAACATTCAACAATACCTGAAACATATGTGAAAACGAGGTCAGCAAAGAAATGCTGGCGAGTACATAGGTTTTGTGAAAATAAGATTCATGACTTCTGTTTAAGAAAATGTTTAGTCATGAACCTTGTAATTTGCTTTGTCTTTGTAAATCATTTGAAAAATAATAAGTTCAGGTGATATGTATAATAAGAGAATAATGCATGATTAAATGAATAACCATGTAAAATGAGTTTGTATAAGATAAGTTGTTTGTAAATAAATGTCTTGTGAAAAGTATGTTACTTGTATAAAATGTTCTATGTCTCAAACTGAAATGATTCAAATAACGCTACAATATGTAATACCATACAAACACTTATATATAGGAAGTACCAGCGGCGTATCCACCATGCTTGTATCATATTTCACACGCATTGTTACTTAATCACTTAATCAAACCAAACCACCAAAGTAATGTTCATGCCCAATGTAAATCATGTAATATGTAACCAAAACCCAATCGTATATCGCTTTGAAGCCAATCGTTTACCCAATCGTTAAAACTCGTTTTAGGTCGTGAAACTACTTAAATGGTCGTCTCACTAATAACATTCAAACCTTCTTGACTCGCATTAATAAACCCTTACCAAAGGATAGATTAATAATTCGCATTAATAAACCCTTACCAAAGGATAGATTAACATCTCGCATTAATAAACCCTTACCAAAGAGTAAATTAACAATTACAGATTCAGTCGCTACCCACAACACCCACACATAACTACGGGTGTAGTAACTAACGGGATTTGCCAGATCCTATGGTACCATAACCTAATACTGGTCGGCTTGATCATTGCTAATGAATGTCATTTGTTATGTAACTACAACCAACAAGTTTGTTCACTTTATTGAAATCGTTATTAGTTTTGTATAAATCGTCTTAATTGTTTTTGAAACCATCGTTATAACATCGAAAACATTTAGCACATATGAGTCACCCCAAAACAATTGAAAGCAGTAAAATAGGGGAATAATGTACTCGCCTGAGAATGCTTGGAGGTCTTGAACAACAACCAAACAAAGCTAGAGAGAGCACGGAATCAGTCGGCAATCTAAAACTATATAAATAAACCGGACTTAAATCGGGAGATCGGATAGGATGAGGCTTGGTAAACCAAATGAGTATTGGAACTCATATGATATGGTTTAACAAGGCCTACATACTACAATGAAACCAAACCTAAGTGCTTTCGACCCATCGCGACCCATTAAGGTAGCTTATGCTACTTTAACGCGTCGTGCGCGTGAAACGCGTTCGGACCGTCTAACTAGTCCTATGACAAGTGTTATATGCCTAAACATGTTACATAATTAGTTATGTGACAAAAGTTTAGGTTACATATGCTTAATTACCAATTATACATGAAAAAGGTATTCTGGTAATTTACCTAAGGCATATAAACTACCTATCATACAACTACTTAAACGAAGCGACCATAGGGTATAACCTCGGAAGGTTATTCCCTACCTACTATGGTCACCTAATGTATTTGGTCGGATCCTAATGATCGACCAAATGGGTCGGGTTCGAGGTATAAGCGATTTATTAGATCGCTTACCCTACGACCCTAGACAACGTGGTAATCAGTAGGCATAGTCCCAAGGGACTATAACCAACGTGATTACACTCACGTTGCGAAGTTCAAACGAACTTCGCATTGACCATTACTGGTCAACGCAGAAAGTCAAACAAAGTTTGACTTTCAGACTTTCAGACTCGAAAAGCAATAAAAGAACGAAAGAATACTTACCTAGGGTCCCCGAATGCTAATCTCGATCCAAGAACTCAGGTATGAAACAATGGTTTCAACTTAGAGCTCTCAAATCAAGATTCTAGTGAGAAATGAAGTTGGGGATGGATGGGTATTTATAGTAAATGGTCCACCGTTAGGATCGTTTGATGGAAAACGTGCCATGATCAAAGGCGTACACTTGTCGGAAACTCATGGTGGCTAAAAGTGATCCTTATCAGCTGACTAAGCGAAAGAGAATGTGTGGTTGTGAACGAAACAGCTGGAAACTGCTGTTAGATTCGATTAATCTGGTCAGAAGGGGTCTCGCGGGCCGCCTGAGGATGTAAGGATCCTGAGGCGGGCCGCCTAGCAGTCACAGATCAGACATAAGTTTCAGAAATGACAGTTTCAGTCCCTGCACGTGTTTAAGGCCATTTCCGACACTTCTAAGGCCCGTAAAGCCAACTTTAAGGCCCTAAAATGTTGCCTAAACATTTTGGACATGAAACATGCTCAAAAATATGCCAGACATTGGTTCGTTTGGCCGTACGAACGCGATGTTCGCTTAATTACGACGGAATGCGCATAAGCGCGAAAAACGATCCAAATGACGTGACGAATGGATTTTTCTTATGCCAAACACTAAAATAAAATATTTTAGTGCTTACATAAATTTTTGGATGTCCGGATGTATTCAGAACGTAAGTTATGCGCGAAAATGCAAACTTGTGCACTTTTTGACACTTTTAGTCCCTGAATGACACAAAAGTTTATTTTAGCACACCGAACCCCTCAAAGCCTATTTCTAAGCTATGTAAAGGATATTTATGGTATGTTTAACTTATGGTCATGTTCCGGAATGTCTGTTACAGTTCAAATTGGCATACTTTCGCAGTTTGTCAACTTTAGTCCCTGTAAGCGATTTAACTTGATTTTGCCATACCAAAGCCTTCAAAACTTATTTCTAAGTTATGTAAAGGTTATTTAAGGTATGTTAAGCCTATGTCACTATTCCAGAGTGTTTGTTGCATTAAACTGGTTATATTTACGCATTGGTGCGCGTATAACCTTCCAGAAAGCGATTTAGAGTTTGAAATCGAACAAGAGTTGATATGTGTAAACGATACACATATTTTTACAAATCCCAAGTATGAAATACAATATTTCATTGGTTTGGCATTTGTTTGATGGCCATGGAGGCACAGGTGTTACAAAATAGTAGGTTATGCGCCTTTCTTTTGGTTACAACAAGATAATAGGGTATTGTTTTATACATGAAGAATACTAAAAGTAGGATCAACACTTGAAGACCAACTAGAGAGATGAGTATTCTTTACTTGTTTTCCACCACATGAGTTCAAACACTACAATTACCGGATGTAACCTTGGGCCGGTGAGCCATCTCCGGCAGTACAGACTGCTTCGGCTGTTGTACCCTGTGAGACAGACGCGTCGTCTTTAGTAGAGGCGCGAAATCTGTTTTAAGGGAAGCGTGTTGAACACGTGCCTCAACCAAAATCGTCAACGTTTTAGTGTGCTCTTTGTTGCAGTCAATGAGTATTTTTCAAGACTCAAGATGATGAATACTCGAGTCTAGGATGCTATCAAGTGTGCGTGAAGGACCCACCAGAGATGCGGCTTGAATCAAGATTGGTATATATAATTATATTTATATTCTTTTTATTTAGTTATTGAAACCGGTATTGTACTATGATATTTCCTACGAATAACGAGAGTCTCGTTATGATATATTTTGTAATTATATTTTACAAAAGGTGAACCTAATTCCTACAAACAGTTTATCAAACAGTTGGTATGCAAAGATTAATACAATGTACCAATAAAGAATTTGATTCAAGTGCGCCCCATAATCGCAAGTCTAAACTTTGCAATGATAAATGAGTAAATTGCCATTTTAGTCCCTAAGGTTTGTCTAAATTTGTCATTTTAGTCCAAATAGTTTTTTTCTCCTCTGGGTCCCTGACTTTTCCCTTTTCTTGTCATTTTGATTATCAGGCCTAACTCCATCCAAAAAATTCATTTAAGTTAGGAGCAGTTTGGTCAGTTTATATATTTCAATTTTTTTCAATTTTTCACTTTTATTATTAAACCAAAACAAAATAAAAATATAAAACCTACCCACCCCATCCCTACCCCTGATTCTCTATATATCTCTCTCTCTCCTCCCCCTTTTCTCTCCCTCTCTCTCTCTCTTCCCTCCTCTCTCTCTGCCGGAGATGAAGTTAGAGTTCTAGTGAAAGGTGGTGTTGAACGATGGCGGCTAGGGTTAAGTTAGGGTTCCGGTGAAGAGGATTGCAAATGGTGGCCAATGTGTTGAAAGTGGCCGGAGGAGGTGGATGGCGATGGCAGCTAAGGTGATGTTGCCGGTGAAAGGTGGTGGTGAACGGCGACGAGTAGGTTTTCCAGATCTTGTGAATTGTTGGTTCAGGATGGCTGCTGGAATTTCAATCACCACCTGGTGTGTGTTTCGCTTGTCCTCGAAAATCGGCCAGTAATGAGGAGGTTTTGAGGATGATTAAGGAAACAATAGCAGAAACAACATATGTGTCTTCTAATAGCAGTAGAGCAGAAGCAGCACATGTGTCTTCTAATAGCAGTAGAGCAGAAGCAGCACATGTGTCTTCTAATAGTAGTGATCATTTTCGGGTCAAATACTGTTCAGATCTTGCCTAGAGATGGACATTTGAGCATATGATTTAAGATTTTTATTTAATGAGATTTGATTGGTCTATTTGTGTAAAGGGGTTTATTTGTTTTTTACAATTCTTTATTGGTATTGTTTGCTACTGCAATTGTGTGATAATCTTTATCAACTACTGTTAGGCCCTAAAATGTGAGACTAACGCATCAAATTAACACAACGGGCTATGGTTACAAACTGGGCCTTACCGGGTTAGTTTATATTAGGTTTTAGACCTTTATAGGTCACTTGGGCCAAACTTTAGGCTCTGTGGGCCAAGCAGGCCAAGAGGAGCCCATATAGGGAAGTGGGCTTGAGTAAGTATATAAACAAGTTTTCAACTTGTTTTAGGGTTTGAACCTCCTTGTTACACAATTTCTGTAGAGTCAGAGAGTGAGGCGATTGTGGTGAAGAACACTTGTACTAGACGGTTTTGTTTGTTCAAGTAATAGAATCGTGTGCAAGTATTGAAAGGTGATTTGTTGTGTTCTTAGTATTTCTTACCTTTAGTTTTTCTTGAATCTCACCAAGTTTGGATTCCGCACAAACTTGGTGATTTTTTGATATCGGTTTTTGGGACTTAAAATTGGTATCAGAGTCATTAGAACCTGTTCTAGGCTCGGTTTGATATCAAATATTCAAGATTTTGAAATTTTTGTTGAAAATCATCAAGAACATTCTTCGTGTTCTTCGCGATATTCAAAGTGTTCATCGGGTTTCTATTGAAAAATAGCCATATTTTGGTGTTTTGATTTTTTTTGGTGTTAAAGGATTAAAGTTTTTATTAAATTGATTTGGAAATATATTCTATTTTTGATAAGATTTAAAACTTTTGAATAATTTCCAATACTTTCGGAACAGATATTTTCAATATATTTCTTTGGTTGGCCAGTATACTGTTTCAAAAGTCACTGAGGTTTAGGGGCTGTTTGGTAGCCTCTGAATGGTCATTAAGAGGCTACCTCTTAATGGAACTATTAAGAATTTACCAATGAGAATGTAGAAGAATTTGACATGTGATGATTTACCATTCAGAGGTTACCTCTTAACCATTCAGACTTGAGGTTACCTCTTATTCATTCAGAGGTTTTAAACCATTAAGAGGTAGCATCTGAATGGTCATTAAGAGGCTACCAAACAGCCCCTTAGAGTTCCTCTGGTTTCGAGTCCTGTGTCGCAACCACTTCAACAGGTCTTGAGACTAGTGTCACACCCCGACCACGTGGAACATACAAAACGTGGCGGAAACATCGGGGAGTGTTGTAACAGAATTAATGTTTCAAATCCATGGCAATTGAAATTTTGTTTTATTCAATAGAAGTGTTACAATGTCTTAACAAACAAGGAAATACAACATAATTAACTAGTCTTGCATCTTTTATTGTCACTAAAGCCCAAGTCAGCCTATGTGTATCTTGATCATCTTATGCTTCATTTCCTGAAAAACACATGTGAAAATATGGTACGTCAGCATAAAAATGCCGGTGAGATACATAGGTTTTGTGAAAATAGGTTTCATGACTTATGCTTGAGAAAATGTTTAGTCATGAACCTTGTTATTTGCTTTGTTTTGTAAATCATTTGAAAAACGATAAGATCAGATGATATGTATAAATAAATGTCAGGTTAAATGAATAACCATGTAAAATGAGTTTGTATAAGATAAGTTGTTTGTAAAACAATGTCTTGTGAAAAGTATGTTATTTGTATAAAATGTTATATATCTCAAATTGAAATGATTCAAATAACGCTACGATATGTAATACCATACAAACACTTATATATAGGAAGTACCAGCGGCGTATCCACCATGCTTGTATCACATTACACACGCATCATTACTTAATCACTTAATCAAACCAAACCAATCAATGTAAAATGTCTATGTTTAATCCAATGGTCAATGTATTGAATAATATGTCAAAATGCATGATCAATGTAAATCATGTAATGTGTAACCTAAATGATATGTATGGCTAGTGAAAACGCATCAACTAAACCATAGGTGAAATGCACAAAAACAAAGTATTGAAGTAAAACTTGGTTTAAATCAACGTTATGTTTTGTGTAAATGCATGATCAATGTCAATCATGTTAAAATGTCTATGTCGAAATGTCTATGTCAAAATGTCTATGTCAAAATGTCATGTATGGCTAGTGAAATGTCTCAACTAAACCATATGCACAAAAGCAAAGTATTGAAGTAAAACTGTGTTTAAATCAATATTATGTCTTGTGTAAATGCATGATCAAGGTCAATCATGTAATGTGTAAATGCATGATCAAGGTCAATCATGTAATGTGTAAATGCATGATCAATGTCAATCATGTAATGTGTAAATGCATGATCAAGGTCAATCATGTAATGTGTAAATGCATGCTATACTGAATATGAACATTTATGCGGTGTTGTTATAATGCATACATCCAAGCCTTGCGACTGTGGTGATAAACCCTTAAACAAATTAAAGGTCTATCTGTGTAAATATCATCGAATTCGGTCATTCCTTTCTGTCCCCTTTCCCTGGGATGTCCAGAACGGGAGTTGTCAGTTCCTATGGTACCACTACCTACTAACGAACGGCGTAGCTAATGTTAATGAATGTATTGTCCCATGTAAACAAACCAAATGTCATACCAAAATGTAGGCATGTGATGAAATGAATCTGTACTAAGTATGCAACAAATGAACATACATAGCATGTGATGTGATGTGATGTAAAACAATGTACTAAGTAATGCACACTATGGGCACACCTAGCATAAAATGTCATGTAAAACAATGTACTAAGTAATGCACACAATGGGCACACCTAGCATGAAATGTAATGTAAAACGATGTACCAAGTAATGCACACAGTGGGCACACCTAGCATGAAATGAAATGTAAAACGATGTACCAAGTAATGCACACAATGGGCACACCTAGCATAAAATGTAATGAAATCATGTACTATAATGTACTAACGAACATAGCATGTATATGATGTGAAAACAGGAAAGCATGAAAGTAACAAGTAGGCACATGTGTTCCACCCCAAAACAGTTTGGAAAACAGTAAAAGAGGGGTCTATGTACTCACTTGAGATTGCTCAGTTGTCTAGAGATAACCACCAAACAGTGCTAGAGATCTCGGAATCAAACGGCACCTAATATAGGTAACTATGTTAATTAACCGGACCTAGATCGGAAGATCGGGTAGCATTAGGGTTGGTAAACCAAACGAGTGTAGAGACTCGTGTCATTTGGTTTAACAAAGCCTACATGCTAAATGAAACTTAACCTAACTGCTTACGACCCATTACGACCCGTTTAGGTAGCTTATGCTACTTTAACGCGTCGTTCGCGTGAAACGCGTTCGGACCGCCTAACTAGTCCTATGACAAGTGTTATATGCCTAAACATGTTACATAATCAGTTATGTGACAAAAGTTTAGGTTACATATGCTTAATTACCAATTATACATGAAAAGGGTATTCTGGTAATTTACCTAAGGCATATAAACTACCTATCATACAACTACTTAAACGATGTGACCATAGGGTATAACCTCGGAAGGTTATTCCCTACCTACTATGGTCACCTAATGTGTTTGGTCGGATCCTAATGATCGACCAAACTGGGTCGGGTTCAAAGGTATAAGCGATTTATTAGATCGCTTACCCTACGACCCTAAACAACGTGGTAATCAGTAGGCATAGTCCCAAGGGACTATAACCAACGTGATTACACTCACGTTGCGAAGTTCAAACGAACTTCGCATTGACCATTACTGGTCAACGCTGAAAGTCAAACAAAGTTTGACTTTCTGACTCGAAAAGCAGTAAAAATAAGGAAAAGAACAAAAGAATACTTACGAAGGGTCCCCGAATGCTAATCCCGATCCAAGAACTCAGGTATGAAACAATGGTTTCAACTTAGAGCTCTCAAATCAGAATTCTTGTGCAAAATGAGGTTGTGTGGGAACCTTATGGAAGCTACATATGAGTCTTATCTTAGTGACTAAGCAACTTAAAACATGTGGTTAAGGATCAATCAGCTGCAACTTGTATTTAGAACATGGAATCTGGTCCAGAATAGGCAGTCGCGTAGCACGACTGCATAGGCCCTTAGGGCTCGCGCTACGCCACTGCCTCCCAGTTCCAGAAATGTTTCAAAAGTGACAGGTTTAGTCCCTGCAGCCCGTTTAAGCGATTTTCGATGCGTTTGAACCCCGTTAACCTCATTTCAAGGCTCTAAAATGAATTTAAAGTATAGGGAACTCAAAACATGCTCAAAAATATGCCGGAGGTTGGTTCGTTTGGCCGTACGAACACGATGTTCGCTTAATTACGACGGAATGCGCATAAGCGCGAAAAACGATCCAAATGACGCGACAAATGGATTTTTCTTATGGCGAACACTAAAATATAATGTAGTCATGCTTACATAAATTTTTGGATGTCCAGATGTATTCAGAACGTAAGTTATGCGCGAAAATGCAAACTTGTGCACTTTTTGACACTTTTAGTCCCTGAATGACCCAAAAGTTTATTTTAGCATACCGAACCCCTCAAAGCCTATTTCTAAGCTATGTAAAGGCTATTTATGGTATGTTTAACTTATGGTCATGTTCCGGAATGTCTGTTACAGTTCAAATTGGCATACTTTCGCAGTTTGTCAACTTTAGTCCCTGTAAGCGATTTAACTTTGATTTCACCACACCAAACCTTCCAAAACTTATATCTAAGTTATGTATAGGTTATTTAAGGTATGTAAAGCCTATTTCACTATTCCGGAGTGTTCGTTGCATTAAACTGGTTATATTTACGCATTAGTGCGCGTATAACCTTCCAGAAAGCGATTTAGAGCTTGAAATCGAACATGAGTCGATATGTGCAAAAGATACACATATTTATACAAGTCCAAAGTATGAAATACATTATTTCATTGGTTTGGCATTTGTTTGATGGCCGTGGAGGCACAGGTGTTACAACTAGAAGGTATGGGGGCCGGCTAGGCCCGGCAAGGACCGGCGCCGGTCCCCCACACCGCCCCCCTCCATCCCACCCCGGCGTCTCCAGCAGCTCCTCGCCGATCTTGCCGCCCCACTTTCTAATATATATCCGTTGTTTAACGGATAGAATAATAAAAAAAAATTTCCTTTTCCACTTTAAATATTTATCAACCTCTTCCATCTTTTTATACGATTTCACATCCATTTATCCTAATCTTCTCCTTCTATCATCCATTTTTAAAAAAAAACACTCTCATTTTTTTTTACCATCATGAATCCATTCAACCCAAACGACCCCAACCCGAACAATCCCAACCCGAACAATCCCAACCCGAACAATCCAAACTTTTTTTCTAGTCCCGCTTACACTCCGACTATGGATTCTTCGTGGGGGTCTCCACCATTTACGTTCGCGGGTTTCCAACAATCACCTAATGCCTTCAATCAAATGTCCCAACTTCAACAAATCCACCTTTCCCGCGCCTCCGAGCATGGAACGTTTTAAAGAAAGACCCTAAATGGGCGCCGATTCCAAATGAGGTCGCAACCGCCAAACGGACTAAAACTTCCGAGTCCGGAAGTTATAGCGCGGGAGGCTCCACCGCTCGTTGTCAAATCGACATAAACGACGAACCGGAATATGACGAACCGGAATATCACGAACCGGATCGTCCCACCGGAAGGGACAAAGCAAAAAAGAGGCGGCCGCAAAGCGCAAAGGGGCCGGCTCGAGTGGAGGGGGCGGCTCGGGTGGAGGTGGCGGCTCGAAGGCGTCTTCGAAAATGGACGACTTAATTTCCGAATTCCGTTCGTTTAAAGATTTTGCGGCCGAAAAATATAGTCACAAGAAAAACGTGTCGGCCGACTATGCTCGAGCGGAGGATTTTAGGATAATTTTTTTTTATGTTATGAAATGAAATTATTTATGTTGTTTTATGTTGTATTTTTTAATTTTTATAAAGTTTTTATTAACTTATTAAATTAAAACTTAGGAAATTATAAAATAATGAGGTGGGGCCCCATCCTCCATCCCCTCAATTATCATGGAGGCTCATCCCCCACGAGCCGCCTACGTGGCGCCTACGTGGAGGCTCATCCCCGTGGGGATGAGCCGAACCATACCCTTTAGTCTGAGTCATCATCAAAACTAGCACAACAGAGGTTGTCAACTCAACAGGTCTCGAGTCGCTACCTTGATTTCGAGTCCCATATCTTCCAAAGAACAGGTTTCGACATAGATTTCGAGTCATCATCGTTCATCTTCATCAACATCATTTGATTCCAACTCCATCATCATCATTTCGACTCAAGGTTTCGACACAACTTGACGGTTTCGACTCATCGCCAAATTCACTGATTCATCATCGTCACGAGTCGCAATCACGGTTTCGAGTTACACCTCATCTAAGTCGCAACCAGTTACACTTCATCTTAGTCGCAACCAGTTTCATCCAGGTTTCGAGTCTCGAGTCGAAATCACCAAAAGAATTCCAGTCGCAACCTAAACCACCATTGTTTCGACTCTTCATCACCTTCACAGGTCTCAAGTTGTTTCTCCTAGTCGTAACCTCCATCTTCATTACCGGTTTTGAGTCGTCTTCCGGTTTCGAGTCCCATCTCTTAGAAGTAAACAAGAGGTTTCGAGTATTGTTTCTGAGGTCTCGACTCATCACGGTTTCGAGTCATCTTCACCTAGGTTTCGACTAAACACCACCAAAATTCACAATATCACCTCCACCTTACATCATCATCATCTCCGGTCTCCTCCACACCTCCGTTCCTTAACGATCATCTTCTCTGATCATCATCATTCACTTCTGACCATAACCAACACCTTCATCATGACAGAACCATTGGTCACCGTCACCGTCATCCGCCACCATCGTCATCGATCTGCTTTCGAGTTCCTCCGATCACTACCTCCGACCATCTTACATCCGACGTCCGTCGTACACTGATCATCGTATAACCTGCAATCATCTTCGGTCATCTCTTTCACCACCGTACCTCCGCCGCATATATCGTCTATCGTTATACATCATCTCCATAACATTCAACATCGTTCAACACATTATATACTCATTAATCATTAACTAATAATAGTTAATAATAATAAAAATAAAAATAATAATAAGTATTAACTTTATAATAAAAAAATAAAAAAATTATTATATTTTGATTAAAATAAAAGGTTTATTTTATCAATAAAAAAAATTTGTGATAACAGTTTTGATAGACCTTTGAGGTGCGGTGATTCATTCGACTGCAAGGTGGTTGAATTAGAGAGTACACGGGTTCTTGTTTTGGCTTGTGTTTTGAGGTAAAGAACAAAAGTGTTAACCACCCACTGATATTATGGCATTCTTGTTTAACAAACCTTTGGCTCAGTCTCAAGGAATTACTGCTGAAGAGATAAATTCTGTTTTCTGTACTCTTGAATGTCGTGGTAAAGTTGAGGCATACCGTTTACACAATGCTGATTTGATCCAAGATTATAACGACATAAAAAGACAAAATTTTACTTTAGTAAAAAATGAAAAGCTTTATAAAGAAAAAATTAGAGCTTAAAAGAAAGATATCGCAAAATTGAAAGACGATCTCAGCGTTAAAAGCTGTAACCATAAGTATGATAAAGTGATCATGAATAATTTGATCAAAGAGCTAGAAGAGATCAAGTTAAAATATCAAATAAATGAAATCAATATCAAAAAATATGATACTTCTAGCAAACTGGTCAAAGACATTTGTGATATTCAATTAGAGTATAAGAACAACAAAGGGTATGGTTTGGGTTATAATAAAGTGTCTCCACCATTTAACCACAACTACACCTACATGCCTTATATGGTTACGGTCCAAAAATTGATGAGACATCTATAAAAAATGAGACCGTTGAAGAACGAACAGATCAGCCAATCACGTTTATTTCTCCATCTGTGAATGATACCAATGCTTCATCTTCCCTTGCAGATGAAGTAACAGTTAAAGATGTAGTTGGAAATGAACAAGCATCAAATTCTGATTTCTCTAATGTGTGTGACATTTTTAGCACGTTTTTAGCTCTGTGATTAATTCTAGGTCTGATGGTTTGGGCGAAAACGTTGATGCTTGTGTAACTGAGACTGAATCGGCAAATGGAACGAATGAGCCAGCTAAACCATGTGATTCCAAATGTGAATCACCTGAAGCAGCTAATTCTGAGAAATTGGAATCAGTTGATTGTCATGTGCAGAACCATCTTGTGCTGATAATTCTTCCAATGATTTTGCTGAAGTTTTATGTATTTCATCCGACAAACCAGAACTCTCTGATTCTGTCAAAGCTGATGACATAAAAGATGAAGAGAAGACCGACGTGAACAAGGCTCCAAGTATGCAAGCTGAACAATTTGAACCTTCTGTTAGTGATGAAAAGGTTCAGATCAAGCAACAAGAGCCAAAGCGAGCATGTAAAGGACGCGAAAAGAAGAAGCCTAAACATCAAAGACAATCAGGCTCTCCACAGTCCTCAGCGGATAGCAATAGTCCTCAAAAGGCTCGTAATTTGAAAAATGCTTTTGTTAAGCCAGTCAGTAATTGCAAATGTGAGAAATATGCATTTGACTGTGTTAACAAAGCTTTCGGAAAGACTAGTGAGATTTCTGAATAAGACTTGCAGTCTAAAAAAAACAAGAAGAATCAAAAGAAATCTCCAGCACAGAAAGCCCCTTCAAACAACAAGTATAGACATCCGAACTCATCATCGTTTGCAAGAAATGTGCAACAAAAACAAGTACATAAAGGACCGGTTCATCCTTCGAGGCCTGCAAGAGCAAATCCAGCTGATCAGGATGCTTTCTACGTGAAGAGACAAACATGCTTCAATTGCGGCATTGTTTGTCCATTGCTCGGAACTGCACACATCGTACCTACGTACCCTACTATATGCAAAATCAAAGGGTTACACCAAAGGATAATAATCATTCCAAGCCAATGAAGGTATCTTCACCTAAAGCAATAAAGAATGTGAATCCCAAGGTTAAACCTTCTGATGGGGATTGGAATGTTGCTAAAAACAAATGCAAAGCTTTTCAGGAACAAAAATCTGTTTCTAAAACTAATAAACCTGAAATAGCTTAAGTTGCTCAACCGAAGGCAACAAACATGTTTGTTAAACCGAAACAGATTTGGAAACCCAAATCCAAAGCAGCAATGTCTCCAATCCTTGAAAGGAAAGGGGACTTGTGTTTAAAAGAAGTGTCTTATTTTGATGCTTTAGGAAAACCCAGGACCACGATGGCCTGGGTACCAATGTCTTACTAATCTCCTTAATTTTCAGGAACAACCAAGGAGGAGTTGTTGACAATCTCTTGAATGTTAATAGCGGTTGTTCCAGAGATAAAACGGGTAACATTTCACTGTTGCAAAAAGCTCATTTTTTTTACAGATGATATGTTTCCTTTGGAGGAGATAAGTGAAGTAAGAAATGATCAGCAAAAGGTACCGTTTAAATTCAATACTTTGATTTGAATTTGATTAGTCTTCAATCTAATGACAGAACGACTAAGCAAAAATATTTTTTTTCTCTCTTTCTTAGTTCATTACTTTGTACATAAAGTGTCCTTTCTCTGGTAAATGGTAAATTTGCGCATAAGATTTATGCACAAATTTGGGGGGGGGGGGGGAGACATATATATAGTTTAGGGGGAGAAAACTCAGAAAATCCAAAAAGAGTTTGCTGTAAATATGCATTGTTTTAGGGGGAGAAAATGAGAAAAATTCAAAAACATTTGAAAAATGAAAAAGCCAAAAAGATAAATTGCATGATATGGGAAGTTAAATAAATGTTCATGTTAAAGGGCTTGACTAACACATGTAAGGTGCCATTGCTGAAAAGACTAGGATCTACTGCGATATGTCAATAGGCTTAATGCTCAAAATGATAAAAGATACAAAGTGATATAAACATAACGAACTATGTACCATGTGGGTAACATACCAACGGTGTATAATTTTATGGTCTTAAATCTTGCGTTGATAGATAGTCAACGTCTGAGGTTTCGGGTCTTTATATTGTTGAATCATCTGGGGATATCTTGGCTGTCCTTCTGTTGCATCCAGATTATATGTAGACCTATCACAGTCAGGATATCTTAAAAGATCTCAAGAGGACAAAAACCTTAAGGAATCAAATCTCAAAATGAGAAAATTCCCAATGCTCAAAGAGCCAAATTCGTACCAAAATGGTATTTTCCTCGCCCTCGTTGGACATAATCATTGGTCGCTCTGCTGTACGAAAGTACTGACCTGTCACCAATGGTCTAACGTTGTAAATAAAAAAGGATGACATCAGTATACTCACCTGTTACGATGAATTGTTGTGCTTAGCTTGATCGCGGGGGTATGCCTTCGAATGGGACACACGGGTATAATAGTATAATTTTACCTTAAGCATATCACGAAGTTTAAAAATTGAAAGTTGGGTGTTAAAGTTTAAGTGGACGAACATATTGGCAATCGCATAGACCAGTTTGATTAGGCTCGTACTGAAAAGTGTTCCTTAGTCTGTCTGAGAACGAATTTTGATCCCACTGCAATTGTAATTGTATATTATGGTAGTTGTTTATATTTTGAGTTTTTGTTTGTTTTTAGTTCTTATATTTTGAACAGGGGTTGTTGAAGATTGAGATGCTGTTAGCTGCTGACAAAGCATGAAGCATCACAACAACAAGATGTACCTGAGTCAGAAGAACCAGATACGAATTGCCGTCTGATAGTGAAAGTACATTTGAAGAAGTACCGTGAACCTGCTTGAAAGAGAAAGACTGAAGAAGAAAAGAGCTGTTGAGTACCTCCTCTCACATTCTCTTTCACAAGATTTTCAAGCAAATGCTGATCGTGATCCTGATATGAAGCTAACCACAAGAGCTGAAGAAAGAGACCCAGTGCTGAGAGTTCAGAAGTCAATAACTTCCACAACATCTGCAGCATAGCGACAACCATATACTTCATTGAATATGTTGCTAAATTCATGTTATGAAGACAATTTGATGGCATTAGTCTAGGGGGAGATTGTTAGGCCCTAAAGTGTGAGACTGACGCTTCAAATTAACACAATGGGCTATGGTTACGAACTGGACCTTACCAGGTTAGTTTATATTAGGTTTTAGACCTTTATAGGTCACTTGGGCCAAGCTTTTGGCCATGTAGGCCAAGCAGGCCCAAGGGGGAGCCCATGTAGGAAAGTGGGCTTAAGTAAGTATATAAACAAGTTTTCAACTTGTTTTAGGGTTTGAACCTCCTTGTTACACCATTTCTATAGAGTCCGAGAGTGAGGCGATTATGGTGAAGAACACTTGTAATAGATGGTTTTGCTTGTACAAGTAATAGAATCGTGTGTAACTGTTGAAAGGTGATTCATTGTGTTCTTCGTATTTCTTACCTTTAGTTTTTCTTGAATCTCACCAAGTTTGGATTCCGCACAAACTTGGTGATTGTTTGATATCATTGAAAGATCCAGTTTTTGGGACTTACAACTACATAATGATCTAAGAGATGAATTGATAAGTTTTATTGATGTGAAGAAACATAGTATTATTAGAACATCACGATATAATAAAAAGTAGGTTTTATATTTTATATTTTGTTTTTGTTTAATAATAAAAAGTGAAAAAATTAAAAAAATGAAATATATAAACTAATCAAACTGCCCCTAACTTAAATGAATTTTTTGGATGGAGTTAGGCCTGATGATCAAAATCGCAACAAAAGATAAAAGTCAGGGACCTAGAGGTGGAAAAAAAAACTATTTGGACTAAAATTGTAACAACCCGACTTTCGGTTGTTCCTACTTCATCGTTGATTCATTCGTAAACGTTTGTACTCCGAGATTCGATGATTAACCCTTGGTTAACTACATTTTTAAACGCATTTTATATCACTTATTTATCGCATTTAAATGCTTATTGCTTAAATGCTCATCGCAACGCAAACTCAACGTAAACTCAAAACTCGGATTTATTTGTATGATTTGTGTGCTTAAATGTTAAATATGTTATATGTGTGATACTGCATGATAAATCGAGACGCTAAAACGCAACGCAACACAACACTTAATTACCTCGCTAAAATACTTAAAGTACTCGAACTAACTGACGCAACCAAACACACCAAACAAACACCCGACACGCGAAACGGGAATTTCTAACACGAAACAGGTCCCCTCGTACGAAGACACCACCTTCGTACGAAGGCAGCCCCTTCGTACAGAACCTAAAGCTCTCTCTATAAATACCCATCTCACCTCCTCATTTGCAACTTGCTGCCATTCACTCAAGAACACTCCCTACTTGTCTCCCCTCTATTTTCCAGGTAAGATCCACTATTTTTACAAGTGACACAATGATTTTTCACGAGTTTATCTCCAATTTCATCTAAAACTTCTATATTTTATGAAAACCTTCATCTTTTTCATCAAAACTTCTGATTTTGTTATGAATCTACACCTAAACGAGTGTATTGGGCTTAGCTCTGGCTTCCCAAGTTAGAGATCTAATGATTTCGTACTCACAAGGTGTTTAATCCAAGGAAACACAATTTTAAACTCGATTTTTACACTAAAACGGACCAAAACCGACTTATGTTTCGTTCATTGGATAATGGGACGAAGCGGAGTCGAAACCGTCATGAAAAGGACTTGAAAACACATCCGATTCAGGCGAAAACTGTTGGTGCATGTCTGTCAACTTTGTCTTGTATCGAGTCTTATATCTAGATCGAATAGAACGGAGCTCAATAGTATAGAAAATAGGGTTTTAGTATTGATTGTCAAGTTCACACGAACTGGCAAAGGCCAGTTCGTACGAAATGGCCAAGTGTCCATTTCGCACGAAATGGGCAGTGGCAGTTTCGTGGGGACTGGGAATCCTATAAATAGATGACTTGAGATTTCATTTGTAATGTTGCAGATTTCAGAGCCGAGGTGCTGCCAAATTGTCAAGTGATCTGTATAGCTTTGAAATCAATAAACAAGATAATTAGCGTGAATCAAGCTGTAATCAAGTCCTAATCATCGAATTCCACCTTTGATTCTGATTAAAACTCTTCTGATCGACTCATTTAGGTCGTACAACGATCCTACAAAAACACAGATCCGGACGCTTGAAGACGCAAAAGCAACCACATATACGAGTAGGACTGGCTTGTACGAAGGCACTGGCTTCGTACGAAGGCATTGGCTTCGTACAACCCAGCCCATGTCCCCACATGTGACTGAACCGCTTAAAAGACCTCTCCGGCTCAAAGTTTAATCAGTAGCTTAAGGCTGGAGGGATGAACACTCGATTTCCCGAAAAAGACGCGAAGAACACTCGATTTTGGACATAGAAACAAACATCTTGCACGAAGGCACTACTTTCGTACGAAGTGGCCCTTCGTACGAAGGTTCTTTTTTCCCACACGACACTTTAACTCGACCGTTTCAGCACGTTGGAAGACTTATGCACTTCTGTTCGGCGCTCCCTCCACTAATTTCCAGATCGTGCTTAGCTGTTAAGCACGCACTATGAGTATACTCGACCGCTTTTTTCGCTTTAACACACTTTTGGGTGTTACATACGTTCTCTATTAAAACACATCGCACATAATGCTTAAACTCTTTATAAACGCTAACTGCTCTCGCACGTTATATGTGAATCGCTGAATGTTTGTTTGCTATGTTTACAAATTGATGACTCGCGATACCACCCTTAGCAACGATAGTACTATAGTTTGGACTCAGCACCTGTTTATTCAGGGGTTGTTAAAGATATCATATTTACGTGCATGGTCACTACGGTGGACACGTATCGCGCATACTCGCAGTCATGTTTGTTAGCTTGTATCATTATCGATAGCTTACTTGATTCGCCTCTATACGTGTTACATGCTGGTTATGCATAAACGCTTTACTACTATACTTATGCTAAACTTGTGTACTCACCTTTACATTATTGTATTGACTTTTATTTTAACGTATGCGACAGGTTGATGGATTACTATTGGGAATGGTCTAGGGTTTCTAGAAACACGCCTAAATTTAATTGCAAGTTTTGTTATTTCTTGTTTTGTTGCTTGAGAAACTATTGAATTTAGTTTCGGATTTTGTGAGAATATTTGTTTGATTGTATGGGAAATTGAACCTTATTAAATATTGTCACAAATAGTCGTTATGGATTCTCTCGAGCAACCTATTCGCATCATGCCACATACCGATGATTCCGCCATCGGTTGGGGTGTGACAGGTTGGTATCAGAGCCATAACTATAGGGAAATTAGGTAGAACTGCATGATTCGGCCTAGTCTATAGTCTAAGTACCAAAACATACCTTCTGTACGAACCTGCTCGGTTCGTACGAACCCACATACTGCACCTTCGTACGAACCCACATGCTTCGTACGAAGGGAGCCTTTCCTAAGGCATGTAAGTATTTGCATTTCCTAAGGCTAACACAATATACACGTTTGAAGACTTGAAGATACTCGTATAACACAAACGAGTGATTGCTTCGGGATTAGGTCTGGAAACCAAGAACTCTCGATAAAATCACTTACTCTGCGCATTACTCTTAGCACGAGAATCTTTCGTTGAGTTAGGAGTGATATCCATATCTCAACGGAAATCTCTATTTTTATCTTGTGGTTGTTCTTACCACAGTTAGGAGCGAAGTTGTTAAGTTAAGGGTGAAACCCGCATCTTAATGACCCGTTCCACTCCCTAAACTGATTTTTAAAAGATCTCACCAAAGTCTCAACCATTCCAATGACTCGGGGCACGTAGTAACTAGAAAGACAAATGTCGTTAGCCGTATTACGGTGAGAGCATAAGTCTACTAGGCCAAAGCGTGTGCCTAAACTTGTTGGGAATAGTTGAATCACTTTGGGTAGTAGATGTCTCAACACCCAGGACGCCCTATTTATTTTAAGCCTACAATTGTCGTTCTTACGCCTCATCGAATTTAATGTGTTTATGTGTTTTAAAAGCATAAAGATTAAAGTTACGCCTTATGGTTTCGTTTTACCGCTCCCCACTTACAAAATACGCACAACTCGCACAACCCTTGCAATCTAAAACACTAACTAATGGTGAACAAATTAAGAATTCTTATTTACTTTATGCTCAAGAGAGTATGCGAATCTCATACGCTATACTCCTCGCTTTTGCTACGCTATCTCACGCATACCTCGCGCGCGCTACATGCAATTTAGAGAAGGTGAATACGTGCAAAATTGTAACACCCTTACTGTTATAAAAGGGTTTTTGTACTAATAACGACAATTAAATGTGTACTTACAAATACACATACATATAAAATACAGGTTTACTAAAACTTTTACATTTTAAAAATAGTACAACATAATGTAATTCAGTTCGTCGTTTAAAAGTTAAGACGTAACACCGTGCGGAAGCTTTAATCTCGTGTGTTCGGTTCTTCGTTGAGCTTGATCTTCATCCGGAAATCCCTTGGCATTCACCTATGACCAAAACCAACATAAAAGTTAACTTTGGTAGTTAAATAACAAGTTTAAACAAGTCATATGGGTCAAAACAACAAAATTCAACAATTTTCGTAATTTAGGGCGCCGCCGTACGCTAAGGGGAGTCGCGCTACGCCTAGCCCTATTTTTGACAGAATGATCATTTGGCTGATGCTGCAGATGCCCAACTCAATTTTTATCCAACTTAAAAACTTATAATTGCCTTAACTTTTGTTCTGCTTATCCGATTCGCGTGATTCTTTTTCCTACGCGACCGTAATTTAATTCTCCATCTCATGGAGTAAAAACCTGACATCTGAAATCACAGAATTTTAGATTTCAAGCTCTCGGCTTGAAATTCAATTTTGACACTTTTTGACCCGTTTGTGTTTTGATCAAACAAACTTTTTGGTTACCTTTAAAATGTCATGCAAATCACGTTATACTAGTTTACTAGTATTCAAGGTTCAAATTACGGGTTCTTTTGCCTTCTTTACCCGTTTTTACTTGAAATCTTATTTTGACCCGTTAAGGGTATTTATGTACTTTTAAGCTTAATTTACGCTTGTTCCTTGTATGCAACATAAGTCCACCCATTTATATTGAATAGTCTTCCACCACAATTATAATTGTGGTGGATTTAACGTACTTAAATACTTATTCCGAATTTTATCCCTCGGATATGTCATCTTACGGCAAGACGCACTTTAAGGCGTTTAACCCTAGAAAGTTTATGCCTACAACTTTTATATGCATCTAAGGGTTGCAAGGTCATAATATAAGTTTCTAAACAACCTCTAAGGGTCGTTTGCCCGGTTGACCCATCAAGGGCTTTTTGGTCGATTTTAGTCCTTTAACTTGCGATGAAGGACTTTCACTAAATACTTGACCAATCATTGCACTTTTAACTATAAGACTATACATGCGTACCTGGCCCGGGTCAACAAACAGACCCGATTTATACCTTGCTTTAATTATCACATATTCTATGGTGACGCAATTATCCGAATTGCTAATCGCTCCTGTTAACATAAGACTTGACAAACACATTAATCGATATTGTCAAATGGTGTTATCACCACCATTTGACCCGTTTGGCCTATACGACCAAACATTTACATATGTAGCAAAACATGGTTATTAATTACCAATTTGCCCATCCGACCCATTTCGGATTTTTCTTTCATTAGATCCCTTTTTTTTTTTTTACTTATTTAGCCCATTTTGGCTTATGCCATGGGTATCCATATAGCTTCGGTTGTTACATTTGTCGCATATAAGGTTTATAAAATAAACACGGGCCCTACATAAAGGGTGTAAGTTTTACTTACCTTGCATCCGGTTATACTCTTTTTCCGCGTTCTCGATCCGTTTGACCCGCTTCTTTCCCGAGCCTCCATCTAGCTGGACAAGAGTCAAACTATCATTATTATTCACAAGGTGGTTAGATTAGTCATTCAAGATCATGACCTTCACACCTTATGAATCTTTTACCACTATTCTTAATGAACTTTATCATAGGTCGGTTTGACTTTTAAAACTCAAACCACCAATTTACAAATATGGATGCACTAACAAGTTCACATGACTCGATTTAGGCACGTTATCAACCACTTAGTGAGCATCATCTTTTGAGATGCCATATCAACTAACATGTTATCTAATTCATACCTCAAATAACCATAAATCAACATGTAATTTTAGTCATTGTATGCACATATACACTTTGACCATCATAACCATGGGTTTAACTCTTGTGTCAAAACCCACTTCTAATCACTTATGAACTCTTAACATAATCTCTAATTTGTTCAAGTAGTTCATTCATACGAGTTAGTTTGATGTTTATAAACACCAACACAACATCAATTTCATCAAATCAACAAAACCCACTTAGCTCATACTTGGTTAGTTGATTAATCACTAGTTTATGGCACAATTCTACAAGTTTGCATCTAGGGTTTGTTCCTAGACTTGTACTCACACCAATATCACTATAACATTCAACATCCATACAAGAATTTCGTTCATGCATGTTTATCACAAATTCGAAATATCACTAAACGTCAAAATTCAACATACCTTGTGATCCCCTAAGCTTGGTGATCACTATTTTATTAAAAGCCCCAAATTTTAGCTTGATTTCTCCTTTAATTTGATCAATTCTTTGTAGTTTAGGGTCCAAGAGAAGAACCCCTTTTTGGCTTGTGAAAATGTCGAGCAGACACACCTTCTTGTGTGTGTTTTTGGTCTAAAATTTAGTTTTATTAAAAGGACTTTCACCTTTACCCATTTTAGTCCCTCTAGTTTCAATTTTGTAAAAAGACCACTAGTTCATGCATTCTTTATTGTTTTAAAACAATTTAATTAACTAGGTTAATCATTCCTAGTTACTTAGTGGGTTCAGGGAGTTATAACCCGTTCTATTTTAAGTCCCGTTAACTCGGGCTTCTTATAACTTTGTTTTCTCAACCCATTTATTCTCCTTTTTATTAGTTATTAGGCTTATTTGTTTGATCCTAAAAATTTCCGGGTTAATCTTTACTGCTAACGGTATTTTACCCGCTCTTTAGTATTAACGGGGTTTAATTACCCAACCCGTTTTCTGGGTGTTACAAGTCTACCCCCCCCCCCCCCCCTTAAAGAGGTTTCGTCCTCGAAACCTTATTTACGTAGTTCATCGGTTTAATCAAACGAACCTAGTTTCGTTTTCAAGGCGCCCGTTTCTTTTGGTCAAAAGTTTTCATTTTTATTTTGACGTGTACGTTTTTTGGGTGTAAGGCCTCGTGGGCCGTTACTTTCAGCTTGTATCTATTATTTTTATTGATTATTTATTTTGGTTGTTAGACTTGTTAGTCACCGGTTACCTTATACCCCGTCGCTCGGGTATATCCACTTTGCCTTCACGAAGCCTTCAATCTTTTATCGTCCCCATTTCTTAGTTCACGCTATAACGTGGTTAACTTGCATATTACTTTTCTTAACCGTGATCGTATCACGTCATGTTTAAGTTTATAAAATCCTTTTATTATCGAAAATCTTCTTTTCGAACGTGTCTTCATGCACCCATTCTTTTTGTGCTATCTAATTCCTCTCATAATATTTACATTTGTTAAAACGTTATTTCTTACTAAAACTGCATTTTAGTTTAGCGTTTTCTCTTTAACTCATGTCAATTCCAAGGAATTTACGTCCAAGGATTTATCCCCTTCCGTTGTCATTTCGGTAATGACTTCGCCCTTTTTTTGTGACGTAACACAATTTAAATAATTGTGAATTCTTTTGTCATTTAAGCCTGTTTAAATGTTTTAGTGAAATTCTTCACTTTTGTCAACCAGACCTTTCACAGTCTCTTCGCTTTAACACATTCAATTAACTTAGCGAAACCCATCGCTTTTATACTAACATTACCTCCCGTTATTATTTTACGCGGGGAGTTACAACCAGTTTTCTTGTTTTACGTTATTGACTCGTAGGTTCTTTCACATAGCCTCACAGGCTTTTTCCTTAGGTTTCCACCTTCTAAGGTAAAACCCTATCAGTTCGTTTCCTTCTATTCGTGACCCGAGGGTCTTTTTGGTCCCGTAGACTTAATCATTAATTATAATCCCGTAGGTTATGATGATCCCGTAGATCATCTTCTATTCGAGTCTTTATTCAACTGTATGTACATATATATATATGTATATATATGGCGTCATGGCACCCCTTTTTATGTTTAGAATTATTTACTTTTGCTTTTGTATTTCATTTGACCTTGACCGTAGTCTAAGGCTACTTTTGTTTTCTTTTGAATTTTTCATCCGACTCTATGACTTTTTCCGTCATTTACTCGTCGGCTTGTTTTTACGCTTATCGTTACCCGGTTCTTACCTATACTTCCTTACGACCCATTACCCAGGTTCTTTATCTTAATGTTTTTAACATTCTTGTTTTGCTAATTTGCGTTTTTCCTATCTATATTACCAAGCGTTATTCTTAATTTAACTCGTTTGACTCGTTCGTGTGAAATTTCATCACTTGTGAACGTCAAACTTCATTCTTTATTCGACCCGTTCAACTTTAAAATAGTTGAACGTAATTATCAAAATTTCTGTTTTCAAATTCTCATCGTCTTTTAGTCATGACTCATAATCCGAGTCTTTTGACTTTCTATTTCGTGTTCCCGTCTCTTGGTTTACGCATACTTTCAAAATCCTACCCATCCATCAGGTATATTTACCGTAATCATTATCAAGTAACCATTCTTATATGGGTTTAGACGTCATTTTAATTTATTTGGTCGTCTTAGCGAAATCCATCGCTTTTATTCAATCAAGTCCTTTATTCTTTATTTAATTCATTTGACTTGTCTATGTGAATTTCATCACTTGTGACAGTCAAACTTTTATCCCTATGCCTTAGCATTCCTATTGGTCGGTCTGTATTTTCTTTTACATGATCTTTCTCCCTTCTCTCGGGCTCTTTATTCTAACGTAATATGCTCCTGTCATCCGACTTACGTTTACGTTTACTATCAAACATCTTACTTGTTTGACTCATTTGGGTACCTTTTTAATTCGTCCCATTCGCCCCGTTCTTACTACATCGAACGTAAATGTGTCTACTATAAGAAGTTCATGGTATCATATGCCACTACTTACTTGGCCAGAGTAAGCGATTAACACATGACACACATGACCTTTTTATAGTTTTTAGATCACGCCCTATGTAAGTAACGCCTCTATTTATTTGATATCTCTGATTTCATTTAGTAAAACTTTATTTAATTGCAACGCAACAATCATTAGCTTTACTAGTTTCACTAGTTTTACATTTGAACATATAAAATGTTTTTTCTTTTCTATCGAACTATTATATAATCATATTCGTTAATGTGATCGCTACTTTTCACAATAGCATTATATTGAGAGTTTTCCACTTGGATAATTACCCCCCGTCCAAGTTTCCATATGAACTAATCCTATTATTTCTTTGTTATTCATCATCGTGAATAACACATATTTCTATTAAACTTCTCTTAGAAACATCATCCTGAATAGATATCCTATTCAGGTTTTATCAGATATATGCAACCGTTATCCCCTACGTGTTTGTTGCATATTACTACTTATGCGATTAAATTTAAAAGCGTGCACCTGGTAATGCTTGCCCTAACGGGCTTCTCTTGCCGTGAACTTTGTTCGCGATCATCACGCGATTTAGGTCCTCAATGAGTATGCTCAGCTTGTCATACCTCGGACCGTTCCACCGTCATATCCACAATTCGTTCAACTCTCGACATCTTCAGATGCGAGTGTCCTTCAACTAAACATTTACAAAAGTTAGTAATTTCGACATTTATAAACGCCCGTATTGTAATACAAGGCTTTTTACTATACGTATCAACGTACGTAATTTCGTTAACTGTATCAATCATTTTAATTGGGGTAGCGTGTATTACGCGATAACCCTATGTGTTGTTTACAACACTTTAACATGCTAAACCATTAACATACATGTACTTACCGGATTTGCGATCAAGCCTCGAACCGAACACACGTACTCTTTAACCATGAGCTCTGATTACCAACTTGTAACACCCTTACTGTTATAAAAGGGTTTTTGTACTAATAACGACAATTAAATGTGTACTTACAAATACACATACATATAAAATACAGGTTTACTAAAACTTTTACATTTTAAAAATAGTACAACATAATGTAATTCAGTTCGTCGTTTAAAAGTTAAGACGTAACACCGTGCGGAAGCTTTAATCTCGTGTGTTCGGTTCTTCGTTGAGCTTGATCTTCATCCGGAAATCCCTTGGCATTCACCTATGACCAAAACCAACATAAAAGTTAACTTTGGTAGTTAAATAACAAGTTTAAACAAGTCATATGGGTCAAAACAACAAAATTCAACAATTTTCGTAATTTAGGGCGCCGCCGTACGCTAAGGGGAGTCGCGCTACGCCTAGCCCTATTTTTGACAGAATGATCATTTGGCTGATGCTGCAGATGCCCAACTCAATTTTTATCCAACTTAAAAACTTATAATTGCCATAACTTTTGTTCTGCTTATCCGATTCACGTGATTCTTTTTCCTACGCGACCGTAATTTAATTCTCCATCTCATGGAGTAAAAACCCGACATCTGAAATCACAGAATTTTAGATTTCAAGCTCTCGGCTTGAAATTCAATTTTGACACTTTTTGACCCGTTTGTGTTTTGATCAAACAAACTTGTTGGTTACCTTTAAAATGTCATGCAAATCACGTTATACTAGTTTACTAGTATTCAAGGTTCAAATTACGGGTTCTTTTGCCTTCTTTACCCGTTTTTACTTGAAATCTTATTTTGACCCGTTAAGGGTATTTATGTACTTTTAAGCTTAATTTACGCTTGTTCCTTGTATGCAACATAAGTCCACCCATTTATATCGAATAGTCTTCCACCACAATTATAATTGTGGTGGATTTAACGTACTTAAATACTTATTCCGAATTTTATCCCTCGGATATGTCATCTTACGGCAAGACGCACTTTAAGGCGTTTAACCCTAGAAAGTTTATGCCTACAACTTTTATATGCATCTAAGGGTTGCAAGGTCATAATATAAGTTTCTAAACAACCTCTAAGGGTCGTTTGCCCGGTTGACCCATCAAGGGCTTTTTGGTCGATTTTAGTCCTTTAACTTGCGATGAAGGACTTTCACTAAATACTTGACCAATCATTGCACTTTTAACTATAAGACTATACATGCGTACCTGGCCCGGGTCAACAAAGAGACCCGATTTATACCTTGCTTTAATTATCACATATTCTATGGTGACGGAATTATCCGAATTGCTAATCGCTCCTGTTAACATAAGACTTGACAAACACATTAATCGATATTGTCAAATGGTGTTATCACCACCATTTAACCCGTTTGGCCTATACGACCAAACATTTACATATGTAGCAAAACATGGTTATTAATTACCAATTTGCCCATCCGACCCATTTCGGATTTTTCTTTCATTAGATCCCTTTTTTTACTTATTTAGCCCATTTTGGCTTATGCCATGGGAATCCATATAGCTTCGGTTGTTACATTTGTCACATATATGGTTTATAAAATAAACACGGGCCCTACATAAAGGGTGTAAGTTTTACTTACCTTGCATTCGGTTATACTCTTTTTCCGCGTTCTCGATCCGTTTGACCCGCTTTTTTCCCGAGCCTCCATCTAGCTTGACAAGAGTCAAACTATCATTATTATTCACAAGGTGGTTAGATTAGTCATTCAAGATCATGACCTTCACACCTTATGAATCTTTTACCACTATTCTTAATGAACTTTATCATAGGTCGGTTTGACTTTTAAAACTCAAACCACCAATTTACAAATATGGATGCACTAACAAGTTCACATGACTCGATTTAGGCACGTTATCAACCACTTAGTGAGCATCATCTTTTGAGATGCCATATCAACTAACATGTTATCTAATTCATACCTCAAATAACCATAAATCAACATGTAATTTTAGTCATTGTATGCACATATACACTTTGACCATCATAACCATAGGTTTAACTCTTGTGTCAAAACCCACTTCTAATCACTTATGAACTCTTAACAAAATCTCTAATTTGTTCAAGTTTTTCATTCATACGAGTTAGTTTGATGTTTATAAACACCAATACAACATCAATTTCATCAAATCAACAAAACCCACTTAGCTCATACTTGGTTAGTTGATTAATCACTAGTTTATGGCACAATTCTACAAGTTTGCATCTAGGGTTTGTTCCTAGACTTGTACTCACACAAATATCACTATAACATTCAACATCCATACAAGAATTTCGTTCATGCATGTTTATCACAAATTCGAAATATCACTAAACGTCAAAATTCAACATACCTTGTGATCCCCTAAGCTTGGTGATCACTATTTTATTAAAAGCCCCAAATTTTAGCTTGATTTCTCCTTTGATTTGATCAATTCTTTGTAGTTTAGGGTTGACGTGATTGTCGTGGTACACGCAAATTTAATCCAATTACTACTAAATAGATAGCGGTAAGTGGGTATCGAACACAGGGAGTTTGTGGAATGTGTGTTATTTGAAGATTTATCTAAGTTACCTAAAATTAAACTAATTGCAAGAAAAGTAAAATTCAAGAGTTGGTTTGATTGGATTGGTTTTCAAAACTAAGAATACTAATTAATTTGCGAAATGAAAGTTGAGTTTGTAAACAATTTGGAGACGAGTGACCATCCTAAGTTTCCGGTTTGCTTCAACAATTGTTCTATCATCCACTAGAATGAACTACATAGACATAGTTCGTGTGTAATTACTTATTGTGATAAAAGGGAACGAAGTACTCAGATTCCTAGAACGTGAGGTTGTTACCCGATGACCAATCAACCCTTACCCAATCCTAATTCTACCCATGATATCTCGATTGCCAATGGCACCAAGAACGTATGGTTTCAAACTAGAATATCATAAGAATCAACAATTTACAAATAAGCAATCACACACCATGATAAACAAAACATAGATAGAGTTTACCATTCTAGAAATTTGGAATCAAAACACAATTGTCTCATACAAACCTTCAACCTAGGATGACCATAAAGAACCTAGCCACTCATAGCTTCAAACAACATCTTAACAAAAGTTTCAATGTTCATATGGATCAAAGCACACCAAAACTAATGATTAGGATAATGTTTTCTTGCCAAAATTCTCCAAAAGTTCCCAAATTCGAGTTCAAGCAGATCGTTTACAAGTCGGGTGTCGTGTAACCGAAAAACCAATGACTCGAGCCATAAAACTCCATCAACTTTATCAATTAATGCTTAAGTTACAAAAGCTCTCCATTAGTCCCATCATATGCGGCCCTATTTAATGATGATGTTTTGATTTTATGTTTAAAAAAAAAACAAAACCAAATGTCATGATTGCTGCCTCTTGAATGTCGGCTGCATGTGATGATGATGTCTTGGGCTTCTCAAAATCCTAAATCTCCAAAGTCCTATGTCAGCTTGCCGCCAATTACCCTAGTGCACCTCTTGGTCTGCGTGCTTGTTGACTGCCTTCATGTGCCTCTCGAAACCCCAAGGTAGTCTTCACATGTGCCGCCCATTATATGTGTTGTTGCTAATTACTCTCCTTTTCACGTGCATATGTTTAATGTTATTCCTCAATGTTGCCGTCCAAGAAGTCAACAACACAGCCGCCAATCCCTTCATGATGATAGAATGTTGACTTTGTGTCCTCTCACGTAAATTACTGCCTTGTATTTTGAGATGTTGTGAATTATCTTTATGATCCAATAAAATAATAGTACCAAAAGGTCCACAAAGTCTACTTCTCAATTTTCATGTGATGTTGTCAGCCCATGTGCGGCCCAAGTGTCCACTAATCCACCTTCACGTGATGTTTCTTATTGGCCCAAAATAGTGTGATGATTGATAAGAGAGTCCAAGTCCCACATGTCTTCTGCCTTATGTTGGCGGCCCAATGTCTTGATGATGTATGTTGTTACCCACTTTGAATTAAAGCTGCCAACAACACCCCCCTAAAGCGTATATTGCTGATGATGTGATGTTGAAAATTATTTGTTAGTCCATCAAATAATTGTGCCCTCAAAAGTGATCCCCCTTGTTTTCTGTTCACGTGAGCCCAAGAAGTCAACAACCGCCAAAAGAGTCCACCGCCAAAAGAGTCCACGTGACTCTTATCATATCGGCCCACAAATCCATCGAAGTCTCCTTTCTCTTTTATGTGTATTGTTGTTGACTTTAATAACCCTCCTAGAAGTGCACGTGATGCTCCTTGTTGACTTCAATGAAATCCTCCAATCCAAGATAGTCACGTGTGATTATCTCTGCCAACTAATGTTATCCACCCAACATATGTGTATGATGAATTGATTTTCTTTATTAAATAATGACTCCCCATAAAGTGTTCTGCATATGCATGTCCCTGTATTTTCATTCTTTGAAACCTTTTCCACAAATAAAACATATGCGCTGCTTGGTCATCTTCACCGTAGCCTACGGTTCCAATTTAACCGAATTAAGCGATTTACCTATAAAACACACGAACACTCGTAGTTATCACATTCACGATACATAACCGTGTAAAATATGGGATAAGCACGTATTTAGCTCATTTAAGGGTTGTCCTACGGGCCACCCGTCAAGGGTCCAAGAGAAGAACCCCTTTTTGGCTTGTGAAAATGTCGAGCAGACACACCTTCTTGTGTGTGTTTTTGGTCTAAAATTTAGTTTTATTAAAAGGACTTTCACCTTTACCCATTTTAGTCCCTCTAGTTTCAATTTTGTAAAAAGACCACTAGTTCATGCATTCTTTATTGTTTTAAAACAATTTAATTAACTAGGTTAATCATTCCTAGTTACTTAGTGGGTTCAGGGAGTTATAACCCGTTCTATTTTAAGTCCCGTTAACTCGGGCTTCTTATAACTTTGTTTTCTCAACCCATTTATTCTCCTTTTTATTAGTTATTAGGCTTATTTGTTTGATCCTAAAAATTTCCGGGTTAATCTTTACGCTAACGGTATTTTACCCGCTCTTTAGTATTAACGGGGTTTAATAACCCAACCCATTTTCTGGGTGTTACAAAAATATGTGTTTATGTGAATTATGTGTTAATACGTGCTTATGTGTATACGTGCAAATACGTGACTATGTGCCGATGTTGTCAATGGTACGTTTCTTGTCAATGGTATTTATGCATCATGCTTCTTTGATACTGGATTCAATAACTGTTTTGTATCGTTTGAATTCAAAAAGCTTTTAAAATGTAAACATGCTAAACTCCCAAAGACATTCGACGTAGAAGTTGCCACCAGAAGAACCGTTACCATTAGCTCCGTTCTACGTGGTTGTACTCTCAAACTCAACAATCACGTTTTCCTGATCAACCTCATGCCAATGCAACTAGGTAGTTTTGACATTATAGTAGGCATGGATTTTCTTCGTGAGAATCGTGCCAAAGTTGTTTGTTTCGATAAGATGATTCGTTTCTGTCTTCCAAACGGTGATCAATTACGTGTTTACGGTGAGGTACTCTCGAAAGAGTTGAAGCTTATGTCGTGTATCCAAGCGAGTAAGTACTTACACAAGGAGTATATTTCTTTCCTAGCCCATATTGTGGAAACGAAGAACGAGAAGAAAACCGTGAAAGACGTTCCTGTTGTTTGTGATTTTCCTAAAGTTTTTCCCGACGATTTACCTGGTTTACCCCCTACTCGTGATATTGATTTTCGTATTGATCTTATTCCTGGTGCTACACCTGTTACAAAAGCTCCCTATCATCTTGCACCATCCGAAATGCGCGAGCTATCTAGCCAACTTCAAGAATTGCTTGATAAAGGCTTTATACGCCCGAGCACGTCACCATGGGGTGCACCCATCCTTTTTTGTGAAAAAAGAAGGATGGATCGTTCCGAATGTGCATCGATTATAAGGAACTTAACAAGCTTACTATCAAGAACCGCTTCCCGCTACCCCGAATCGACGATTTATTTGATCAACTTCAAGGTGCTACGTGTTTCTCGAAGATTGATTTACGTTGAGGCTATCACCAGTTGCGTGTAAAAGAACAAGACATCCTGAAAACCACATTTCATACTCGCTATGGCCATTATTAATTCGTGGTCATGCCTTTTGGTCTTACAAACACACCAGCGGTCATCATGGATTTGATGAACCGTGTGTGCAAAGCCTTTTTGGATCGTTTCGCCATTGTGTTTATCGATGATATTCTTATCTACTTGAAGTCGAGAGCTGAACACGCGTGACATCTTCGTTTAGTTCTCGAGCTTCTTCAAGGAAATCGCCTCTACGCCAAGTTCTCTAAGTGTGAATTTTGGCTAGAGGAAGTCCAATTTCTCGGTCACATCGTTAACAGTCAAGGAATTCACGTCGACCCCGTGAAGATTGAAGCTATAAAGAGTTGGATTACGCCGAAGACTCCATCTGAAATCCGTTCGTTTCTCGGATTGGCGGGTTATTACCGTCGATTCATCGCCGACTTTTCTAAAATCGCCATACCTCTTACCACTTTAACTCATAAGGATAAACCTTTTGTTTGGGATTCGGAACAAGAGGATGCCTTTCAAACTCTCAAGCGTATGATTTGCAACGCTCCTGCCCTCGCACTTCCCAATGGAAACGACGATTTCGTTGTTTATTGTGATGCCTCTAACCTAGGTCTCGGTTGTGTTCTTATGCAACGAGATAAGGTTATCGCGTATACGTCTCGACAACTAAAGATCCACGAGAAGAACTACACTACCCATGACCTCGAGCTCGGTGCAGTTGTTTTTAGGTTAAAGATACGGCGACACTACCTTTATGGTACAAAGTGTACAGTCTTCACCGACCACAAGAGCTTACAACACATCTTGAACCAGAAAGAACTGAACATGCGCCAACGCAGATGGGTTAAACTTCTCAACGACTATGATTGTGAAATACGCTACCATCTTGGCAAGGCAAACGTCATAGCTGATGCTCTCAGTCGACGAAGCTATGTGCATAGTATTCGTAATGTTCAAACGCAGATCGACCTCAAAGCCCTAATTCGCGACGCGTAGCACGCATGCTTCATTAAGAATACCTTGAAAGAGGAAATGAACTGTGATGTCGAGACCCAGTTAGTGAATAAATCAAACGGTATCTTTCACTATCTCAACCATATTTGGATTCCTAATCACAATAACCTACGGGAGATATACTGAAGCCCATAAATCTCGATACTCCATTCACCCCAGTGCCGGAAAAATGTACCAGGACCTCCGTCCTAGGTATTGGTGGCCGGGCTTGAAAAAGGAAATCACTCTGTATGTTTCGAAATGCCTAACTTTGTAACACCTCGCAAAAATAGTGCCCAATAATATAAAGACACATGTCACAAACCCTAAACGGGTAATAAATTGACCTTGAAGGGCTAAAGATATCAAACATTGAAAAGATGTATGCGGAGGGACTAATAGTGCCAACGAAAGAAACTGATACCTTCGGGTAGTCTACGTACGAACCGGGAGCCTTAAAATATTTATTTGCACTCCTATATATGGCCGTTATTAGCTAAAGTTGTCTTTTGATAAGTTACAAGACAATAATAGAGATTATACAAGTCAAGGGGCCATTTGTGTAAGGTTTTAAGATTCTTCCCGCTGAACAGATCGTATACGGACCGCATGACGTTTCTCCTTACGGTCCGTAAGGACTAGTACTAGGTAGAAAATTTGCTTGGCTGCCACACAAACAACCAAAATGAGTCAGATTCGATACCAGGGGCTGTTAGCTATTTTGGGACACGTTAGGGGACACTTGTTAAGCTCTCTCAACACCCCTGGACACCTGGTAGAAACAAGAGACTCCTTCTTGCACTATAAATAGGTGTATTACCCTCACTTCTTCCTTGCTCACTTCAAAATTTTCATCTCTTCTACCTTGCTTGGTTTCTCTAGGATTCCTGATCAAAAAGGAAGCTCTCCTTAGTTCAAGTTTCGAGCTAGGACCCTTTGTAAGTGTCCTTAGCCACTCTAGTTCGGTTTTTATGCATTTAAAAGCCGAAAGTCAAAGTTACCGCAAATCGGCTTTGACTTTCGGTTAAGACCTAAACAATCTAGCCATTGTTCGAGGCGAATATGGCTACGTGATCGTAATTAGGTAAGTGTTAATCCCTCAAAAGGTGTAACACCCCGTGTTCTCAGAAGTCAAAGTCAAGGTCAACGTCAAAGGAAGAGAAGATTGCTAATTGCGATCTGCCGCTCCTTGCTCATCTACTGTTTTGACTCCTTTGACTTGTAGATAATCTATTTATTTTATTGCATTAGTTGTATTATGTGGAGTACTTGTTAATGATCGAGGTTTAATCGATATTTATCGCATGTTTTATCTATTATTTGCTTATCGCACTTCAATCGCGCTCGCAACTCGAATTATGCACTCTGGATATTGTTTTACGTGTGTGTGATTCTTATGTGCTACTTGTTAGGGGTGCAAACGAGCCGAGCGGCTCGCGAGCTACTCGAGATCGGCTCGAGAAAAAGCTCGAAACGAGCCGAGCCTTATTGAGCCAAAGCCGAGCTTGAGCCTCAAACCAAAGCTCGTTTGTTTATCGAGCCCGAGCTCGAGCCTCACATGTGAAGCTCGTTAGGCTCGTCGAGCCTTAGTGTAAACAAGCCGAGTCGAGCCGAGCTTATTTAAACTTGTTTATAAGCCGACCTCGAACTTAAAAATAAACTTATTTAGTAAACGAGCCTGAGCCCGAGCTTTACTTATCGAGCTCGCAAGCCTAAAAAGTCTATTATTTATATTATTTTTATTTAATATACTAATTAATAGATAATAAACGAGCCGAGCCCGAGCCGAGCTCGAGCTTGATAAAAGACAAACGAGCCGAGCTCGAGCTTGATAAAATACAAACGAGCCGAGCTCGAGCTTTGAAAACAAAGCTCGAATCGAGCCGAGCTCGAGCTCGAGCTCTCATAAGTTAATCGAGCTCGAGCTCGAGCTCAAGCCTGGCCGAGCTCGTGCTCGGCTCGGCTCGTTTGCACCCCTACTACTTGTGCATGTTTACTTATGTTTATGTGTTGTGGTGATTAATCGAAACGCAATCGCAACTCTATCGCAATTGAATCGCAAACGCTAAACACAAGTTAATTATAGTGATTGTATGTTAGATATAGTAGTTAGGATTAATGGATAATGCTATCGCATCGCTCCCTCGAATCGCATCGCAACGCTCAACACGCGAATTGAAAAGACAAAACTCAACGCGCTGAACACCCAGATCGAGTGGCCACCCGATTGAGTGGCCATCCGATCGGTGACCCACTCGACACTTGAGCACTTTCCTCTTTTGAAAACCCTATAAATACCCCCACCTACCACATCATTTGATGTCACAGCTCCTTCACCCGAACCAGACGCTCAAGCACACTTTCCTCTCGATTTCTCTCGATTCTTGTAAGTTTCTTCCAAAATATTTGTACTTCCATGATCTACACGTGATTCTTCATATTTTTCACCGAACAATCTTCACTTTTAACCATGAAATCACTGGATTCGGGGTGTTCTAGGGTGATGTCATCATGGAGTTCATATAAACTTCAAGGGTTGTGTCACACCCCAACCGATGGCTGAAACATCGGAGCGAGACGAAATAGATTGCAAGAGACTTCATAACACTATTTGTGACAATATTTAAATTAATCAATTTCATTCCAAACATCAATTGTCAACAAAATCTCAAATAACAACAAGTTCAACGAAAGTACATAACAACATAACAAAATTGATACAACATTTTAAACCTAAGACGTCTAAATGTGTATCTAGGCATCATTGCTACTTCATTTCATAGCATCATCATCCTCAACCTGTAACATGTTAAAATAAAGTTCAATGCAAAAGCAAAGGCAAGTACACAAGGTTTAAATAGTATAGCATATGTATAAAGCATTTACTCGAATCCACATGACAATTTGTAAACAAGGTAACTAGCATGCATAACATCACGTCTAACCCAAGTGTCCACTTGTATTTAGCATCCCTCGCCACAAAAGTAACGAGACCGTTTTAGTATAATGACTTAACAAGACCTCGACGGGTGGTGTGCTACTCCTATAGCGCTATATATGTTAAGTTGAGGGCTTAGCATGGTAATGGCATAAAGCATGTATAATCTAGCATGAACCTAAGTAAACAAGTAGCATGTATAACGTATTGAGTCATAAAGCATGTTTAAGTGTGTGTAAGTGTAATTTTGTATGGTAACATGTTACAACCCAAAAGTGGTTTAAAATGTAAATGGGTCGAGTGTACTCACGGTTTGCAAGTCTTCTACTAGGTAAATTTGCGAGAGTGTTGGTTTGTTTAGGAGGTTAGAACACCGTGTCCTTCTACACAAAGAAACAAAGTGTGTGAGTTTTGGGGAAGACGGAAGAGTCAAGGATTAGGAATTAAAAAGACATGAAAGTATCATATGAAAATAATAATCTTCGACACACAATCACTTGTTTGACACTATGTAACCACAAGGGTTATAATGTTTTTATGGGTTGAACACCCAATAGAATCATAACAAGGTTTAGGTCTTTAGATGATGTTAGTCTACTACTTTGACAAAGGAACACAAATTCATCATCAAAGGTTCGAATGTATATAGGTATTATTTAGGTTATGTATTATACATTAGTATGTCCAATAGTCAAGCATGAGGTAGAAGATTAATCTTCATTTAGGTACCTCTATTGTGTCATAGAATACATGTAGGAGGTAGGAAGAACAAGCTTCCATTTAGGTACCTCTAAGTGTTCACCACTACACTTGATGTAAAAACATACAACGAGGGTCATGAACTAAGATTAATACAAGAACGTAAACAATTACACAATGATAAATCATCATGCAATGTGGGGATTTTATGTTGTACAACCCAAGTTAGTCCACAATCACACCTTTATCAAGCTTGAAGCTTGAACATCACTTGTGGGTTAAAAACCCTAAACAAAACAGAAAGTATATGAGTTTTAACCTCTGATTTTGAATGTCTCAGCCCTGTTTTTAAGCCCAACTAACCATACAAGTGGTTATGTTCGTAAGGACGTGGGTTTGAGTGAGTCAAACTCAAGTTTAAGCAAGTATTAGTAAAGATAAATGAAATCAGACTCAAACAATGAACTTTGGAGCCTATTTTCCAGAGTTCTAGTGACTTATTCACTGTGGAATACCCATGGAATCGAAGCTAAGGTCGATCCGAGTGTTCTGGAAAAAGAATGAGCTCAAACGGACAAGAAATGAAGAACTTATGCTCACTTTAGTAGAGCTTGATGCTTCTGTCCGAACTCTGATTTGCAGCTATGATTTTGGGAGCTTGAGAGTGTTTGTAAAGTGCAAATGACTTGGGAGGCACTTGGTATTTATAAGGAAGTGATTAGGGTTGGTTTTGGTGGGTTATTTAATGCTAAAACGAGTTTAAACTTCAAACAACACCCCAAATCGCGCTCAAATTCGCGGCTGATCAAAGAGTCTGAACTGGGAGGTTCCTTGCGGGCCGCGAAGGGAGGGGGGTAAGTGTACACGGGCCGTGACAAGGGAGGAGGGCCAAGTTTCATTTAATTACAAATAGGCCCCTGAAGTTTGTTATTTTGTGTTTTTAAGTGATTTAGGGACTAGTTTTGCCATAAAAGCATAGTATACGGGTAAATTAAGTATGATGAACATAATCAAAGTATAATTAAGCATATGAATGTCCTATTTAAGTATCGTATACGTTCGTAATATGTTTTACGCACAAGTTTCAAGTATTTACAAGTTTAGCACAAAGTTACCAAGATTTACGAATAAGCATCAATTGTTTCAGGAAATTGAATGTATGAGCATGTATAACATGTAATTAACAAAATACGAGTTTTATTTATGATCCAAGTCTCGGATTTTACAACGATTACAAAGAAAGGATGATTACAAGTACACAAGACTTTCAAAACTAGAAATACAAGTAAGACTTTCTAATTATGGAAAGTACAAAGAAGTAGGGCGTTACAGTCTCCCCTCCTTTAGGGAATTTCGTCCCAAAATTTAGGAAGATGTAGCGAAAAGATACGGATACTTCGTCTTCATGTGACTCTTGAGTTCCCAAGTGAATTCAGCGCCACGTTTACCTTCCCATCGAACCTTGACGATAGGAATTTTACTGCGCCTCAATAACTTGACTCCTTGATCCATGATTTCGACGGGTTTTTCTACAAAATGCAAGGTCTCGTTGACTTGAAGGTCCTCAAGTGGAACCTGAAGCCCTTCGTCAGCTTGACACTTCTTTAAGTTTGACACGTGGAAGTCAGGATGTACATTGTTGAGTTCTTCAGGTAGGTCCAGTCTATACGCAACCTTGCCAATCCTTTCGAGAATCTTGAAAGGACCAACGTAGCGAGGTGCGAGTTTTCCTTTCTTACCAAATCGAACCACGCCCTTCCAAGGGGTTACCTTAACAAGTACTAAGTCACCTGTCTCGAATTCCAAGGGTTTGCAACGCTTGTCAGCGTAACTCTTTTGTCGGCTCCTGGCTTTCAGTAAGTTGTCTCGAACCTGTAAAATCTTGTCCGTTTCTTCTTGTATAAGCTCGGGACCAGTGAATTGAGATTCACCGATCTCATTCCAACAAATAGGCGAACGGCACTTGCGACCATACAATGCTTTGAAAGGTGCCATTTGAATACTCGCATGATAACTGTTATTGTACGAGAATTCTATCAAAGGCAAGTGTGAATCCCAGTTGCCACCAAAATCTATTACGCAAGAACGAAGCATATCCTCTAAAGTTTGGATTGTACGCTCGGTTTGACCATCTGACTGAGGATGAAAAGCGGTTCTAAGGTTAAGAACAGTACCCATAGCAGATTGAAAAGTTTGCCAAAGACGGGACGTAAAACGAGCATCATGATCGGAAATGATGTCAATGGGGATACCATGACGACAGATGATCTCATCAGTGTAGATTCTAGCCAATTTCTCGACTTTGAAATCTTCACGAATGGGAAGAAAATGAGCTGACTTGGTCAATCGATCAATGATCACCCAAATAGTGTCATGACTAGAAGAAGTACGAGGAAGTTTAGTGATGAAATCCATAGCAATGCTCTCCCATTTCCAGATAAAGATTTCTGGCTGTTCGAGCAAACCAGAGGGACGTTGATGTTCGGCTTTTACCTTCGAACAGGTAAGACATTTCACAACGTAAGAGGCAATATCTCTCTTCATTCCAGGCCACCAATAGGATGTACGCATATCATGGTACATCTTATCAGCACCAGGGTGAACGGAATATTTCGATTTGTGTGCCTCGTTCATCAGAAAGTCTCGAAGGATTTCACGATTAGGGATCCAGATACGATTGAGATAGTACAGAATACCATCAGGTTTGGACACAAAATCATGCTCCTTAGCGCCTCGTATCTCAACAGAGAAACTACTTTCGTTAACGGAGGCATATTAAGCTTCACGAATATGGCATTGAAGATCGTTAACGAGTTGGAGACAACGAATACTCTTCACATGAGTTTTACGACTAAGAGTGTCGGCTACTACATTCGCTTTACCTGGATGGTATTTGATTTCGCAGTCGTAGTCGTTTAGCAGTTCCACCCAACGACGTTGATGCATGTTCAGTTCCTTTTGGTCGAAGATATGTTGAAGGCTCTTATGGTCGGTGAAGACCACACACTTAGTACCATAAAGGTAGTGTCGCCAAATCTTCAATGCAAAAACAACTGCGCCAAGTTCAAGGTCATGAGTAGTATAGTTTTTCTCATGTATTTTGAGTTTCCTCGACGCGTAAGCGATAACCTTGTCGCGTTGCATAAGGACACAACCAAGGCCAAGGATTGAAGCATCGCAATACACGACGAAGTCATCGTTACCATCAGGAAGTGTTAGGATAGGAGCATTACAAAGCATGTCCTTGAGCGTTTGAAAAGACTCCTCATGTTCTGGACCCCAAACAAAAGGTTTCTCCTTTTGAGTCAGGGAGGTCAAAGGGACGGCGATTTTTGAAAAGTTGGAGATAAAACGGCGATAGTGACCAGCAAGACCAAGAAACGAATGAATTTTGGACGGAGATTTTGGTGCAACCCAATTCTTCACTGCTTCAATTTTAGCGGGGTCAACGTGAATACCAAGTTCGTTGACAGTATGACCAAGGAATTGAACCTCTTTTAACCAAAATTCGCACTTGGAGAATTTGGCGTGTAGACGTTCGGTACGAAGAAGTTCAAGGATAAGTTGCAAGTGTCGCTCATGCTCTCCTCGTGTCTTACAGTAGATAAGGATATCTTCGATGAAGACGATCACGTAACGGTCCAAGTATGCCTTGTACACGCGGTTCATCAAATCCATGAAAACAGCAGGTGCATTGGTCAGACCAAAGGGCATGACCACGAACTCATAGTGACCATATCGTGTACGGAAGGCGGTTTTAGGTATTTCATCTTCGAGGACTCGAAGTTGATGATACCTAGAACAAAGATCGATCTTTGAGAAACAGGTCGCTCCTTGCAATTGATCAAAGAGGTCACCGATGCGCGAAAGAGGGTATCGGTTCTTGACAGTAAGCTTGTTGAGCTCACGATAGTCAATACACATTCGGAATGACCCATCTTTCTTTTTGACGAACAAAACGGGAGCGCCCCAAGGAGAAGTACTAGGGCGTATAAAGCCTTTATCAAGAAGCTCTTGTAGTTGACTTGAGAGCTCTTGCATCTCAGAGGGTGCTAAACGGTACGGGGACTTAGCGACGGGCGTAGCGCCAGGCACTAAATCGATACGAAAGTCGATAGAACAAGCAGGAGGCAGACTAGGAAGGTCGTTGGGAAACACATCAGGGAAATCACGTATGATGGGAACGTTGCTTATGCTTGGGCCTTTGTCCTTCTTTTCCACAATGTGGGCGAGAAAGGCGAAGTTACCCTTGTGCAAGCATTTGTTCGCTTAGATACACGACATAAGCTTAAGACCTTGAGAAGGTTTTCCACCATAGACGTGTAGGGAATCACTGTTTGGAAGAGGTAGACGAATAAACTTCGGAATAGACCACTTCAGCACAAACTCGCCTAATCCAGTCCATACCTACTATGACGTCGAAACTACCCATTTGCATAGGTATGAGGTTGATTGGGAACGTATGATCATTAAGGATCAAAGAACAATTGGAAAGGACGAAGTTGGCAGCGACGGTTTTACCATCAGCGACTTCGACAACGAAAGATCTTGGCAACTTAGAGAGTTTACACTTAAGTAAGGATTCGAATTCTAACGACACAAAATTTTTATCGGCGCCAGTATCAAATAAGCATGAAGCATAAACATGGTTCACAAGGAACGTACCAGTAATGACATCGTTTGTGTTTTGAGCCTGAGCAGTAGTGAGAAGAAACGCTCTGCCTCGAGCGGGTTGTTGACCCTGTTGTTGCTGTTGCTGTTGCGGTGGTTGTTGTTGTTGCTGCTGTTGAGGCTGGTTTCATTGGGGACAGACGTTAGCCATATGGTTAAGATCACCACACTTATAACACGCTCGCACAGGAGCGACTTGGTTCTGAGCTTGATTGGGGGCAGGGTTTTGAGTTACAATAGCTTGGTTTGATCGGCCTTCGGATTGTAGCGACAACAATTGGCAAAATGCCCCAGCTTGTTACAGGTGGCGCATTTGCAACATGGGGTGCTAGTAGGATGATGGTACGAGCATTGGTTGCACTTGGGCCACAACCCAAAGTAGTGTCTTTCTTGAGGCCCAAGGGTTGCGGAGGTAACAGCAGTTACAGATTGTAAAGGTTGTGGGTTTGGAGGAGTGACAACCGCGCAATTCTGGCTTGAAGTCTTCCGCTTCTTGCCTTGGTTTTTCTTGGTGGATGAGGAGGGTTCAACAGTGGCTTGATGGGCGGTTTTCAGCGGGGCTTTCGAGGTATTTCTACGCATGACATGGTTACTGTTTAAACGGGCGGCTAAACGAAAGGTATCCTCAATAGTGGCTGGGCAAGCAGCTTCCATAAGGTTCATGAAGGAATCAGGGCAGCAGTGGATGTATTTGTTGATGGCTTTTTCAGGGGTATCAACCTGTCCTGGGAAAAGGATACTAAGCTGTTTGAAACGAAGGGTCAAACCATCGTTGTCATCATCCACCTACTTTAGGTGCCAAAACTCACTCTCTAGTTTCCTTATCTCGTGCGGTGGACAAAATTCCTCCTTTATAATCCTTTTTAATTCAGCCCATGGCAACGCGTGGGCGGCGTCCTCACCTCTTATGCCTCGCTCAGAGGTCTACCAATCAACGGCTCTTGATCGGAACACCCCTGTGGCATTTTGGGTGCGTAGGTCGTCAGGACAACCACTCTGACGAAAGGTGATCTCCATGGCGTCAAACCAAGAGAGTAGTGTGGTAGCACCATCTTTTCCAGTAAATTCCAATGGTCTGTAAGCCATGAATTGTTTGAAGAGAAAGGGTGGCTTTGGCTTTTCCACCTTGGAGTCCACATAGTCATGAGGCAAATCGGTGTTGGTTTGAATGCGGCTAACGATATCGGGTATAACTCGAGCCATTTGGTCAGCCATTTGCTCAGCAAATGAGCCTAACCAACTCTTTCTTGGAGATGGATTCGCTGTTGGAACCTTTCTTTGACTTGGTCTTCTTTGATGAGCTTGGAGATGCCATCTAGAAGTTCGAAAGAAAAGGAAAGGATGAGACTTGATCATAAATTTTGAAAATAAGGTTTTTGCATGTAAAAGCATGTAAGTGTTCACGTATCATGTAAAATTCATATAAAGCATAAGTTTCCAACATGTATTCAATCAAGTATAGCACGTATGAATGCGTAAAAGGATTATAAATTTAGTTTGTTCACGAGGATTATTATTGTTTTTGATTGAGCGAGACGTGCGAATTGTGTAACGGTTTTGAAACGAACGAGGTAACAAGTATAAAGTTCTCATATAAATTGAATCACATAAAAGAGAGGCTCATAAAACATAGGATTGTTTCGGGTAGAGAAACGTCGACTATTCCAAAGTGAATCAAAAGTCCTTTCAAATTAGAGAAATGTGCTTTGGCCTATAGGTAAGATACTCTCATCGAGAAGCGATTAACGGTATCTTAACCTTCCAGTTACTACACGCCTCTAAATGATTGAAACAATCGAAACTTTGGCGAGATAGAAAATCGAGGAATGGGACTTAATCGACAAGGTGCGGGTTTCACCCCTAACTTGACGATTTCGTACCCTAATGTGGTTGGTGCTCCTCGGGTCAAAATATAATTTCGACACTTTGACGAGGGTCCACTAGAGTTTGAATTGGAAATTTACCATTAAGATGTGGATTTCTCTCCTAGCTTAATGGCGAATTTCGTGCAAAATAAGAATAAGCGGAATGAGAGTCGTTACCAAATTGTGGGTTTCACGCCTATTTTGGTAAACTCGTCTCTTTTGTACAAAGAGTGTCTTCAAGTCTTCAAGTGTATTGTGTAAAATGTCTTAGGAAGGACATTATGTAAATATTAAGACCAAAAAGAAGAGAAGGAAGCAAAGTAGGAAGAATAACATTTTAAGCATATAACAAGAATGGTCAAAATATGGTTCCTACTATAGACTAGGTCGAACATGGCAATTCTACCTAATTCCCTATAGTTATGGCTCTGATACCAATCTGTCACACCCCAACCGATGACGGAAACATCGGAGTGAGACGAAATAGATTGCAAGAGACTTCATAACACTATTTGTGACAATATTTAAATTAACCATTTTCATTCCAAACATCAATTGTTAACATTACATAGAAATCTCAAATAACAACAAGTTCAACGAAAAGTACATAACAACATAACAAAATTGATACAACATTTTAAACCTAAGACGTCTAAATGTGTATCTAGGCATCATTGCTACTTCATTTCATAACATCATCATCCTCAACCTGTAACATGTTAAAATAAAGTTCAATGCAAAAGCAAAGGAGAGTACACAAGGTTTAAATAGTATACATATGTATAAAGCATTTACTCGAATCCACATGGCAATTTGTAAACAAGGTAACTAGCATGCATAACATCACGTCTAACCCAAGTGTCCATTAGTATTTAGCATCCCTCGCCACAAAAGTAACGAGACCGTTTTAGTATAATGACTTAACAAGACCCCGACGGGTGGTGTGCTACTCCTATAGCGCTATATATGTTAAGTTGAGGGCTTAGCATGGTAATGGCATAAAGCATGTATAATCTAGCATGAACCTAAGTAAACAAGTAGCATGTATAACGGATTCAGTTCATAAAGCATGTTTAAGTGTAATTTTGTATGGTAACATGTTACAACCCAAAAGTGGTTTAAAATGTAAATGGGTCGAGTGTACTCATGGTTTGCAAGTCTTCTACGTGGTAAATCCGCGAGAGTGTTGGTTTGTTTAGGAGGTTGGAACACCGTGTCCTTCTACACGAAGAAACAAAGTGTGTGAGTTTTGGGGAAGATGGAAGAGTCAAGGATTAGGAATTAAAAAGACATGAAAGTATCATATGAAAATAATCATCTTCGACACACAATCACTTGTTTGACACTATGTAACCACAAGGGTTATAATGTTTGTATGGGTTGAACACCCAATAGAATCATAACAAGGTTTAGGTCTTTAGATGATGTTAGTCTACTACTTTGACAAAGGAACACGAATTCATCATCAAAGGTTCGAATGTATATAGGTATTATTTAGGTTATGTATTATACATTAGTATGTCCAATAGTCAAGCATGAGGTAGAAGATTAATCTTCATTTAGGTACCTCTATTGTGTCATAGAATTCATGTAGGAGGTAGGAAGAACAAGCTTCCATTTAGGTACCTCTAAGTGTTCACCACTACACTTGATGTAAAAACATACAAAGAGGGTCATGAACTAAGATTAATACAAGAATGTAAACAATTACACTATGAGAAATCATCAAGCAATGTGGGGATTTTATGTTGGACAACCCAAGTTAGTCCACAATCACTCCTTTATCAAGCTTGAAGCTTGAACATCACTTATGGGTTAAAAACCCTAAACAAAACAGAAAGTATATGAGGTTTAACCTCTGATTTTGAATGTCTCAGCCCCGTTTTTAAGCCCAACTAACCATACAAGTGGTTATGCGCATAAGGACGTGGGTTTGAGTAAGTTAAACTCAAGTTTAAGCAAGTATTAGTACAGATAAATGAAATCAGATTCAAACAGTGAACTTTGGAGCCTATTTTCTGGAGTTCCAGGGACTTATTCACTATGGAATACCCATGGAATCGAAGCTAAGGTCGATCCAAGTGTTCTGGAAAAAGAATGAGCTCAAACGGACAAGAAATGAAGAAGTTATGCTCACTTTAGTGGAGCTTGATGCTTATGTCTGAACTTTGATTTGCAGCTACGATTTTGGGAGCTTGAGAGTGATTTGAGAGTGTTTGTAAAGTGAAAATGGCTTGGGAGGCACTTGGTATTTTTAAGGAAGTGATTAGGGTTGGTTTTGGTGGGTTATTTAATGCTAAAACGAGTTTAAACTTCAAACAACACCCCAAATCGCGCTCAAATTCGCGGCTGATCAAGGAGTCTGAACTGGGAGGTTCCTCACGAGCCGCGAAGGGAGGGGGTAAGTGTACGCGGGCCGTGACAAGGGAGGAGGGCCAAGTTTCATTTAGTTACAAATAGGCCCCTGAAGTTTGTTATTTTGTGTTTTTAAGTGATTTAGGGACTAGTTTCGCCATAAAAGCATAGTATAAGGGTAAATTAAGTATGATGAACATAATCAAAGTATAATTAAGCATTTGAATGTCGTATTTAAGTATTGTATACGTTCGTAATACGTTTTACGCACAAGTTTCAAGTATTTACAAGTTTAGCACATAGTTTCCAAGATTTACGAATAAGCATCAATTGTTTCACGAAATTGAATGTATGAGCAAGTATAAAGTATGTATAATATGTAATTAACAAAATACGATTTTTTTTTCTGATTCAAGTCTCGGATTTTACAACGATTACAAAGAAAGGATGATTACAAGTACACAAGACTTCCAAAAATAGAAATACAAGTAAGACTTTCTAATTATGGAAAGTACAAAGAAGCAGGGCGTTACAGTTTGGCTTCACCCCACCAAGGACATCTCATATCTGAAGGGTTTCCACATGATTAAACTATGTTTTCGCCTAAATCTGAACATTTTCAAAACTAAAGGGATTGAAAGATGGTTTCTGGCCTTCTTTCAACTCTCTTACACTCAATGCACTCAAAACCAATAGAATCGGAGCTCATTCATGCCTTCTACTCTCTCTAGTGATGTGCCGGTTGAGATTTGAATTCTATCTACGAGACGACCGACTTCTGCTTGAACATGAAACCACCCGTCATGAATAGTTAACTGATCGGGTTGGGGTGATTCCCGTCCGATCGGGTAACAGGAGTTTTATGGAGTTTCCGTTGTTTAACATGACGTCATACCACCTCGAGCAAACTACAAAACTTAACAAAATTCTCAAGTTCAAAACGATCAGGTTGTGGGATGGGATGCCGTCCGATCGGATTACCATCCGATCGTATCGCCATCCGGCCGGACCGCAATCCGATCGGACTGCATTTGAGGATTTTATACTCAAACAATTTTCAACGTGTTCAGTGCATAGTCAATTCCAACGGACTGTCACCCGATCGGTAGACCATTCGTTTGATGTTGATCCTGCTATGAACTTGTTCTTTGAGAAATACCTCCCCGGACAGATCGTCAGCCGATCGAACTGCCGTTCGATCGAACGACCTGAAAGGCAGAGATACTTCTCTGTTTTCAAAATGCTACAACGAAAACTTCAAAAGGCAAACCATCATACACAAACACATCCACCCAAAACAAGTGTCAATCCGACCGAATGGTCATCCGAATGGATGACCATCCGAACGGATTGACATCTGATCGAATGGCCATCCGTTCGAATAGCCATCCGGCCGGATGACCACTCGTCACTTGTTCTCTTTGCATCGTTTTACGCACCGCTTATCGCTTATGCTATCGTTCTGATCAGGCTAATCTCACTCTAGCGCTCCCTTCAATCCAATAACCTTCATCGTTGTGAGTATACTCGAACCCTTTTTGCTTTACGCACTTTTGGGTGTTACATACGTTACTTATTCTAAATCACATCAAACACACTACGCAAAACTTTAACGCTCACCGCTACTGCATGTTATACGTGACTCGATGAATGCTTGTTTGTTATGTTTACACATAGATTGTTGTCTACCTGCCTTAGCAACGATAGCACTATAGTTTGGACTCAGCACCTGTTCACTCAGGGGTTGTTAAGGACCATTACTCGCATGTTCGTAGTGATGAATATGTGTTGCGAACTGCCTTAAGTAGTCGACCCGCAGTCATTGGTATTAATAGGATCTTTGTCGATAACTTACGTGCTTCACATCACACGTTGTACGTGCTAGTTATGCGTAAACGATTTTGAACTCTATGATACTATCAAACTTGTATGCTCACCCTTACACTATGTGTATTGATTTTTTACTTTAACGTATGTGGTAGGTGCTTAAGATGCTAGGATGCTTGGTATGCTGTGTGATGAAATCGAGGCTAGGAAAGAATCTAGAAACAAACAAACAAAGTGTCTATTTTGAAATCTGAGTTATCGAATCAGTACTTGTTTGTGAGACAATTATCTGTAATAACTATTTATTTGGATATGTTATGGTATGGGACATGACGTTTTAAGTATCTGGTAATTAATAGTCGTTATGGATACTCATGGACAATCTGTTTCGCTCAGTGTCGCGCCCCGATTATTCCGCCATTGGTTGGGGTGTGACAGATTGGTATCAGAGCCATAACTACAGGGAATTAGGTAAGACTCGACCTAGTCCGGGCCGATGTCTTAGAAACGACCTAGTCTATAGCTTAAGTACCAACAGACCGACTTGTGCATACCCAGTGTGCACGAGCACACTTGCTTTTCCCCGCTCGCACTCGCTAAACACTATCACTACACACTAATGTTCGAAAATGAACGAGTGATAGGGTCGAGATTAGGTGTGAAAACCATAAACTCTCGACCAAACCACTTGTTCAACCCGCAATTTTATCCACAAACGGGGGAGAATTCGCGTTGAATCAGGGGTTAAATCCATACTTTAATGCATAACCCCCTACTTCATCAAAAACAAGGGACATAGTCGTTAAGTTAGGGGTGAAACCCGAATCTTGATGACTTGTTCCGTTCTTTATTGTGGTTTTACAAAATTCCACCAGAGTCTCGACGGACTCCAACGACTTGAAGTCACACAACGACCGGAAGGATGCGTGCCGACTACCCGGATTGAGGCAAGAGCATAGTCCAGAAGGTCGAAGTGTGTACCAAGAGTTCTTGTGAATAGTCAATGTCTATCGAGCGGAAGGATAACTTTGGGTAGTCAATGTCTATCGATAACTTTGGGTAGTCAATGTCTATCGAGCCTTAGACAATCTATTCTCGATTTTATGACGTTTTTATGTGGGTTTTATGTGTTTTATGTGATTTATACCTGTTTATGTGTTTCGATTTTGGTGATTAAACTCGCTTCTCGCTTTTGCTTGATCAACACACACGATTCGCACTGCACACCTACCTCGATACGCTAACAAATCGCTACTACTTGTGGATGATCGCATGCTATGATGTTACTTATGCTATACTACTTGCTATGCTACTCGCTATATCGCACGCGAAGTTTGAATGATAGGTTTCTGTATTCTGACTGCCTCTTGTGTTACTGTGCCTTACGTGCTTATGTTCATCTATGCTTATATATGATTCCGTGTTTATGTGCCTATGTGTTTATGTGATACATGATCGTGTTCCTGAGCTTTAGTAGTATTAGGCGTGTGAGGGAGATTCGACTACATTGTGTCTGAGTCCTATGACGATGTCTGTTGCAGATAATGTCGTCATCTAGATCCCGTCACTCTCAAACTGCCCGCTGAAACCAGAAAGACAAACGCCTTGCTGCTCTCGTCCGCTAAGCAGATAGCAAAAGTCATTCCTCAGATCGTTAGCGACCTACACGAGAATTCTAGCAAGTCTTCTGAAGAGTCAAGGACTTAAACTCCTAAAGCTGCTTTTAGCTTCAAGCAGTTCAAAGCTTGCGGACCGAAAGAATTTACTGGCGAAGATGGCCCTACGGCCTTGTTCCAATGGTTTGATTCGATCGAGGTCACCCTGCACCAGAGTGGCTGTCCCGATGATCTCCGCACTCTCAACGCAACCGGCATCTTCCAATCCCGAGCTTTAGATTGGTGGACGGCCGAGAGAAACAAAAGCGGAAATGATGCAGCTTACGGTTTGACGTGGGATGAGTTAAAGGACATCATGTTGGAAGAGTTCTGCCCTCCCCACGAGCGCCAAAAGTTGGAGGAAGAATTCTGGCATATCAAGCAGAAGGATGGTGACAATGCTGCTTTAACTGCTCGCTTCAAGCAGCTTAGCATAATCTGTCCTGATCAAGTTAAAACTCCTGATGTTACGATCAAGAAGTATATCCGAGCTCTGCCAGATTGTGTCGCAGACTTTGTGTAAACTTCAAAACCAGCAACAATCGAGTAAACCTACTTACTCGCTGGTGAGATCAATGATAAGCGAGTCAAGTCTGGTTACTGGGATAAAGTCTCCAAGAATCTGCATCAAGTCACCGCTGTTTCAACCACTGCAACCGCCGCTGAGACTACCGCCACCGCACCGCAATCTTCAAAGCTATCACGTCGTAAGAGGAAGAGCAACAGTAGCTCCAGCAACAAGAACTGTGCAGTTACTGCTGCACCACTTCAAACTGTACCAACCCAACCACAACCCCAACATCGCCAAATAGCGACGCTTGTGGCAAATGCACAGCCAACAAAACGTGCATACATTGGGCCACATCCGCTCTGCCCTACTTGTACCTTTCACCATCCGGTTGGTATCACTTGCAGATTCTGTGTGCATTGCAACATGTACAGTCATTTCACCGCCAACTGCCGCAATGGTCCTCGTCAAGCTCCAGCTCCAGCTACTGCTCAACAAGCTCTACTTCCTGCTCCTCAAGGCCAACAAGCGGCTCCTGCACCCACAATCACTGCTAGAGTTTGCTTTGCGTGCGGTGATCCCAACCACTTCGCAAATATGTGCCCGAATCGAGCGGTGAAGCAAGAGCCGCAACAGCAGTAGCCCCAGCAACAGCCTCAGCAACAACAGCAACAAGCAGCTCGTGCTTGAACTTTCGACATTAATGTGCGCCAGGCTCAGGCTGACAACAATGTGGTCAATGGTACATTCCTTATAAATGGTATTTATGCTTCATGTTTGTTTGATACTGGAGCCGATAACTGTTTTGTATCGTTTGAGTTCGAAAAGCTCCTTAATCGTAAGCGCGCCCATCTCCCCTCGACGTTCGATGTTGAAGTTGCCACCGGAAGAACCATCACCGTCAGTTCTATCCTACGTGACTGTACCCTCGATCTCAACGGTCACGTTTTCCCGATTGATCTCATTCCGATGCAACTCGGTAGCTTTGATGTCATAGTAGGCATGGATTTCCTTCGGGAGAATCATGCTGAAATTGTTTGTTTCGATAAGATGATTCGCTTTTCTCTCGCGAATGGAGATCAATTGTGCGTTTATGGTGAAGTCGCTTCGAAGAGATTACAACTCATGTCATGTGTCCAAGCTAGCAAGTATCTCCGCAAGGAATACCATGCTTTCTTGGCACACATCGTAGTAGCGGAGAAAAATGATGTTAAGGAGGTGGACCAGGTCCCCGTTGTCCTTGAGTTTCCCAACGTATTTCCTAACGATCTCCACAGATTGCCTCCGAGTTGTGATATCGACTTCCGCATCGACCTCATTCCTATAGCAAATCCTGTTGCTAGAGCTCCTTATCGACTCGCTCCGTCCGAAATGCGTGAACTATCGAGTCAGCTCCAGGAATTACTTGACAAAGGCTTCATTTGCCCTAGCACCTCTCCTTGGGGCGCACCAGTCCTTTTCGTCAAAAAGAAGGATGGGTTGTTCCGGATGTGCATCGACTATAGGGAGTTGAATAAGCTGACAATCAAGAATCGCTATCCCCTGCCCCGCATTGATGATTTGTTTGACCAGTTACAAGGTGCTACGTGTTTTTCCAAGATCGATCTACGCTCCAGTTACCACCAATTACGCATTCAAGAGGAGGATATACCCAAAACCGCATTTTGCACTCGTTACGGCCACTATGAGTTCGTTGTTATGCCTTTTGGTCTAACTAAAGCACCCGCGGTTTTCATGGATCTAATGAATCGCGTGTGCAAACCCTTTCTTGACCGCTTCGTCATCATGTTCATCGACGATATCCTGATCTATTCCAAGTCAAAAGCCGAACACTCGCAACATCTACGTTTTGTTCTCGAGCAACTCCAGGGGAATCGACTCTATGCCAAGTTCTCCAAGTGTGAATTCTGGCTGGAGGAAGTTCAATTCCTCGGTCACATTGTCAATAGTCAAGGTATTCACGTCGACCCCGCGAAGATCGAAGCTGTCAAGAGTTGGGTTACACCTAAGAACCCGACTGAAGTCCGTTCTTTTCTCGGACTAGCAGGCTATTATCGCCGATTTATCGAAAGATTCTCTAAAATCGTCGTGCCGCTTACTTCTCTCACGCACAAAGACAAGCCTTTTGTTTGGGGAACTGGACAAGAGACTGCCTTTCAAACCATCAAGCATATGCTTTGCAATGCTCATGTTCTCACTCTACCCGACGGAAACGATGACTTTATAGTCTATTGTGATGCCTCGAACCTTGGTCTTGGTTGTGTTCTCATGCAACGAGACAAGGTTATCGCTTACGCGTCTCGTCAGCTCAAGATCCACGAGAAGAACTACACAACCCACGATCTCGAGCTAGGTGCAGTTGTTTTTGCGTTAAAGATTTAGCGACACTACCTTTACGGTACTAAGTGTACGATCTTCACCGATCATAGGAGCCTACAACACATCTTTGACCAGAAGGAACTAATTATGCGTCAACGTCGGTGGGTAGAACTACTCAACGATTACGACTGTGAGATCTGCTACCATCCAGGCAAAGCAAACGTCGTTGCCGATGCTCTCAGTCGACGAAGCTATTTGCATAGCGTTCATAATGTCCAAGCCCAGCACAACCTCGAAGCTCTTATACGCGACGCTCAACATGCTTGTTTTACCGAACGAACCTTGAAGAAGGAGAGAATTCTTAATGACGGTGCTCAACTCGAGAACAAATCGAATGGTATATTTCATTATTTAGACCGAATTTGGATTCCCAAGCGTACCGATTTATGACAAATTCTGATGGACGAAGCTCACAAATCTCGATATTCTATTCATCCCGGAGCGGACAAGATGTACCAGGACATACGCTACAAGTACTGGTGGCCGGGTATGAAAAAGGATATCGCTATCTACGTTTCGAAGTGCCTGACTTGTTCCAAAGTCAAGGCCGAACATCAAAGACCCTATGGCTTATTTGTGCAACCCGATATCCGTATGTGGAAATGGGAGAGTATAGCTGTGGACTTCATAACGAAACTCCCGTGCACGCCATCAAGTCATGACAGTATCTGGGTGATCGTGGACTGTTTGACTAAGTCTACAGACTTTCTGCCGATATGAGAAGTCTATCAGGTAGAAAAATTAGCCCGAATCTACACCAATGAAATCATTTGTCGACATGGGACGCCTCGCGACATCATCTCTGACTGCGATGGTCGGTTTACCTCGCGTCTTTGGGAAACATTTCAATCTGCTCTCGGTACTACACATAATCTATGTACCGCTTTCCATCACCACACCAACGGTCAGACTGAAAGAACGATTCATACCCTTGAAGACATGCTCCGTTCATGTGTCATAGATTTCGGTGGTAATTGGGACGCATACTTACCTTTAGTCAAATTCTCATACAATAACAGTTATCACTCTAGCATTCAAATGGCACCATTTGAGGCATTATACGGAAGGAAATGTCGATCGCCTATTGTATGGCACGAGATCGGAGACGCGCAACTTACCGGTCCTGAGCTGTTGCAAGAAACGACTAACAAGATCCTCCAAATTCGAGATAATTTACTGAAAGCTCGGAGTCATCAGAAAAGTTACACCGATTGACGTCGCAAGCCCCTTGAATTTGACGTTGGCGATCACGTACTCCTAAAGGTTGCACCTTGGAAGGGGGTGATCATATTCGGCAAGAAAGGCAAGCTCGCGCCTCGAAATGTTGGGCCCTTCAAAATCCTGGAAAGGATTGGCAAAGTGGCATACAGACTCGAACTACCGGAGGAACTGAGTAACGTCCACCCGACTTTCCACGTCTCGAACCTCAGAAAGTGCCTAGCCGAACAGGAGTTACATGTCCCTCCAGGGGATCTACAAGTGGACGAAACATTACACTTCGTGGAAAAGCCTGTCGAGATCATGGGCTGAGAAACCAAGGTACTCCGACGCTCACGCATTCCCATTGTGAAGGTTCGCTGGGAAGGCAAACGAGGCATCGAGTTCACCTGGGAACTTGAAAGTGACATGAAGGCGAAGTACCCAAAACTGTTTGTTATGCCTACTTCTTAAATTTCGGGACGAAATTTCCTCAACTAGGGGAGGCTATAACACCCCGTGTTCTTAGAAGTCAAAGTCAAAGTCAAGGTTAACGTCAAAGGAAGAGAAGATTGCTAATTGCAATCTGCCGCTCCTTGCTCATCTACTGTTTTGACTCCTTTGACTTGTATATAATCCATTTATTTTATCGCATTAGATGTATTATGTGGAGTACTTGTTAATGATCGAGGTTTAATTGATATTTATTGCATGTTTTATCGCTTATCGCACTGCAATCGCACTCGCAACTCGAATTATGCGCTCTGGATATTGTTTTACGTGTGTGTGATTCTTATGTGCTACTTGTGCATGTTTACTTATGTTTATGTGTTGTGGTGATTAATCGAAACGCAATCGCAACTCTATCGCAATCGAATCGCAAACGCTAAGCGCAAGTTAATTATAGTGATTGTATGTTAGATATAGTAGTTAGGATTAATGGGTAATACTATCGCATTGCTCCCTCGAATCGCATCGCAACGCTCAACACGCGAATTGAAATGACAAAACTCAACGCGCCAAACACCCGGTTCGAGTGGCCACCCGATCGAGTGGCCATCCGATCAGACAGCCATCCGATCGGTGACCCACTCGACACGTGAGCAATTTCCTCTTTTGGAAACCCTATAAATACCCCCCACCTACCACATCATTTGATGTCACAGCTCCTTCACCCGAACCAGACGCTCAAGCACACTTTCCTCTCGATTCTTGCAAGTTTCTTCCGAAATCTTTGTACTTCCATGATCTACACGTGAATATTCATCTTTTTCACCGAACAATCTTCACTTTTAACCATGAAATCACTGGATTCGGGGTGTTCTAGGGTGATGTCATCATGGAGTTCTTATGAACTTCAAGGTTTGGCTTCACCCCACCAAGGACATCTCAGATCTGAAGGGTTTCCAGATGATTAAACTATGTTTTCACCTAAATCTAAACATTTTCAAAACTAAAGGGATTGAAAGATGGTTTATGACCTTCTTTCAACTCTCTTACACTCAATGCACTCAAAACCGATAGAATCGGAGCTTATTCATGCCTTCTACTCTCTCTAGTGATGTGCCGGTTGAGATTTGAATTCTATCTACGAGACGAACGACTTCTGGTTGAACATGAAACCACCCGTCACGAACAGTTAACTGATCGGGTTGGGGTGATTCCCGTCCGATCGGGTAACAGGAGTCTGATGGAGTTTCCGTTGTTTAACATGACGTCATACCGCCTCGAGCAAACTACAAAACTTAACAAATTTCTCAAGTTCATAACGATCAGGTTGTGGGACGGGATGTCGTCCGATCGGATTGCCATCCGATCAGATCGTCATCCGGCCGGACCGCAATCCGATTGGACTGCATTTAAGGATTTTATACTCAAACAATTTTCAACGTGTTCAGTGCATAGTCAATTCCAACGGACTGTTACCCGATCAGTAGACCATCCGTTTGATGTTGATCGTACTGTGAACTTGTTCTCTGAGAAATACCTCGCCGGACGGATCGTCAGCCGATCGAACTGCCGTTCGATCGAATGACCTGAAAGGTAGAGATACTTCTCTGTTTTCAAAATGCTACAACGAAAACTTCAAAAGGCAAACCATCATACACAAACACATCCACCCAAAACAAGTGTCAATCCGACCGAATGGTCATCCGAACGGCTGACCATCCGAACGGATTGACATCCGATCGAATGGCCATCCATTCGGATAGCCATCCGGCTGGATGACCACTCATCACTTGTTCTCTTTGCATCGTTTTACGCGCCGCTTATCGCTTATGCTATCGTTCTGATCAGGCTAATCTCACTCTAGCGCTCCCTTCAATCCATTAACCTTCATCGTTGTGAGTATACTCAAACCCTTTTTGGTTTACGCACTTTTGAGTGTTACATACGTTACTTATTCTAAATCACATCAAACACACTACGCAATACTTTAACGCTAATCGCTACTGCATGTTATACGTGACTCGATGAATGCTTGTTTGTTATGTTTACACATAGATTGCTGTGTACCTGCCTTTGCAATGATAGTACTATAGTTTGGACTCAACACCTGTTCACTCAGGGGTTGTTAAGGACCATTACTCGCATGTTCGTAGTGATGAATATGTGTTGCGAACTGCCTTACGAAGTCGACCCGCAGTCATTGGTATTGATAGGATCTTTGTCGATAACTTACATGCTTCACATCACACGTCATACGTGCTGGTTATCCGTAAACGATTTCGAACTCTATTATACTATCAAACCTGTATGCTCACCCTTACACTATGTGTATTGATTTTTACTTTAACGTATGTGGCAGGTGCTTAAGATGCTAGGATGCTTGGTATGCTGTGTGATGAAATCGAGGCTAGGAAAGAGTCTAGAAACAAACAAACAAAGTGTCTATTTTGAAATCTGAGTTGTCGGATCAGTACTTGTTTGTGAGACAATTATCTGTAATAACTGTTTCTTTGGATATGTTATGGTATGGGACATGACGTTTTAAGTATCTGGTAATTAATAGTCATTATGGATACTCATGGACATTCTGTTTCGTTCAGTACCGCGCCCCGATGATTCCGCCATCGGTTGGGGTGTGACAAAAGGGCACCTCCTAATTACCACGTTTACTTAGTTAATTATCGGGTCAAAGTACTTAACATAAAAAGTCAAACGGGTCAGTTTTTAAATAAATTTAAATATGATAATGTAGAGGTTATAAAATATGTTTTATCACTTTAATAACTTGGTAAACATTATTAGAACATGTCTAAACATGTTCAACCCGACAATTCTGAGTTTAGACTCTGTTCGCAACCAAAAGTCGCAAAAGCTTGACTTTTGCTTTGACTTTCTGTTCTGACCCGAACTAGCTTATTTTCTTTATGTATTAAGGTTCCTTTGTGACCATATTATATTGTAGTATAACCCTCGAGGTTATACTACATGGTCACCTAGTAATCTGAGTTTGTTTACTTGTTTCCATCATTATGCTAAATGTTGACTATTATGCCCTTGTAGTCAAAAAATGAAATTTTTACATAAACAAGCATGCAATTGAATTACATTTTAATTAGTAATATTAATTAACATATTTTGACACTTATATTCTGGTCATAAACTAAAGTTATATAATAAATCATAAAACATGTTTTATAAGGACTAAAATACCCTTTTGCATGCAAACTAAGTTTTAAACACAATTTTGACATAAAACTCATTACTCACTGTTAAGATATCATATTTAGGACTAATTGGGATTTCAAGTAAGATTACTTACTGAGTTTATGCATGAGTTTTCGTATTATATTAATAAATGAAGATTATGCTTTTCACACCTAAATTGGGTTTTAAATAAGATTAACATGCAAAAACATTTTGTTACTGATATGATATTATAAATAAATTATTTTAACCATTCAAAGCTGGTCATAACCTCAGAATTTCCTAAACATCGAAATAATTGTCATTTATCGATTTTTACGCTAATTAGGTGCATAGTATGGTTTAAAATCATATTTAGCACCCAAGAATTATTGCCTACTGGTTTTATAAATGATTTTTAATATTTTTATAGTAGGTATAAGTTATGAACTCAGAATACCTAATAAGTCCTTAAAACTATGTGTGAAATGACCAAAATGCCCCTACGGTGCATAGTTTGACCAAAAACCATAAACCACACGTATATATGATATCCTACTGTTATAAAAACATAAATTAAGTATTTTTACAGAAGGGTTATAACCAGAACCTCAGTTTGCATGTAAACCTCTTTTATAAATTATAAAATGACCAAAATGCCCTTATGAGGCTTCATTCGGTTTAAAATCTTTTTGGGCATATTTATTGATATCCTACTAATGTCATAACATATTTTAAGCAAATAACTTATGGAACTAATGTATGACTCATCCGGTTACCCGTTTATGCTTATACGCGTTCGGTACGGTTTATGTAACTAGTTTGCATAAATTAACCGAAACGGGTTTAACCTTATCATTTTAACTTCAAAATCCAGAATGCATTTAGTTTACCCATATAATACAAGTCTCCATACTTTTTGGGTCTAAATTACATTCCATTCCGGTCATCGCTTAATATAGCGTTTTATACCGTAAATCGTCCTTTAAACTAACCGATCTAAGTCTATGACTTAATTAAAACCCGTTAGTAATCTAATAGGTTAATAAAACCTCCGTTCGAGATTAGGAAGCCCCGATAAAAGCTACCTTCACGAGTCTAAGTACATTATATGGCTGAGTAGATAGATCTCGTATTTAGAAACTCAGGTAAATACTTTTAACTTATTTTCCCTTATACGGGCTTGGGATACGGTAAAATATTACCGCTTGGTCGGGTATGAGATCATTTAATCAGATTGTGCTTAATAAATCACATAACCCGTTTTAATCCATTTTGTTTGATAACATAAACATTGGGGGTTAATGCGACCGTGTCCTGGATATCCTCGGCTCATTTAATTGCAAATGGCCACGACTTAAGCACGAGGTGTAGGCATACACCTGACAGTTATGTATGTAAAAATATATACCCACATTGTTAGGGATAACTCCTTGTGGGTTTATATTAGTGGTGTGTCGGTTAATCATGTCTCGGCTTCTATACCGGGCCCTAAATGTATGACAAACATGTAAATCTGTATACAAGATTATAATATAATTGTCCCAAGTTATAAAAGAATTTTGTGCCTTGTGCATCTAAACCAAATTTCATAAATATTTTCAAAAGAGTCGGTTAATTGTATTTGCCAGTGTAAACTGACGTATTTTCAAAAGACTAAGTGACAGATACTACACGTACTAGGCTAGGAGCTTCTGGGCGTTAAGTAGAGGATCTTGCAAGTCCGTAATGCCTTAAGTCTGTTGAACATGTTTTGTATTATATTTAGATCCACCTGTGGATCCTTTCCTTACAACCGTCTGTATATTCTTTTATTCATACTTTAAACTTTCGGTTTGTAATAGTAATTTACCTTCCAAGCCTTCTATTGTCCTATAACTGTGTATATTTGACTATGATGATATCAACTACGTCACGATACTCTCCACCAGGCCCACCGGTTTGTGGTTAAAATATCGGTGTGTGACAAACTTGCTCGAAGGTTAAGGCCGAACATCAATGACCCTCTGGTTTACTCGAACAACCCGAAATCCCGATGTGGAAGTAGGAAAGCATAGCCATGGATTTTATATCAAAACTCCCTCGCACGCCTTCTAGTCATGATAGCATTTGGGTTATCGTTGATCGTCTTACGAAATCTGTTCATTTCATTCCAATACGAGAAGACTTTAAGGTTAAACGATTAGCACGAATCTATACCGACGAAGTCATTTGTCGACACGGGATGCCTTGTGACATCATCTCTGACCGCGATGGTCGTTTTACCTCACGTCTCTGGCAGACATTCCAATCCGCTCTCGATACGACTCTCAACCTCAATACCACATTCCATCCCCAGACCGATGGTCAGACGGAGCGCACGATCCGCACCCTCGAAGACATGCTTCATTCATGCGCTATAGATTTTGGTGGTAATTGGGATTCACATTTACCCTTAATAGAATTTTCGTACAATAATAGTAATCATGCTAGTATACAAATGGCACCCTTTAAGGCACTATACGGTAGAAAATGTCGATCGCCTATTGTTTGGCACGAGATCGGAGACACACAGATCACCGGTCCCGAGTTAATACAGGAAACGACATACAAGATTCTCCAAATAAGAGACAATCTCCTGAAAGCAAAAAGTCGTTAAAAGAGCTACGCCGAGAAACGCCGTAAGCCCCTAGAGTTCAAAGTTGGAGATCACGTCCTCTTGAAGGTTTCACCTTGGAAATGGGTGATCCGATTTGGAAAGAAAGGGAAACTAGCGCCACGTTACGTGGGCCCCTTTAAGATTCTGGAAAGAATTGGTAAAGTGGCTTACCGACTCGAATTACCGGTTGAACTCAGCAACGTGCACCCGACTTTCCACATCTCAAACATCAAGAAGTGTCAAGCTGAAGAAAATCTTCATTGATCTCTTGAAGACTTGCAAATAAATGAGACACTGCACTTCGTGGAAAAGCCAGTAGAAATCATAGATCGAGAAACCAAGAAACTTCGACGTAGTCGCATTCCCATAGTGAAGGTTAGATGGGAAGGCAAGCGCGACGCCGAGTTCACTTGGGAACTCGAAAGTGATATGAAAGCTAAATATCCACAGTCCTTTGTTACGTCTACCACTTAATTTCGGGACGAAATTCCCTAAAGTAGGAGAGACTGTAACAACCTGACTTTCGGTTGTTCCTACTTTATCGTTGATTCATTCGTAAACGCGTGTACTCCGAGGTTCGATGATTAACCCTTGGTTAACTACATTTTTAAACGCATTTTATATCACTTATTTATCACATTTAAACGCTTATTGCTTAAACGCTCATCGTGTTGCAACCCCCGACCCCTGCCTCGGGAGACGGGCGGCCGCGGCCTACTCAGAGATGGTGGTATCGGTGTTTATCATTATTTGGCAGCGGAATTTTCATCAGGACCGTAGTTATGAAATATTTTATCAGAGTAAACACCACATTTTATATTAATAAACATAATGGGATAAAACCCAAGTTTTCATTACAAACATGTTTATAGGGATAAACCCTAATTTATTGAATAAGACATCTTTCTTTATTAGGTAACTTTTTTAGCCACATTTTTTCAACCCTTCAGTGCTCTCCAGCTGGCTTCTATTTGGCTTTCACATTTTGTTACGTGAAACGTGTTTAAAAACATTTGTCAGTGGGAAATACTAGTGAGTGAATCCCAGTTTAATCAAAAAAGAGTTTTATCATTTTACAGTATTAAGAGCAATTACAATGTTTACATCAACACAATTACTCATTCAGTATTGTCAATCCTGATTGGTGGGTCATATTACACATTGGCTATCTCGTTGTCCAATGGTAACGTGTTCCACATTTTGTATACAAAACCCCAACATGCCGGCAGTAATTGAAGAATTACAAAGACTCAATCACTGCTAATCACATTGTAAAATATTCAAGGTTTTGTAAAAACATTTTTGCAAAAAGGAGATTACTCACATTGCTAGTTTAGACTATTCCTGGTGTTTTTCCTAGTTATAATCTATTAATTAAAACAATGCACATGCGTTAGTATAATAACCCAATATTTACATTAGTTATACCCTCCCCGAGACAGAACTCCAACAACTATGTCGGGTGGAACCTCGACAGCCGTTACGGAGCACTAGATCAATCGGGCAGCGTATCTAATACGTAACCGGGGGTTATAATACTTACAACGGGGCAGAACTTCGCTAATTAGGGAGTTATAACACCCGATTATAGTGTCTACACTTTAGAAAATGAGAGAGAAAGAAAAAGTTTGAGCGAGTTGGGACTGAGGTCGATTGCTTCTATTTATAGGGCTGATATTTGAGTTTGACGCGCCCCGCGTAAGCCGAAGGCTTAGCCTTCGCGGCACGCGATGTAGACCATGTAGGGCCTAGCTTGGTCGACTCAGTATACTAGCTCCAACACGTTGCTGACACGTGGCCGCACCGGGAGTGGCCTGGTGGTTGACCTGTCCCGCCCCGTGACGAAACTGGAAGAGGGCTACGCGGCCCGCGAGCGCTTGCTGAATTTTTGTTTTTAATTAATTTTTATAAAAATAAAGGTATTTATGGTTATTTCCCGTATACGGGGTGTATTTTAAGACGTATAGGGATATTTTAAATATATTAGGGGTGTCAGTAAATAATTTAGGAGGGTTGTTATATCCTCCCCACCTTGTTTTAGAACTCGTCCTCGAGGTCTACTGGAACAGGTGTGGATACTTCCTTTGCATTTCAGATTCAAGCTCCCATGTGTATTCTGGTCCTCTCTTGGAATCCCATTTTACTTTGACTAAAACCAATCTCTTGTGTTTGAGGTTCTTGACTTTCCTGTCTTCAATTTGTAGAGGCTTTTTTACAAACGTTAGCTTTTCATTTACCTCTATATCCTTAAGAGGCACTACTAGTGATTCATCGGCTAAACACTTTTTGAGATTGCATACATGAAATACATCATGTATTCCTGCCATTTCCTCTGGCAGTTGTAGCTGATAAGCTACTGGTCCTATTCTTCTGATAACCTCAAATGGTCCAACATACCTGGGGCTTAGCTTTCCCCTTTTGATGAATCTTACCATTCCTTTCCAAGGAAAGACTTTTAATAACACATTGTCACCTACCTGAAATTCTAACGGCTTTCTCATGTTATCAGCATAACTCTTCTGTTGATCATGTGCTGCTTTTAGTCTTTCCTTGACTTGAATGATTTTGTCCGTGGTTTCTTGCATTATTTCAGGTCCAGACAATTGCTTTTCTCCAATCTCTGCCCAACAGATTGGAGTTCGGCACTTTTGTCCATAAAGTGCTTCGAATGGTGCAGCATTAATGCTGGTATGATAGCTGTTATTGTAGGAAAATTCTATTAATGGTAAATGATCGTCCCAATTTCCTCCGAAATCAATTACACAAGCTCTAAGCATATCTTCCATTGTCTGAATTGTCCTTTCACTTTGTCCATCCGTTTGAGGATGATAAGCGGTGCTTAGATTTAGCTTGGTTCCCATTGCTTTTTGGAAACTTGTCCAAACATGAGAGGTAAAACGACTATCTCTATCAGAAACAATTGATAAAGGAATTCCATGTAATGAAACTATTTCATTTACATATAACTTGGCTAGTTGTTCAATACTGAAAGTTTCCTTCATTGGTAGGAAATGAGCAGACTTGGTTAGTCTATCCACAATCACCCAGATTGTGTCATTACCTTTTCGTGTCTTGGGTAATTTGATAACAAAATCCATTGTTATCAATTCCCATTTCCATACTGCCATTTCCAATTGTTGCAACAAACCTGAGGGTTTCTGATGTTCAGCTTTGACCTGTGAACAGGTTAGACACTTAGCAACATAAGCTGCTATATCCTTTTTCATTCCTATCCACCAGAAATTCTATCTTAAGTCCTGCTACATCTTATCACTTCCAGGATGCATCGTATATTTAGACTTATGGGCTTCTTCTAATATACGGTGGCGTAGGTTTCCTAATTTGGCTATCCACATCCTTTTCTTATGGAATCTCCAAATTCCATCCGTTCCTTGTTCTAATTCCTTAATCATTCCTTTCAATTTTTCAGTATCATCCTTGATAACTGATTCTTGTACTTCTCTACTCTGTTCATTTAAATTTATCTGCAGATTTAATTTAAGAGAACGTACTCTTTTTGGATTTTCGTGGTACTTTCGACTTAAAGTACTCTTTTTGGCTTTTCGTGGTACTTTCGGCTTTTCGTGATGAGCAACTACGTTGGCCTTTCCTTCATGATACTGGATAGTACAATCATAATCGCTAAGAAATTCCATCCAGCGTCTCTGTCTCATATTATGTTCTTTTTGCCCAAAAATGTACCTTAAACTCTTATGATCAGTGAAGACAACAAATTTATTTCCATATAAATAGTGTCTCCAAATCTTAAGGGCAAAAATTATAGCTCCTAACTCTAAATCATGTGTTGTATAATTTTCTTCATGATTCTTAAGTTGTCTAGAAGCATAGGCTATAACCTTTTGACGTTGCATTAACACACATCCATACCCTAACTTAGAACCATCACAATAGACTTCAAAGTCTTTCGTTCCTTCTGGTAATGCTAGTATGGGCGCGTTGGTTAATCTTTTCTTAAGAATTCTAAAGGCTTCTTCTTGTTTTAGTCCCCATTCAAACTTAACAGATTTACAGGTTAGCTTAGTTAAGGGAATGGCTATTCTAGAAAAAATCTCAGATAAATCTTCTATAATAACCGGCTAGTCCTAGGAAACTTCTACCTCGGTTGGCGACTCAGGGACTTTCCATTTAGTAATTGCCTCAATCTTTGTGGAATCCACATGAATTCCTTCATGGTTAACTAAATGTCCAAGAAATTGCACTTCTTCTAACCAAAATTCGCATTTTGAAAATTTAGCATAAAGCTTTTCTTTTCTCAGCAAATTTAGGAGTGCATGCAGATGGGCTGCATGTTCCTCTTGACTCTTCGAGTAAATTAGAATATCATCTATAAATACAATTATGAATTTATCCAAATATGGCTTATATATTTGGTTCATCATGTCCATAAATGTGGCTGGGGCATTGGTTAAACCAAATGGCATGACAGTAAATTCATAATGGCCATACCTTGTTCTGAAAGCGGTCTTAGGAATGTCTTCTTCTTGTACCTTTAATTGATGATATCCTGAGCGTAAATCGATCTTTGAGAAAAATCGAGCTCATTGTAATTGATCAAACAGATTGTCAATTCTCGGTAATGGGTACCGAATCTTAATCGTGACCTTATTCAATTCGTGGTAATCAATGCACATACGCATTGATCCGTCTTTCTTCTTGATAAACAATATCGGTGCTCCCCGTGGCGTTGAGCTTGGCTGTATGAATCCTTTTTCCAACAGTTCATCTAACTGTTTCTTTAATTCTTGCATTTCTGCGGGTGCCAAATGGTAGGGTGCCTTGGCAATTGGTGTTGTTCCTGGTAGCAGATGGATTCTGAATTCGACTTCCCTGTCTGGCGGTAGTCCTGGTAGTTCTTCAGGAAATACATCTGAAAATTGAGATACTACGGGGATATCTTTTAATTCTTTTCCTTTAGTGTGAATGAATATGGTGTGACACCTGTGTCACTTCAACCATTAAACAAATGCCAAACCAATGAAATATTGTATTTCATACTTGGGATTTGTAAAAATATGTGTATCGTTTGCACATATCAACTCTTGTTCGATTTTAAGCTTTAAATCGCTTTCTGGAGGGTTATACGCGCTCTGATGCGTAAATATAACCAGTTTAAATCCAACGAACACTCCGGAATAGTGAAATAGGCTTAACATACCTTAAATAACCTTTACATAACTTAGAAATAAGTTTTGAAGGCTTTGGTATGGCAAAAACAAGTTAATTCGCTTACAGGGACTAAACTTGACAAACTGCGAAAGTATGCCAATTTGAACTGTAACAGCCATTCCGGAACATGACCATAAGTTAAACACACCTTAAATATCCTTTAAATAGATTATAAATAGGCTTTGAGGGGTTCGGTGTGCTAAAATAAACTTTTGGGTCATTCAGGGACTAAAAGTGTCAAAAAGTGCATAAGTTTGCATTTTCGCGCATATCTTACGTTCTGAATACATCCGGACATCCAAAAATTTATGTAAGCACTAAAATATTTTATTTTAGTGTTTGGCATGAGAAAAATCCATTCGTCGCGCAATTTGGATCGTTTTTCGCGCTTATGCGCATTCCGTCGTAATTAAGCGAACATCGCGATCGTACGACCAAACGAACCAACATCCGGCATATTTTTGAGCATGTTTCATGTCCACAATGTTTAGGAATCATTTTAGGGCCTTAAAGTTGGCTCTACGGGCGTTAGAAGTGTCGGAAATGGCATAAACACATAACAGGGACTGAAACTGTCATTTAACAAACTTGGTTCTGATCAGACATGGCCATGCGGCCCGCGTAAGGTTTGTGTGAATCTTTACGCGGCCCGCGTCAGGCTCCCAGAAAAATAAGACTGATTAGTCAGCAGATTTCAGCTGATTAAACCTCATCCACACACTCACACTTGCCCTTTCAGCTCATTAGGGGCCATTTTTAGTCACCACAACATTTCAACAAGTGTACGCACGAGATTCGATCACGTTATTCAAGAAACGATCTTAACGGTTCGGGAAATACTATAAATACTCCACCCCCATTTGCTTCAAACTCACTAGAATCTGATCTAATGTGCTCTAAGTTGAAACCTTTGTTTCATACCTGAGCTATTTTGATCTAGATTAGCATTCGGGGACCCTTCGTAAGTATTCTTTCGTCCTTTATTGCTTTTCGAGTCTGAAAGTCAAACTTTGTTTGACTTTCTGCATTGACCAGATTATGGTCAATGCGAAGTTCGTTTGAACTTCGCAACGTGATTGTAATCACGATGGTTATAGTCCCTTGTGACTATGCCTAATGATTACCACGTTGTCTAGGGTCGTAAGGGTAAGCGATCTAATAAATCGCTTATACCTTCGAACCCGACCCATTTGGTCGATCATTAGGATCCGACCAAACACATTAGGTGACCATAGTATATAGGGAATAACCCTCCGAGGTTATACCTTATGGTCGCTTCGTTTGAGTAGTTGTATGATAGGTAGTTTATATGCCTTAGGTAAATTACCAGAATACCCTTTTCATGTATAATTGGTAATTAAGCATATGTAACCTAAACTTTTGTCACATAACTGATTATGTAACATGTTTAGGCATATAACACTTGTCATAGGTCTAGTTAGACGTCTCGAGTGCGCTTTTGCGCACACGACGCGTTCAAGTAGCATAAGCTACCTAAACGGGTCGTAATGGGTCGAAAGCACTTAGGTTAGGTTCCGTTTTAGTATGTAGGCTTTGTTAAACCATATGACACGAGTCTCCATACTCGTTTGGTTTACGAACCCTCATTCTATCTAAATCCTCCGATTTTGGTCCGGTTTATTAACGTAGTTACCTATATTAGGTGCCGTTTGATTTCTGTGATCTCTAGCATTGTTTGGTTGTTACTCAAGGACTACTGAGCAATCTCAAGTGAGTATACTCGTATTCCCCCTTTACTTTGACCACTTTTTGGGGTGTAACATGTTTACTTATCAAAACTTACACATGAACATTTTGCTTAAACACATGAACATTCCTATAACATGCTTGTATACGTGATTGCTTGATACTTTAAACTTGGGTTGAGGACATTATGTGTTGAACTTATCATTAACTTCGTACGAGCCTAACCATGACATATGTAGCGCTATAGGATTAGACACCCCATTCCTGTTGTCATGGAATGTCTGAAACCAATTTGTTTCTCCATCCAAATAGGGATTGCCTTTGTGGTATCCTTATAGTCTCAAAGGTGTAGTTTGATGCACTAGGTCTGAATGAATTCTTAAATCACACATTTAAAGTATATTTTGATATACTCCCAAAAGTGTAGTTTGATATACTCTCATGTGTGGTATTGTACAAAACCAACATATATTTATTATTTATCACATCCAAGGCATATTTTGATATGTTATTTATGAAACCCAAAACATATTTTTATATGTTATTTATGAAACCAAAACATAGTTTAATATGTTATTTACAAATCCAAAAGTATACTTTTAATATGCTACTATAAGGTTATTCGTTTAACCTTACATTATTTTACAAAGCATAACTTTTGATTTATTCAAACACTTTGTTTTGTACATTTTTACTTGTGGTTTAAGAAATCTCATTTTACTTACCATACATAACTTTTGTCTACACATTACATGGTTTACATTTAACTTGAGTTATACAATAACATTGGACTATTGGTTTAAACATGAACATTCTATATTGGTGGTTTGGTTTGAGTAAGTGACTTAAGTAACGAGGCGTATGTTATATGATACAAGCATGGTGGATACGCCGCTGGTACTTCCTATATATAAGTGTTTGTATGGTATTACTTATCGTAGCGTTATTTGAATCATTTCAATTTAAGTCATATAACATTTTATACAAATAACATACTTTTCATAAGACATTGTTTTACAACAACTTATCTTATACAAACTCATTTTACATGGTTATTCATTTAACCATACATTATTCTCTTATTTATACATACCATCTGAACTTATTGTTTTTCAAACGATTTACAAAACAAATCAATTTACAAGATTCATGACTGACTTTTGCTAAACAACATTTTCTAAACTTGCAAGTCATGAATCCTATTTTCACAAAACCTATGTATCTCACAGGCATTTTTATGCTGACGTACCTATTTTTACACATGTTTCAGGTACTGCTTTGCAATGATTGTTGATACATGCTACATTTAGGATGGACTCGTGCCTTAGCAACTTTAAAACTTGGAAGATCATAGTTGTACTTATTTGATTGTATTAAAACAATGAGTTCATTTATTCAATAAAACGAAATTATTTATACCATGGTTATGAAACGATTAATTCTGTTACAACACTCCCCAACGTTTCCGCCACGTTACGTTGTCTCACGTGGTCGGGGTGTGACAGAAAAGTTGGTATCAGAGCCAATGGTTATAGAGAATTAGGTTATTAGTAATGCTTTGACCTAGACTATAACCTTCCTAGGACCCTAACACAAGTTTTCTTGTGTTTATTTTTAAAAACAATACCGTCACTTATTCTTAGGTGACAACCACAATAAGAACACAACTTTCTATCCCGCTTTGAAAACTAATCATCTGTTCTAGGATGATTTATTATATTGTTTTGAACCCTCTAAGTTTTCAAATCCCGTCAAAGTTGGTCTAAATAATGTGAACACGTGCAAACTGGAAGGGTGGGTGCCTGTACCCTGAGTTTTCTGTCTAAGGCTAGAGTGTTCATACAAATCCACATAATCGGACCAGTCACTCTTACCTGGGAACTCTTGGGGTGAGTGTCCACTTATAGGCGAGCATGTCTTCGTGATACATTATTTTAGACCTATTTACTTTGATTAATCACTGGGGTCGTTTGTTGCTTTGTAGTAACAAACAAATGACCACTATCCTTGCTTTCATCAGATTTGTTTCATCTCATTCTTTTCGTCTAATTCTCTCACTCGTTTCCTTTCATGTTCCTCTTTTAGAATGCCTCCTCGACGCGACAATCAGATGGCGAATGCCGAACTAGCGGAAATCATCGCACAGCAAATGGCTGCTGCCTTCCCAAATCTTTATGCTCAAATGATGCAAGCCATCAACAACAACAATGCTCCATGCAATTTCAAGAATTTTAACTCGGCTAAACCGCTCAAGTTTAGTGGTTCTGAGGGAGCAACTGGGTTTCTTCAATGGTTCGAGAGCATTGAGAATACTTTCCGTCACGTTCAGTGTCCTGAAAATCGCAAGATCGAGTTTTCTTCGAGTGTGTTTCAGAAGAGGGCTCTTACGTGGTGGAACGGGGTTATGAGAGACCGCGGTGCTGAGGTTGCATTAGCACAGACTTGGGCTGAGCTTAGGGCTCTTATGATGAAGGAATTCTGTCCTCGTCATGAGCTAAGGGCTCTAGAAAGGGAATTTGATGATTTGAAGCAAGACAGTGGGGAACATCGAGCCTATACTGACCGCTTTGAGGAATTGAGCTTGTTATGCCCTACTATGGTTACGCCTTTGGATAAGGCGATTGAGAAATACATTGATGGTCTTCCTGACGTAATTCAGGATATCGTTACTGGAAGCAACCCTACTACTGTCAGACAAGCCATTGAATTGTCTGCTACTCTAACTGAATCCCATATCAGGAAGCATAAGCTGTTTCGGAAGGGCGACCCAAGACCATATGACAAGACTGCTCAAGTGGAACCAAAGGAAGAACATGCTGAGGTATCCAAGAAGAAGAAGCGCAAAGCCTCTCAAAACTACGCTGTAACTGCTCAAGACAAACAGGTTGCACCAAACCAGCAAGCACAACCTCGCAAAAGGCAAAACTATGTTGGTACTGCACCTTTGTGCAACAAGTGCAACCGTCATCATTTAGAGCAAGAGCAGTGTCACAAATGTACCCACTGTGGGCGGTTGGGACATTTGATCAATGTTTGTCGTTATGCAAATCAAGCTGCTGCAAACCCTGCTGCTTTTCAAGCACGGTTCCCTCCGGGGTCATGTTATAACTGTGGTGACCTTACCCACTACAGAAACAATTGCCCAAGACTTGTTAACGCACCTCCAGCGCGAGGACGAGCATTTAACATCAATGAGGCAAACATGAACAATGATGCAGCAGTGAACAATTAGTGTTTTGTATTTTCATTGGTTGTTATCTTTTGACACTTCAAGACCATTCGGTTGTTACATAAATAAAGATTTGTTGTTCTTATTTCTGCAAAAAAATTATGCGTTTATATGAATGATTGATGCAACCTTATGATGTCAACCCAAATACAAACTACTCGTGTGGTTTTGTCATTTTATGATCACTTGTGATCTCCCCAAGAACCTTAAACACTCATTTCTTTTAATAAACAAAGCCAAACTCTTATTGAAAATCCTTCTATCTTTATAGATGGATCCTTGAAAATTATTAATGTGCCAAATGAAATCCATGGATTGGATTCCTAGTGTGCTTTCAATGTCCATACCTGAAGATAACAAATTAAAGAATCAATTTAACTAAATTGTGCTTATATGTTTTCTTACATGTTTTGTGGTTATATGTGATCCATCCAAATCCTCGTAGAATCTTTCATATCTCATACGAGAGATTCATAATAGGATATCCAAAGATACTATCTTAAATCCTTAATGGACTTCAACATTGTAGTTAAGTCCCTTGGGTTTTAAAGTACTATTCTAAAATTTGGACCCCTTGAGTGGTCTAGATAAACAGATTGATTTGAAAATCTGATTAGAAATATCATGTGATGACTAAAAAAGATCCCTTAAGTGGTCTATTTAAGGAGATCGTACGACGATCTAGTTAAGAAGATCATGTGTTGATCTAGTTGAAAGGCTCGTTCGATGATCTAATTAAAAGGACCCTTTGGTGGTCTAGTCAGGTCGCTTCATATTTATTCAAGTGATTTTTTTTCCTACGCATTATGAAATGAACTGTGCGGACTATGCAAGGAATTACGTAATTATGGAGGCCTACATAATTATGGAATTCAGTGCACAGAAACCACAAGAAGTTTTGTCATGTGTTAAAGACCTATAGTGACAAGAATAATGATACGGGAGAAGTCTTGGACCTTGACCGATGTCATTTTATCTTACACTCCCCAATTCTGATTTCAAGCACACACCAAGTTTCCTATGATAAGTTTTCATAAGAAACGTTCTTCTGTCCGTAGTTCAAAATTCCATGTTTTACTATTACAAGGAATTCACTTTGAGGGTTAACAAAATTCGCTAAGAGTCCTAACATGGCCCAGAGTTTTACTTAAGGGTTCAATGGATCTATTAGAAGGCGAAACCGTCACAGCTGTCTTCACAAATTTCCTCTGGAATTAAATTTCGGGACGAAATTTCCTAAAGTAGGGGAGACTGTGACACCTGTGTCACTTCAACCATCAAACAAATGCCAAACCAATGAAATATTGTATTTCATACTTGGGATTTGTAAAAATATGTGTATCGTTTGCACATATCAACTCTTGTTCGATTTTAAGCTTTAAATCGCTTTCTGGAGGGTTATACGCGCTCTGATGCGTAAATATAACCAGTTTAAATCCAACGAACACTCCGGAATAGTGAAATAGGCTTAAGATACCTTAAATAACCTTTACATAACTTAGAAATAAGTTTTGAAGGCTTTGGTATGGTAAAAACAAGTTAATTCGCTTACAGGGACTAAACTTGACAAACTGCGAAAGTATGCCAATTTGAATTGTAACAGACATTCCGGAACATGACCATAAGTTAAACACACCTTAAATATCCTTTAAATAGCTTAGAAATAGGCTTTGAGGGGTTCGGTGTGCTAAAATAAACTTTTGGGTCATTCAGGGACTAAAAGTGTCAAAAAGTGCATAAGTTTGCATTTTCGCGCATATCTTACGTTCTGAATACATCCGGACATCCAAAAATTTATGTAAGCACTAAAATATTTTATTTTAGTGTTTGGCATGAGAAAAATCCATTCGTCGCGCAATTTGGATCGTTTTTCACGCTTATGCGCATTCGGTCGTAATTAAGCGAACATCGCGATCGTACGACCAAACGAACCAACATCCGGCATATTTTTGAGCATGTTTCATGTCCACAATATTTAGGCATCATTTTAGGGCCTTAAAGTTGGCTCTACGGGCCTTAGAAGTGTCGGAAATGGCATAAACACATAACAGGGACTGAAACTGTCATTTAACAAACTTGGTTCTGATCAGACATGGCCATGCGGCCCGCGTAAGGTTTGTGTGCATCTTTACGCGGCCCGCGTCAGGCTCCCAGAACAGATAAGACTGATTAGTCAGCAGATTTCAGCTGATTAAACCTCATCCACACACTCACACTTGCCCTTTCAGCTCATTAGGGGCCATTTTTAGTCACCACAACATTTCAACAAGTGTACGCACGAGATTCGATCACGTTATTCAAGAAACGATCTTAACGGTTCGGGAAATACTATAAATACCCCACCCCCATTTGCTTCAAACTCACTAGAATCTGATCTAATGTGCTCTAAGTTGAAACCTTTATTTCATACCTGAGCTATTTTGATCTAGATTAGCATTCGGGGACCCTTCGTAAGTATTCTTTCGTCCTTTATTGCTTTTCGAGTCCGAAAGTCAAACTTTGTTTGACTTCCTGCGTTGACCAGTTTATGGTCAATGCGAAGTTCGTTTGAACTTCGCAACGTGATTGTAATCACGATGGTTATAGTCCCTTGTAACTATGCCTAATGATTACCACGTTGTCTAGGGTCGTAAGGGTAAGCGATCTAATAAATCGCTTATACCTTCGAACCCGACCCATTTGGTCGATCATTAGGATCCGACCAAACACATTAGGTGACCATAGTATATAGGGAATAACCCTCCGAGGTTATACCTTATGGTCGCTTCGTTTGAGTAGTTGTATGATAGGTAGTTTATATGCCTTAGGTAAATTACCAGAATACCCTTTTCATGTATAATTGGTAATTAAGCATATGTAACCTAAACTTTTGTCACATAACTGATTATGTAACATGTTTAGGCATATAACACTTGTCATAGGGCTAGTTAGACGTCTCGAGTGCGCTTTTGCACGCACGACGCGTTAAAGTAGCATAAGCTACCTAAACGGGTCGTAATGGGTCGAAAGCACTTAGGTTAGGTTCCGTTTTAGTATGTAGGCTTTGTTAAACCATATGACACGAGTCTCCATACTCGTTTGGTTTACGAACCCTCATTCTATCTAAATCCTCCGATTTTGGTCCGGTTTATTAACGTAGTTACCTATATTAGGTGCCGTTTGATTTCCGTGATCTCTAGCATTGTTTGGTTGTTACTCAAGGACTACTGAGCAATCTCAAGTGAGGATACTCGTATTCCCCCCTTTACTTTTACCACTTTTTGGGGTGTAACATGTTTACTTATCAAAACTTACACATGAACATTTTGCTTAAACACATGAACATTCCTATAACATGCTTGTATACGTGATTGCTTGATACTTTAAACTTGGGTTGAGGACATTATGTGTTGAACTTATCATTAACTTCGTACGAGCCTAACCATGACATATGTAGCGCTATAGGATTAGACACCCCATTCCTGTTGTCATGGAATGTCTGAAACCAATTTGTTTCTCCATCCAAATAGGGATTGCCTTTGTGGTATCCTTATAGTCTCAAAGGTGTAGTTTGATGCACTAGGTCTGAATGAATTCTTAAATCACACATTTAAAGTATATTTTGATATACTCCCAAAAGTGTAGTTTGATATACTCTCATGTGTGGTATTGTACAAAACCAACATATATTTATTATTTATCACATCCAAGGCATATTTTGATATGTTATTTATGAAACCCAAAACATATTTTTATATGTTATTTATGAAACCAAAACATAGTTTAATATGTTATTTACAAATCCAAAAGTATACTTTTAATATGCTACTATAAGGTTATTCGTTTAACCTTACATTATTTTACAAAGCATAACTTTTGATTTATTCAAACACTTTGTTTTGTACATTTTTACTTGTGGTTTAAGAAATCTCATTTTACTTACCATACATAACTTTTGTCTACACATTACATGGTTTACATTTAACTTGAGTTATACAATAACATTGGACTATTGGTTTAAACATGAACATTCTATATTGGTGGTTTGGTTTGAGTAAGTGACTTAAGTAACGAGGCGTATGTTATATGATACAAGCATGGTGGATACGCCGCTGGTACTTCCTATATATAAGTGTTTGTATGGTATTACTTATCGTAGCGTTATTTGAATCATTTCAATTTAAGTCATATAACATTTTATACAAATAACATACTTTTCATAAGACATTGTTTTACAATAACTTATCTTATACAAACTCATTTTACATGGTTATTCATTTAACCATACATTATTCTCTTATTTATACATATCATCTGAACTTATTGTTTTTCAAACGATTTACAAAACAAATCAATTTACAAGATTCATGACTGACTTTTGCTAAACAACATTTTCTAAACTTGCAAGTCATGAATCCTATTTTCACAAAACCTATGTATCTCACAGGCATTTTTATGCTGACGTACCTATTTTTACACATGTTTCAGGTACTGCTTTGCAATGATTGTTGATACATGCTACATTTAGGATGGACTCGTGCCTTAGCAACTTTAAAACTTGGAAGATCATAGTTGTACTTATTTGATTGTATTAAAACAATGAGTTCATTTATTCAATAAAACGAAATTATTTATGCCATGGTTATGAAACGATTAATTCTGTTACAACACTCCCCGACGTTTCCGCCACGTTACGTTGTCTCACATGGTCGGGGTGTGACATATGGAAATCATATACACTATTGATCCCTTTCTTGCACAACTTGCAGTTTTCATCACAGAGATGAATTTTGTGTGTCTAGTTGGCTTATCTCCTTTAATTGTGATCTTTTCACCTTCTGGTGAATTTACTTGTATTGACTTTTGATCACATAGAATACTGTCTTTATTGACTATTAACCAATCCATTCCTAATACAATATCATATCCAGCCAGATTCATTAGATACAGGTTTGCAATAAACTTTTGATTTAAAATTTATATTCTTTCTCCCTGCAAGATTTCAAAAATCTTAATGGTTTCTCCATTTGTTGTTTCTACCAAACATTCTTGTTGAAGTTTAGTTAATGGTTGGTTGAGAATTTTTCAAAATGAAGTATTAATAAAACTTTGGTTTGCACCAGAGTCAAATAATACTTTAGCAAATACGTCATTAACTAAAAACGTACCGGCAATCACGTATGGGATCATCTTTGCTTCTTCTGTAGTCAAAACAAATGCTCTAGCATTCTTAGTAGTCTTGTTGTTTGTGGTCGGAGCTAGTTTTGGACAGTTCGGCTTGATATGACCTTGTTCTCCGCAGTTATAGCATATCATATTGTTAGGTTTCTTCCTGCAGTCTTCTTCCTTGTGTCCTGATATTTTGCAAAAATTGCAATATATAGTGCATCTTCCCGAATGCTTTCCTTGGCAATATTTGCAGTAAGGAGCAGAGGTAGAACCTATATTTTTCCCACGATTGGAATTTCCGTAGCGAAATTCTTGGGTAAGCTTTTGAGCTAGGTGTTCTCTTCTTGGGTACACACTAATTCATCAGTCAAGGTATTTGCTAGTTCTACAGCTTCTTCTATATTCGGTGGTCTAGCTGCCTTGACTACATGCCTAATTTCAACAATTAATCCCCAGATATAACGGGAGATTAACACTGGTTCTGGTGATGCTAGGGTTGGCACTATTCTAGCATATTCAAATAATGTAGTAGTGTAACCCTTGTTGTCTACTCCAGTCATTCTAAGGTTTAAGAATTTATTAGCTATCTGCTCCTTTTCATTGGGTGGACAGAATTTCCTTTCTACCATATCTTTAAACTCAATCCATTCCATATTATAAACCCTGTCACTTCCCCTAGTCTGGAGAATAGTATTCCACCATTCCAGAGCTGCATTCTTAAACAGATTGGAAGCAAACATTATTTTATCTCCTTATGCGCACTTGCTTATTTTTAAGACTGCCTCAGTCTTTTTTAACTAGCGTAGAGCTGCAATGGCTCCTTCATTGCCCGAGAATTTCATTGGTTTGCAGGACCAGAATTCTTTGTAAGAACAACCATAGGACATGGTTCTTCTTCTTTTTGGAATTGGCAATTGAAGTATTGGTCCATTGTTTACGCTGTGGCTGGGTTCAGTATGTGTTCGCTTACTTCCACTATTACTGTTATTATTTTCTGCTTCCCTAACATTTTGGATGACAGCTGGCATAGCATCTCTAATTCCTTGGGATACTATATGTCGAATAGCACTGTTATTTATCTGATTTTCATTATTCTGGTTTTCCCGATTTGCATTGTCGACCATCTGGATTTTAAACATTTACCAAGTATTAATATCACGAAACAATATTGAATGCGAATAATCACATAACAACACATTGATCCAAAATCGTCGTCATTACGACCTTTACTCTATTTTATATCATATATCTATATCTATTACAAATACAACTGAAATTCAAATTACAATACTAGTATGCATCAATAATTATAAGATTATTTATTCTGGTTTGGAAAAAAAATTTCAAACATCCACACACACACACACACACATATATATATATATAGGACAAAGATCCGTTAGGAACCACATTTTATTGCGAGAACCGCGAGAACCAATGTGAACACAACCAAAAATGCCTAAAAATAGCTAAAAATCACACAAATTTTTTTTTAATATTTTTTATAAAAAAATCGCTACTTTTCGAAGCAAAAAAAAAATTTAAAAATTTTTTTGGCTACTAAAAGTAGCGATTTTAACATAAAAAATATTAAAAAAAATATTTGATTTTTTTTTTTATTTTTTTAGACTTTTTTAGGTTTTTTGGGGGTTTAGTTTTTAGCATTTTAGCTTGGGGGGGTGGGGTTTAGGTTTTTGGGGGGTGGGGGAGGGGGTTTAGGTTTTTTTTTGGGGGGGGGGGGGGTTAGGTTTTTTTAGGTTTTTTGGGGGTTTTAGTTTTTAGCATTTAGCTTGGGGGGGTTAGGTTTTTTTAGGTTTTTTTTAGGTTTTTTTAGCTATTTTAGGTTGTGTTCACATTGGTTCTCGCGGTTCTCGCAATAAGGGTGGTTCTCGCATGAACCTTACCCTATATATATATATATATATATTTATATATTATTATTATTATTATTACTACTGATAGGGGTTCATCCAGTATTGCATATTGCGCTCGTCATACTTCCAGACGAGTCTTTCCCCTATCAGTCTCATCCTCTCACTTCCTTCTAATATCTCCTCACCAAAGGTGCGGAGTTCCTGTAGGTTCTCAGTACTCATGGGTGGTGCAACTGCTGGTATTGGGTCAGGAAACTGGGGCATCGGTTCTTCCTGAGGGTATGTGTTCTCTAGAATTTCCCTAATATATTGGTCATTATCATAATAGGGGTCTAGAGGGTCAAGGTCTGGGTAGGGTCCTACTAGATCTTGCATGGGCTCCTCTATTGGGATTGGGTAACATTGCTGGTAATCCTTGTGGTCGTCAAACTATGGGTCATAGTCTGGGGGATGGGGTACTGGAACTCTAGGGATTTCAGCTGGGTCTAGGTCAGGTAGTGGGTTTTGGTCAGCTGGGTCAATCTCTACTTCCATGGATTGTGTTGGGAACAACTGCAGTGGCTGTGGTGCTATGAGTTGTTATAGATTAGGGTCGGCGGCTGTAGTTGCTAGTATGTGGAAGTCTGCCAATCTCCTATTGAGTATATCCTGGGTTTGAAGATTCATTTCTCTATTGGCCGCTGCTAAGGCCCGCTGCTGTTGTAACTTTTTCATCCTCTTTCTACACTCATGAGCTTCTCTGTTGAACCATCCTCTCTTCTTGGGACGGAATGGCTCTTCAGATTGTGCTTTAAACACGAAAATTCCTTCTTCAGTATCAGCCGAATACCTCGAGGGGGTAGGCAGCGAAGAGGTTCCTTCGTCCCTAGGAGAGTTGGACAACTGACGGTAAGCGTCCGAAGGTCCTTGATCACTCATACTGTAAACTAACAAATTGTCAAATAACACAAAATAATAATCTACACGTATGCACATAGTCTCAATGATTATTTCCTAACAAAATTTATAATTTCAAACATCCCAAATAGTGTAAGGCCGGAGGGTGTGGGGGCGCCATCCCACCACACCGTCGGCTTTAACTCGGGGCGCCATAGAGGGCTCGCCAAGATGGTAACGAGCAGACAAGCGCGTGGACCGAGGAACATTTAAACATTTGACCGTTTCAAACGGTCATATTTAAAAAAAATTATTTCCTTTTTTTCACATCAAATCTACAAGAGGAGGATCGAGTCATTTTGGAGGCTCGTAAGGCACAACTTCGAGCAAAATATATATAGTTTTTTTTTCTAGTATGTTGTGTTTTTTTAGTATGTTGTCTTTTTTTTCTAGTATCTTGTGTTTTTTTTATGAATTTGTAGTGTTTTTATTTTTTTTAATGAAATTATGCTTTTTATTTTAATTTTCTAGTTAATTAAAATTGCCATTTAATTTAAAAAATTAAATATTAAAATAAATAAATAATTAGGTAATCATGACGGGGGCTTCATCTTTTTTTTTTGAACCGCAACAACTATATATTAATATAGCGCCAGCAAGAAGCTGAAAAGTACAAAAAACAAAGAGCAAACGAGAACAAACGACACAATCACATGATCATACAAATGTCAAACTCAACCCATTTGTTCCACTCCACTTTACTGGACGCCCTGTTATTCAGCCAGAGAAAAGTTTCTTCCTTAAGCTGGTCTATAATCTTCGGCACTGGGATCATGTTGCAGTTGAACTCTTTCTCATTGCGCGCTAACCAAATTCTCCAAAGGCAACCCAGAACAACCATATGGACAATTTTCTTCCAGGTTTTTGAACCAATCTGAGTTGCTATATACTCCAGAATGTGACTAACCGAATCAATTTCGCACAGCACCGGGATTCGCATCCATCTGAACACGCACCACCAAACACTCCTTGCCCAAATACACTTAACAAAAATATGGTCGCTAGTTTCCGGTTCCAGCCCGCATCTGCTGCAGATGTTGCTCTGAATAACCACTCCTCGCCTCTCCAATGCTGTTTTGGCAGCCACCTTCCCCAAATCAGCCCGCCACCCAAGGTAATTAACCTTTAATGGAGCCCAAGGGTTCCATTTAAACAAGCTGACGTCGTTAGGAACAGAAGCAAATAACTCTATTTCCCACCGGATACTCTTTGTGGAAAACTTTTGTCCCTCATTGTTCGCCCAGACCCAGCTATCTTTGCCACCTGAAACTTTAACCTGTTGGAGGAGTCGCATAACATCTCCCACTTCGATCCACTCAATATTCGAAGTAGGATTTTTTGCCCAGTCCCAACGCCATTGAATAGCACGACCCGTTGTCTCCATACAGTCCGCCACCGCCACTTTCTTGTTTGCCGCCAGTCTGAAGATGTGAGGGAATATTGAATTTAAAGGCCCTTGTCCCGTCCAATCATCAAACCAAAAGGAGACGGATCTACCATCCCCTACATCCACTTTCAGTTTATCCTTAACCTTTATACCTTTTTTCCACAGGAGGCCATCAATAGTTGCAATATCCTTCCACCACCCTGCTACCAAGTTATTGCACGGGATGCATTTTGATGACTTTCTAGGACCGTGTATTGCGTTAATAACCCTTGCCCATAGCTGCTCTGGTTCCTCCCTCACCCTCCACCACCATTTGGCGAGAAGCGCAAGATTAAAACCCTCCAACTCACCTATACCAATCCCTCCAAGTTTCCTTGGCTTCGCTATTTTACCCCATCTCACCCAGCTGATCTTGTTTCTAGTCCCCGTCGTACCCCAAATAAACGATCGCCTCAAGCCTTCTAGCACGTTTAAAACTGCTTTAGGGGCTTTGAAAACTCCCAAGTAGTATGAAGGCAAACTACCCAGCACGAATTTCACTAGAGTAACTCGACCCGCAAAAGATAGAGTTTTCGCCTTCCACGCATTAAGTTTACTTTGGAACTTCTTGATAACTGGTTGCCAGAACTTGATATGCTTCATGTTGCACCCTATCGGGAGTCCGAGGTAAGTAAACGGATATTTTCCCACACCACACTTTAGGACATTGGCAACGTTCTCGATTTCGACATCATCTACCCCTACCCCCAGCAGCATACTTTTGTTCAGGTTCACATTCAGCCCAGTCAGTAAGTTAAAACACGTCAAAAATCTTTTAAGATTCTTGGCGTTTTCCACCGACCAATCGCATAGGAAGATAACGTCATCCGCATAGCTCAGATGAGTAATAACTGGGCCATTATTGGGAAGTTTTATGCCTTTAATCAACCCCAGTTCGTTCGCCTTATTCATGAACATCTCCAAGGTCTCCATGGCTAAGATAAAAAGGGATGGCGAGAGGGGGTCTCCTTGACGAAGTCCCCTCTTGTATGCAAATTCGTCGGTAGGCGAGCCGTTTATTAAAACCGACCCTCGCCCGGATTTTAGACAACCCGAAACCCATTTAACCCACATCTCCGGAAACCCCATGCACTCGAGAACCTTCAGGAGAAATTTCCAATTAAGCGTGTCGTAAGCCTTTGCAAAGTCCACTTTAAAAACTAAGACTTTTTTCTTAGCTTTTTTAGCCCAAGAAAGGACTTCGCTCACAACCAACGGACCATCGAGAATGTTTCTCGCCCCCACGAAGGCTGACTGAGATGAAGAAATAAGCGTGTTTAGGCACGGTTTTAGCCTGTTGGCTAGGACTTTGGCCACGATTTTGTATAGCAGCCCTATCAACGAGATCGGCCGAAAATCGGAGATGACTTGCGGGTCTGCGGTTTTCGGCAGCAGCGCAACGAGATCGGCCGAAAATCGGAGATGACGGGGGCTTCATCTACACCCTGCAAATTAAAGGGGGCATGATAAAGCCCCGAAGGTGACATGGCGCTGATGTAACGCTTAGGTGGACTGATAAAGCCCCTTTATAATATAAAAACTCCTCCTCACATAATTTGATGGTTAGGATGTGAATGCTCTTAGGGGCTCCAACCACACCCTCTAGCCTATCTGTTGCTTTTGGATTGAATTTTTTGATTTTAAATGATTCAGATTTAATCAAGTACAATGGCTTATATTTCTTGTTGTTTTCATAGACTTTAAAAGGAACATAATAATATATAATTTGATGTTGGCATACCACTCTAGGAGAATTTAATTCTTCACAGCCCGTGTTTGATGGTTGATCTGCATAACTTTAAGCATGTTTTTAGCCATTTTTCTAGCGAATTCACATTTACGACTCATGTGTGGTTCGTAGTTGCCACCGGCTATATAGACTGAAGAGAGAGAACGAGCAGACGAATTTTATATTATTTTATTTATAACATGCCAATTTTATATTAGATTCTTTTTAAAGGCGGCGATGTATCATGTTGAAAATACCATGTTGAATTTACACAACATTCTTCACATTGCTAAAACAAGTAGCGCGTGGGTCCCTCACACCAAGACGGTGTTGAATACAATCAACCGTTAAACTAGTCAAAGATCTAACGGCGACTGTTTGACTCTTCACTTCCAACACACATAAATATCATGCAGCAATTAGTCACATAACATACAAACCCGTTAACTGTAAACTGTATATCACAGCGCACGTTAGCACCATGCCGGAAATTGACACCAGAAGTGGTTACTGCAAAACAAACTCCACCTTCTACAGCAAACGGAAACCAACACCGTTTCCGGCGAACGAAATACTCGATGTAACCACCTTCATCTCGGCGCGTGCACACAACGGCACCACCGCCTACATCGACGCATCCACCGGAAACCGCCTCACCTTCGCCGACGTATGGAGAGCGGTGGAATCCGTCTCATCGGCGTTATCCGATTTCGGTATCCGTAAAGGCGACGTCGTTTTGCTCCTCTCACCTAACTCCATCTTCTTCCCGATCGTATGCCTCTCCGTAATGTCACTTGGCGCCATTATCACCACCACAAATCCACTTAACACGAACCGTGAAATCAACAAACAAATCTCCGATTCAAAGCCAATACTCGCTTTCACAACTTCCGAACTCGTTCCGAAACTTTCCGATTCGAATATTCCGATCGTACTGATCGGATCTGACACCGAAACCGGTAAAATCAGTAAAATCGGTAAGATCGTGAATACGTTGGATGAAATGATGAAAACGGAACCGAATCGCAACCGGATTAAGGAGCGAGTGACGCAGGATGATACGGCGACGCTTTTGTACTCATCCGGCACCACCGGAGCGAGCAAAGGCGTGATTTCATCTCACCGGAATCTAATCGCGATGGTTCAAACGGTTATCGGACGGTTTCAGCTAGACGATAATCAACAAACGTTCCTCTGCACCGTTCCGATGTTTCACATCTACGGATTAGTAGCGTTCGCAACCGGATTAATCGCGTCGGGAGCGACGGTTGTGGTTTTGTCAAAATTCGAGATCCACGAGATGTTATCAGCGATCGGACGGTACGGCGTGACATACCTGCCGTTGGTTCCGCCGATACTGGTTGCGTTGGTGAACAACGCCAGTCAAATTAGGTCAAAGTACGATTTGAAAACGCTAAAGTATGTGTTATCTGGTGGAGCACCGTTGAGTAAGGAGTTGACGGAAGGTTTTATGGAGAAGTATCCTGGAGTGACGATTATGCAAGGATATGGATTGACGGAGTCGACTGGAATCGGTGCGAGTACGGATACGGTGGAGGAGAGCCGGCGGTACGGGACGGCGGGGAAGTTGTCGGCGAATATGATGGGGAAGATTGTGGATCCGGATACCGGAAAGGTGTTGCCGGTGAATCGGACGGGTGAGCTTTGGCTTAAGGGCCCCACAGTGATGAAAGGTATGAGTATATAATTGTATATTCTTTTTTAACTAGATTGCTGTTGTTTACTTAATTATTGTTTTAGTCAATATGTGACATATGGTTAATGAAATTAACATCTCGTCACTTGTCAACAATTATATTTTAATACTGATAGTTATGTTGGTGAACATAGGCGGATATGGTTTTTGTTAGAAATGTTGCGTTTTTTCCTATAGGAGAAGGTGGTTCGATTAGTTTAATTAAATTCAGTAGTCTTTGTTCCTGGCTTGGATAAATACAAACTCATTTAAGTTAATAACACTAATACATTTGGCTAAATAGAATAGGTATAAAAAATATTATTTAATTGAAAAACAAAAAAAAGATGTAGTGTTTTTAGTGTAATTTAGGGTGAAAATATGGTAGAATGGATGTGAATGCTCTAAAAGAGGAGACAATCTATATATTATTTATAAACTTTTATTGCTTGGTACAATCTATATATTTATTTCGGTTTTTGGGTAAAAACAAAACCGTAACCGAAAGTTCGGTTTTAGGTTTTTGAAAACTATTCGGTTTCGGTCTTTTTTTTGTTTCGGTTATTTCGGTTTTAGCAACGGTTCGGTTCTGTTTTTTCGTTTTTGAAAAAAAAAATACGTAAGATTCAAAAATTAAAAGTATAATTCAAAGTTTAAGATTTTTTTTAAAAGTTTACATTTAAGTTAATATATTTAGCCTTTTTAATTAATATTGTTCACATAAACCTAACCTTCTAATATATTTTAATGTTTCTCCAAAATTTTTGTTAATACGTTTTCTCTTATAATACATTAAAAACCATTTAATTTTTATTTTAATTTTGTGATTTCTTGTAAACATTGGATAAATCATTTTAATGATAAATAAACATGTTAATGTTCTTATTAGACCATGTGTAGTGGAAGGGGAAGATAATGCCCCCACCCTAGGGCATTTTACGCCATGTGGCGGTCCAGTCAGCAAAGGGGCATTATTGAGCATTTTCTAAAATGGGTGTAGTGGGGATGGGGCATTATTGGGGCATTAAATAAAATAAAGAAAAAAACCTAAAAAATCTTATTGGACAAGGAGATGAAAGATGAAAGATGATTGGACAAGGAGAAGGGGGCAAGGCGTTTTCATATCCACGCCAAGGGGGCTTTTTTTGATTTTTTTTTTTTTAAAAACGCCCTATGTAATGGGGCATGGGCGTTTTTGGGCGTTTTTTTTGAATTTTTTTTTTTTTTAAAAAACGCCCCACTACACATGGTCTTATAAATATTTATTTAACAACAATAAAATTAATAATTCTTAGTAGCATGGGTTAAACACTTAAACAACTTAAATTTAAACATAAAAATATATGGATTTGGCATACTATTATAACTTATCAATTTGGTTCGGTTATTTCGGTTAATGAAAAATGATTATCCGAAAACCGAACCGAAATATTCGGTTTATTAAAAATCCGAAAACTGAACCGTCGGTTTTTGTTTCGGTTCGGTTTTTTCAGTCCAGAATTTTTCGGTTATTCCGATTACGGTTCGGTTATTTCGGTTTTCTACACCCCTACCCTTGGGGATGATCTTATATAAAAAGTTCGAATTTATTAAGACCTTATATTATATTTTCTCATCATACGGTCCCCATTATATACGTGTTAATTATTGGTTCTTGCCTTTGTGGGGTCATTTTTTGTGACAAAAATGCGAAAAGTAGTTCCACCTAGATATGCCAACTTTTTAGTGTTTCCATTAGTCGTTTGTTTGTTTCTTTCTTTGCATAATGCACCTAAGAGCAATAATTGAACTATAAAGTTGGAGTGTGATTTTTTTTTTATAAATATTAGCTTAAAGGTATTTTTTTTAATCATTTACAATAGAAAACTACGAGAATCATATTTAAAAGTGATACACATGATGGTTTTTTAACCGTCTCTTTTTTACCCTTACACCATATGTGATTATGTTCAACATACAAATGCTTTTGGAGCTCTCATTCTCTACTGAAAATTGGTTATGTATTTATTAAATGTTTCCTTATAAGCTTAAGCACATGTAATTAGTTAACAGTAATAATAATGTATTTTCACTTATTTATATATAAATATTAGTAAAAGTTACTGCCAAATTTGAAGCGTCTTTACTCAAATTCAAATGCTGTTTTTTGTATATTGTGAACCTTTACAGCAGGATAAACCGATAAAGTAATAATAACCCCATTTAATAACATGGAAATAAATAACTGTTGTAAAGTCTTTGATCATGTTTGATGAATGAATGGTTGAGATCTCCTATGTTCATAAATGATGTTCTTGCAGGTTACTTTAGTAATCCGGAGGCAACCGCGTCTACTTTAGACTCAACCGGATGGCTAAGAACCGGAGACCTATGCTACATTGATGAAGACGGGTTCATCTTCGTGGTCGATAGATTAAAAGAGCTCATCAAATATAAGGGGTATCAGGTAACTGTTGCAACTCTCTCATAACATATGGGACAAGTTTGAACCTGTGACCTTTGAAGGATAAACATAATGCAGGCTTTTTGCAATAGTGAATGTTTTTTTTAAATCTTTAATAGGTGCCTCCAGCAGAACTCGAAGCTTTGCTACTAACACACCCTGAAATCGACGATTGTGCTGTGATCCCGTAAGTTTACAATTCTGTTTTTTCTTTACCACAGGCCCACTAGTACTCAACGATAGAACGCAGCTTAAATTCTGTTTTTATGATGTGTCCCATAGGTTTCCTGACAAGGATGTAGGGCAGTTTCCGATGGCGTATGTGGTGAGGAAAAATGGAAGTGGTCTAACCGAAAAGGGCGTTATGGACTTCGTTTCTAAACAGGTAATTATTTTATTCCAGCTTTCAGTCATAAAGTTTGCGGTTTTTTAACATATTTCAACCAAATATACGAGTATAATCATGAATGCTTGCTACAGGTGGCTCCGTACAAGAGAATAAGGCGAGTAGCCTTCATCAGGTCGGTCCCGAAGAACCCGTCCGGGAAGATTCTGAGGAAAGATCTGATACAACTTGCAACTTCCAAATTGTAAGAAAGAATATGACGATACATGGGCTTTTTGAGATGCAAGAGGCATCATTAGAATCTTACGGGTCTAGCTTATCTATATAGCTTGACCCGTCTATAGTTGTAACTTTTTTTTGATGAATAATGTATACTTCTTTCTTTAATGGTATTTCTGTTTGTATAATATTTCAGTTTTCTTTCTTTAATGGTGTTTCTGTTTGTATAATATTTCAGTTTCAAGCTATAGATTATTAGAGATTTAGAGGAACAAAGTTATTATCCTAAAAGATTCTTTTCTAATTTATATTAGTTAAAATTGCCAATTTTTAGAAAAAAACAATAATTCTTTTTACTAAGATGTTAACTACATAAAAATCTTCTAACATAAATGTCTTGATGATAATTTCGTAATACAACTATTTAGAGTTGTGGTTAGTTAATGTTAAATATAAACAAGCTGGCAATGAGTCGAACCGAGCTGACGTGTTTAACTTCAAGCCCAAACCCAGCCTGACTCGGTTTAGCTCAACTCATTTAGTACGCTAGGCTCGCTTGCGATAACGCTGTTTAACAGGTGGGGTGGAATGCCTAAGCCATAAAATAAAAGATTATTTGAAGTCCCCATTTGACACCACTCAATCATAAAAATATCACAACTCATTTGCTGGTTTTTTTTCAAAAAAGTTTTACGGTGACATTGATTGAAACACATTGGTGATGTTAGGTCGCAGTAAGCTTATATGGTGTGGGAGGCTTGAAAGTGGCGTGGAAGCCCCTTGCCGGAACACCACCCTATGGGATGGCGTGGGGGGGGGGGGGGGGGGGGGGGCGTGGTATTCTTCAATGACGTGGGGGGCAAAGGTGGAGGTGATGTGACGCGAGTTCATTTGTTGTTTATGATAGGAGGTTTTTAATTTTTTTTTTAAAAACAATAACAAAAAAAAAACGTGGGTCCTTTCCACGCCCAACACCACCCCCTGGTTCTTAAGGCTTGAAGGTGGCTGGCATGTGTCGCTCCACGCCCTCCCTTCAAGCCCTCTCACACCATGTGATCTAATAGATTGTATTACTGTAAGGTGAAAAAAGTAGATTAATAGCTATATAAAAATGAAAAAAAGGAAGAAATCAAGGGATCATATCATAACAAAAACATAAATATAAAAGGCTCATTCTATACACACCCCCCCTCATTCCTGATTATATCCCCCTTGTGAGAGGAAAATTGTCGGTCCCACGCAGGCCCCACCTGTAAGTATGTGAGAGGAGGGGGGTGAAAAAAGTAATTAGGGGGGGTGTAGAAAGTAGCACCCATATAAAACTACAAGAAACATAAAATAGTAATTCAATTATATGCTCATAGTTAAAATTCTTATACTTTAAGTGTTTAACAAAGTTTATAAGGGTGAAGGGAGTGGTTACCTAATGGAATAGGTAAACTCACACTTCACCCAATCACATAGCGCCATGTCAATTGTTTACCTATTGCTAAAAAATGTTGGCGGTGATTTACCTAATGGGGATTAAGTAAACTATTTAAAAAAAGAAAAAAAATGTATGATTGGTTGAGAAGAAATGGACCCCACCACACATCATCTCTCTCCCCCTTTCCCTCCCTTCACCGAATCGGTGAACCTTCACCGAAAACACCCCCCCAATTCGGTAATCTTGATCGGTAAAAATGGTTGGCAGTGGAGGGGGGTCGGTACCGAGTGGGTTTACCGCCCCCACACCGTTCACCCTAAGTTCTTCTATAATCATTTTAGGTCTTATTTAACTATAAGGAAATGTATTTGGGTCGTTAAATAATTCAATGGTCTGACTAGTGCTTTCCCTTTTATTGTCATTCAACTATTCAAGACCAAGTTGGAAACACATGTACTTGGGCCATCTTTATGAGATAAGGGACCAAATAACCATCATTGCACCCATTCTCCTCACCTTATTAGCTTTTTCCCATAGTGTCAAATGTCTAGTATGTTGATGATTATGAGATATGATCATACCCCAAGCCTTGGAGCATTGGAGCTATGTATTAGTGCGTTGAATCTGTGTTCGAAGAGAAGAGTCGACATGTAAAGTTGTACAAAGATCAGGGAGAGAAAACGGGGAAGTTTTCTCTCATACAAATAATCTAAGTTTCAAAATTACATTTGTACCCCTGTGATATCAAATAAAAAAAACAAATAATCGAAGTTTTTCCTTAAGTTATATCAGACCCATTCGAAACTTTTAGCCACAGAAGTGAAGAAACCCACCGTCAACCTCTTAAATCTTAAACTATCACTCTTCAATGTTTTTTTAAACGACAAATTACACATGCATTTAAAATTACACATGCATTTAATCCACTCTTATTCCTACTTCACAATCCACATCTAAGACTTTACTCGATGTAATGTGTAGGAGTTTTTTTTTTTTTTTTTTGGATGGCAACGCTTAAATACTACTAAATTACATTAAATATATCTTAATCTATTTCTTGCTTAGGATTAAAATCAAAACCTTTCACTAAAAACGTGTAAAGTAAATCAATCACTAAATTTTAATTCATGTTCTCCATAATCTATAACCTTTTTAGGGTGGAGGTAATAGGAAGGTCTTTTAAATGCCACTAATACTTGCTTTTACATCATTTTAATTTATAACTCATATAAAATCTTTCTTGGTAGACTACAAAATCATGAGGTAACTAAATTACTTAAGACTCCAAAAGGACATGGAGCTGTGACTGTGTTCTTTCTTAATGGCATCTACTAGTATAGTAGTATAATTTTCCTCATCTAATTAGTGTATGTTTAAATTTTTGTAAGTGTAAGATTAGGTGATATTTTTATGTAAAGATGTTTAGAAAAATATCTAAAAGGTTAGATATTTTTGCCACCACTAATAAAAAACTGCAGATGAGAACGTATCGGTTTCCAATTATTTGGAATATTTTTTCTTTAATTAGTTTAAAAACAACAAAAACCTATATAAAATACACGACTAAACGAGAGATGAGAACGTGTCGGTTTCTTTAAAAATAGCATCAGCCCATATACATTGGATTTAATATATCTATTGCCCATTTTAAAAACAAACACTAGTACAAATCTTTTAAAAACTAACGGCCCATAAACACAATCACTTTTCCTTTCCTTTTTCATAATCAGTCTTCCTTCCCTTTTTTTTTTTTTTTTTTACATTAAACCGTATCTACCCAACAAAACAGAGCAGCTGTTCCGTACAAATCAAGTTTTTTTTTGAAAGGTGTAATTCACAACAGACGGTTAATACACACCCGCAAGTCGCAGGCCGCCCCATTTCTGTTCCATACAAATCAAGTGCTTATAAGTTCTCTTTCTTTTTTGTGTACATTAAACCCTCTCTACCCTACAAAACACAGCAGTCGTTACATACAAATCAAATTTTTATAAGTTCACTTAATTCTTATATTCAACAAATCAAGTTTAATAAAAATGAAGCTAGCCTTTTAAATCAAGTTCACTAATAAAAATATGAGGCTAGCCTTTTAAATCAAGTTCACTAAATTAAAAGAACATAAATCTTTTTATAAGTTCACTTAATTCTAATATTAAACAAATCAAGCTTATTAAAAATGAGGTAAAAGGGTTAACTTGCCCCACTGTAGGTCCTTTCAAGACTCTCGAGAGTATTGGCAAAGTGGCTTATCACCTCGACTTGCCTCAAAATCTTAACAACGTCCACCCGATGTTCCATGTATCCAACCTCAACAAGTGTTGAGTTTCTAAGTAAAAAGACACAAATACCCAAGTCAACTAACAGTTGACTAACATAAATTTGTGAGAGGGATCTGATTGCGAACGATCGACAACCATAGGGACCAGAGTTTTGATTTTTTTTAAATGAGGGTTGAAAGTGCGATTGGGTGTAAACCCAGGGACTGAAATTTTTCTCCTCTATCAAGCTCATAACGGCTATGAGAAGGGAAAAAAAGGGGGGGACCCACCTGTCACACCCCAACCGATAGCGAAAACATCGGGGCGGGACGAAATAGATTGTTTGAGACATCACAACTTGTTAAATATGAAAATATTTAAATAAAATTTCATTTTCATTGATGATCTAAGTGGTACACTATTTGGAATGGAAATACAACAAGGAAATTTTAATACAAGAAAAAAAGTATATAACCATAAAATGTGTTTCTAAAATCCATCATGCTAGATTCTTGAAACGTCGTAGCATCAATTTCTTGCAATATATATTAGACCATGGGGTATGGTGGGGCGGGGGTTTGGGCGTGGGTTGGGCATTGGTTGACACGTGGAATGGGGTGGCAGACTTGGGTAAACCCACATTGATCACGGTATGGTGGGGTGGGGGTTTGGGGCGTGGGTTTGGTGGGCTTGTGGGCTGACCGGCTGGGCTGACCCGCTGGGCAGACCCAATAACACAAATTTAAAGTTTTTAATATTTTTAAATAGATCATTACAAGAAAAGAAAATTACAAAAAAAAAAAACAAATTCCTAATTTTTATATTTGTTTTTTATCTCTTCTCTCAACGCCAAGACTATTTCTAACTCGTCACCCTGTAGGTGATCAATCGGCTGGGATAGAATCATCAAATCATCACGTCTTTGTTTCAGGGCATCTCTAGCAGAATCTCTAGCTTCTTTGCTCCTTCGTATTTCGGCCCTTTGTTGTTGGAATACGTTGAATGTATCCATCTTGCATGAAAAATGGACGAGCTACTGGACGATTGGGTGGTGGGCTAGGATTATTTTCTTGGAATCCATACGGGTTGCTCGGGTCAAAAGGACGGTTGTAAGGATGCATTTTTTTCGTTTTGTAGAAGGAGAATTCAAGATGTATAGAAGATGTGGTTGAATGTGGTAAAAAATGGAAGTAAAATGTGAGTTTTATAGTGAAAAAATGGAATAATTTTTTTTTTTTTTAATATAGCCGTTGGCCAACGGCTAGCCCAACAGCTCTTTTCTTTTAGCCATTCACAAACCGCCATGTCACCTTGCTCCCCCGCCCCACGCCCGGCTTGAAACCCAAGCCCCAAGGGGCCACGCCCCAACCCAAGCCCACCCGGGGTGGTGCCTTGGGCGTTTTACCCCAACCCACGCCCAAACCCCCGCCCCATACCCCACGGCCTTAAAGTAAAGGTCAACATATAAAGCATTGGTGAACATACAAGTTTTGGCTACTAACATAGATATAAAAGTTGTCATCAATCCTACATGGCATACAAGTATACTAAGGCATGAAACATATCATAGCTATCATGCATCAATTATATGTCAAACCAATTGTGTCCACACATTTATGTATCTTGTCACGAAGTGACCAAGACTGTGATTGAATAAACATAGACACTTCTTAAGGGCGTTGTGCTACTCCTATAGCGTTATACATGTTAAGGTTGGCTCATGAAGTTTATGACAAACATTGTGCAAGAAAGGCTTCTAGCATGTATGTATCCTAAGCATATTGATTAAGCATGTAATAATGGATTGATTGATTTGAATAATGTGATTGATCTTGTGATTGTGTTTTTTATAAGGTTGTATATATTGCACCCAAAAGTATATAAAATGCAAAATGGGATCATGTAAACTCATGGTTTGCGTAGAAAGTTCCACAAAAGTGAGTTGATGCGATTTGAGTTAGGAAACACCAAGTTATCCTACAAGGATAAACGAGGCTTATAAGTTCAACGGATTTAGATTAGGAATGTGTGTGCAAAATGATTAAATTAGTATAAAAAATACATAAAAGGTATCTTGTTAAGGTGGACACCATGTTCGTGTGTTTTTTATAGGCACAAATTCACCCATTGGAAGTCCAAATATGAGGAATTTTTATTTAAGATCAATCCATGAATTAATTGGTTAGTGTTTAGGGTTCGGTTTTAAGAATTATATTACATATATATATATTATGTATTATAGTCCTATGATCAAGGAGGTATGATGATTTTCATCCATTAAACCTCATTATATGATTCACCAAAGCACAAAATCATCAACTTAGTTGATGATTCCGGTTGGTCATGAATAAGATTGAAATGTAATAACTCATCTAATCCACAAAGTAACCAAGTGAGCTCAAACTAGACGAGTGCATTCCAAACATGGCAAATGTTTGGAGACTTGGTACACCTCCACACCACATAACATCGCTGCCTCCATCTTTTCAGAAGATCCGTGAACCCTAAACGTCGCAAAACTTGTTAGATCTGATTTGTACGGTGGTAGATACATCTCTGGCAACTTTTCCGGCCAACTATTCTTGTTTTTCCGATCAATTTCTCTTGCTTTTCCGATAAATTTCTCTGCTATTCCTCTTACAAATCTCATTCTTTTTCTTACATATTTGATTCCTGTTCTTATTCATGTTACATATTTTACCACATCCACAACAAATTCAACTTCATTCTCACCAGAATATCATATCAGATGTTTGTTGTAAATGTTAAAAATCTAGAAATCACAATCAATAGCAGCCATAGCGACTCTGATTCTCAGACTACATCATAACAGTAATACTTCGTCTCAATCGTTGTTATCAAGATATCAGTGTTTCTCTCAATCTTTCAGTCCTTTAAATTATCCCCAACTCATATCATTCAACACCCTCCAACCTTCACACTACTAGAAAATACACATTTCTTGACACACATTATGCGTCATAAAACGGTAATTATGACACGCAAAAGCATGTCGTTGATTGAAGAGTCGTAAAATTAACATGACATACATTTGTGTGTCATGTTTTTATGACACACATTTAATGACATGCATTCATGACATATATTCATGACACTCATTTTATGACACCTTTTAATGACACACATTCATGACACTCATTTATGAAACTTTTTAATGACACACGTTCATGACAAGCATTTATGACACATACGTATGACATTCATTTACGCGTGTCATGCTTTTAATTGTTTATATTTTTTATACAATTACTAATTTGCCCTAGATACATATATAATAACAAGAACAATAAATCTTTTTCATAAAACAAATACACACACACACACACACACATATATATATATATATATATACCAAAACAATCCATTACATAAAGGACGCTACAAATATTTTAACGTTAACAAAAAAAAAAAAGAATTGTTTGTCAATATATCGTCAACACCTAAAATACGATTTGTCACTTAAAAATAGAGGTAACCGCATAAGTCGACCGATCTTTGCGAATGCCATCCATATCCGCACTGAGTATTCTACTCCTTTCCCAACCTGAGACAACAATAAAATAAAATAAATCTTAAAAATCAGAATTTAATCCTAATATATGAATTTAAGTATTTGTTTGGATATATAAGTACATATTTCTCTAATATACAGACTAAAATATGCCTAAACTTACATTATCATTGTCAAGTATTTCAACTCCTTCATAAGCTATTTCCTTCATGAACTTCATCACATAGTACCCGCATTCAATACCTCCTCGCTGACGTGGACACTACACAATTGAAAATATCAAGAAATGTGAAACCATTGCGATTTAAGTTTAAACTAAAGGGTTTTAATATTTACAATATCATTACACCCACAATTTAAATAAAGGATTAAGTGCTTACCCTAGCGTTAATCCAGATGAGTTTAACCTTTATGTTGGCACCACTTCGTGAAGCATACACGGCCATTGCCCTTTAAAAAAATCAAAATTATATCAAAGTATATTCCAACTCTTTTATCATCCATTATGATAATTTGTATTACTTACGTATCAATAATTTGCCTCAACTTCAGAGAGTAAAAAAGGCATAAGGTTCACTATGGTGTAAAACTAAAATGGGATATACCGGGCTAGGATTCGAGTTACAGGAACAAGGGCCAAACCAACCACCCAAGAATGGAATCGTCGAGCGAAAGCACTTGACAACCTCCTGGAAGTAGCTTTTCTTGCCACCAGACCTTTCTCCATCAATTAGGAATCTGATGTCGTCACTAAACACATTCCTTAAATTGTAGTCATTTTTTGAGTGTTTGTTTTTTGGTGTCTAATCCGCATATATATCACCATTACTCTTGATTTTCTTGATTGTATATCTCTTAAATGTCAACATATACACGTGTGATTTAGTTTACGAAGATTTTTCAATGCCGAGAACCTCGATCAGAGAGTAAAAAAAGGCGTAAGGTTCACAATGGTGTAAAACTAAAATGAGATATACCGGGCTAGGATTCGAGTTATAGGAACAAGGGCCAAACCAACCACCAAAGAATGGAATCGTCGAGCGAAAACACTTGACAACCTCCAGGAAGTAGTTGTTTTCAGGTTTAGTACTGCCAACACCCAATGGTTTCTTCAAAATCTAAAATCCAAAATTCAATCAAAATAAATTAAGATACTAGGTCTTTACGAATACTTATTTAAAAGGAAAATCAAACCCAGGATTGTAGGGCTATAGGATGATCTCTCTGCCCTTTCTTTTATACAATCGATCTGCAACCGCTCTACTTGCATCCTCGATGTGTTTGGGTTTGGGTTTGGGTTTATGTTGTTTAGCCTGCGAAATTGCAGACGAGTTCATAAAACATATTCCACGAACATGTATTTGCTCTTTCTTAATTTGCTCATACAGGAACCTGCAGTTAACCTTTGTCATTCAATTATTCTCATGATAAAGTAGGTTCAAATACTGAAATGAAAAACCAGACCCAAGGAAAAGGGGTTTGTAAAGCAATAAATAAGTACGAGTCACTAACTGACCTTTTTTAACTCTGCAGTAGTTAACACATCAAAGTCTTTTCGAGCGCATTCTAATAATAAACCACGCACACAACCGCCAACAAGGTAAACATCAAATCCTACAAATTGTATATGCATAAATCTACAAGCATTAGATAAGCCAACCATTTTGTTAGATAATGCAACCTTTTTTGGAAGGGTTGCATATACTATTCAAATGCAACCTTTTTTTATATGCTAATGCAGTTTTTTTATTTTTAAATGCAACTTTTTGTAACACTCAAATGTAACTTTTGCTACCTGAAATGCAACCTTTGTTACACTTAAATGGAACCTTTATTATATTTAAAATGTATTTTGTTAAATATAGTCGTGAAAATAATGAAATAATAAAAAAAACTTGAGTAATTATATTAATAGTCTCTTAAATATTAAAAAACTTTGTAATTATAAAAAACAGCCCGTAAAGTATATAATGATCTAATTACCCTTACTCTTAACTACAAAAAAGTAACAAAGTTAGTGTAAGAGGCCAAAACCATTATAAATTGCAACCTCGGAGTCTGATATGTTAAAAGATTCTTTTTTTGGGCTGAAATAGTTAAACTGTCTAAACCACATGGGCCAAAACAGTAACTTACACTAAGTAAATAAACGCTTTGCATCCTAACACAGTAACACATCAACGAGAATAAACAAAATAAAAGAGCTTTGAATCCCTTGAAAAGAATCCATTCCTAAATGAGATAGCAAGAAGTCTAGATTCAAGAAGTAGATTTGGAAGAAGAGATCGCTTCTCAACTAAAAGCATATCTTCTAGATATTTCAAGGACACATTAACATTCAGAACCTGTAAATGAACTTAAAAACATACATAAAGTTTAAAATGAAAACAAGAATAAGCATGAAGAGTTGAAAAAGTAGTGCAATAAAAATAAAGAGAGTGATGTGAAGGCTCTAGCAGGTGTCAAAATTCTCTTCTATGTAAAATAAATAACCTAAATAAAACCAATCACCACCACTAGACTACTATTAAACATGTCCATGGTATTAAGCAAATTACCACAATTAGGACTTAAAAAAATAGGGTAGATGCTATGTGAGCAAAATAATAACCATATGATGTTAGAATATCTAAGTACATGTCAAAATTGAAAACCAATACATGTGTATTTCTGACTAAACTATATTTTACTCTATCAAAGAGTTAACCAAAATTCTGAACTCACAACATTATGAGAGTTGTGAACTAGCAAACATTACATCAAACACCTGGTGTCCCAAATAACGATTGTTCTATTGGCGACGTCGTGAATGACAACTTCTCGGTTCACTTTGTTGATTATGACCATCGCTTTGTTACTAGTGTAGCAATCAATAAACATTTTAGATATGATAAATTTTCGTCTGAACTGAGTCCTGATTATAACTTACCCTTTTTGAGTTCCTTTCATCTATTAAAAATACCAAGATGCATCTTTTATACTTCACTTCTACAATGAATAAACAGACTTGGTTACTTTTAAACATAAACAAAAAGAAGTCCAAAAGAAGTAAAGAACTCACATACTTTTGCACCGCGCATTTAGGTGTCTGATTATGATTCTAATTTTCTCAAAGAGAAGTTGCCTAAGGAAGCAATTCATTATTTAAAAATCTTACTTCTAATCCAAATACGAGATTATATAGAAACATGTAAAGAAGCAAGTAACAACGGTTGGTACATAATGATGGTGGTTCATTTATAACCTAGATAAGGTATCATTGTTATATTCATTGTCGAATGCACATACATTGTTCAACATGACAAACCATATAAGTCAACTCTTGAGTAAACATGAAAAGACCCTATAGAATGAATCATCTTAAACCCAAATTTACAGAACACCCTAACCCTGGCTCCCTACAAACAAATTCACAAACAAAAAAAAACCAAAATATTACAACGTTCTAACCTAACAATTCTTAATCGATTTCACCAAATGGAGGGGGGTAGATACATGTTGATTTAAGACTCGGTCACCAGATTTTGGAGGTTTGATTGAAGCGGTGGTTATTCTTCAGCCACCAGCTCATATGCGAGGGGATTCGTCGTCATAATTTTGCTGGCGGTGGTAAAGTGGGAGACAACCTAGGGTTAGAAAAGAGGGAAGTTTAGGAAGGGAAGGAGGGAAAATGAAAATGAATTAGGTTAGTATGGTAAATGAAAATGAATGGATGGTGTCAAGAGGAAGTTAGGAGGGTAAACCATGACATTTTTCTTGACATGCGCTTTTGAATGTCATAAAATATGTGTGTGTCATTGGTCGCGTGTCAAGAGGAGTGTATTTTCTAGTAGTGTCAGCTATCCGTAATAGTTTCCGTATAAAGTTAACAAGTTGTGATGATGAAGCTGAATAATTGTGGTTGCAAGGACTATAAAGGGGATATGACTTTTTTGTATTGCAATTTCAGTCTATTAAGGGATGGTCTTTTAACCATAATTCTAACGTTCAACTAACGGCAGTTAGTCAGAGGGAATTGATTGAGAGCAATTGACAGACACAGGGACCGGAGTGTTGAATTATTTCAAATGAAGGCTGAAAGTGTGATTGGGTGTAAAACCTAGGGATTGAAATTGTCCTTTACTCTGTACGAAATGCATTCTCGAATGACCAAAAGCGTTAGATCTCTAAGTGTTGCAACTATAAGGATCAATGATAACAACATAATGGGGATCATAAGTGGTTCCAAAAGAGAAAAGGTGGCTTGTTTCGTCCTCTAGCACTCTACCCTGCAAGTTATGTTTCATTGCTTAGCATTAAGAACGATATTTGCAAAGGCCTCTTGAGATAGTTAAGCACACCTCTCCTACATTCTAGCAAAATAAACATATAATATATATATATATATATTTTATGGAAATTAATATCAATAGCATAATGACTGTGAATCGTTACTTGTTTGGAAAATATGCTAAAGTTTGCTCATGACAAGTTGACAACACTCCCTTAAAAGTGCTCGTTCGATTAGCCTTAGGGGCTGTTTGTTTACCTCTTAATGAGCTCTTAATGATTCAGACCTCTTACTGGTTCAGTACTTAATAGTTCAGTACTTAATAGTTCAGACTGTTTGTTTCACAAGCAGATGTCTGAATGGTTTAGGCATTTGCCTCTGAATGGTTAAGCATTATATAGAGTCTGAATGGTTAAGACCTCTAATCTGAATTGGTCAGACATTTGCCTCTGAACGGTTAAGCATTATACATGCTCTTAATGGTTCAGATCTCTTACTGGTTCAACACTTAATGGTTCAGACATCTTACTTGTTCAGCACTTAACCATTCAGATGTTGCCAAACAGCCCCTTAGTCTGAACTAGGATCTCCTACTAGGTGACAAATACACTAGCATAAAACATACGAATATACTATCTAAAGAAATCTTCTAGAATCTAGACACTTTTGTCAGCTGATTTTGGGTTTTGGTGAGTTTTGATATATGTTAATATTTGTATGCTAGCTATAAAGGTTTTTATTAGTATTTAATCTTACCCCAAACCAATTTAAAAATTACCATTAATAGTTAAAGACATCGGTCAATTTAAGCATGTTAATGTCACCACTTTCATGATACGACCTAAATATTATCTTAATATTACGATGATGTAACAATACTCTTTTTAGAAAAGTTGAAGGCAATTTAATTGAATATTTTAAAATTAAGTTCTTTTAAGCTCCACTTATCATCTTAGATTATTTGATTTGTGTGATTAATTATTTCTCAACTCCTCAAATAATATGCTTTAGAGTAAATTAAGCAATAGATTTTGTAAAGTTACATTTGCTTTATATATAAAAATGATTACCAATTTAATATCAGAATAAACGATATATGAATTTTAAAGCTTATCCTTTTTTTCTCCCTAGGGCTATTGCATGCATTATCTTTGAAATTTATTTTTTTTGCAAGTTATAGTTTAATTATCTTTGAAATTTATTTTTTGTAAGTTAGTTTAATTCGAGCTTTTGAAAACTGAACGCTCTGTGTGTTAAAACTTGAACACATTGTAAACTGTCAACTTGTGATATAACAAAATAGTTATAATCACTACTACAAAATGTAGCATTAGACGGTGTCAAGGATTTGTTTTAGACGGTGTTAAATTAACACCGTCTTAAAACCAATACCACTATGAACGTCATGATCTTTTAAATAAAATATTCAATAAAATTCAGAAGAACACCGTCTAATGCTTAAACACCGTCTTATAGTAATTTCTCCAACCTTTAGACGGTGTTGTCTCTGAACACCGTCTTATAAATATTCAATAAAAATCAAAAGAACCCCGTCTAATACTTAAACACCGTCTTATGCTAATTTCTGCATAACCCACTTTATCTCCCTCTCATCTACTCCCAAAATTTTAGATCTCCCCCCTCTTTTACTTTCCCCAAAATTTTAGATCTCCCTCTTTTTTTCTCTTCTATTTGCCTCCTAATTTGATTCCTCTCCAAGAATCCATCACCGGAGACCCCAATTGCAGCAACCACCACCGTTCACAGCCAGCATTACCGCTTGCAACAACCACCATAAAGTTGCGGATCCTCATCCTGATAAAGTTAATGTTGGCGTTGTAAGTCCCTTTTTGTGTCTCATCTAAGGTTTTGTTCCTCTGATTTAAAGTTAAAACCCTATTTTTTTGTTCGGTTGAGGTCAATTTAGATGGATTTTTTTTTTTAATTTGGTAGGGAGCTTATCGTGATGATAACGGAAAGCTGGTTGTTCTTGATTGTGTTAGATAAGCTGAGAGACGGATTGCTGGAAACTTGAACATGTAAGTGAGACGAGTTTTTTATTGATTAATTGTTTTGAAAATTGATGCAAATTTCATATACAACGATGCAGAGAAAGTTATGCAGTGAACTTGTTTGAAGTGTTAATTAGTATATTTTGTTGAGAAACAGTGCTAATATTTGATTATATGTATATGATAATTCATGGTTGATAGTTATATCCTATTTTACATTCCTACTTGACAAATTTTGATCCTTCTGGCTTTATCTTTTTTTTTTTTACATTTTTTATATGTCTTTTCTAATATATTATAACATGATATCTTTGTTATTAAAGATATACATAAAGTCATGAAATAAAATGTGAGATTTTATATACATTACTAACTGATTTCAATTACTTTATTTCACACAGCGATATGTGACAAACGACCTGGTTATCTTGTTGTTATATGTGATCTTGACCACCTGCTTCTTCTCTGGTCCGTAGTACCTAGCTATGGCATTAGTCTCCATCATATACGGCATCTGAAAGTTATAGTCTTTCGTTAGAACAAAGTGCGTTTATGTGAATCGTTCACGCCAAAAATTATAAATCTGATAGTTTGAATCTGAAATTGATACTCTTACCTGATTTTCAGCAAGTTTGAGTTTTGCCAGCAGCTGCTCTTTCTCTTCAGCGGTCAGTATTTCATGCTTTGGCATTGTCACATGTTTTGTAATGTTCATTTTTGGCGTATTGGCTATTTTTTAGAAGTTTAAATGTTTTTTTTTGAAGTTTAAATGTTTATTCCAGTACCTTTAGTTTGCGTTATGATTTTGAAAATGGTTATTGGTTATAATACGTTTACATAATTCCATACTACAAAGATAAAAAAAAGTTCATGCAGATGAGTCTATCGGCAAGTTGGTTCAGCAGTTCTACAAATTGGTGGATGTTCACGAGGTAACTTATTCTACAAAACTGACCTATATCGTTTTGTTAGTATGGAAAACTTGTGATCTAATGAAGTTAAATACTCGGGTCAAAGATATCACCTACTTACCATTTTCGGAACGCGAGTTAATGCTGATCAAAGTTGCCGCAAATGCTGCTGCTCGAAGGGATGTACTGGACATCGCCACCATCTTTCGCGTCAAACCTGTTGATGTTTCCGATCATACTATTACACTTGGGGTAAGTTTTTCTCGATCTTCGTTTCTTTTACTTTGTTTTCCTTGTTTACGGGAGACTTTAATAAGCTATTCACGCTGCAAACGTTATTGGTGTCCTATGGAATTTGTGACAGACTAATTACGGCATAAATTGTTTGTTTGTTCCGCCACTAACAGTGTCTGGTTGCGTTATTATTTGTAGGTGGCGAGGACTGGTCGAGTGGCATTGGTGAGAGAGTCGGGAATCGATCTTAATCAGATAGGTTACGACATCGATATGATCATTTGAGTTCTTTACAAGTGTATAACCTCCAAATAGCAAAAGTATTTGTTTTAATAAATGTTTTGATATTAAAAGACGGGGTTCACCAAGTTTATAAGACAGTGTTAAAAATATTTTTTTTAATAAATGTTTTGATATTAAAAGACGGGGTTCACCAAGTTTAAGCCGGTGTTCAATTTGAACACCGTCTAATAAGACATGATTTTAAACCAGTGTGCTTTAAGACGGTGTTGAAAACACCGTCTTAAAACCCATATCACCCCGTCTAAAGCTCTGTTTTGTAGTAGTGAATGCAATATGATTAATAAAGAAATTTAACTCAAACTACAATCCTGCCTAAAAGATTATAGTTGAAGTAAACATTCATTCTGATTGCCTCCTAAGATCGTTAATTGTCAACTCGGATAATTAGTAGTAACATATAAATACTAAGGAAACCAACGACAAAGGGGCTAGAGTCTCCAAAACCATAATATCTTAAACTATATGAAGGATTCATATATCAGAAAATACAAGGTGATCGATGTAATTTTGGAGATTTACAAATTGTTTGTGTGAAAATATAAATTAGGGAAAACTAATGAAGGACCCGACTATGTGACATTTATGTATTATATTTGGGTGAGTTGAATAAAAACTTATGTTGATTTAAGTATAGGGTTGTGCCACTTGATTTAAGAAAACAGAAATTTTGAAAGATGGTAGCACATTATTAAATGGGTTGTGTTTGCTGGTTGATAGATTGAACCCAAGACAACCCCACATTTTTTACAAGAATCCGAAAATCATATCACACAAATGTTAAGTGACCAAGCATTAGGTAAAGTACTCGGGAAAATGTTATTAAAAAGAGTGGTTGGTAAATAACTAAATACCTTAATTTATATATAGATTATACTACTATAGGAATTGTATGCAGTTTGTTTATGGAATTCAATATAGTTTGTTATACATTTAGTAAAGAATTGTAATTGATAGGTTTATTTTCAAATTGAATATGTATTGGGTTGATTTGGGAAGATTCAAATTGGTGTATATATATTGGTTTGATTTGGATAGGTTTGGAATGGACACGCAACTACAACAAAAAAATATTCAGTTAATGCTTATAAGAGGCGGTTTATTTTATTAATTTTAAAAATTTTCTGAACATGTATTTTGGATCAAAAGACGGTGTTTGTCATGTTTAAGACGCGGTTTAGTTTAAACCGTGTCTGATTACATCTCATTTTAAGACGCGTCGTTTTAAGACGGAGTTAGGAAACTTTTCTTAAAGCCCAAATCACCCCAGCTAATGCTCTATTTTGTAGTAATCATGATGTTATTGTGCTAGATAAGTGTCACACCCCGACCACGTAAAACAACAAACCGTGGCGGAAACGTCGGGGAGTGTTGTAACAGAATTATTGTTTCAAACCATGGATGCAAAGAGTTTCGTTTTATTACATATTAAACATTGTCTTAAGTTAAACAAACAAGTCAAACACAGTCTATTATCGTTATTAAATCACTAAGGCCTCGTCCGGTCCTAAGTGAGCATGCATCCTATTCGCAATCAACATTAAGCAACTTCACCTGAAACATATGTAAAAACAAAGTCAGCAAAGAAATGCTGGCGAGTACATAGTTTTTGCGTGAGTATCAGATTCATGGCTCGTTTGTATGTTGAAACAACTTGTATGGCTTTGTTAATTGATATTAGAAAAACCTTGTTTGGTAAAATATTTGTATTGCAAATGAATAACCAAGTCAAAATAGATTGGTCATAATTTATAAACCTCGATGCCATGAATCTTAACCCAAAACATTTGTTTATGTAAACCAAATCATAAATCGTTTTTGTAGTAAAGCTCGTATGGTTTATATCGTTTCGAAAACCTCGTTTGTGTGTCATCGCTTCCAATTGTTTACCCAAATCGTTTAACTCGTTAATAATCGCTTTAGTCGTTTAAATCATTCTCGTTTTGAATCGTGAAACTACTTTTGGTCGTCTCGCTAATAACATTCAAACCTGTGTGACTCGTCTATTGTTCAACTCGTTTTCGTATTAACAAACCTCCAAAGGGTAAGTTAACAATCATCAGATTCGGTCGTTACCCACCTAACCCACACATAACCATGGGTCCGGTCTGATAACGGGATTTGTCGGATCCTATGGTACCATAACCTAATACTGGTCGGCTTGATCATTGCTAATGAATGTCATTCGTTATGTAACTACAGCCAACAAGTTCGTTCACATTATCGAAATCGTTATTAGTTTTGTATAAACCATCTCTATCGTTTTGAAACCATCGTTAGAATATTGAAATCGTTTTGATACATATGAATCACCCCAAAACAATCGAAAATAGTAAAAGAGGGGATCTATGTACTCACCTTCGGGTGCTTTTTTAAATGTTAACAAAATCCCTCAATTGTTTATCCGCCCTAAATTAAATAAGAATGATTTTAATAATCAAGACCCACACTTTGACATGCAAGATACTACTTATGTCATTTCTGTTTTAATATATACGAAACTGGACTGTTTTCGGATATTTAAATAAAATAGTTAACTTATTCCAAAAATTCCCAAATTTTTACAGAGTGTCTTAAACGATCCAAACATTATTGTGTAAAAATATCGAGGTTTAGTTCATTACCAATATTTTATAAAAATTCGTTTTCCAGACTGAAATCAGATTTATTATTTTCTGATTGCAGTTTACGAAATAATTCATTAAAAATTCATCGTGAGTCCGATTTACGAAATTCCAGTGGGAGAATTACAAATACATCAGTGGTCAACTATGGTAAAAATTTCGTGATTAGACTCCACACAGAATACAAGTTATGACAGAAAACAGGACGCATATTTTCAGCATAAAAATGCAGCTCCAGCTGCTGTTACGAAAAGACACTTTAAAAATAGTAAACGGAGTCCAAAAATTATGATTCCGGTGTCATTAGAACCGTATTTTATAATAACACATTATAGACTTAAGAAAATACATTTTTCGTTAAGTTACGGTCTGGTTATAGCCAGTTAAAGGCGGCTGGAAATGCAGATCAGCAAGCTGTTTTCGGTCTTTTAACATTATAAAGTGTGTTCGATTGATTCCGTTAACGTGTTTAGCGATCACAATAATACTTACAGCAGATTATTACTTATATATTTCAGATTTATCATACATTATCATATCTCATCATCATATTAACACTACTTTAACCATACTTCATCTTTAATTAGTTATACTTCAAGACTTGTTTAAGTTCTTTAAACTTTCTATCTTTTTGATCTTTAAACATCATTAACCACATAAAAACATGAACAAGATGAAGATCTAAGGCACTTACTACTAGCACAAGGCTATGGGAGTTTTAGTGAAGAAAAGTGGTGGATAAAAGAAAATGAGAGCGGTCCTTCAACTTCCGAGCACACCAAGCTTGCTTGTATGATCACTTGCACCTTTGGATGAGTGTAGATTGTATGTATGAAGACTTGAAGGTGATGATATGGTGGTGGTATGATGGCAGCCGAGAACAAGCAAGGGGTGGGGTGTTATGGGGAAGATGATGATACTTATAAGACCCTAATCTTCCTTGTCCATTGGTTAATATGTTACATTAAGTACAAACATGATCAAGCAAGGATCTAGCAATTTCCAAGAGGATCATGAATGAGATTTTTGTAGATTTAGACAAATCTTTGATGGGGCCATGGTTTTAGGGCCGGTTACATATATGGGGGGGGGGGGGTTAAATGTAAATTATTGGGTAAGAAATAATTAGTGGAAGGTTAAAGTGTTAAGTCTAGTGTTTAATGTGTTGCATGCTTTAAATAGGAAGTTTAGGTGTTCGGGAATCCTAACTAGCTCAGAAAATAAGAACAATGTGTTTGACAATATTTTTATGTTCCGGGTAAAGTCTGGTAGTCCGGTTAACACCGTTCCGTTAAAGTGTTTAATTATGTACCGAGTATTTTATCTAGCGTTCAAATCCCGATTTATGGCGTTCTAAATTATTTTTATTATTCTATAAAAATAAACTCGCCAAAATATTACTGAAATAAATTTCAGTTGCCAAGACTGGCTGCGTTGTCCGCGTTTCGCAGTAAAAGCACTGTGTCGCGCAGAAACACGCGGTACGCGCTTAAACTTGAAAAATAACGTTTCTAAGCGTTTTAATTTCTTTTTCAACACGAACCTGATTAAAATAAGATTTTAATCATAACAGAATATTTGTGGGATTTAAATATTATCCGGGCGGTCACCAACGTTCGTTTCGCAGTTTTGTCGTAATTAGTTCTTTAGTTCAAATAAACGTGTTTTCGCCATACTGAATCCTTCGAAACTTATTTCTAAGTTATGTAAAGGATTTTTAGGGTATGTTTGGCTTACGTCACAATTCCGGAGTGTATGTCGCGTTAAACTGATTGCGTTTAAGCACTAGTTTGCGTATAACCTTCCAGAAAGTGATTTAAAGCTTGAAATCGGAATCGAATCAAATTGTAAAATCATTAAACACAATTGCACACATAATATCACCAAAACACATATAATAACACCAAAGCATATTTTTTTTATTGATAACCGACATTGTTTTACAGAATACGGTGATTACAGAACACAGTTGTCACAGTCTCCCATACTTTAGTAAATTTCGTCCCGAAATTTTATTTAGAGGATTCTTGTGAAAACAAATGCGGATATTTCTCCTTCATCTGGTCCTTACGTTCCCAAGTAAACTCGGGGCCACGTTTGGATTCCCAGCGAACTTTGACCAAATGAATCCGTTTGTTCTTCAACTGTTTGTATGTACGTTCCACTATCTCCACAGGTTTCTCGACAAAGTGCATCGTTTCGTCGATTTGAATCTCGTCGAGAGGAATGTGAAGATCAGCATCAGCTAAACACTTTCGCAAATTGGACACGTGAAAAGTCGGATGAACATTTCCAAGCTCTGGAGGTAGCTCTAGTCGATAGGCAACCTTTCCAATTCTTTCGACAATCTTAAATGGTCCAACATATCGTGGTGCAAGTTTTCCTTTCTTTCCAAATCTCACCACTCCCTTCCAAGGTGACACCTTGAGTAGGACACGGTCTCCGACTTGAAATTCCATGGGCTTGCGTCCCAAATCTGCATAACTCTTTTGACGGCTTCTAGCGGTCACAAGATTATCGCGGATTTTCTTGATTTTGTCCGTTGTTTCCAGAATGAGCTCAGGGCCAGTAAGCTGGGCTTCACCGATCTCATTCCAACAGACGGGTGAATGACATTTTCGACCGTAGAGAGCTTCGAATGGTGCCATCTTAATGCTAGCATGATAACTATTATTGTATGAGAACTCGATCAATGGCAGATGAGAATCCCAATTACCACCAAAGTCTATCACGCATGCTCTAAGCATATCCTCCAAAGTTTGAATCGTCCTCTCAGATTGACCATCTGTTTGGGGATGATAAGCAGTGCTTAGATTCAGTTGGGTTCCCAAAGCAGATTGCATGGTCTTCCAAAAATGAGATGAAAATCGAGCATCACGATCAGAAATGATATCCAAAGGAACACCATGTCGTGATACAATCTCGTCTACATAGATCTTGGCAAGCTTCTCAGCAGAGAAATCCTCACGGATTGGTAAGAAGTGAGCAGATTTTGTCAACCGATCAACTACAACCCAAATAGCATCGTGACCTTTAGACGTACGCGGTAGTTTAGTAATGAGATCCATTGCAATGTTCTCCCATTTCCAAACCGGTATCTCTGGTTGTACAAGCAAACCAGAAGGTCGTTGATGTTCCGCCTTGACCTTGAGACAAGTTAGGCATTTCGATACATACAAGGCGACATCCTTCTTCATACCAGGCCACCAATACTGGGTACGAAGATCCTTGTACATTTTATCAGCACCAGGATGGATAGAATATCGAGACTTGTGAGATTCGTCCATTACTAAGGTGCGAAGATCGTCCTGATTCGGAATCCACAAACGATTCTCAAAATAGAGTAGACCATCGTCTTTCCTTTCGAGTTTAAGCTCAAGTTGAAGCAGTAGCTCATACTTCAATAAGTCTTTGATCACACAAGATCGTTGAGTTTGTAGAACACGAGATTGAATATCAGATAGAGTTCGAACAGAATGAAGCTTGACTCGTTCCTTTCGACTAAGCGCATCGGCCACGACATTCGCCTTACCAGGATGGTAGCGGATCTCGTAATCATAATCGTTCAAGAGTTCGACCCAACGTCGTTGCCTCATGTTCAGCTCCTTCTGATTGAGAATATGCTGGAGACTTTTGTGGTCTGTGAAAACCACACACTTCGTTCCATAGAGGTAGAGTCTCCAGATTTTAAGCGCAAAAACCACAGCTCCTAACTCAAGATCATGAGTCGTATAGTTCTTCTCGTGAACTTTCAACTGTCTAGACGCATAAGCTATGACTTTACCGCGTTGCATAAGAACGCAACCAAGTCCTAGATTCGATGCGTCACAATAGACAACAAAATCATCGTTTCCCTCAGGTAGAGATAAAACAGGAGCATCACAGAGCTTCCGTTTCAGCGTTTGGAACGCTTCTTCTTGCTTAGGTCCCCACTCAAAAGGCTTATTTTTCTGAGTCAAAGCAGTGAGTGGAATCGCGATCTTTGAAAAGTTAGAAATAAACCGTTGATAATAACCAGCAAGACCAAGAAAATAACGAACTTCTGTAGGTGTCGTAGGTGTATTCCAATCCCTAATTGCAATAATCTTGGATGGATCTACATGAATACCCTGCTCATTGACAATATGACCCAAGAACTGAACTTCTTTAAGCCAGAATTCACACTTGGAGAATTTAGCAAAAAGTTGTTCCTTCTTCAGAAGTTCCAAGGTCAAACGAAGGTGTTGTTCGTGATCGGCTCGAGACTTTGAATAAATGAGAATATCGTCGATGAACACAATGATGAACTTATCTAAATAAGGTTTACAGACCCTATTCATTAAGTCCATGAAGATAGCTGGGGCATTCGTCAAACCAAATGGCATGACAGTGAACTCGTAATGCCCATATCTCGTACGGAAAGCAGTCTTGGGAATATCCTCTTCGAAAACACGCAGTTAACGATACCCAGATCACAGGTCGATCTTGGAAAAGCATGAAGCACCTTGCAGCTGGTCGAAAAGATCATCAATTCTAGGTAGGAGATATCGATTCTTGATGGTAAGCTTATTAAGCTCACGATAATCGATACACATTCGAAAAGATCCATCTTTCTTTTTCACAAAGAGGACAGGAGCTCCCCAGGGCGAAAAGTTCGGACGGATGAATCCTTTATCAGACAATTCTTGAAGCTGTTTCGATAACTCTTGCATCTCGGACGGTGCAAGACGATAAGGCGCTTTCGAAATCGGGTTGGCATTGGGCACAAGGTCAATATGAAACTTGACTTGATGAGCTGGAGGCAAACCAGGCAGCTCATCAGGAAACACCTCTGGATAATCCTGAACAATCGGAATGTCCTGAATACTCTTGCTCTTGCCTTTCTCCTCAGTGACATGTGCCAGGAAAGCAACATATCCTTTTTGCAAATATCTTTGGGCCTTCATACATGACATAAGCTTCAATCCACCAGATGGTTTCTCGCCACGAACTTCCAGAATATCGCCAAACGGAAGAGGAATACGAACAATCTTATCGAAACTAACCACCTCAGCATGATGTTTGGTTAACCAATCCATCCCCACGATAATATCGAAACTCCCAAGTTGCATCAGCGTGAGGTCGATGGGAAAAAGATGGTTGTCAAGGTTTAACTGACAATCACGAATGACAGAATCGAGGACAAGAGGTTTACCAGTAGCAACTTTGACAGACAAGGGTTTCCTCAGTTTAGTTCTAGGTATTGCAAGCAAAGGCTCAAAAGATAGTGAAACAAAACTTCTATCGGCACCAGAATAAAAAAGAATGGATGCAGGTCGATTGTTAACAAGAAACGTACCATTGACGATGAGGTTGTCAACTCGCGCCTCGTTTGCATTTAGATTAAATACCCGTCCACGAGCGGGATTCGCATTCGCATTGACATTGACATTGACATTGACATTCACATTCGGATTTGCATTCGCGTTCGCCAACTTCGGACAGTTGTTGCGGAAGTGACCATACTCTCCACAATTGAAGCATGAACCCATTGGGAATCTAGCAGCATTCCCCTGAACTGGGGCTTGATTCTGAACAATCTGATTCTGACCCGCACGACAGACGTTGGCCAGATGCCCAAGCTTACCACACGTTGTGCATTGCCTACAAGCTTGTTGTGCAACATGATGACCGTTGCAGCGAGCACAATGAGGTGCGGTACCAGCATACCCTTTCTTCGCAGGAGGTTGAGCTGGTGGGTTCTGAGGGTTCTGAGCAGTTTGTGCAGTTACTGCAAAGTTCTGAGCACCCTTTCGCTTTCTCGACTTCTTCGAAGACTCACCCTTCTTACCCTTACCCTTTTCCTTGTCTTTAGTAGAGTCAGCTGACTTCTTCTTATCACCCTTGCAGGTAAGTTTACCCTTCCTGACTTGCGACTCAGTCATGGTAGCAGATAACTCGATCGCTTGACGAACAGTGGCAGGATTGACACCAGTCACAATATCCTGTATGGAATCGGGTAGACCATCGATATACCTCTCTATCGCTTTCTCCAACGAGGTAACCATAGTAGGACACAAAAGACTGAGCTCCTCAAATCGATCCGTATACGCACGATGTTCTCCCCCATCTTGTTTTAGATCGTCAAACTCTCGTTCCAAAGCTCGAATTTCATGACGGGGATAGAACTCTCTCATCATGAGAGCTCGAAGCTCTTCCCATGTTTGTGCCAACGCCACTTCGGCACCCCTGTCGCGCATCACTCCGTTCCACCAAGTAAGAGCACGCTTCTCGAACACACTTGATGCGAATTCCACCTTACGCCCTTTCGGACATTGCACATGTCTGAATGTGTTCTCGATACTTTCAAACCATTGAAGGAGTGCAGTCGCTCCTTGTGACCCAGAGAACTTTAACGGCTTAGCATAATTGAAACTCTTGAAGTTACACGGTGCATTGTTATTGTTATTGTTGTTGTACAGCTCGTGGATTTGGGTCACAACGCCTGGAAGCACAGCAGCCATTTGCTGAGAGACAAGGGCTGCGAGTTCTTCAGCAGTAAAAGATTGTGCATTACGTCCAGGAGGCATTGTCTAACAAGGGAATATGAGAAAAGAGTGAGGTCAACAATTAGGAAAAACAAGAGGGGTATTGAAAATATCGACGAATCGTAAGGTAGGCGATCATTTGTTCGTTACCTCGAACAAACAAACGACATGCAGTGACTAATCAAAGTAATGAATCAAAATAATGTATCGCGAAGACATGCTCGCCTATAAGTGAACACTCACCCCAAGAGTTCCCAGGTAAGAGTGACTGGTCCGATTATGTGGATTTGTACGAACACTCTAGCCTTAGACAGAAAACTCAGGGTACAGGCATTCACTCTTCCAGTTTGCACGTGTTCACATTATTTAAACCCAGACTTTGACGAGATTTTGAAACTCAAGAGGCACTAAGCAAAAAATGAGTCAAACTATCACCTAAGGGTAGGTGACGGTTTTGTTTTAAAAAAAAAAATCTAAACGCAAATCAACTTGGGCTGGGGTCCTAGAAAGTTATAGTCTAGGTCAAAATTTTACTAATAACCTAATTCCCTATAACCATTGGCTCTGATACCAACTCTTCTGTCACACCCCGACCACGTAAAACAACAAACCGTGGCGGAAACGTCGGGGAGTGTTGTAACAAAATTATTGTTTCAAACCATGGATGCAAAGAGTTTCGTTTTATTACATATTAAACATTGTCTTAAGTTAAACAAACAAGTCAAACACAGTCTATTATCGTTATTAAATCACTAAGGCCTCATCCGGTCCTAAGTGAGCATGCATCCTATTCGCAATCAACATTAAGCAACTTCACCTGAAACATATGTAAAAACAAAGTCAGCAAAGAAATGCTGGCGAGTACATAGTTTTTGCGTGAGTATCAGATTCATGGCTCGTTTGTATGTTGAAACAACTTGTATGGCTTTGTTAATTGATATTAGAAAAACCTTTTTTGGTAAAATATTTCTAATGCAAATGAATAACCAAGTCAAAATAGATTGGTCATAATTTATAAACCTCAATGCCATGAATCTTAACCCAAAACATTTGTTTATGTAAACCAAATCATAAATCGTTTTTGTAGTAAAGCTCGTATGGTTTATATCGTTTCAAAAACCTCGTTTGTGTGTCATCGCTTCCAATTGTTTACCCAAATCGTTTAACTCGTTAATAATCGCTTTAGTCGTTTAAATCATTCCCGTTTTGAATCGTGAAACTACTTTTGGTCGTCTCGCTAATAACATTCAAACCTGTGTGACTCATCTATTGTTCAACTCGTTTTCGTATTAACAAACCTCCAAAGGGTAAGTTAACAATCATCAGATTCGGTCGTTACCCACCTAACCCACACATAACCATGGGTCCGGTCTGATAACGGGATTTGTCGGATCCTATGGTACCATAACCTAATACTGGTCGGCTTGATCATTGCTAATGAATGTCATTCGTTATGTAACTACAACCAACAAGTTCGTTCACATTATCGAAATCGTTATTAGTTTTGTATAAACCATCTCAATCGTTTTGAAACCATCGTTAGAATATTGAAGTCGTTTTGATACATATGAATCACCCCAAAACAATCGAAAATAGTAAAAGAGGGGATCTATGTACTCACCTTCGGGTACGTTTTTAAATGTTAACAAAATCCCTCAATTGTTTATCTGCCCTAAATTAAATAAGAATGATTTTAATAATCAAGACCCACACTTTGACATGCAAGATACTACTTATGTCATTTCTGTTTTAATATATACGAAACTGAACTGTTTTCGAATATTTAAATAAAATAGTTAACTTATTCTAAAAATTCCCAAATTTGTACAGAATGTCTTAAACGATCCATGCTTTATTGTGTAAAAATATCGAGGTTTAGTTCTTTACCAATATTTTATAAAAATTCGTTTTCCATACTGAAATCAGATTTATTATTTTCTGATTGCAGTTTACGAAATAATTCATTAAAAATTTATCATGAGTCCGATTTACGAAATTCCAGTGGGAGAATTACAAATACATCAGTGGTCAACTATGGTATAAATTTCGTGATCAGAATCCACACAGAATACAAGTTATGACAGAAAACAGGACGCATATTTTCAGCAGAAAAATGCAGCTCCAGCTGCTGTTACGAAAAGACACTTTAAAAATAGTAAACGGAGTCCAAAAATTATGATTCCGGTGTCATTAGAACCGTATTTTATAATAACACATTATAGACTTAAGAAAATACATTTTTCGTTAAGTTACGGTCTGGTTACAACCAGTTAAAGGCGGCTGGAAATGCAGATCAGCAAGCTGTTTTCGGTCTTTTAACATTATAAAGTGTGTTCGATTGATTCCGTTAACGTGTTTAGCGATCACAATAATACTTACAGCAGATTATTACTTATATATTTCAGATTTATCATACATTATCATATCTCATCATCATATTAACACTACTTTAACCATACTTCATCTTTAGTTAGTTATACTTCAAGACTTGTTTAAGTTCTTTAAACTTTCTATCTTTTTTATCTTTAAACATCATTAACCACATAAAAACATGAACAAGATGAAGATCTAAGGCACTTACTACTAGCACAAAGCTAGGGGAGTTTTAGTGAAGAAAAGTGGTGGATAAAGGAAAATGAGAGCGGTCCTTCAACTTCCGAACACACCAAGCTTGCTTGTATGATCACTTGCACCTTTGGATGAGTGTAGATTGTATGTATGAAGACTTGAAGGTGATGATATGGTGGTGGTATGATGGCAGCCGAGAACAAGCAAGGAGTGGGGTGTTATGGGGAAGATGATGATACTTATAAGACCCTAATCTTCCTTGTCCATTGGTTAATATGTTAAATTAAGTACAAACATGATCAAGCAAGGATCTAGCAATTTCCAAGAGGATCATGAATGAGATTTTTGGAGATTTAGACAAATATTTGGTGGGGCCATGGTTTTAGGGCCGGTTACATATATGGGGGGGGGGTTAAATGTAAATTATTGGGTAAGAAATAATTAGTGGAAGGTTAAAGTGTTAAGTCTAGTGTTTAATGTGTTGCATGCTTTAAATAGGAAGTTTAGGTGTTCGGGAATCCTAACTAGCTCAGAAAATAAGAACAATGTGTTTGACAATATTTTTATGTTCCGGGTAAAGTCCGGTAGTCCGGTTAACACCGTTCCGTTAAATTGTTTAATTATGTACCGGGTATTTTATCTAGCGTTCAAATCCCGATTTATGGCGTTCTAAATTATTTTTATTATTCTATAAAAATAAACTCGCCAAAACATTACTGAAATAAATTTCAGTTGCCAAGACTGGCTGCGTTGTCCGCGTTTCGCAGTAAAAGCACTGTGTCGCGCAGAAACACGCGGTACGCGCTTAAACTTGAAAAATAGCGTTTCTAAGCGTTTTAATTTATTTTTCAACACGAACCTGATTAAAATAAGATTTTAATCATAACAGAATATTTGTGGGATTTAAATATTATCCGGGCGGTCACCAACGTTCGTTTCCCAGTTTTGTCGTAATTAGTTCTTTAGTTCAAATAAACGTGTTTTCGCCATACCGAATCCTTCGAAACTTATTTCTAAGTTATGTAAAGGATTTTTAGGGTATGTTTGGCTTACGTCACCGTTCCGGAGTGTATGTTGCGTTAAACTGATTGCGTTTAAGCACCAGTTTGCGTATAACCTTCCAGAAAATGATTTAAAGCTTGAAATCGGAATCGAATCAAATTGTAAAATCATTAAACACAATTGCACACATAATATCACCAAAACACATATAATAACACCAAAGCATATTGTTTTATTGATAACCGACATTGTTTTACAGAATACGGTGATTACAGAACATAGTTGTCACAATAAGTTTAGGTAGTTATATATCATTGGTAGTTGATTAATATATAATCACATGACTAGATAACTAGACAAGCATATAGTTGGTGAATTTATTCATGGTTTATAAATAACCACTACACTTGATAAACTTATTTGGTGAGATACCTACTTGTGTGATATATGATTTTACGTAGCCAAGGACATGCTTAATGTCAATTATGAAAATATTGATACAGGAACTTTATTACTACACTAGCAAAGTACTATATGGTTTATATTTAGAATTTTAGATCTACTTTCTTCTTTAAGAAGTGATGCACATGTTTTGTGGTTAAGGTGCGGTGAGGCTACTAGCTTCAATTGCTTTGTGGTTCAGTTAATCGGTTGTATGGTGATTAGGCTAGTTACCACTTCTCACAACCGAAGTACCTGGTCCGGATTGGGCCAGGTGGTAATGGACTAATGCTTCATCGGTGACACTGTGATAGATTTAAATGTTTGGAGTCACTTCAACATGCAAATTTTGTTAAACTAGTATGATGCCCATGTGCGTTACGGCGCAAACATCAAGATAAATAGCAAATCGAAACATTAAGGCGATGGATGGTAAACATTTACGGTTACTAAATATCCGATTGATTGTATAATAACGTTAAACAAAATTACAATCAACTACGATTATATTTCCTTCTTAATAAGATAACACTGTATAATAAGAGCTTATCTAGTTGTTTGATTTCCTATTTCGCTTCTTAACGTGTGTATAGCGCGTCAATTGCAGCTTGCAACTCCAACTGGTTGTGACGAATATTCGCTACCTTCTATGTAAGTTCGTTTAGTTTTCGGTAATGTGCTGATCATATGTGATAACCTCATCAACGAAAATATTTAAACGTGCCAAACGTTGTCTCTTATTTCCAGTTGCCATATTCCACACTATAAACATACCCAAAATTGTTTTAGCAAAAGATAAGGAAAAATTACTTTTATTTTTGTAAAACACATAAGGCTCAGATAAAAGCATCTCCTATACGAATCAATTAGCCTTAATCGAATATTTTACCGAAGCACAATTATTCATGATTTATCCATATGCTAGTTAAACAATGCCTTCAACTTTCATTTCATTAGTAGTGACTTATATAGCTGACGTGCGTGCGGGTGTCTATATTTTTAGCTCTTTTTACTCGCCGATTGCAAGTTTTAAATTTATAAAACACGATATTCTACTATCACTCTACACACACGCTAGGGCAAGTGCACCCATCGCGAACGTAGTATAGTGATGGCAAGATACCGAGGTCGTCCAAGGACACACGAGCTTTTAATACCGGCTTATCGTCAACGTCGAATCGAACCAAACTTTGAAGAAAAGATTTTTAAAACTATAAAAAGATAAACTAAAAACATAAAATAAAATAAAAGTAAAAACAGATAGATAAGAAAGAATCACTTGGTTCTGACTTATCTTTCATGTACCCTTTTGATGATTTCCGCACTTTGGACATTTTAAGAGATTATCTTAGTTATAGTAGTAGGCCCCTCTTGTGAAGGCGACGTTACCCTCAACCTAGTGGTTTGAGTCAGCAAGGATACAATCCCACTAGGTCGGAATATTGAAAGATAATTAAGTACGTTATTAATGCAAAAAGTGGTGGGCCCTCTTCCAGGCGGCGATCACACTCAACCCGTTGGTCTGAGTCAGCAGGGATACAGTCCTCGCGGAGTTGGTTTAAAGTTTTAATAGTAGTTTATAGATAAGGGATTCAAGCGTTTTGCACCTAACCCGTGGTGGGTAATGCCCGCTCCGACTCGTGAGGTGTTACTAAGCTTGAACCAGGTTCTCGCAGGATCTATACGCTGAACGAGACATAAAATTTACCCAACCACCCTTCTAACCCCCTTCCAGGCAACTAGCGTGCTTTATATAGACCGTAAAGACACGAATATGTGAATCAACGACATATAAAGAATGATTAGATAAATTTCCCTTCAATATAAAAAAGTAGTTTTAAAGTCATTAATACATACCCAATTAAAAAGTTGCCAAAGATTGGAAATCATGAAAGAAAATATATAAAAGATATGTCTTCACCAAGTGATATAAGAGTTTAGCCAAGCATGGCCTTTGTTTGACAAAGACTCTTACTATCAATCTTGGATCCCGAGACTACTACACACACTCTAAAATATGGAAAATGGATGATGGTGGTGGATGACGGTGTTGTAGTGGTGGTGGAGTGGTGGCAAGTGAGAGAGAAGTGGTTTGCCAAGGGATGGTTTGGAATGGAACCAAGCACATCTATTTATAGCTGAAATCAGAAGTTCCACCAAGGCCCGTGCCCTCCTGGCACAACCCCGTGGTCATCTCTCTCTCTCTTCCTCATTAACTGCTTGTCAGGTCATGTACTAACACGGCCCCGTGTGTCAACGGCACGGCCCGTGGCCAATGTACTTGCTGTATTATCGCAGATTCTGAAAATATTTGAGTTGACCATGCCTCGTGTTGGCTTAGCACGGCCTTGTGTTGGCTGTCAGTTTTGTCCTTTGATGTTGTCTTTTCTTCTGCACAGCATCCACCTTCGGACACGGCCCGTGTCTGGTGGACACGGCCCCGTGTCAAGTCTTCTGATCTTGCTATTCTTGTGGTTTGGATGTGAATTGGGGCTTGGCGAGTTGCGTCAATTCCTCTTTCTTTGTATTTATGTTGGTTTTTGCTGTCTTTTTGCTCCTTTTGCATATTTAAGCTCTTTTGACCCTGTAAATTAAAAAGGAACAGGAAAACAAGCTTTTTCCAACAATAGTACTGAAAAGGGTTGATTTTACGCCGTATTTGATATAATTTATATGTTGTATTTTAAGCACATCAAATACCCCCACACTTGAATTTTCGCTTGTCCTTAAGCAAAACTCTATTACGTGGCTTACACACCCAAACGGAATAGGTAGAAGAGAAGGTTTTGGTCTCATCTTTAGAGTGTCGGGAATCCAAATTCTAAATTTATTTTGTTTTTATTTTATTTACAATCTGATTCGTCATGATTTATTTAAAACACAAGTTAAGAAAAATTATTTACTTTGAGCATAACATGCCTTTTTGGAATTCCATTTAGTTATATACAAATTTATACTTCCTCACTAGTGGTCACTCAACACTCGGCCGATGAATGTATTAAGTGAAAACGCTCATGCCCATTTTTGGAACTTACTCCTTCCATACGCTTGACAATTGATCAAACCTCCTCCTTTTGACGGTAAATCCTTATAAATATCAAGAGGGATTTTGAAGGGTAGGTGGTGGTTCAGGTTTGGTATGTTTTATTGAAAAGGTGAAAAGCGTAAAATATCAGTTTTTTATTGCTTTGTGGCTTAGCAAAATATACTTTGGCATATTTTTCTGATTTTTTTGATTTTTTTTTGGTTGCCAAAGTTGAAACTGAGCCGTAATCGTAAGTTCATAACCGATAGGTTTACAAAAATATGAAAAATGAAAAGGTTTGTTTTTGGGGGTTTGGAAATGAAAAGGTTTTTAAGGTTCAAAGGGTTTAATTAGGAGGATGTTTTTGGATAAAGCAAAGAGAAATAAAGGTTTTGTTTTGAAAAATGGGTTGATCCTAATGCCTCTATCATTTACTTACTTGGATTTTTGTCGGTAAGGAATTGGAACGCATTGCATTGTCAAGTTCTAGGTTCGTGAGAACCAAGAGGGCTATTAACATAAGAAACGAAAATTGAACAATTAGTATAGATGCATATTTGTATGCTCGGTAATGGCTCAAAACTCACTTTCGTGCTAAAAAAGGGTTGTAGTGTAAATATGTATATATAATCAAATTTTACAAAGATTTGTCATGCCCATTTTCGTAATTTTTCTAAATTGGTTCTTTTATCATGACGTTATCAGTTGTAAATTCGTAAAAACATAATCTTTAGAACTTATTTTACCCAACTAAACCAAGATAAGTAAAAGAAAAAATTTCAAAAAGTTTGGGGTCATAAGCGGTTCCAAGGTGAGTTTTGTGTAAGGCTTAATTTAGGACAAATGATTCAAGGTTTTTATTATCCTCCCCCTACACTTAAATTACACATTGCCCTTAATGTGTCCCAAATATGATTTATTTTGGTAAAATGTGTAAAAAGTGTGAAAGTAGCAAAAAAATTTTGTTACTGGCACTTGCAGCACAGGGGCGTGCTATGAGGATACGTCCCCGTGTCCAAAGTGCAAGTAACAAATTGAAATCAGAAAGCTTACAGTGGGCTGGCCACGGGGGCGTGCTGGGTGAGCACGGCCCGTGCCACCTTCTGGACAGAAAAATTTTGACAACAGTAAGTTGGGCACGGGGGAGTGTTGGGTGAGCACGGCCACGTGCTGCAGCCACTATTTTGCAGTTTATGAGTCGAGAGGCCTCTGATTTACGTGCATGGGTTCCATTTGTCATCATCCATCTGGTGTTTCCGCTTTCCTTAACACATTTATTTAAAATACCACCATCCAATCATCCATTTCATTTAAAATAAAAACATTACAAGAAATTAAAAATTACAAACCTACATAAACATAAGATAGATAGATAGATAACCTGGAGAAATGCCTCCCCGAGGTCATTTTTAAAAAACCCTAAAGCTACGTTCCTAGATCTACGAATGTTAGATGATGGAGGACTTGACCTTTTGTGGGAAATACTAAATTAGAGGTTATTGAGCATATCTTCAATCTCCCGTGGAAGGAAGATGTAGGGTTCCTCTTCTACATACTCTTAAGGGGAGCGGGATTTATCCGACCTCGAAGGCAACATTGATAGGGGGAGGCTCCGGAATCTCAACTCCCCATCCCGTATGTTGTATGACCTCATTAGCAAGGTTCCAATCTTCTTGCGGGAAGATTGGCTCCATTGGAGGCAAGGCCAAAATATTCAACCTTTGGTGTAAAAGGTTGATTTCTCTGAAACAATCTTTTAGCCCCAAGGTGAGATAGTTCACACGATCTATTAGAACTTCCTCCACTAAGGTCATTTCGTCGAAACTCTCTCTCAAGGCACTCACGTATCTTACGAGAGTGGCCTCGAGGGAGAGTCTCCTCCCTCTTCTGTGGTTTTTGGAGCTTGTTGATGACGTTCCACTTTGCTGGCTTGACATCTTGAGAGAAAATGACTAACCGTTAAAAAGATATGGAATATCAGAATGTTCAGCACGGCCACATGCCAGAGTGGCACGGCCCCGTGCTGCTCCAAGTGTTCCAGATTCTGTAACATTCCTATTTTTATATAAGAATTATAGGTTTGGTTAAATTTATTTACTACTAGTAACTAGTTTATTTTTTAATATAAATATTCAACCCAAATAGTTTTAAACACTATTTTATATAGTTGGTTGAAATATTATATTAATTGACCTGTATATAGGTGACCTTTCTAAATAAAATAAAAGTATATAAAAACTTAAATTATTAGACGGGTAGATTACGGGTAAGTTGATTGTTAAAAATATGAAGTACTTAGACGGGCCTAGGAATCGTATAATAATTAAATTATAAAAATACATTGTATTTGAACCTACTCTATTTTTAATAAAACTTGGTTCCAAATGTAGACAAAAATATTCTCGTTCTAATGACATATTTATTGTTTTCTAAAACGTCATATTTTAAAAGTTATATGCGCCAAATAAGTTAAGCAGGTGAATTAATTATAAGAATAAAATAATAATAAATTTAAACATTTGATTTGAGAATTTGATATACATGTGATCGAGATATTTAGGAAAAAGAAATAAAATAATTAAATCCTAAATTCAAAATATCTTACATGCATTAATAAGACTCATACGTGTCTTTCCCAAGAAAAGATAAAGATGAAACTTAACATTTAAATAAAATAAAATAACATTTCATTTTTTTATGCATGAATAGGTGGCCATATTAGCATAGTATAAATACAGAACATAACTTCAGCAATTCGATGGCCTCTCTTCTTTCTACTCTCTCACTAGAAATCGCCAAACTTCCTCTCTCTCTCTCTCTAAATATTTATTATTTTATAAATAATAAAGTCATGCCCTGTTTAAGTGTTTTAACTCCCGATCACCGCTACCCTTTCCGATTAATCTGAGCCCCATAACGTATGTCAGGGCTCTGCCCGACTAAGTTGTTGGGATTCGGTCTTGGGACATCGGGACAAGGTTGAATTAGGGGTACTATACTTAACACAAGTGCATTATATATATTAGCTCAGAAGTTATACCCAAAATTCTACCAGGAGGTTTTCTAGTTGAACCCTAAAGTTACAAAGTGGGTCTATTTTCTTTTCTCATCGTTTTATTCCCTTTTTGTCCCAAACCATAACAACTCTCATCAAAACTATTATTTTCTTATTATATATTATATTTTGTACAAATAAGAAACCCTAATTAAGACCCCTAAGTGATCCTACATAAACCCTAAAATTTTCAGAACAATCAGAATTAGGATCAGGGCCCCTAAAACTCAGGGGGATAAACCCTAGTTAATATTATCCTTACAGATTTTCGTAGAAATCGAATTTTCTCGTTCTGTCGACTCACCCAGGCTACAAATACACGTGCCAACCCTATGCTAAAACCGACCCCGTCGCGCCACGCGACAGAGCCTCGCGCCACGCGGGCGCGCCTTTTTCCAGATATAAATAGAGGGGTGTGGGACTTGATTTCCTGCGTTGGAACGACGAACAAATTCGTTTTACACTTCGAGATATCACCTGATTACTACCAAACACACACTAGCTCGAATTCTGCTACGATACCGGGTATCAACTTGATCGCTGCTATGATTCAATGTCCGATCGATTGAAACTATCCGACCGGATGTTTAAGTGCTATCCTTTGTCATTAGTCGTGATTCCGCAGGATGTTTGAGTACCACCCGAACTCGGGGAATACCCTGTCATTCGTTGTAAATCCGATGGATGTTTAAGTGATTGCACTTTGTCATTTGTCGTGAGGGTTTTAATCTCGTGAGTTATCGTAAATGCTGTATTAGTTACTTACCTAGTTCATGTGCACTAGGTTACAAGACTAATCAATAGGCTAAGCTCTGCCCGTATAAATCTGCATGCTTATAATGTGAGTCATTCTCTTTTTATCAAAATGCTTTATAAATTCTTAAATGTTTTCAAAGTTATAATTACAGGGATTAAGTCTTTGTAATCTCCATATTACAGCCGGTATGTGGGGTTTTGTATACACTCCTTGATAATCGTCACCATTGGACAACGGGGCCAATGGGTGATATGACCATAGTCACAGAAATGAGTCGAGTGACAAATACCGATGGGTAATTGGTTGATATATAGAAACATTGTAATCGCTCTTAATACTGTAGATTATAACAAATGCGTCGTTTTAAGCAAAATGAATGAACTCACCAGTATTTCCTGCTGACAAAATCTTTTTAAAACTCGTTTCAGGTAATTACAGTAGATTGGAGTAAGAGATGGATACGGCACTGAAAGACTTCAAGAAGTGGCTTATTTTATTAATTAAATCAAATTAAGAAATATTGTTTTATGTAATTGGGTTTATCCCTTATTAAAGCTACCTTTGTAAAACATGGGTTTATCCCATCTATTTAATAAATAAAATCCGGTGTTTTCTAAACTCTGATATTTTTCCTAACTCACGGTCCTAATGAAATTTCCGCTGCAATATTTTTCTAAATAATCACCGATACCACTTGGCTGCTCGCGGCTCCCGATTCCGTCCAGGGTGGGTCGGGGGTCGTGACAGAAGGTGGTATCAGAGCCACTGCTTTAAGCCTATAGGTGTTGTGATAATAATACATAAGAGTTAGGAGATTGCTATTAACTAGTAGCACACAGGATAATATTTAGACTTGAACTTAAGAAAAGATGCCTTAGTATAAGCTTCAAGATAAGCTAAGTACTTATGTAAATAAAGTATGATGGGTTTTGGTATGCCATAAGAATGGTAATTAGAATATTGCAAGATATGATAAATAAAGCAATAACACTTGACCACTATTATTTCTTATTTATTGGTACTACTTTGTTCTAGAATATGATCCGTCATATGAATATTAATTTACTTAGTCTTTGTTGAAAGTCATAATGAACTTTCCAAATCATGATTTAAGAAAAATACTATTTATGGGAAATATAAATTTTTTTCTCCGGCAAGACTGGGTATGGTGTAGCAGACTCTCCAGTTTGTCCGGATATAATAAGGGTTACCTCTCCGGCGAGAACCGGATAAGACGGGGTATATAATATGTCAAACAAGTGACAAGATTTCCCTAAATAGTATCATGACCTGATATCTGACTTGTTTTTGGAAATATGAATCTGTTAAATACATTGACCTTATGAAGGGTATGTATATTACAGCATGTGAAATATATGATTATATAGATATGTATATCTATAAGAAATTCCAACAGTCAATTAAGAATAAAAGCACAAGCATATGTGTCTATAATAAATCTAGATTTCTTTATCAGAAATCTCTTGCATATATCTATAATTCCGATATCAAACATTATTTCGTTTGATCATCTACCTCGTAACTTGAGCGACAGTAATAACAATGGAAACCCATTAAGTTGGGACACCATCAAAAGTATAAGTATTTCCAATGCGTTACCATAAACAATTAACGCAAGTAAGAAACATGTAAAGTTGTGCTAGTACACAAGAAAACACATGAAACTTAAATTATACGTCCAGAGACGTCGAAGTATATCACACACGACTTCCAAGGCAAGACCTTTGGAAAATGTAAATTGGGCACGATGACACCAATGCTAATTCCGTCAGTAGAAGAACTACTAATAAAAAAGAAGCACTTTGCCACGCAATCCTACAAACGACATGAATCTCGCTGAGGTACATTGTAACAAGATTTCACAACCATCGGTGCACAGTCTAATCAGAGTCATAATTATTATCACTGCAAAAGGAGTCACATACCCTTGCAAATTTCCTATTTTATTTTATTCGACATTCCCTGGTAATGTCACTTAACAACGGTTATCACACGAAATTCTAGATAAAGTTCTTATATTTCTTTTTCTGACTTCTGCATATAATGAGTTGACTTTCGTGTTTCTACTTCCTCTAATGGTCATCATACCATGAGGATTTCTTTCATAGTAGTGAATATTGATCTATTTCATTTCTTGGTAAATCCACACGTTACACATGCACTGTTTGTTGCGCATGTGGTTCATTTGATTTATGAATACCACTGGAGGACTTCATTCTAATTTATTGTTTTATCAAAACTCAAATCTCATTTTGCTATATTTGATTTTTGGCACTATAAACCGCATTAGTGCAAAATAATAACTCTATGATATCGAGTCAAGGAATTTCTTGAAAAAAAAAACTCAATTTTCTTTGGAATACATGGTTTCTGTTGTGACCATATCTGAACTTTCTTATTAAAACTCGTTTTGTTTAAACCAAGTTCAAATTGTTTGAACTTGCTCGCATTACATATTCAATTCAAGGTCCCATATGATGAATTGAAGCCATCATATTCAAAATAATCCCAACAAGCACTTCAAATTCTCTTAAACTATAACATGCTTGTTTGGTCTTTGATTTCATTAAATCATTTCTTTAATCACGATCACCTTGTGGTGACGTTATCACAAAATTAAAGCTTGCACTAATCTCATTTGTACATATCCTATACGGATTTAATTATTTATTTATTTATAATTAAATCTGCTTTGTTGATTTATCCTATAAAAGCAATCTTAACACAATTGTGTGCTAAGATAATAATATACAAATTTATATCATCTTTCAGTATATCTCTTAATGATTCTTACAGCTTCAATCGAGCCTTTCGTGATAATTATTGCCTTATCATCTTCAATCGAAAAACATTACATAAATTTAATTGATTATATATGGAAACTTACATAAGTAAATTACAATATAGTATTACTATATTTAAAAATTCTTGTTAAACCATTGAGGTGAAGAATTTATATTTTTATATATATAAAATTATGTTTGAGGTATACTCTCATTTAAGTTTATGTTTAGTTATTTATTATTGGTAATTAATATTAGTCTTATTATTAGTAATAATATATTAATAGTAGTAGTGTTAGTATTATTTTTAGGTACTAGGGTTATTGTCAGGGGCAGGTATTGGGTAGCCTAGCCTTAGTTAGGCATGAACTGATCACCCATGCTTAAACAAGGTAGCACTAATCAATATCCAACCATGATAATGACTAGTTAATGTATATAAATTAAGTCATCATACTTATTTAGTAAATTTTAATTATGTGTAAAAATATTTTTATATATATAAAAAATATATACATATATATATATATACTTTGTACTGTAAGGAGAAGACATATTTTCATAAAACAATACAAGAATTAGAGGGACGAATAAAATTATCTAAACAACTGTCTAAGTATTCATGGACAAGACATTTTATACTTATAAGTAATTGTTCATCTTGTTTAATATTCCACAACTATTAAATACTTATAGAAGTATTATGTATCAAAATCAACAAAAGAGTTATGCATATCAGAGACGTAAACCCCTAGAGTTTTCATTAAAAGCTTTCAGTTGATTACACGGTGAATTTGTTCGATCACCATAATTATTGAACTATTTCAATCATTACCACACATTGCGATATCGGTATAAACTTATAGCTTGGGCTAATCACAATCATTCGAATCATTCAAAACCACATCTGTCTTTCAACTCATCATTAAAAAAAAAATCGTCTTAATGCAATTATGTATTAAGACAATGATACACTAACTCTATTGTCTTTTCATGTATCCTTGCAATTAACTCATCTCAGCACATTAATTTTCTCATATCATAATTCAATATTTGACAAATCATTTTCATGCTTTTATTTCATTTTGAACCTGTCGATTCTAAGTCTTCCTCAGTTATCAATCAAAGTAAGCTTTCTTTTGACAAAGAATTTTATTGATTCTAAAAAGTCCTTCACATTCATTTTTAAATATCCATTGATTATATATCTTTTGACTTGAACCTAGTCACTCTGGAAATTATATCATTTCATCTCATTCGTTTGTCGTCGATTTCTTGAACTAATTCAGTTAAATCATTGAATCCTACTTATTGTACAACTCGTATTCACAAAATTTGATATTTTAATTCTGTGTCATTTACCTTAATATTGTTTTTATTGACTAAAATATGACATAAGTTTAAAAGAAATATCGTAACCCAAATCTCGAGGACGAGATTTAAAACAAGGTGGGGAAGATGTAACATTCCTATTTTTATATAAGAATTATAGGTTTGGTTAAATTTATTTACCACTAGTAACTAGTTTATTTTTAATATAAATATTCAACCCAAATAGTTTTAAACACTATTTTATATAGTTGATTGAAATATTATATTAATTGACCTGTATATAGGTGACCTTTCTAAATAAAATAAAAGTATATAAAAACTTATATTATTAGACGGGCCTAGGAATCGTATAATAATTAAATTATAAAAATACATTGTATTTGAACCTACTCTATTTTTAATAAAACTTGGTTCAAAATGTAGACAAAAATATTCTCGTTCTAATGACATATTTATTGTTTTCTAAAACGTCATATTTTAAAAGTTATACGCGCCAAATAAGTGAAGCAGGTGAATTAATTATAAGAATAAAATAATAATAAATTTAAACATTTGATTTGAGAATTTGATATATATGTGATCGAGATATTTAGGAAAAAGAAATAAAATAATTAAATCCTAAATTCAAAATATCTTACATGCATTAATAAGACTCATACGTGTCTTTCCCAAGAAAAGATAAAGATGAAACTTAACATTTAAATAAAATAAAATAACATTTCATTTTTTTATGCATGAATAGGTGGCCATATTAGCATAGTATAAATACAGAACATAACTTCAGCAATTCGATGGCCTCTCTTCTTTCTACTCTCTCACTAGAAATCGCCAAACTTCCTCTCTCTCTCTCTCTAAATATTTATTATTTTATAAATAATAAAGTCATGCCCTGTTTAAGTGTTTTAACTCCCGATCACCGCTACCCTTTCCGATTAATCTGAGCCCCATAACGTATGTCAGGGCTCTGCCCGACTAAGTTGTTGGGATTCGGTCTTGGGACATCGGGACAAGGTTGAATTAGGGGTACTATACTTAACACAAGTGCATTATATATATTAGCTCAGAAGTTATACCCAAAATTCTACCAGGAGGTTTTCTAGTTGAACCCTAAAGTTACAAAGTGGGTCTATTTTCTTTTCTCATCGTTTTATTCCCTTTTTGTCCCAAACCATAACAACTCTCATCAAAACTATTATTTTCTTATTATATATTATATTTTGTACAAATAAGAAACCCTAATTAAGACCCCTAAGTGATCCTACATAAACCCTAAAATTTTCAGAACAATCAGAATTAGGATCAGGGCCCCTAAAACTCAGGGGGATAAACCCTAGTTAATATTATCCTTACAGATTTTCGTAGAAATCGAATTTTCTCGTTCTGTCGACTCACCCAGGCTACAAATACACGTGGCAACCCTATGCTAAAACCGACCCCGTCGCGCCACGCGACAGAGCCTCGCGCCACGCGGGCGCGCCTTTTTCCAGATATAAATAGAGGGGTGTGGGACTTGATTTCCTGCGTTGGAACGACGAACAAATTCGTTTTACACTTCGAGATATCACCTGATTACTACCAAACACACACTAGCTCGAATTCTGCTACGATACCGGGTATCAACTTGATCGCTGCTATGATTCAATGTCCGATCGATTGAAACTATCCGACCGGATGTTTAAATGCTATCCTTTGTCATTAGTCGTGATTCCGCAGGATGTTTGAGTACCACCCGAACTCGGGGAATACCCTGTCATTCGTTGTAAATCCGATGGATGTTTAAGTGATTGCACTTTGTCATTTGTCGTGAGGGTTTTAATCTCGTGAGTTATCGTAAATGCTGTATTAGTTACTTACCTAGTTCATGTGCACTAGGTTACAAGACTAATCAATAGGCTAAGCTCTGCCCGTATAAATCTGCATGCTTATAATGTGAGTCATTCTCTTTTTATCAAAATGCTTTATAAATTCTTAAATGTTTTCAAAGTTATAATTACAGGGATTAAGTCTTTGTAATCTCCATATTACAGCCGGTATGTGGGGTTTTGTATACACTCCTTGATAATCGTCACCATTGGACAACGGGGCCAATGGGTGATATGACCATAGTCACAGAAATGAGTCGAGTGACAAATACCGATGGGTAATTGGTTGATATATAGAAACATTGTAATCGCTCTTAATACTGTAGATTATAACAAATGCGTCGTTTTAAGCAAAATGAATGAACTCACCAGTATTTCCTGCTGACAAAATCTTTTTAAAACACGTTTCAGGTAATTACAGTAGATTGGAGTAAGAGATGGATACGGCACTGAAAGACTTCAAGAAGTGGCTTATTTTATTAATTAAATCAAATTAAGAAATATTGTTTTATGTAATTGGGTTTATCCCTTATTAAAGCTACCTTTGTAAAACATGGGTTTATCCCATCTATTTAATAAATAAAATCCGGTGTTTTCTAAACTCTGATATTTTTCCTAACTCACGGTCCTAATGAAATTTCCGCTGCAATATTTTTCTAAATAATCACCGATACCACTTGGCTGCTCGCGGCTCCCGATTCCGTCCAGGGTGGGTCGGGGGTCGTGACAGAAGGTGGTATCAGAGCCACTGCTTTAAGCCTATAGGTGTTGTGATAATAATACATAAGAGTTAGGAGATTGCTATTAACTAGTAGCACACAGGATAATATTTAGACTTGAACTTAAGAAAAGATGCCTTAGTATAAGCTTCAAGATAAGCTAAGTACTTATGTAAATAAAGTATGATGGGTTTTGGTATGCCATAAGAATGGTAATTAGAATATTGCAAGATATGATAAATAAAGCAATAACACTTGACCACTATTATTTCTTATTTATTGGTACTACTTTGTTCTAGAATATGATCCGTCATATGAATATTAATTTACTTAGTCTTTGTTGAAAGTCATAATGAACTTTCCAAATCATGATTTAAGAAAAATACTATTTATGGGAAATATAAATTTTTTTCTCCGGCAAGACTGGGTATGGTGTAGCAGACTCTCCAGTTTGTCCGGATATAATAAGGGTTACCTCTCCGGCGAGAACCGGATAAGACGGGGTATATAATATGTCAAACAAGTGACAAGATTTCCCTAAATAGTATCATGACCTGATATCTGACTTGTTTTTGGAAATATGAATCTGTTAAATACATTGACCTTATGAAGGGTATGTATATTACAGCATGTGAAATATATGATTATATAGATATGTATATCTATAAGAAATTCCAACAGTCAATTAAGAATAAAAGCACAAGCATATGTGTCTATAATAAATCTAGATTTCTTTATCAGAAATCTCTTGCATATATCTATAATTCCGATATCAAACATTATTTCGTTTGATCATCTACCTCGTAACTTGAGCGACAGTAATAACAATGGAAACCCATTAAGTTGGGACACCATCAAAAGTATAAGTATTTCCAATGCGTTACCATAAACAATTAACGCAAGTAAGAAACATGTAAAGTTGTGCTAGTACACAAGAAAACACATGAAACTTAAATTATACGTCCAGAGACGTCGAAGTATATCACACACGACTTCCAAGGCAAGACCTTTGGAAAATGTAAATTGGGCACGATGACACCAATGCTAATTCCGTCAGTAGAAGAACTACTAATAAAAAAGAAGCACTTTGCCACGCAATCCTACAAACGACATGAATCTCGCTGAGGTACATTGTAACAAGATTTCACAACCATCGGTGCACAGTCTAATCAGAGTCATAATTATTATCACTGCAAAAGGAGTCACATACCCTTGCAAATTTCCTATTTTATTTTATTCGACATTCCCTGGTAATGTCACTTAACAACGGTTATCACACGAAATTCTAGATAAAGTTCTTATATTTCTTTTTCTGACTTCTGCATATAATGAGTTGACTTTCGTGTTTCTACTTCCTCTAATGGTCATCATACCATGAGGATTTCTTTCATAGTAGTGAATATTGATCTATTTCATTTCTTGGTAAATCCACACGTTACACATGCACTGTTTGTTGCGCATGTGGTTCATTTGATTTATGAATACCACTGGAGGACTTCATTCTAATTTATTGTTTTATCAAAACTCAAATCTCATTTTGCTATATTTGATTTTTGGCACTATAAACCGCATTAGTGCAAAATAATAACTCTATGATATCGAGTCAAGGAATTTCTTGAAAAAAAAAACTCAATTTTCTTTGGAATACATGGTTTCTGTTGTGACCATATCTGAACTTTCTTATTAAAACTCGTTTTGTTTAAACCAAGTTCAAATTGTTTGAACTTGCTCGCATTACATATTCAATTCAAGGTCCCATATGATGAATTGAAGCCATCATATTCAAAATAATCCCAACAAGCACTTCAAATTCTCTTAAACTATAACATGCTTGTTTGGTCTTTGATTTCATTAAATCATTTCTTTAATCACGATCACCTTGTGGTGACGTTATCACAAAATTAAAGCTTGCACTAATCTCATTTGTACATATCCTATACGGATTTAATTATTTATTTATTTATAATTAAATCTGCTTTGTTGATTTATCCTATAAAAGCAATCTTAACACAATTGTGTGCTAAGATAATAATATACAAATTTATATCATCTTTCAGTATATCTCTTAATGATTCTTACAGCTTCAATCGAGCCTTTCGTGATAATTATTGCCTTATCATCTTCAATCGAAAAACATTACATAAATTTAATTGATTATATATGGAAACTTACATAAGTAAATTACAATATAGTATTACTATATTTAAAAATTCTTGTTAAACCATTGAGGTGAAGAATTTATATTTTTATATATATAAAATTATGTTTGAGGTATACTCTCATTTAAGTTTATGTTTAGTTATTTATTATTGGTAATTAATACTAGTCTTATTATTAGTAATAATATATTAATAGTAGTAGTGTTAGTATTATTTTTAGGTACTAGGGTTATTGTCAGGGGCAGGTATTGGGTAGCCTAGCCTTAGTTAGGCATGAACTGATCACCCATGCTTAAACAAGGTAGCACTAATCAATATCCAACCATGATAATGACTAGTTAATGTATATAAATTAAGTCATCATACTTATTTAGTAAATTTTAATTATGTGTAAAAATATTTTTATATATATAAAAAATATATACATATATATATATATATACTTTGTACTGTAAGGAGAAGACATATTTTCATAAAACAATACAAGAATTAGAGGGACGAATAAAATTATCTAAACAACTGTCTAAGTATTCATGGACAAGACATTTTATACTTATAAGTAATTGTTCATCTTGTTTAATATTCCACAACTATTAAATACTTATAGAAGTATTATGTATCAAAATCAACAAAAGAGTTATGCATATCAGAGACGTAAACCCCTAGAGTTTTCATTAAAAGCTTTCAGTTGATTACACGGTGAATTTGTTCGATCACCATAATTATTTAACTATTTCAATCATTACCACACCTTGCGATATCGGTATAAACTTATAGCTTGGGCTAATCACAATCATTCGAATCATTCAAAACCACATCTGTCTTTCAACTCATCATTAAAAAAAATCGTCTTAATGCAATTATGTATTAAGACAATGATACACTAACTCTATTGTCTTTTCATGTATCCTTGCAATTAACTCATCTCAGCACATTAATTTTCTCATATCATAATTCAATATTTGACAAATCATTTTCATGCTTTTATTTCATTTTGAACCTGTCGATTCTAAGTCTTCCTCAGTTATCAATCAAAGTAAGCTTTCTTTTGACAAAGAATTTTATTGATTCTAAAAAGTCCTTCACATTCATTTTTAAATATCCATTGATTATATATCTTTTGACTTGAACCTAGTCACTCTGGAAATTATATCATTTCATCTCATTCGTTTGTCGTCGATTTCTTGAACTAATTCAGTTAAATCATTGAATCCTACTTATTGTACAACTCGTATTCACAAAATTTGATATTTTAATTCTGTGTCATTTACCTTAATATTGTTTTTATTGACTAAAATATGACATAAGTTTAAAAGAAATATCGTAACCCAATTCTCGAGGACGAGATTTAAAACAAGGTGGGGAAGATGTAACATTCCTATTTTTATATAAGAATTATAGGTTTGGTTAAATTTATTTACCACTAGTAACTAGTTTATTTTTAATATAAATATTCAACCCAAATAGTTTTAAACACTATTTTATATAGTTGATTGAAATATTATATTAATTGACCTGTATATAGGTGACCTTTCTAAATAAAATAAAAGTATATAAAAACTTATATTATTAGACGGGCCTAGGAATCGTATAATAATTAAATTATAAAAATACATTGTATTTGAACCTACTCTATTTTTAATAAAACTTGGTTCAAAATGTAGACAAAAATATTCTCGTTCTAATGACATATTTATTGTTTTCTAAAACGTCATATTTTAAAAGTTATACGCGCCAAATAAGTGAAGCAGGTGAATTAATTATAAGAATAAAATAATAATAAATTTAAACATTTGATTTGAGAATTTGATATATATGTGATTGAGATATTTAGGAAAAAGAAATAAAATAATTAAATCCTAAATTCAAAATATCTTACATGCATTAATAAGACTCATACGTGTCTTTCCCAAGAAAAGATAAAGATGAAACTTAACATTTAAATAAAATAAAATAACATTTCATTTTTTTATGCATGGATAGGTGGCCATATTAGCATAGTATAAATACAGAACATAACTTCAGCAATTCGATGGCCTCTCTTCTTTCTACTCTCTCACTAGAAATCGCCAAACTTCCTCTCTCGCTCTCTAAATATTTATTATTTTATAAATAATAAAGTCATGCCCTGTTTAAGTGTTTTAACTTCCGATCACCGCTACCCTTTCCGATTAATCTGAGCCCCATAACGTATGTCAGGGCTCTGCCCGACTAAGTTGTTGGGATTCGGTCTTGGGACATCGGGACAAGGTTGAATTAGGGGTACTATACTTAACACAAGTGCATTACATATATATATTTTTAGCTCAGAAGTTATACCCAAAATTCTACCAGGAGGTTTTCTAGTTGAACCCTAAAGTTACAAAGTGGGTCTATTTTCTTTTCTTATCGTTTTATTCCTTTTTTGTCCCAGACCATAACAACTCTTGAAGGGGTAAGGTCCCAAAAACCTCATAATAAGTATTTAGGACCATACCACAACATCGCCTTTTAACCTTTTAACCTTGCGCGGCCGCGCACTGGTCTTACAAAAGGAAGAAAGTAATTAGCAATCTATAGTCGCGCGCCCAAAGGAAGACATAAATCCTTGCGCCTTCTCCCATTAGCAAAGGGTAAAAATCCTGAGATCAATACTTCCGCCCAAATATCCAGACTTGGATATTATTTTACCCAGACTTGGGAATTATTCATCTGTTTCCACACAGTAAGGTGTCACATCAGATTACAACAGTAATCTTCTAGAAGAAATACAATCGTGCACCACCCAGACGGTTATAACCGTCTGGATACGTGTCATTACCACAGGCACCCCTGGAATCACAACGAAGGCATGCAATTGGAGAGTAATCTCCACTTGATCACATTACACGTGGCAAATCCCCAGCCTTTGATCTAGACCACGATCCGTGTGCTCTCACGACGGATCAAAGAACTTAAACGGAAGGAAATGTAACCGCTTACGGGGTTAGCATCTTCCGTTAACTTTTCATTAACTGGTTTTCCCGCCCAAACGACTCCCGGCTATAAATATGAGAAAAACCCAGGTATGAATTCAAGTTACACCATTTCTCAAATACTTCTTCTTCTTCTTCATTACCCATACTTATTCTCACACCGGAGTCGGGTCAAGGAGAGAACCCTCTTCTCCCCTTGGCGAGGCTAACGGTGCTCTTTTTTGCAGAGCTTTCGGAGAAGACGATCAGCTGCAACTGAATCAATTGAGAGAGAACTAACCTTTTTATGCGGATTCAAACCCCCTAGATATCTCGGTTCCGACCATTTATCTAGTGTTTCTTCATTGGCGCCCACCGATTCCTTTGTTTTCTAGTTTTTATCTCGTTTCGATTCAGTTCTTTTCATTTTCTGTTTTGCACATGGCAGAAAATTCGCCATCTCACCGGCAACCTGGTCCTCGACCAAACGTCGGAAACAATTTACAAGAAGAAGGATCCCCAAAACATTGGTTTACCAGATGCCAAGCTGCTTTAAACACAATCATCATACAAATCACCAGATCTGATTTCCCGAACATCAGATCTGGAGAAGAAATCAACACTACAGTATTGGACCCACCAACACCACGTCGGGGGGACATCCAATCTAGTCGTACCATTAAAATACAATCCAGCTATAGCAGTTATCAGAAACCTAAACAAATACACATGGTTCAAGGAGGTCCGTCACGAAGGCCAAATAAACGAAACTATGATCAACATTGGAGAGAGCAGCAAGTTGTATTTCCTGTTGTTCCTGGGGGCTCTCAGGAAGAACGACCAGTGATTATTACTGGTATCTTCGGTCATTACCGGACAGACTATATGTTTATAGATCCGGGAAGTTCGATGGACATCATATACGAACAGTGTTTTAAACAACTTGACCCAGATGATAAAGCACGTCTAGAACCGGTTGATTTTCCCCTCACCGGGTTCTGCAATGAAGCTGTATTCCCGTTAGGGCAAATCGCTTTCCCTGTGACTTTGACAGATGGCGAACATTCACGAATAGTTACAGTCAATTTCATGGTCATGTCGGCAACGTCACGTCATGATGTCCTGCTCGGGAGAAGGTCACAAAGAGAATTCAGCATGATCACTTCCATCCCACATGCTGCTTGTGGATTTCCAACAGAGACCGGAGTTGCAATTTTATACTCAAGCAAAGAAGTCATGTACGTGGACGACGAGCCACCAGCAAAGATAGTCAAACCTTCGGCATCAAACGAGCCAGAGAAATGGGTCCTGAACAACGAATACCCAGAGCAGACCATTCGGCTAGACAGTTGAAGTATACATGGATGACCTCGTCATCATGAGCCATGAAGAAGACTCAATGCTCAACAATATTCAGTGCACATTCGACTCTCTGCGCAGTGTGAATTTAAAGCTCAACCCAACAAAATGCTCCTTCGGCATGGAAGAAGGAAAATTTTTTGGGTTTCATAGTCACAAGAGATGGCTTTAAAGTAAATCCAGAAAAAGTACAGGCTATCCAGCTAATGCCGTCACCCGCAACAGTTAAAGAAATGCAAAGGCTCGCCGGGCGTTTGGCAGCCTTGAACAGATTCTTGGCTAATCACGCAGCAAAGTCTTATCCATTCATCAGCACGCTACGAAATTGCGCAAAGAAAACCGACTTTCAATGGACATCTGAAGCGGAAGCAGCATTCAAGCAAATGAAAGAATGTTTAATCCAGCTACCAACGCTGACCGCGCCAAAAGAAAAAGAACCACTGATTTTATATCTATCTGCTGCGGAAGTAGCGGTTGGTGCAGTACTGATGGTAGAACGCGAAAACATTCAGACTCCAATCTACTATATAAGCAAAATGCTCACCGGTCCGGAAAATCGTTACTCGATGATAGAAAAACTAGTCCTTGCACTAGTACACGCATCACGGCGACTGCGTAGATATTTTTCGGGCCACGTCATCACAGTTCTCACCAATTATCATTTGGGCCAGATTTTATCCAAACCCGACGTCGCAGGAAGGTTGGCTAAATGGGCCATTGAGCTGGGAGGATACAATATCTTCTATAGGCCAAGACCAGCAATCAAAGGGCAAGTTCTAGCAGATTTTGCCACCGAAGTTCCCATCGACAAAGTTCAAGAGTGCGAAGCAATCCAGAACCCTGTACCTGTTTTCGACGATAGAGTCTGGACTTTACACACAGATGGCGCTTCCAATGATGATGGAGCAGGAGCAGGTCTCCGACTAATCAGCCCAGACAATCACGAACTCACATATGCCATACGCTTAGATTTCCGAAGCACCAACAACGAAGCAGAATACGAAGCGTTTCTAGCTGGCCTTCGCTTAGCGCTAAAAATGGGGGCAAGAAATCTTGAAGCTAACGTCGATTCAAAACTAGTAGCCGAGCAAGTTAATGGCCACTATGATGCAAAAGGAGAAGCTATGGCATTATACCTTGAACAAGCGCGGATTCTAATCAGCCAATTCCAAACGTTTAAAGTTAACCACATAAACAGAAGCGAGAACAAGCACGCAGATGCGCTGAGCAAGTTAGCCGCTACCAGCTTCAAGCACTTAGCAAAGGAAGTACGCATAGAGGTACTATCCAACCCTTTATTCATCTCAAACAAGTAAGCGTCATAGAAATGGGAAATCCATCCTGGATGTCTCCAATTATCTTGTACCTTCAACACAGAAAACTTCCGGAAGGAAAGGCAGAAGCTCGAAAAATACAACACAAAGCGATAAATTACGAAATGGCGGATGGCGTCCTTTACCGAAAGACATTCATGGGACCGTTATTGCGCTGTGTCGATAAAACAGATGCCCAATACCTGGTCAGAGAAATCCATGAAGGTTTATGTGGAATACACGCGGGACCGCGCATGGTCGTAGCAAAAATAATGAACGCCGGATACTACTGGCCAGGAATGCACATGGATGCAGTTGATTTATTAAGGAGATGCGCAGCTTGTCAACGCCATGCACCAAAGACGCTCCGACCAAAGAATCCACTGATACCCGTCACGTCTGCTTGGCCATTCCAACAATGGGGCATCGATCTTGTTGGCCCATTCCCTGATGCGCCAGGCGCAGTAAAATTCATCATTGTGGCGGTCGATTACCACTAAATGGGTAGAAGCCAAAGCCTTGGCTTCAACCACAACAATGGTAATCCGCAAATTCATATGGGAACATATCATTTGCAGGTTTGGATTACCATTGCGCATTATTTCTGACAACGGCACAAACTTCGCCTCAGAAGATCTTCAAAAATGGTTCAACGAAATGAAGATCGAACATAATTTCGCCTCCGTCGCACATCCACAAGCGAACGGTCAAGTAGAAAGTGTAAACAAACAGATCGTCGACGGCATAAAAGCGCGGCTAGGAACAGCACGCAGAGGGTGGGTCGACGAACTCCCCAGCATCCTTTGGGCGCATCGAACAATGCCAAAGACTAGCACAGGCGAAACTCCGTACAGTCTAGTCTATGGGTCTGAAGCCGTCATCCCAGCCGAGATCGGCTTACCATCACCGCGCATGATAGCCATGGAAAAACAGAACAATGAACAAGAGCGAAGAATGGATTTAGACCTTCTGGAAGAAAGGCGCGAGAACGCCGCCATAACAGAAGCAAGGTACAAATCCAAACTCGAAAAATATTACAACGCGCGCGTCCGCGTATGTACCTTTGTCCCCGGTGATTTCGTCTTGCGCGACAATGAAGCTTCAAACGCTGAAAAACCGGGCAAATTAGCGCCAAAATGGGAAGGGCCATACATCATCAACGAGGTCCTAGGCAAAGGGGCATATACCCTAAAAAGGATCGATGGGACCCTAGTTCCGCGCACCTGGAACGCGCAACAGTTGCGCAGGTGTTACATATAAAGCCAGTCTAAAAAAGCGGAAGAACATACAGACAATGTATTTCTTTATTATCCTTTGTATTACGAGCCTTGCGCCCTTATCAATACAAACATCATTTTTACTTATATCACAGTTTATTACAAATTGCATGTAATTTCTTTGGTTCGCGCGAAAACAATATGGTCAAACATTGTACACCTCATGAACAGTCTAAATCAGGCAAGCTATTACGCCTTTTAGACAAACGTTCACACATGAGCACAATACCATCTCTCATTCGCCCTACCTATCCAAAAGCAAATAAACACATGCAACAAATTGTAATCTAAACACGAAAAAGGTAAAATCATACAGCACATAATAAGGGTACATATCATTAAGTGTAACAAAACACTTCATAACAAGATCACGGCAGTGATCTTCAAAATTCTAGTTCCAAAGACTGGAATGTTCACGAAAACAAAAAGAAAACCTGTCTCCAAACTAACTGGTAGCAGGGCATTCAAATGACAGCCATTCACAACAATCACAACAGTGATTTTCAAAAAAAACATCTTCGATAAACCAACAAAAACATCAAAAAAGGGAATACACAAATCCCAAATCTAACCTACTCAACGGCAGGATTCTCGTCAACGACAGTCACCGGAACCTCACGACACTTCTTCCGGCGACGATATACGAGACGACACTCACCCCTTTTGATCATCGGAAAGCGGGACATCAATCTTTCAACGGATAGCACACCATCCTCCTTACAAATATGACCGGTAACAGGTGAAGGATAGGCATCAACCGGCTTTTTTCCCTTAACAGTCAACGGCGGTGAACGAGAAAGCAGTAAGAGGCTTTCGGCAGCCTCATAGAAATTCAAAACCTCAAGAACACGACGGGTATGGAAAGAACCTTTCATCTTCATGTTCCTCAAAGATAAGAAAAGGAAATAAACCATTTCCTAAATATATAAAGGAGAAGCAAGGCACCAGGAAAAGAAAAGCTGGATCCCCATGATTAACTGTCAGGAAGATATCACATCCAAGCGGCGCTACAGGAGCAGGAGTCATATCCTCATTAATAAGGCCTGACAAGCGCCATTACAAATCCCAAGAGAAAAGAAAAAATACACACTTTTACTGACAAATGACGTCATCACACGTCAAGATATGATTACAATTTCCCCTAAAAAACCTTTTTAGCAACATTCAATCTTCTCGCAGAAGATTTCTTATTTCTCGCGCCCAAAAGCATTTCCCTCTCATAAGTCAAGTGCTCCACTTATTTGCATAAGTACAACACTAGACTGGGGGGACTTGAAGGGTAAGGTCCCAAAAACCTCATAATAAGTATTTAGGACCATACCACAACATCTCCTTTTAACCTTTTAACCTTGCGCGGCCGCGCACTGGTCTTACAAAAGGAAGAAAGTAATCAGCAATCTATAGTCGCGCGCCCAAAGGAAGACATAAATCCTTGCGCCTTCTCCCATTAGCAAAGGGTAAAAATCCCGAGATCAATACTTCCGCCCAAATATCCAGACTTGGATATTATTTTACCCAGACTTGGGAATTATTCATCTGTTTCCACACAGTAAGGTGTCACATCAGATTACAACAGTAATCTTCTAGAAGAAATACAATCGTGCACCACCCAGACGGTTATAACCGTCTGGACACGTGTCATTACCACAGGCACCCCTGGAATCACAACGAAGGCATGCAATTGGAGAGTAATCTCCACTTGATCACATTACACGTGGCAAATCCCCAGCCTTTGATCTAGACCACGATCCGTGTGCTCTCACGACGGATCAAAGAACTTAAACGGAAGGAAATGTAACCGCTTACGGGGTTAGCATCTTCCATTAACTTTTCATTAACTGGTTTTCCCGCCCAAACGACTCCCGGCTATAAATATGAGAAAAACCCAGGTATGAATTCAAGTTACACCACTTCTCAAATACTTCTTCTTCTTCATTACCCATACTTATTCTCACACCGGAGTCGGGTCAAGGAGAGAACCCTCTTCTCCCCTTGGCGAGGCTAACGGTGCTCTTTTTGGCAGAGCTTTCGGAGAAGACGATCAGCTGCAACTGAATCAATTGAGAGAGAACTAACCTTTTTATGCGGATTCAAACCCCCTAGATATCTCGGTTCCGACCATTTATCTAGTGTTTCTTCAACTCTCATCAAAACTATTATTTTCTTATTATATATTATATTTTGTACAAATAAGAAACCCTAATTAAGACCCCTAAGTGATCCTACATAAACCCTAAAATTTTCAGAACAATCAGAATTAGGATCAGGGCCCTTGAACCTCAGGGGGGATAAACCCTAGTTAATATTATCCTTACAGTTTTTCGTAGAAATCGAATTTTCTAGTTCTGTCGACTCACCCAGGCTACAAATACACGTGGCAACCCTATGCTAAACCGACCCCGTCGCGCCACGCGACAGAGCCTTGCGCCACGCGGGCGCGCCTTTTTCCAGATATAAATAGGGGGTGTGGGATTTGATTTCCTGCGTTGGACCGACGAACAAATTCGTTTTACACTTCGAGATATCACCTGATTACTACCAAACACACACTAGCTCGAATTCTGCTACGATACCGGGTATCAACTTGATCGCTGCTATGATTCAATGTCCGATCGATTGAAACTATCCGACCGGATGTTTAAGTGCTATCCTTTGTCATTAGTCGTGATTCCGACAGGATGTTTGAGTACCACCCGAACTCGGGGAATACTCTGTCATTCATTGTAAATCCGATGGATGTTTAAGTGATTGCACTTTGTCATTTGTCGTGAGGGTTTTAATCTCGTGAGTTATCGTAAATGCTGTATTAGTTACTTACCTAGTTCATGTGCACTAGGTTACAAGACTAATCAATAGGCTAAGCTCTGCCCGTATAAATCTGCATGCTTATAATGTGAGTCATTCTCTTTTTATCAAAATGCTTTATAAATTCTTAAGTGTTTTCAAAGTTATAATTACAGGGATTAAGTCTTTGTAATCTCCATACAGCCGGTATGTGGGGTTTTGTATACACTACTTGATAATCGTCACCATTGGACAACGGGGCCAATGGGTGATATGACCATAGTCACAGAAATGAGTCGAGTGACAAATACCGATGGGTAATTGGTTGATATATAGAAACATTGTAATCGCTCTTAATACTGTAGATTATAACAAATGCGTCGTTTTAAGCAAAATGAATGAACTCACCAGTATTTCCTGCTGACAAAATCTTTTTAAACACGTTTCAGGTAATTACAGTAGATTGGAGTAAGAGATGGATACGACACTGAAAGGCTTCAAGAAGTGGCTTATTTTATTAATTAAATCAAATTAAGAAATATTGTTTTATGTAATTGGGTTTATCCCTTATTAAAGCTACCTTTGTAAAACATGGGTTTATCCCATCTATTTAATAAATAAAATCCGGTGTTTTCTAAACTCTGATAGTTTTCCTAACTCACGGTCCTGATGAAATTTCCGCTGCAATATTTTTCTAAATAATCACCGGTACCACTTGGCTGCTCGCGGCTCCCGATTCCGTCCAGGGTGGGTCGGGGGTCGTGACAGATTCTTAGCTCTAAAATTTTCATTTTAAGTTAGATTTGATTGATTTTTAATTTTCAGAACGTAAATAACTTAAAATAATGTTTTACTAAAGTAAATTTGCAAAACTTTGAGCTAAGAATCAAGTGTATGACCCTCCTATTAAAGCTTTTTAAGCTTGAAGCTTCAAGCTTCAATGGAGTTCATGGAAGAATGAAGAAGGGGAAAGGACCAAAGGAGGAAAGGACAAGAAGGTCAAATGAGACCTCTTTAAGAACATACCTTTTGGGGTATGTATCAAGAATCCCCAGGATCTTGCCCTTTTGGAATGGTTCCAAACATTCTCCCCAAAGGCTGACTTTATAGACAGTGACAGCACGCGGGCACGTGGTCGTGCCTGGGCAGCACGGCCACGTGCCGTCTGCATGTGTCAGAGAATGTTGTCCGTTAGTTGAACACGGGCTACATCATTACTGACACTACCCCATTCCGAAAAAATACGAGGGGCACGGCCCCGTGTTTGTCCGACACGCCCCATGTTTTTAGAAAAATGTTGGGCACGGGGCCGTGTTCCTTGTTCAGAGTTTTTATGCAAATTTTTCTAAGTTTTTAAGGAATTATCTGACATCGGGTGGTTCCTTACTAGTTGGAACAACACCGTATTACCGGATATACCGCAGACTTAGGCGAGAGGTACGAAAACGCAAGAGGTTATCGGAAAGGTAGAAGACTTCTTTAAAAATGGGAAAACGAGACCATCCCTTATTTACCTTTTCCAGGCTCTTGTTAGAGAAGGTATGAGTCGATTTGCTCTCGTCCATGCTGTTGGTGTGAAATTCACACTCGGTAAGAGGGACCGTCATCGCAAAATCAAAACAGGGACGACTATCGCTTTCGCTTTCGCGGTCGTCTATGGTAGAGGGTTGGTTGACTTCGGTGTTGTTGTATGTACCTGATCTCTCCTCCATCAATTCTCCTTCGGATGGAATCCTTGATGAATATCGCGCCTTCACTAAGGATTCTAGTTTTTTGATCTTTAGGATAATCCTTTCTTCTATTTGACTTATGTCTTCTAGGTGAGAGGTTTGATGGAGTTCAGGCGAAGGGATTTCATCATTATTTCCACTCCCGCTTGTTTCGAGGTTTTTGTTACAGGAAAACGATGGGGCTAAATAGTGGTGGGGATAGAAATAATCGCACCATAAACCGTAAGAGTGGCGGGGATAGAAATAATCAAAGAAATCCATGGTTTTTTTAGACCGTTGGGATCAGGCGGTCACTAGTTTCTTACAAATTGTTGGTTTGACACGGCCCCGTGTTAGGGTAACACAGCCCCGTACTGCAGTCTGTATCTGGCAGAAAATAGTTTTTAAGATACTGGAGATCGAGTTGACATGGCCCAGTGTTAGAACATCACGGCCCCATATCAATTCTACAGAAAGTGGAAAATTAAAAGAAACAAAGAAGAAAAACCTAAAAAAATAAAGAAAGGACCAGGCCGTTAATTTTAAGCTTTCACAAAATTCTTGTGTCCCCGGCAACGACGCCAAAAACTTGACGTGCGAGCGGGTGTCTATATTTTTAGTATACTTTAGCTCATTTTACTCGTCGATTTCAAGTTTTAAATTTATAAAACACGATATTCTACTATCACTCTACACACACGCTAGGGCAAGTGCACCCATCGCGAACGTAGTATAGTGATGGCAAGATACCGAGGTCGTCCAAGAACACAAGAGCTTTTAATATCGGCTTATTGTCAACGTCTAATCGAACCAAACTTTGAAGAAAAGATTTTTAAAACTATAAAAAGATAAACTAAAAATAAAATAAAAGTAAAACACAGATAGACAAGAAAGAATCACTTGGTTCTGACTTATCTTTCATGTACCCTTTTGATGATTTCCGCACTTTGGGCATTTTAAGAGATTATCTTAGTTATAGTAGTAGGCCCCTCTTGTGAAGGCGACGTTACCCTCAACCTAGTGGTTTGAGTCATCAAGGATACAATCCCACTAGGTCGGAATATTGAAAGATAATTAAGTAAGTTATTAATGCAAAAAGTGGTGGGCCCTCTTCCAGGCAGTGATCGCCCTCAATCCGTTGCTCTGAGTCAGCAGGGATACAGTCCTCACGGGGTTGGTTTAAAGTTTTAATAGTAGTTTATAGATAAGGGATTCAAGCATTTTGCACCTCTCCCGTGGTGGGTAATGCCCGCTCCGACTCGTGAGGTGTTACTAAGCTTGAACCAGGTTCTCACAGGATCTATACACTGAACGAGACATAAAATTTACCCAACCACCCTTCTAACCCCCTTCTAACCCCCTTCCAGGCAATTAACGTGCTTTATATAGACCGTAAAGACACGAATATGTGAATCAACGACACATGAAGAATGATTAGATAAATTTGCCTTCAATATAAAAAACTAGTTATTAAAGTCATTAATCTATACCCAATTTAAAAGTTGCCAAAGATTGGAAATCATAAAAGAAAATACATAAAATATATGTCTTCACCAAGTGATGTAAGAGTTTAGCCAAACATGGCCTTTGTTTGACAAAGACTCTTACTATCAATCTTGGATCCTGAGACTACTACACACACTCTAAAAGATGGAAAATGGATGATGGTAGTGGATGATGATGTTGTAGTGTGGTGGAGTGGTGGCAAGTGAGAGAGAAGTGGTTTGCCAAGGGATGGTTTGGAATGGAACCAAGCACATCTATTTATAGCTGTGTCACACCCCGATATTTCCACATATTACCGGTGGGCCCGGCGGGGAGTATCGTGAGGTAGTTGATTTCATCATAGTCAAATATACACAGTTTATTGCACAGCGGAAGTCTTGGTAGAAAATACTATTACAAACCGAAATGTAAAGTACGAATAAAATATTATACAGACGGTTGTAAGAGGATCCACAGGCGGATCTAAAACATAATACAAAATATTGTTCAACAGACTTTAAGCATTAAGAACTTGCAAGATTCTTTAACTAACGCCCAGAGCTCCCAGCCAATTACGTACAGTACCTGTCACTTAGTCTTTTTTTAAAATACGGTAGTTTACACTGGTAAATACAGTTAACCGATTCTTTTGAAAGTATTTATGAAAATTGATTTAAATGCACAAGGCACAAATATTCTTTTATAACTTGGGACAATTATATTAAAAATAATCTTGTATCAGATTTACATGTTTGTCCAACATTTAGGGCCGGTATAAAAACCGAACATGATTAACCAACACACCACAAATATAAACCCACGGCGGGTCACCCCAGCAAATAAGTATATCTTTTACATACACAACATACAGGTGTATGCCTACACCTCGTGCTTAAGTCGTGACCATTTACGATTTTTAAATGAGCCGAGGATATCTAGGACACGGTAGTTAACCCCCAATGTTATTTGTTATCAAGCAATACTGATTAAAACGGGATTGTGCAATTTAACCATATCGGATTAAAATGTTTCTACACCCGACCAAGCGGTAATATTTTACCGTATCCCAAGCCCGTATAAGGGAAAATAAGTTAAAAGTATTTACCTGAGCTTAAAATGCAAGTTTTGTATACTCAGCCGTACAATCTACTCAAACAAGTGCAAGTATCTTTTACTGAGGCTCCTAATCTTGAACAAAGGTTTTATTAACCTATTAGATTACTAACGGGTCTTATTTAAGTTGTAGACTTAGACCGGTTAGTTTAAAGAAAGGTCTACGATACGAAACGCTAGATTAAGCGATGACCGGATTGGAATGTAATTTAGACCCGACAAGCATGGAGACTTTTATTATATGGGTAAACTAAATACATTCGGGAATTTGAAGTTAAAATGATAAACTTTGACCCGTTTCGGCTAATTTATGCAAACTAGTTACATAAACCGTACCGAACGCATATATGCATAACGGGTAACCGGATGAGTCATGTACAAGTTCCATAAGTTATTATGCTTTAAATATATTATGATATCAACAATTATGCCCCAAAAGAATTTAAAACCAATTTAAGTCCCGTAAGGGTATTTTGGTAATTTTAAGATTTATAAAAGAGGTTTTAAAGCAAACTGATGTTCTGGTCTAAAATATTCAGGAAAAATATTTATTTCATAATGTTATAACAGTAAGATATCATACATATGTGTGGTTTATCATTTATGGCCAAACTATGCACCGTAGGGGCATTTTGGTTATTTCGCATATGTTTTTAAGGACAAATTTGGAAGTCTGAGTTCATGAGTTATACCTACTGTGAAAGTATTAAAAATTATTTATAAATTCAGTAGGTAACAAGTCTTGGGTGCTAAATATGGTTTTGAGCCATACTATGCACCTAATTAGCGTAAAAGTCGACAATTGACGATATTTGGGATGTTTATGAAATTCTGAGATTTTGATCAGCCTTGAATGTTTAAAATATTTTATTTTTCATATAAAATCAGTAGGAAAAGGTTAGGCATGTTAATCATATGTAAAACTCATTTTATTAACAAAAGGGCATTATCGTCATTTATCGAATTTATACAAGAACTCAATGATATGGTCAGTTTATAATCTGACTCAATATTCCAAAAATCCCTAAAAATAATATCATAACAGTAGGTAATGAGTTTGGTGCCAAAATTTGGGTTTAAACATGATTTATGCACCAAAGCGTAATTTAATTAATAAAAGTTTAATTTTATGATATCTCGCATAACTTTGATTTGAGAACAGAAAATATCATCAAAATAATTTTAACATGTTTATATATCAGTAACAAAGCTATTTGTATGCTTACATATTCAAAAATCTCGTTTTTATACTATAAGGGCATTATGGTCAAAGTTAGGCATAATAACGGAAACATGCAATAAACTCAGATTACTAAGGGACCATGTAGTATAACCTCAGAGGGTTATACTAACATATCATATGGTCAGAAAGGAACCTTAAGGCATAAAGAAACTAAGCTAATTCGGGTCAGAACTGAAAGTCAAAGCAAAAGTCAACTTTTGTGACTTTCGGTTACGAACCGAGCCTAAACTCAGAATTGTTGGGTTGAACATGTCTAGACATGTTCTAATAATATTTACCAAGTTATTAAAGTGATAAAACATATTTTATAGCTTCTACATTATCAGTTATGAATTTTATTTAAAAACTGACCCGTTTTACTTTTATTTTAATTACTTTGACCCGACAATTAACTAAGTAAACGTGATAATTAGGAGGTGCCCTTTTGAGGGATTAACACCTACTTAATTACCAACACATAGCCACATTCGTTTAGAACCATGGTTGGACCGTTTAAGTTTAAACTAAAGGTCAAAGCGTTTTTACGACAACTTTGACTTTTGGTCCTTAAATGAGCAAAACCCGAACTACATAGGCTAGGAACACTTACACAAGGTCCTAGCACGAAAGTTTGAACTTAGAGAGCTTCCTTCAAGACCAGGATGCTCCAGAGAAGAAGAGGTGAAATAAAATTTGAATGTGCAAGATCAAATGTGCAAACAAGGGACCTATTTACAGAGAATTGAAGGTGTTGGTGCATACATCTGTCGACTTCGTCTTATATCGAGTCTGGGTTGAATTGCGGATCTGAAGCATGACATCATAGGAATGACATCACAAGTGACATCATAGAGATGACATCACAAGTGACATCATCATTATAATATGGACATATGAAGACAAATTAGAAGTGTCCGTTTGAAAGTCAATTTGCATGTCCGTTTGTCATGACCGTTTGAACTTGTCACATCCGTTTGAACATGTCCGTTTGAAGAGGTGACCGTTTGAAGGGTGACATGCCACCTTCAAACGGTCAGAGTCCTCCCTATAAATAGGCTTCAAACTTTCATCATTTGTAACATTATAGTTTCCGACGGCGAAGCCCTGTCGAGGTGTCTCTAGCTTGTAAATTGTTCAGAGATCAATAAACAAGACATTTAATAGTGAATCCAAGCTAAACGAAGACCGAATCAATGAATTCCGCCTCTGATTCTGTCTGAGCACTCTTCTGATCGACTCGTTAGGTCATTTCACGATCCTACATGTGGTATCAGAGCTCAGGAGGAAGAGTTCTTACCGTTTAGCTCGTTTTCGCTAGCAAATTCTGATTTTCTACACCTTCTTTCACAAAATTGATACTTTTCACGATTAAAATCTGCTAAAACTTTCACAATGTGTGCATAATTGTGTTTTAACAAACCCTTGAAAGTTTCAGCTTAAAATTCAAAGTAAAAATGGTAAAAATGAACTGAAAACTGGTGTCCGTTTAAACATAACCTGACCCTACCGTTTGAAACTGGTCATGACCGTTTGAATCTGACCCCATCCCGTTTGAAACTGGACATGACCGTTTGAATCTGACCTTACCGTTTGAAAATGCATGTGTCCGTTTGAAAATGTTGGGTTAACCGTTTGAAACAAGCACCTTCCCGTTTGAAACATGACTACAGTTTGAAAATGATTCAGCATTTCATGAGATACGTGTCTCAATCTGATCAAATGTCATCATTGTGTTTGAATTAAAATCGGTTGCATGTGATTGCTGATAAACTTTAAATCTCGGTTAAATCAAAGTATTCTTTCAAGGTTGTTGTCAGGCCGCCCATGTGACTTTGTTTCTTGCGGCCCAATCATTAATCAATTGCTAAAGTTGTTGTCGGCATAAGATTTAATCAAAATTGAGATTGCATGTGAAACATATCACTGAACCATGTGCTTTGATTAAATGAGTTGTGCGACCCAATGAGAAGTTCATGTGATATAGCAGTGCTTTAAAACCATCGGCCCAATCATATTAGTTTGTCAGTCAATAGTGTAGGCCCAAGTAATCAACTTAAATAAGTGATCATGTGATTTATCTTCTCGGCCCAATGAGAATTTAGAAAACATTAATGTTGTCGGGCTTGTGAATTCAGTGTGCATGTGATTTGTTCTAGATTTTGTTGACCATTTGTGACTATAAGTGTTGAATTGAGTGTTTGAACAGGTTGTCTTTGAAAGTTGAAAAAATGTTTGATGAACAAGAAAATTATTATTTCGAAAGATTCAACGATTGGCATAGAGGATATATAGATGATAGTTATAACAATGTGAAGAAGGTTGGTTGGGAGAAAAGATTTAAATACTTTGTGTGTTTGAAAAATGAAAATTTGGATGATCTAGCAAACCGATTGTAACACCCCAAAAACGGGTTTGGTAATCAAACCACGTTAATACTAATGACCTGGTAAAATACCGTTAGTGGTAAAATTTAACCCGGTGAATATTAGGATAAGAAATAAATAATCCTAATATTAACTAAAAGGTGAATAAAAGTTTCTAATGGAGTGAGATTTATAAGAGGCCGAGTAACGAGATTTAAAATAAACTTAGACATAGATTTCCCGAACCCACTAATTTAACTAGGAATGTTTAACCTAGTTAATAGGTGGGGAATATTGTTAGAAATAAGTAGGTTGTGCCCTACTTAATTAACTAACCAAACAAGAGGGACCAAAATGGGGTAACTTGAAAATGGTTTTATTAAACTAATAAAATAACACAACACACACACACACAAGAGTGTGTGGTGCGTGTCTGGATCGAGCTCAGGGGGCTCCCATGGAGCCAAAAACCCTAATTCACATATAATCATCAAATTGAAGGTCAAAATGAAGCTCAAATTCACAACCAAACATGAATAAACGATTACCAAGTCAAGGGGATCGTAAGGTATGTCGAATTTCTAACATTCATGAAGTTGTGAAAATTAGTTAATCTTGCATGATATGATCTATGTATGAATCATAGAAGTTATGGCTGAATTTGGGATGTAAGATTGCTTAGGAACAAACCCTAAGTGAAGATTTAGATTAAATTACTATGATTTAGGTGTTTGGTTAAATCACCACACCTAGCTAAGTGGGTTTTATTGTTATGATGAAATTGATGACAAGACTATGTTTAGAATCATCATGCATGATAATGAATGGAAGGTGTTTAATTAAACCATGAAATTAAGTACATGATCATACTTTCATGAAAGGGGTTTAATAAATTATGATGAAACTAGTGATTTTGGTTCATATAAGTAGGTGTTTGGAATCATGATGTCTACTAATTAATATGTAGAACTTGATTATATTTGATGATTGAATGAATGTCTAATGCTATAATGAAACGGGTTTCACTTATAGATGGAATCCGTAGAATTTGCCTAATGAAAGAACGAGTTTTATATAATTAGATGATTTTATGATGTACATAAACTATGTTGATGAATGTAGTTAAATTAGTTTCCTAAAAATAGCTACGACCGAATAGTCGAAGAAATGCTCAAGTGGGTTCGTTGAACTCAATTGTGCATTTCATACATTAAAAAGGGACAGTTGACTTTTGAAAAGTCAAACTGACCATTTACAAGGTCGAATGATAATTTTGATAGAAAATACGTGAGGTGGAATAGTCGTGATTAGCAATGACTAAACTAACCATCTTGCGAATTATTATGCTAGTTTGAAGCTTAACAAGCTAGGTGAAGCTTGGTGAGGAAACGGGTCAAACAAATCAAGCATGAAGAGGAACGAGTGGCTTGGATGTGAGGTAAGTGAAACTTACACCTTTTGTAGAATACATATCTAATCTATAAGTTATAAATACAATGGAGATAATATTCGAAATATGGTTTCCGACACGAAATGATTTGGGTCGGAATCAGAAACAAATGTTAGAAACCATAGAAATGGTAAAACGGGGTGGAACGGTAAATTAGTCAAGAAAAGAATAAGATAAAATGAGTTTTTGAACGGCTACTTTATAAGTAAGCCAAAACTAGTAAAAAGAGTAAAAAGGGATCAAATGGTAATATTGATGCCATTTGACAAATAACAACTAATAAGTGTATGCCGAGTCTCATGCTCGCAGGATGAACGGCTCGTGTATTAGCGAAGCTATGAAATAACAAGTAAGTCAAGACAAGGTATTAAAACGGATCAATATGTTGATCCGAGCCAGGTACGCATAATTACGTTGTAGTTAAAAATGCTAGTTTGGTCGAAAAATGGGTGAGAGTCCTTCGTCGTAAAACAAGGACCAAAATTGACTAAAACGCCCTTGTAGGTTAAATTGAACAAACGACCATCAAAGGTTGTTTGGAAACGAATTTCATGATTAGATAGATACTTAGAATAAGTATAGAAGTTGAAAAATGTAATATGTTAGTCATATAGCTCTATTTGAGTCTTGCCGTAAAATAACAATCCGAAGGGTAAAACTCGGAACATATCGATATACACATTAGAATCCAACACACAAAGAGTTGTAGTTGAAGATTACTTGATAAGAAATGTAGGAATAAGATGCTAGAAATGAATGAAAGCGATTTCAAGCTTTAAAGTGCTTAAATACCCTTAACGGGTCAAAATAAGCATACGAGCGAAAACGGGTTTAAATGGTGTAATAAACCTATGATTAGAACCTAATATAGTAGGTAACATTAATTTGAAGAAGTGTATGAGATATAGGAATCAAATAAATACGTTTGTTTGATAAAATGCATAAATGGGTTAAAATTCGGTAAAAAGGTAACGAGTCGAAGGCTTAGAAGTCTCAAAATTTCTTATGTTGGATGTAGGATTTTAACTCCATAAGATGGAGGATTAAATTACGGACGCGTAGGAAAAAGAATCGGGTAAAACGGATCAATAACGAAGAAGTTATGGCCGTTTCCGTGAAACCGGGTTGAGCTGGGAATGTACAGCAACAGCTGAAGGCACAATCTGTGAAAACAAGGGCCTAGCGTGACGCGACGCCCCTTGGCGTCACGCGACGCCCCTAACTCCGAAAATTTTTTAAATTTTGCAATTTTAACCCCTGTACTTGTTTGGACTTAATATTTGACTATCAAAACTAACTTTTAAGCTGGTTTTGATCATAGGTGACCGCCAAGAGTGCCCGGATGAGGATCAAGCAGCGACGAGCAAGAACCGAACACACAAGATTAAAGCTTCCGCACAGCGTTACGTCATAACTTTTAAATGGCGAGCTTATTTATATTATGTTGAAAACTTTTAAGTTGTAAAATTTTTAAATCACTTGTATTTTCTAAGGATACTTAATGGTAATTACATGTTATTTATACGATAAATTTTCAAAATATTAACATGGGTGTTACAAGTTGGTATCAGAGCCTTGGTTTAAGAGATTCAAGTATGGTGGGAAAACTATGCTTGGACTTAAACCTTATGCTCTTATTAAAGATTGGTGTTCGGTTCGAGGCTTGATCGCAAATCCGGTAAGTACATGTATGTTAATAGTTTAGCATTCTAAAGTGTTGTAAACAACACATAGGGCTATCGTGTGATACACGTTACCCCAATTGAAATGATTGATATAGTTGACGAAAATACGCGCGTTGACGCGTATAGTAGAAAAAGCCTTGTGTTATAATACGGGCGATTATTGAAGTTGACGTTACTAACTTTTGTGAATGTTTTAACTGAAGGACACTCGCGTTTGAAGACGACGAGAGTCAAACGAATTATGGATATGATGATGGAACGGTCCGAAGTATGACAAGAGGAGCATGCTCACCGAGGACTAAATCGCGTAACGACCGCGAACAAGGTTAATGGCAAGGAACGCCCGTCGGGGCAAACATTACCAGGTGCACATTTTAAATAATCGCACAAATAACAATATGCAACAAATAAGTAGAAATTGAAAGTTGCATATGTAGATTAAAAACTTGGAAAAACCCGAATAGAAAATGTATTCGGGATATTGTTTCCAAGAGAAACAAATAGAGGCGTTACTTACATAGGGCGTGATGTGAAAACTATAAAAAGGTCATGTGTGTCATGTGTTAATCGCTTACTCTGGCCAAGTAAGTAGTGGCATATGATACCATGAACTTCTTATGGTGGACATGTTTACATCCGATGTAGTAAGGGCGGGGTGAATGGGACTAATTAAAAAGTACCCAAATGAAGCAGATAAGCAAAATATTTGATAACAATGTAAACGCACAACCGAGTGACGGAAGCGTATTACATTAGGATAATGAGCCCGAGCGAAGGGACAAAGAAGCATGTAAAATGATTTAGACAAGTATTGGGAGGGAGTGTACTTACACTCGAACCCAGAAAACGCAAGCATGTAAAATGATTTAGACAAGTATTGGGAGGGAGTGTACTTACACTCGAACCCAGAAAACGCAAGCATGTAAAATGATTTAGACAAGTATTGGGAGGGAGTGTACTTACACTCGAACCCAGAAAACACAAGCATGTAAAATGATTTAGACAAGTATTGGGAGGGAGTGTACTTACACTCGAACCCAGAAAATACAAGCATGTAAAATGATTTAGACAAGTATTGGGAGGGAGTGTACTTACACTCGAACCCAGAAAACGCAAGCATGTAAAATGATTTAGACAAGCATTGGGAGAGAGTGTACTTACACTCGAACCCGGAAAATGCAAATATGTCCCTTAACGGGTCGTTTTTGTAAAACGTCAAACTTAAGGACAAAGTCGGAATATAAAAATGAAGCGAGGTCTTAATGCATACCGGGAGGGTTGCAATAATAACGACTTCGGTAAAACACCCGGTTGATGGGTAAGAATTAAACACATGCGTAAACCGAGAGACGTGGACGCAGGTTGAAAAAAATCAAAGGACTTGGATTACGAGTTATGACTATAAAATCTCGTATATAGAAATTGTGAGTAAATATGTTCAACTATTCGAAGTCGAATGGGTTGAATAAAGAATAAAGTTGATTGTTTATAAGTGATGGATTTCACATTAATAGGTCAAACAGGCTGAATACAATATAACGCCGAATGGCACAAATGAGCGCTAGCCAGATAAAGGTAGCGTTAAATGCAAGAGAATAACGAGCCCGGTAATGGGATATAACCAAATAAGAATATATGCAAATCAAATAACAGTAAGCATAAGAACAAACTAACGCGTAAATAACGTCAGAAGTCATAAAGTCGGAGGATTAGTACGGAAGTAAACAAATGAAGCCTTAGACTACGGTCAAGGTCAATTGAAGTTCAAGAGCGAAAATAAACGATTCCAAACATAATAAGAGATGCCTTGAAGCTATATATGTATATATACATTTGGATATAGACAAGAATAAAAGATGATCTACGGGATCATCATAACCTACGGGATTAAACACAGTGTTAAGGTCTACGGGACCAAAAAGACCCTCGGGTCATAAAGAGAAGGAAACGAGTCGTTAATGTCTCACCTTAAAAAGGTGAAAAATTTAAAGAAATAGCCTATGAGGCTAAGTGAAAGAACCTACAGGTCAATAATGTAAAGCAAGGGAACTAGTTATGATTCCCCGCGTAAAATGAGAACGGAAAAGAATAAATTTTGGACTGTCAATATCACGGTATGGATAATTGACAAAGGTTAAAGAGAAGACGCTAAACTAAAACTTCGGTTTTGGTAAGAAATAACGTTTCTACAAAAATGAACTATGATAGACGTATAAACGGTAAACATGAAAGATATAAGTCTTGACACAGATAGGTGCAAGACGATATATCCGAGAAGTGATAATTCTAAAAATAGAAAGTTGATGTAAAATTTGGCATGACGTGACATGATCACGGTCAAGAAGTGTAATGTGAAATATAATCACATTAGAGCCGAGTGATGAATACTAGAGCCGAGTGATGAATATTGCTAAGTTAATTAAACTAGTGGAAATAACAAGATTACGTTATTTCAAGTCGCGTTAGGTCATGTAAGATACGTAGATGATTAATAACCAAAAGGATATTACCATACTTTTCTGGTAATACTAACAATCAGTTAAAGTATGAGAAATGCTTAATTGATTATCGAGAGCAAATGCATGGAGTTAAACTCGACAAGTTATGTAAGAAAAGGTTTCGGGGACGAAACCTCTTTAAGGGGGGTAGACTTGTAACACCCCAAAAACGGGTTTGGTAATCAAACCACGTTAATACTAATGACTTGGTAAAATACCGTTAGTGGTAAAATTTAACCCGGTGAATATTAGGATAAGAAATAAATAATCCTAATATTAACTAAAAGGTGAATAAAAGTTTCTAATGGAGTGAAATTTATAAGAGGCCGAGTAACGAGATTTAAAATAAACTTAGACATAGATTTCCCGAACCCACTAATTTAACTAGGAATGTTTAACCTAGTTAATAGGTGGGGAATATTGTTAGAAATAAGTAGGTTGTGCCCTACTTAATTAACTAACCAAACAAGAGGGACCAAAATGGGGTAACTTGAAAATGGTTTTATTAAACTAATAAAATAACACAACACACACACACAAGAGTGTGTGGTGCGTGTCTGGATCGAGCTCAGGGGGCTCCCATGGAGCCAAAAACCCTAATTCACATATAATCATCAAATTGAAGGTCAAAATGAAGCTCAAATTCACAACCAAACATGAATAAACGATTACCAAGTCAAGGGGATCGTAAGGTATGTCGAATTTCTAACATTCATGAAGTTGTGAAAATTAGTTAATCTTGCATGATATGATCTATGTATGAATCATAGAAGTTATGGCTGAATTTGGGATGTAAGATTGCTTAGGAACAAACCCTAAGTGAAGATTTAGATTAAATTACTATGATTTAGGTGTTTGGTTGAATCACCACACCTAGCTAAGTGGGTTTTATTGTTATGATGAAATTGATGACAAGACTATGTTTAGAATCATCATGCATGATAATGAATGGAAGGTGTTTAATTAAACCATGAAATTAAGTACATGATCATACTTTCATGAAAGGGGTTTAATAAATTATGATGAAACTAGTGATTTTGGTTCATATAAGTAGGTGTTTGGAATCATGATGTCTACTAATTAATATGTAGAACTTGATTATATTTGATGATTGAATGAATGTCTAATGCTATAATGAAACGGGTTTCACTTATAGATGGAATCCGTAGAATTTGCCTAATGAAAGAACGAGTTTTATATAATTAGATGATTTTATGATGTACATAAACTATGTTGATGAATGTAGTTAAATTAGTTGCCTAAAAATAGCTACGACCGAATAGTCGAAGAAATGCTCAAGTGGGTTCGTTGAACTCAATTGTGCATTTCATACATTAAAAAGGGACAGTTGACTTTTGAAAAGTCAAACTGACCATTTACAAGGTCGAATGATAATTTTGATAGAAAATACGTGAGGTGGAATAGTCGTGATTAGCAATGACTAAACTAACCATCTTGCGAATTATTATGCTAGTTTGAAGCTTAACAAGCTAGGTGAAGCTTGGTGAGGAAACGGGTCAAACAAATCAAGCATGAAGAGGAACGAGTGGCTTGGATGTGAGGTAAGTGAAACTTAAACCTTTTGTAGAATACATATCTAATTTATAAGTTATAAATACAATGGAGATAATATTCGAAATATGGTTTCCGACACGAAATGATTTGGGTCGGAATCAGAAACAAATGTTAGAAACCATAGAAATGGTAAAACGGGGTGGAACGGTAAATTAGTCAAGAAAAGAATAAGATAAAATGAGTTTTTGAACGGCTACTTTATAAGTAAGCCAAAACTAGTAAAAAGAGTAAAAAGGGATCAAATGGTAATATTGATGCCATTTGACAAATAACAACTAATAAGTGTATGCCGAGTCTCATGCTCGCAGGATGAACGGCTCGTGTATTAGCGAAGCTATGAAATAACAAGTAAGTCAAGACAAGGTATTAAAACGGATCAATATGTTGATCCGAGCCAGGTACGCATAATTACGTTGTAGTTAAAAATGCTAGTTTGGTCGAAAAATGGGTGAGAGTCCTTCGTCGTAAAACAAGGACCAAAATTGACTAAAACGCCCTTGTAGGTTAAATTGAACAAACGACCATCAAAGGTTGTTTGGAAACGAATTTCATGATTAGATAGATACTTAGAATAAGTATAGAAGTTGAAAAATGTAATATGTTAGTCATATAGCTCTATTTGAGTCTTGCCGTAAAATAACAATCCGAAGGGTAAAACTCAGAACATATCGATATACACATTAGAATCCAACACACAAAGAGTTGTAGTTGAAGATTACTTGATAAGAAATGTAGGAATAAGATGCTAGAAATGAATGAAAGCGATTTCAAGCTTTAAAGTGCTTAAATACCCTTAACGGGTCAAAATAAGCATACGAGCGAAAACGGGTTTAAATGGTGTAATAAACCTATGATTAGAACCTAATAGAGTAGGTAACATTAATTTGAAGAAGTGTATGAGATATAGGAATCAAATAAATACGTTTGTTTGATAAAATGCATAAATGGGTTAAAATTCGGTAAAAAGGTAACGAGTCGAAGGCTTAGAAGTCTCAAAATTTCTTATGTTGGATGTAGGATTTTAACTCCATAAGATGGAGGATTAAATTACGGACGCGTAGGAAAAAGAATCGGGTAAAACGGATCAATAACGAAGAAGTTATGGACGTTTCCGTGAAACCGGGTTGAGCTGGGAATGTACAGCAACAGCTGAAGGCACAATCTGTGAAAACAAGGGCCTAGCGTGACGCGACGCCCCTTGGCGTCACGCGACGCCCCTAACTCCGAAAAATTTTTAAATTTTGCAATTTTAACCCCTGTACTTGTTTGGACTTAATATTTGACTATCAAAACTAACTTTTAAGCTGGTTTTGATCATAGGTGACCGCCAAGAGTGCCCGGATGAGGATCAAGCAGCGACGAGCAAGAACCGAACACACAAGATTAAAGCTTCCGCACAGCGTTACGTCATAACTTTTAAATGGCGAGCTTATTTATATTATGTTGAAAACTTTTAAGTTGTAAAATTTTTAAATCACTTGTATTTTCTAAGGATACTTAATGGTAATTACATGTTATTTATACGATAAATTTTCAAAATATTAACATGGGTGTTACAAGTTGGTATCAGAGCCTTGGTTTAAGAGATTCAAGTATGGTGGGAAAACTATGCTTGGACTTAAACCTTATGCTCTTAATAAAAATTGGTGTTCGGTTCGAGGCTTGATCGCAAATCCGGTAAGTACATGTATGTTAATAGTTTAGCATTCTAAAGTGTTGTAAACAACACATAGGGCTATCGTGTGATACACGTTACCCCAATTGAAATGATTGATATAGTTGACGAAAATACGCGCGTTGACGCGTATAGTAGAAAAAGCCTTGTGTTATAATACGGGCGATTATTGAAGTTGACGTTACTAACTTTTGTGAATGTTTTAACTGAAGGACACTCGCGTTTGAAGACGACGAGAGTCAAACGAATTATGGATATGATGATGGAACGGTCCGAAGTATGACAAGAGGAGCATGCTCACCGAGGACTAAATCGCGTAACGATCGCGAACAAGGTTAATGGCAAGGAACGCCCGTCGGGGCAAACATTACCAGGTGCACATTTTAAATAATCGCACAAATAACAATATGCAACAAATAAGTAGAAATTGAAAGTTGCATATGTAGATTAAAAACTTGGAAAAACCCGAATAGAAAATGTATTCGGGATATTGTTTCCAAGAGAAACAAATAGAGGCGTTACTTACATAGGTTTTGAGACTTCATCTAAGTTTCCATGTCCAAAACCGATCAATTCTGTTCCAATAAGTGACAATGTCACAAACTTTGACAAAGTCAAAGTTGAAGATTGTGATGAGAAAACTGATGATGAAAATGAAAAAAGAAAAATATTTTTGAAATTGAATGAAATGTTTCAAGAAACTGTTCTACATTCTACTGAAAAAGGTGAATGCTCAACGCAAAAAACCTATAAAGAAGAATGTGGAACAAAAACAAAAAGATAAAAAGCCAAAAATTGTTCAAAAAGAAAATAAAAGCTCATCAGTTCAATCATCCAATCGCAACAAAAATTCACAAAAATTGAAAAATGAAAACTAAAAAATAGTTGGTAATGAGTGGTGCAGGTTTGACCACAGTGCTTCAAAGCCAAATTCAGTTTTCAGGAAGAATGATGATTACCACAAAGCCAAACAGTGCTATGATCTGAATGTTTGGATTGAAGGTGGAAATTGGTACGATAACAGAGTGTGTTACCGATGCGGTTATCAAGGACACATTGCTGTTAACTGCCAGAATTGGAGTTATGAGACGAGAAGATGTTATAATTGCCAAATCAGAGGACACATTGCTAGAGATTGCCCAATGAGATCAAAGGGAAGATCGAGGGCTGAATCTCAGAAAATGGCAAAGAAGAAACCAGTCAAAGTCGAAGCAAAGCCCAAAGAACAGAAGGTTCAAGAACCTAAAGTTCAAGAAAAGAAAGTGAAGCTTTCTCAGGGGCAAAAAGACAGACTGAGGAAGAAGAGGAAGAAGGCCAGAGAGTATCTAGAGAAGATTTTGTCCTCGGATACAACTGGTAAAACAGATAAAAGTTCTGATAAATCGTCTTGCTCACCAAATAACAACAAATCAAGCAAAACGCATTCATCAGATACAAATCTGAGGACGAAAGAGGGAAAGAAGAAGAAAGTTTGTGGCAATGAATCTGTTTCTTCGGAAACAAAAGAGCCACGTGTCGGCGATGAATCTGGCTCATCAAAGTCAGACAAGCCACATTCAGGCAATGAATCTGGTATGGTAAAACCAGAAGAGCCATGTGTTGAGGTAAAAAATGAGAATTCTGGTCTAACAATGGATGATGCAAATTTTCCACCATTGTTGAATAAGAATTCAAAATCACCCAAGGACAGTCAGGCTTGGGTGAATTTGTTTAAATGAAAAACCTGACTTGCCGGAGCTCCCAGGTTGGTAAGAGTGGGGCATGAATCGGCATCTTTCTAAAACGAGGTGATGAATGAAACCCCGAATTTATGAAATGACTCACAAAACTTATTTTCCGGAAAAACCATTTTGATTAAAAGAAACTTAAGTGTTTTGAAATCACTATGGGAAAATGTTTTGTCGTCTGGGGGAGTTCTGATTGTTTAAGCCAAGTGAATGAAGAATTGAAGTAATTCTCATCATGTTGTCACATTTCTAGTACAGCTTGTTTTCAAATTTTCCCAGAAAATCAAAATTGAGACATATTTTGATTTTAGGGGGAGTAAAAATTAAAAAAAAAAATTAGAAAATTTGAAAATTACAAAAACATTGAAAAAATGCAAAAATGAGTTTTGTTGTCAAAAAGAGGAAATGATAGTAGATCAGTTGGACTCTCACAGCATGCTAAAGAAATGGAGAGATAAAATGTGATAAACGATCTCACTAAAGATGTGACGATAGGCTCAGCTAGACTAGTAGATTTGCGATAACGATACAAACATAAAGCAAAAAGCCTAATTCTAGTGGGAAACACGGTTGAAAGCATAGTACTTAGTTTTGTCCTTCTTGATTGTGTGCCTACTCAGTAATTGCTGATTGTCGAAAGACATAAAACTGGTTAAGTTTGTGAATTTTCACAACTTTTCTAAAAGTCGCTGTGATTGTGCATTTCATTTTGCAAAGATTTAAACTTGTTTTATTTCTTTATTTTGTTTAAGCATTGGACATCCTCTGCGTATACGTGAGTATCGACCTGGATGTTAGTGCCTAAACGTTCTACTTTATTTTCTTTGGTGTTTCGTTTAAGCTTTGGATCACCTCTGCGTATACGGGAGTATCGACCTGGTGGTTAAAGCCTAAACAATTTCAACTTATTTTATTTTTCTTATTTTGTTTAAACATTGGACTTTCTCTGCGTATACGGAAGTATCGACCTGATTGTTAATGTTTAAACATTCTGCTTTGTTTTCGCACAATTCACAGTTGATAAAAGTTTAAAGGCATTACTTGAGTTAGTGTATTGCATGATGAGGGGATATGCTGAGATCGTGGGGTCCATAAGAATTTAGTGCAAAATTAATATACCTTAACGTATCGGTAAGCATTTCGAAAGTTTTTAGATTGAGTTTATGTGGACAACAATATCGTCAATCAACGTGAATCGTTTAGAGCTTAAAATGTTAAAGCTTAACGGTGCTAGTGATTGGTCACAAAAACTGATATGATCCTCTTACGCAAACTCACAAAAATAGTGTCTGTAAATATTTCTTTATTGCATTTCATTTACATTCAAAAATCCAAAAAGATTTTAGTGTGTTTTAGCATAAATTTTGAAAAATTCAAAAAGATTTTAGACGACTGATGTTGAAGAGCTGATTTTCAAAATTTCAAGTGCTGAACATGATGAACTGGTTTGGGAGTGTGTGTACTGATTTGAAAATTTTATTTTGAAAAAGAAGTTTGATTAGTTAATTGAGGTCATTCATTTGAACTTGATGTAACTATTTCCAGTAAGTTTTTCTTATTGTTTTAAGTAAAAACTTATGTGGGGGTGAGAAAATGTGTGCAGAAGATGAGCTGATCAGAGATAAAGCCAGGGATTGATCTCAAGGTGATAGCTGATTCCAGGCAGTGATCCCATCATGATGAGAGGGGGAGTCTGACGAGGTTAGAGCCAAAGAGAAGATCCTGGTATATGCTAAGAAAGAAAAGAGACTGATAAAGACTGAAGGTGCGAAGACTCGACACTTTAGACTCGTCAACATCTGAGGGGGAGTCTGTTGGTGCATACATCTTTCGACTTCGTCTTATATCGAGTCTGGGTTGAGTTGCGGATCTGAAGCATGACATCATAGAAATGACATCACAAGTGACATCATAGAGATGACATCACAAGTGACATCATCATTATAATATGGACATATGAAGACAAATTAGAAGTGTCCGTTTGAAAGTCAATTTGCATGTCCGTTTGTCATGACCATTTGAACTTATCACATCCGTTTGAACATGTCCATTTGAAGAGGTGACCGTTTGAAGGGTGACATGCGACCTTCAAATGGTCAGAGTCCTCCCTATAAATAGGCTTCAAACTTTCATCATTTGTAACATTATAGTTTCCGACGGCGAAGCCCTGTCGAGGTATCTCTAGCTTGTAAATTGTTCAGAGATCAATAAACAAGACATTTAATAGTGAATCCAAGCTAAACGAAGACCGAATCAATGAATTCCGCCTCTGATTCTGTCTGAGCACTCTTCTGATCGACTCGTTAGGTCATTTCACGATCCTACAGAAGGCTCTTGAGTTCATTCCAGCTGTTGTGGGGAGTTACTAGATGTCTACAAGTGTTATGGTGGCAGTAAAAACCATTAACCAGCCCCTGGTATCGCTCAGAAGCCATGCAATGGCGGTGACAGACCTGCAACATGCAGCTGCCAGTTTTTGGTTGCTGGCAGCTCTCTTGCGGCCCGCGTAGGAATAAGAGGGAGCCTACGCGCCCCGCGACACTCCTCAATTCCGGTTTAACATGTTTCAAACTTTGCATTTTCAGTCCCTGGTCCTTTAAAACATGAAATAACTTTCATTTATTGCACTTTTGACCCCCAAAGTTAACTTTTAAGTATCTTGGGACAAATAATAAACATCGTTAGGCTTTCGTTTAGTTACGAGATCACCCGAAAGGTATTAGTTTCTCCTGTTGACGCTTTTAATCCCTTTTTCATGAAATCTAGCACAACTTCTAATTAATAATACCGAAACCATATATATTTATCATTTGGCATTCTCGGAAGTATGATTGAACATTACGAAGCTCCGAGTTCATTAAAAGGTCACTCAGAGGTAAGAATTAACATGTTGACACATTTAACCCCTTCGTCTTATAAGTTTCACTTGTTTTTCGCAAATGGCTTCTTACGTCCAATATTTCAACCGTTTAATGATACGAACATCGTATATGGTTATTTAAAAGCATAGTTTTCACATGTTGGCACTTTTTGTCCTTCCACACACATCTTTTCACTGTTTGTCAACTTTAGTCCTTCAAAGTCAACTTTTTACATGATCAGGTTTTATGACACGTGTCTTCACTTTATTGGTCATGATTTTTACGAGGTGTTAAATCCTCACCCCCTTAAAAGAAATCTCGACCTCGAGATTTACTGAAATAATTGAGGGTATTTCTGTCTCATCGTGGATTCAACTTCCCACGTATATTTTGGGCCTCTACGGGCATCCCATTTTACTTTTACAATTGGCACATTCTTTCTTCGAAGCTTTTTCACCTGTCGATCCTCGATCGACAAAGGCTTTTCAACAAACTTCAAGCTTTCATCAATTTGCACGTCTTTATGAGACATTCCTAATGACTCATCAGCCAAACATTTCTTTAAATTGCAGATGTGGAACACATTTTGAATTCCACTAAGCTCTTCAGGTAGATTCAGCTTATAGGCCACGCTCCCTACACATTCGATGATCTCGAATGGTCTGATATATCTTGGGCTCAGCTTGCCCTTTTTGCCAAATCGCATCACTCCTTTCCTGGGTGACGCCTTGAGCCATACTTTATAACCTACCTCAAATTTTAGAGGTTTGCGCCTCTTATATGCGTAGCTCTTCTACCTATCCCTGGCCGCTTTTAGACGATCATGGATCTGAACAATCTTATTCGTCGTCTCGAGGACTATCTCAGGTCCTGATAGTTGGGTTTCCCCAACCTCCGCCCAACAAATTGTCGTTTTGCATTTCCTTCCATATAAAGCCTCGAAAGGCGCTGCTTGGATGCTTGAATGATAACTGTTATTGTATGAAAAGTCAATCAGAGGAAGATGGTTATCCCAACTTCCACCTAGGTCAATAACACAAGCCCGGAGCATGTCTTCCAGTGTTTGAATCGTACGCTCACTTTGCCCATCTGTCTGAGGATGATAAGCAGTACTGAAATTCAAACGATTGCCTTGAGATTGCTGAAAGCTTTTCCAAAAATGAGATGTGTATCTAGTATCCCTATCAGAGATAATAGATACTGGCACTCCTTGGAGAGATACATTCTCATCCACAAACAGCTGGGCTAGTTTATCGGAGCTATGCGTCTCTTTGACGGGTATGAAATGAGCTGACTTTGTCAGTTTGTCAACTATAACCCATATTGTATCATTCCCATGTTTCGTCTTTGGTAACTTGGTAATGAAATCCATAGTTACCATTTCCCACTTCCAAGTGGGAAGTTCTGGTTGTTGTAGCAAACCTGACGGCTTTTGATGCTCGACTTTAACATGTGCACATGTCAGACATTTAGCCACATACGTGGCTATGGATCTCTTCAAACCCATCCACCAGTAATTTGCCTTCAGATCTTGGTACATTTTATCACTGCCCGGATGTACCGAATATTTAGAATTATGAGCTTCTCGGAGGATTTCATTTGTAAGACCTCCATGGATTGGAACCCAGATTCTACCATTCAATCTAAGGATTCCATCATTCCCAGGTGACAACTGATCAACAGTTGCACCTAATCTTTCTGCTGGAAAGTTTTCTTCCATTATAGCTTCTTTCTGAGCTAACAACAACTTTCCGTTTAAACTGTTCTTTAGTTTAATGCTTTTAGCATTGATCCTAATAGGTTTGACCCTTCCTTTCCTGCTTAGTGCGTCAGCGACCACATTTGCTTTGCCCGGGTGATAGCGAATCTCACAATCATAATCGTTCAATGTTTCCATCCAACGACGTTGCCTCATATTGAGATCTTTCTGGTTAAACAAATGTTAGAGGCTCTTGTGATCTGAGTAGATTACACACTTGGTTCCATATAGGTAATGCCTCCAAAGCTTGAGTGCAAATACAACGGCACCCAGTTCCAAATCATGGGTGGTATAATTCTTCTCGTGCACCTTTAGTTGACGTGATGCATAGGCAATAACCTTACCTCTTTGCATAAGCACACAGCCCATACCAGTGTGCGATGCGTCACAATAAACAACAAACTCTTCTATTCCTTCTAGAAATGTCAACACAGAAGCATTGCTTAATTTCTGTTTAAGAATCTTGAAAGATTCTTTCTGTTTGTGACCCCAATCAAACTTCACGTTTTTGCGAGTTAAGGAAGTTAAAGGTGCAGCTATTCTTGAAAGTTTTCGATGAAACGCCTGTAGTAACCTGCCAAACCTAAGAAGCTGCAAATTTCAGTGGGCGTCTTAGGTGCTTGCCAATTCATAATCGCTTCAATTTTAGTGGGATCCACCTAGATGCCACGCTCACTTACCACATGTCCAAGAAATTGGACTTCTCGAAGCCAGAATTCACATTTAGAAAATTTTGCGTAGAGCTTCTCTTGTTGCAGAAGTTTAAGGATGCATCGGAGATGTTTTTCATGATCGGCTTGACTCTTTGAATAAATAAGAATGTCATCAATAAAGACAATGACAAACTTGTCTAGATACGGCTTACAGACACGATTCATGAGATCTATGAATGCTGCAGGTGCGTTAGTGAGCCCGAAAGGCATCACTAAGAATCCGTAAGGGCCATATCTTGTTCTGAACGCGGTCTTGTGTACATCTTCGGTTCTGACCTTCAACTGATGATACCCCGACCTCAAATCGATCTTTGAGAAGAAACTTGGACCTTGAAGGTGATCAAACAGATCATCGATACTGGGTAATGGATAGCGGTTCTTGATTGTAACTTTGTTCAGCTCATGATAATCAATGCATAGACGCATTGATCCATCCTTCTTCTTTACAAATAAAATGGGTGCTCCCCAAGGGGACGAGCTCGGTTGAATAAAACCTTTCTCCAATAGATCATCCAACTGGGTTCTTAATTCTTTCATCTCGGCCGGTGCCAAACGATAAGGAGTTCGTGCGACTGGTGCTGCTTCTGGTATAATATCAATCCTGAATTCCACTTGTCTGTCGGGAGGTAAACCAGGTAGTTCTTCAGGAAAAACGTCTGAGTATTCAGAAATAACAGGAATAGCTCCAATCTTGGGCTTTGGCACATCTACCATCACCTGTGCCATGTAAATGACACAACCTTTCTTCAAACACTTGGATGCCTTAAGCATGGATACTTGATCCGGCAATCCATATTGAGTATCTCCTTGAATAGTAATCAATTCACCATAAGGGGTTTTGATATTAACTTGCTTCTTATCACAGGCAATTTGGGCTTGGTTAAGAGATAACCAATCCATGCCTAAAACTATATCAAATCCTGCCAATTTCATCGGTAACAAGGACAACGGAAAAGAGTGATTCCAAATGGATATGAAACATCCATCTAAAATTGTTGAGGCAGTTTCTAAGGTACCATCGGCCAATTCTACCTCATATTTTATGTCTAGAGTTTTAACAGGCAGATCTAACAGTTTACAAAATTTATTGTCTACAAAGGACTTATCTGCGCCAGAATCAAATAAAACTCTAGCATAAACATCATTTATGAGGAAAGTACCTGTTATAACATTATCAGTGTAACACCTCGAAATTTTATGTCCAATAAAGTTAAGACACGTGTCACGTAAAGCAAACACGTCATAAACTCGGATCAAATTAAAGATGTATGGCAGGATTTAAAAGTGTCGAGATGTTAATTTATACCTCTGGACGACCTCACTATAAATCCCAAGACCCAAATCTATATTATAAACGTCTGATATATTCAAGTCCGAGTATTTTGATAATGTATAATTCAAATTCGTGCAAGAAATGGATCCTATGTTTTCATACGACAAACCTTCATGCATGTTCCCTTTCAAAAGAATCCAAGACACTTTTGAAGCATGGCAAGTTGACATAAATGTTCAAGCATGTTCAAGAGGTCCCATACTGATAGTAAAGGTCCAGATTCGAAGTTGTAAAGTTGCATGATCAAAGCTTGAAAGATTACAAATTTTTGTTTCTGGTGAAGGCTTACGGACCGCAAAGGATACCCCTTACGGTCCGTAAGGAAGCAGATCGGGTGATTTTTTTTTGAAAAGCGGATACGGATCGCAAGGACTTATCCTTACGGTCCGTAAGACAATCCCAACATCAGAAAACTTGGCAGGTGCCTGTTATAACAAGTTTAACCGACTTATATTGCCATTTTTCAATACCATGTGCAGCACAAACTGGTTCTTAGGCACTAGGGACACTTGTAATCGATCAGGGATCAATCCTAGAGTTGTTTGGCATGATCTTGATCAATCAAGATCACTATATAAAGACCCACATTATTTCAATTTTTGATCATTCATTCACACTCAACTTTTGATCATTTCTGGAGCACAAGAGCCTTCCCTAAGCATCACTAGTCGTGCATAGGACCTTGGTAAGCTTCCTTGACCTTCCTTAATCGTGTTTTACTTAGTTAATTAGCTTAAAGTCAAACCGTCGTAATTAAGGTTTGACTTATCGATAAATCACTAATGGTCTAGTGATTAGCCAAATTGAATGTAGTTATAAGTTGGTATTTATGTGGGCAATAAACCCTTAAAAGGGCATCCTCTGATTCCCATTCTAACTAGGTCATTTGTCGGGCCAAAGTTGGTTATAAAAAGTCAACAGAATCTAAATTTTTGAATTAACGCATAATTAAAAATGTAGAAGACATGTAACATGTTTTGCCACTCATATAACTTGGTAATAAATGCAAGAACATGTCTAAGCATGTCCGACCCGACAATTTTCAGTTTAGGTCCGGTTCGGAACCGAAAGTCGCATAACTTGACCATTGCTTTGACTTTCAGTTCTGACCCTTGTTAGCATGATTTAGAAATGCCTTAGAGCTTCATTAGGACCAGCTTGTACGATAGTATAACCCTCTGCGATTATATTACTCGACTCGTTAATTGTCCGACGTTTCCGTTAAATGCCTAATGTTGACCAATATGCCCATTTGACCTTAAAACGATAATTTTGGAAATGTGAGAGGACAATAATCTTTGTTACTGATTTATAAACATGTCCCTAAATTTTCACATCAGTTTGAGGTCTAGATTAGGAGTTATGCTCAATAGCGTAATTAGAAGGCCTTTTATTAATTAAACGGCGTAATTAGCATAAAGCTTATCTAAACCCAATTTTTGACACCAAACCTTTTAGCCAGTGATGTAATATAATATTTTGGGATTTTTGAAGATTTTTAATTATTTTTAAACTGATCATAACCTAAGGTTATTGCCTTGATTCGGTAATTACCGATTATACCCTTTCCGTTTATAAAATGAGTTTTACACGACATTTTGATACCAAATATTTTGCCACTGATCTTATATGATAAATGAAGTATTTTGAACTTTATAACCTGATCAGAAAACTAAGATTCCTGTTATAACCCGGAAATCGCTTTAAACGACTCTTTACGCGTATTAAACACATAGTATGGGTTTAAAACCATTTTGTCATATAAGACTTATCACCAACTGATACAACCTATTAAATTAAGTTGTTTTACTGATTATTTCAGACCCGAATCTCAGAGTTTTAATTAATCTCTTTTATAATCTTTAAAATGACCAAAATACCCTTACGGGGCTTAATTTGAGATTAAACTCGTTTTGGGCATAATGGAAGGTATCCTACTGATATCACAACATATTTAAAGCATGTTAACTTAGGAAACCTGTTCATGACCCATTTGGTTACCCGTTATGCGTTATTCGCGTACGGTTCGGTTTATGTAACTAGTTTGCATAAATTAGCCGAAACGGGTCGAACCTTATCATTTTTATCTCAAAATCCAGAATGTTTTTAGTTTACCTATATTATTCAAGTCTTCAAACTTGTTGGGTCTAAATCACATTCTATTCCGGTCTTCGCTTAATCATGCGTTCGAACCGTATCTTCCTTTAAAACTAACCGGTCTAAGTTTAGGCTTAATTAAAGACCCGTTAGGATTCTAATAGGTATTATAAACCTTCGTTCCAGAATAGGAGACCAGGTAAAAGCTACGTGCACTTGCTAGTTGTGATTATTACTTGCAAAGGTAAATACTTTTAACTTATTTTCCCTTATACGGGCTTGAGGTACGGTATATAAAATATCGCTTGGTCGGGAATTGAATCTTTAATCGTATGATGGTTAATTTATTGAAATGACCCATTTAAATTGTTTTGTTTGCTTAAAGCCTTTGGGGGGTTAATGACCATGTCCCGGATATCCTTGGCATCATTTTACGAAATGGCCACGACCTAAGCACGGGGTGTAGGCCTACACCTGACGGTGCATAAATAAATAATAAGGTATAACCGCTGGTTTCGGAAATAATCCGCTGCGGGACTATATCATGTGGTGTGTCTATTAAGCTCTAACCCGGTGTCAACCCGGGCTACTGAACGCATAAGAAACATTTAATTCTTTTACAAGATTATATTCAAATAACTATCCCAAGTTATAAAATGTTTTGTTCCTCGTGCATTTAAATCAACTTTCTAAACCTTTTCAAAATGAGTTAGTTGATTGTATTTACCAGTGTAAGCTGACGTATTTTCCCAAAAAGATTAAGTGCAGGTACTACTCGAAATAGGCTGGCTTTCTCCTTAGCATCAATAAGAGTCTCGCAAGCTTGGATGCATTTCAATCTGTTGAACAAAGTTTCTTTTTATTTGATCCACCTGTGAATTATTTTCAACTATTTTGTGATACTTAATATTACAATTTTATTCGGTTGAAATGAATCTATCCTTTGCTTCCGCTGTGCATTTAAATATTGTGTTGTTTGACTATAATGATATCAACTACGTCACGATACTCCCCCACCGGGCCCACCGGTAATACGTGGAAATATCAGGGTGTGACAGGTTGGTATCAGAGCCAACACTGAGTGAATTAAACACTAGCCTTTTGTGTTTAATCTCAGTTACACAATTGCACATTCCTAAATTTTCGAGTCTAGACAAAGAACTTAGGACTAATCCAAATTGTTTTAATTTTAACTTTGTCCTTTATATTTCTTTGTTGTATCTTTCATTTGTTGTAACAGGAAATATGCCACCGAGGTTCCGAAGAGGAGGATGAGGCAAGGGGCCAATCAACGCCCCCAACGATCACGAAGCCGGGCTTTCACATCGGCGAACTCCTTCTGCTACCATGAGTGCCGATCCCCAAGGAAACTGGAGGACCTACTCGTAGCCCGCTAGGCGATCTGCCTCGATTAGCTCAACGCCTCCTTATCGTCACTCCTTTGGGCCGCAATCAGAGAATGAGCCCAATGACTCACGCCACTCCTTCTTGCCATTGCAGCGATCCCTTTCACACCATTCCTTTGGCGACCCCACTCATGTCTTTCAGGGCCGGTTTAACCCGGCAAACTATATTCAAGAACCAGTGGGTATTAACCCATTGGGACCAGAGGATCATTTTCCGGCGATCACGCCATGGATATGGATGAGGACACCGACCCTGTTGAACCACCTTCTGGGACACCTACGCACCCTATTGAAGTCTCTGATGGATCATCTTTCCATGGATCACCTTACCATGGTCCAGATAGTTACCAAGCAAGGTTCAACCAGTATGAGTGGTATTTTACACCCTCTCACCATTCATCGCCTCACCAGCAGCAGCAACAGGATCCCTCCGAGGATTCGGGTTTCGTGGCAGTCAAGCCACCGCCACCACCGCCGCCAGTACAACTAGCGCCTCCAGAACCACCGAGGCGTAGAAGAACAGGCGCACGAATATCCGCGCGAGAAGGGGTTTTCACTTTAGCACCCCCCATCACTCAAGTGGCAGTCACTATCCGCCACTGCATGAAGACCCACAAATGGGTGGGCCTTCAAACCCAGTTTCAGAGGTGAATTCTGCACCAGTTGCACCACCACCACCACCATTGGGATTTGGTAATCCAATACCTACATACGCTAGTTCCACGGCGTATAATCCATTTGAGCAACCGGCTCACACTAACAATAACTATGCTGAAGCCGACCCATACCTCGTAGCGGCAAACTACAACGCCCTTCATCCTGACGGACCATATGGAACTCCCTGGGGAGTGGGATACCCAACTCATGGGTATCAAATACCTGCTCGACCACCGATTCAGCACCAGCCGCAGCCACCACGGTTTTCCCCACCGGAACAGGAGGAAATCCATCACAGACTAAACAGGGTGGAGCGAGAATTTCAAGAAGAACGTAGGAACAACCGGGGATTCCTCAAGGGCCTGGCAAGCTTGTTAAAAGGAAAGAAGAAGAGGGATCATTGAATCCCTATATGTATTGTTGTATTTCCTTATTTCAATCAAGTCCCTGCGTGGACATTTATCTATGTACTTAGTCCCTGCGTGGACTTGTCTTTCTTTAGTCCCTGCGTGGACTTGTCTTTTTAGTCCCTGCGTGGACACCTATCTTAGTAATCAGTCCCTGCGAGGACTTGTACTATCAGTTTAGCCCCTGCATGGGCAAGTTATTTCTGTTAAAAGTCCCGTTTAGGGCAATATGTACTTCTTTTAATGTTTAATGGAATCTTAAGTTTAAAAATTTCATTATGTCATTATGCATAAATGTATTATAAATGAAATAAATAAATTAAAAATCATTCCTTTTAAAAATAATCTGCCTATTAAATATTGAATAAGAATCTTAAAGGTATAACCTAGCCTGCATGTCATTAAAAGACTTGGCCAGAATGGTAAGACCTGTTTAAAAAGATTCAAATCCCTGTTAACATCTGAAAACATGTTAACGCTCCTGGCAGACGTGATTCGTTAAAATCACACACGTCATTCTTATAATAGGATTCTTCAAAAGATTCCTATCCTAACCTGATGATCTATAAATCATGGGTTTAAATCATCAATTAAGATGATCATATATTAAACATCCATAGGTAATGTAGTGCCTACGGGCCATACTCATTGTCATATGAGACAAAAGACAGTAGTAGTCTACGAATCCCTGTCAGAAAAAGGTAAAGAACTATGTTCAAACCTTAATGCCTTGATTCTCTGAAATCATGGCTTATGATTTAGAATGTCCCTGTGACTAGGCCTTTTGTGCCACTAATAATACTGTTAATGTTTTATAATTAGGATAAATTATAATAAAAATCCTAAATAAATATGATTAACAAATTAACCAAATATGGTCTATGTTTACCATGGTTAATGAATTGCCATAAAAGACAATTCCATAATAAACTCCCAAATAAATTATTGTCAGTATCTTATGTAACAGTTCAAACTACATGGCTGACTCGGATGAGATCAACAGTCACTCAAGGGAGAATCATGATAATACTCGAATTAACGTAGCGGGTGCAGAACTGCAGGCAATGATAGACAATGCCATTACTCGAGCTTTAGATAGACAGTTCCATGAATCCAGTGGTACCCATGCGAGGACCCAGTCCGCACCACACTCTAAAACTCACACTGCTCACAACAGTAATTCCCATCACTCATCAAACCAAAGGAGTGTTCCATCTCAAAGGACCGTACTGAACCAAGGACCCCGTGATAAGGGTTGCTTCTATAAGTATTTTGTTTCATGCAAACCCAGGGATTTCACTGGGGAAAAAGGAGCTATAGACTGCATGACATGGTTGGATGAAATGGACACTGTGGTAGATATCAGTGGTTGCGCTAATAAGGATGTGGTGAAATTCGTGTCTCAGTCATTCAAGGGTGAGGCATTAGCTTGGTGGAGGTCTTTGATCCAAGCTACAGGGAAAATCCCATTGTATAGTATGACTTAGGAACAGTTTGTGTCATTAATCAAGGAGAACTACTGCCCTCAGCATGAGGTTGAGAAGATTGAAGCTGATTTCTTGTCTCTGGTTATGAAAAACCTGGATTGTCAAGCCTACCTTACAAGCTTCAACACTATGTCAAGGTTGGTTCCTTATCTTGTGACACCGCAACCCAAGAGGATAGCTCAATTCATTGGGGGTTTAGCCCCAGAAGTTAAGGCCAGTGTGAAAGCCTCTAGACCAGCTACTTTCCGGTCTGCAGCTGATATAGCATTATCTCTTACTCTGGACGCGGTCAGGCAGAGATCGCTGAGAAACACTGATGCTGAGAAAAGGAAGCGTGAGGATGATAGCTCACGACGATCAGATAAGAGACATAAGGGAAACAATGACCACAAAAAGGGTTCTGGATCTAAGAAAGATGGTCATCAGTCGGGTGATAAGCCCAAATGTAAGATCTGCAAGAAACAGCACTTCGGGAAGTGCATATATGAGTCGAAATCCCAGTCACAGCCAAGGGCATGTGGGATTTGCAAGTCTTCTGAGCACAAGATCCTAGACTGTAAGAAAATCAAGGATGCTACATGCTATAGCTGCAATGAAAAAAGGGCATATCAAGTCCAACTGCCCAAAGCTTGCAAAGAAGACCGAGGATGGGAAAAAGACCAATGCAAGGGTCTTCCGGATGGATGCAAAGGAAGCTGTTCAGGACGACAATGTGATCACAGGTACCTTCCTCATAAATGATGTTTATGCAAGAGTGCTATTCGATTCAGGAGCTGATAAATCATTCGTAGATAATAAGTTTTGTAAGTTACTGAATTTACCTGTTAAAACCCTAAGTGTGAAATATGAGGTGGAATTAGCCGATGGAACCATAGAAACAGCGTCAACCGTGTTAGATGGATGTGTTATATCCATTAGGAACCACTCTTTTCCATTGTCTTTACTTCCTTTGAAATTAGCCGGTTTCGATATAGTAATAGGCATGGATTGGTTGTCTCGCAACCAAGCCCATATCGTCTGTGCAAAGAAGCAAGTGGTTGTCAGAGCTCCTCATGGCGAGCCTTTGATAATCCAAGGAGATACTAAGTACGGAATGCCTAAGCAAGTGTCCATGCTCAAGGCATCAAGGTGTTTGACGAAGGGTTGTGTTATCTACATGGCGCAAGTAACTATTGATGAACCAAAGCCTAAGATCGAAGACATACCCATTATCTCTGAATATCCAGAGGTATTCCCTGAAGAACTACCTGGTTTACCCCCAGATATCAAGGTGTTTGACGAAGGGTTGTGTTATCTACATGGCGCAAGTAACTATTGATGAACCAAAGCCTAAGATCGAAGACATACCCATTATCTCTGAATATCCAGAGGTATTCCCTGAAGAAATACCTGGTTTACCCCCAGATAGGCAAGTGGAGTTTAGGATTGACATTATTCCTGGAGCAGCACCTGTTGCAAGAGCGCCTTACAGATTGGCACCAACGGAGATGAAAGAGTTGAGAACTCAACTGGATGATTTGTTAAGCAAAGGATTTATTAGACCTAGCTCATCTCCTTGGGGAGCACCAATCCTGTTTGTGAAGAAAAAGGATGGGTCGATGCGTCTGTGCATCGATTATCGAGAACTTAACAAAGTTACTATCAAGAATCGATATCCATTACCCAGGATCGACGACTTGTTTGACCAGCTTCAAGGAGTGAGTTACTTTTCCAAGATCGACTTAAGGTCAGGATATCATCAACTGAAGGTCAAGGACGAAGATGTACATAAGACTGCATTTAGGACTCGTTATGGTCATTACGAGTTCTTAGTGATGCCTTTTGGACTCACTAATGCACCAGCCACATTCATGGACCTCATGAACCGCGTCTGCAAGCCCTACATGGATACATTTGTCATCATCTTCATCGATGATATTCTTATTTACTCAAAGAACCAAGCTGACCATGAGAAGCACCTCCATTGCATTCTGAAACTGCTTCATCGAGAAAAGCTCTACGCCAAATTCTCTAAGTGTGAATTTTGGCTTCGTGAAGTCCAATTTCTTGGACATGTGGTTAGTGAACACGGAATCCAGGTAGATCCCGCTAAGGTTGAAGCTGTCATGAATTGGCAAGAGCTGAAGACGCCCACTGAGATTTGCAGCTTTTTGGGATTGGCAGGATATTACAGGCGTTTTATTGAAAATTTTTCAAGGATTGCTGCACCCCTAACTTCTTTGACTAGGAAGAATATTAAGTTCGACTGGGCACCGAAGCAACAAGAATCCTTTGATATCCTTAAGCAGAAGCTAAGCAATGCACCTGTGTTGACATTGCCTGATGGAATAGAAGAGTTTGTGGTATATTGTGATGCATCACACACCGGGATGGGATGTGTGCTTATGCAGAAAGGCAAAGTTATTTCCTATGCTTCTCGACAGTTAAAGGTGCATGAAAAGAATTACACCACCCATGACTTGGAGTTGGGTGCCGTTGTATTTGCACTGAAACTGTGGAGGCACTATTTATATGGTATCAAGTGTGTGATCTATTCTGATCACAAGAGCCTCCAGCACCTGTTTAACCAAAAGGATTTGAACATGAGGCAACGACGTTGGATGGAAACTTTGAACGATTATGATTGTGAGATAAGATACCATCCTGGCAAGGCGAATGTAGTCGCCGATGCCTTAAGTCGAAAGGAAAGAGTGAAGCCTATAAGAATCAATTCCAAGAGCATTGAGATAAAGAACGGTTTGAATGAAAGGTTGTTAGCTGCGCAGAAGGAAGCTGTGCTAGAAGCTAACTATCCTGATGAAAAGCTAGGAGTAACTGAAGAACAGTTATCCTATGGCAAATACGGAATTCTGAGGTTGAATGGACGAATATGGGTTCCAGTTTATGGAGGACTTCGGGATGTTATCCTCCAGGAAGCCCACAGTTCTAAATACTCCGTTCATCCTGGAGCTGACAAGATGTACCAGGATCTGAAAGCAATTTTTTGGTGGATAGGCTTGAAGAAGTCTATAGCTGCCTATGTAGCTAAATGTTTGACGTGTGCGCAAGTCAAAGCTGAACATCAGAAGCCGTCAGGTTTGCTACAATAGCCTGAACTTCCCACGTGGAAGTGGAAAATGGTGACAATGGATTTCATCACCAAGTTTCCAAAGACAAAGAAAGGAAATGATACTATATGGGTGATAGTAGATAGACTGACTAAGTCAGCACATTTCCTACCCATTAAGGAGACCTACAGCTCCGACATGTTAGCCCAATTGTACGTAGATAAGATTGTATCTCTGCATGGCATACCAGTGTCTATTATCTCTGATAGAGATACTAGATACACATCACATTTTTGGAAAAGTTTCCAACAATCTTTGGGCACGCGCTTGAATTTTAGTACGACTTACCATCCTTAGACGGACGGGCAGAGTGAGCGTACCATCCAAACCTTGGAAGACATGCTTCGTGCATGTGTGATTGACTTAGGTGGTAGTTGGGATAACCACCTGCCATTAGTCGAGTTCTCTTATAACAATAGCTATCATACAAGCATTAAGGCTGCGCCTTTCGAGGCCTTGTACGGTAGGAAGTGCAGAATGCAGGTTTGTTGGGCAGAAGTTGGAGATGTCCAACTGACCGGACCTGAAATAGTCCTGGAGACGACGAATAAGATTGTGCAAATACGCGATCGTCTCAAAGCTGCCAGGGATAGGCAGAAAAGCTACGCGAACTTAAGGCGTAAACCTCTAAAGTTTGAGGTTGGTGATAAAGTTCTACTTAAAGTATCACCCTGGAAAGGGGTAATGCGATTTGGTAAGAAAGGCAAGTTAAGCCCGAGATACATCGGACCATTCAAAATCATCGAATGTGTCGGATCAGTGGCTTGTAAGTTAAATTTTCCTGAAGAGCTCAGTGGTATTCATAATGTATTCCACATCTGCAATCTAAAGAAGTGTCTAGCTGATGAATCACTAGTCATACCACATACAGATGTGCACATCGATGAGAGATTGAAGTTTGTTGAAAAGCCTGTGTCGATCGAGGATCGACGGATTAAGAAGCTTCGAAGGAAGCATGTACCGATTGTAAAGGTTAAATGGGATGCCCGCAGAGGTCCCGAGTACACGTGGGAGGTAGAGTCCACAATGAAAGAAAAGTACCCTCATTTGTTTCAGTAAATCTCGAGGTCGAGATTTCTTTTAAGGGGGTGAGGATGTAACACCTCGAAATTTTATGTCCAATAAAGTTAAGACACGTGTCACATAAAGCAAACACGTCATAAGCTCGGATCAAATTAAAGATGTATGGTAGGATTTAAAAGTGTCGATATGTTAATTTATACCTCTGAACGACCTCATTATAAATCCCAAGACCCAAATCTATATTATAAACATCTGATATATTCAAGTCCGAGTATTTTGATAATGTATAATTCAAATTCGTGCAAGAAATGGATCCTATGTTTTCATACGACAAACCTTCATGCATGTTCCCTTTCAAAAGAATCCAAGACACTTTTGAAGCATGGCAAGTTGACATAACTGTTCAAGCATGTTCAAGAGGTCCCATACTGATAGTAAAGGTCCAGATTCGAAGTTATAAAGTTACATGATCAAAGCTTGAAAGATTACAAATTTTTGTTTCTGGTGAAGGCTTACGAACCGCAAAGGATACCCCTTACGGTCCGTAAGGAAGCAAACCGGGTGATTTTTTTTGAAAAGCGGATACGAACCGCAAGGACTTATCCTTACGGTCCGTAAGACAGTCCCAGCATCAGAAAACTTGGCAGGTGCCTGTTATAACAAGTTTAACCGACTTATATTGCCATTTTTCAATACCATGAGCAGCACAAACTAGTTCTTAGGCACTAGGGACACTTGTAATCGATCAGGGATCAATCCTAGAGTTGTTTGGCGTGATCTTGATCAATCAAGATCACTATATAAAGACCCACATTATTTCAATTTTTGATCATTCATTCACACTCAACTTCTGATCATTTCTGGAGCACAAGAGCCTTCCCTAAGCATCACTAGTCGTGCATAGGACCTTGGTAAGCTTCCTTGACCTTCCTTAATCGTGTTTTACTTAGTTAATTAGCTTAAAGTCAAACCGTCGTAATTAAGGTTTGACTTATCGATAAATCACTAATGGTCTGGTGATTAGCCAAATTGAATGTAGTTATAAGTTGGTATTTATGTGGGCAATAAACCCTTAAAAGGGCATCCTCTGATTCCCACTCTAACTAGGTCAAAGTTGGTTATAAAAAGTCAAGAGAATCTAAATTTTTGAATTAACGCATAATTAACAATGTAGAAGACATGTAACCTGTTTTGCCACTCATATAACTTGGTAATCAATGAAAGAACATGTCTAAGCATGTCCGACCCGACAATTTTCAGTTTAGGTCCGGTTCGGAACCGAAAGTCGCATAACTTGACCATTGCTTTGACTTTCAGTTCTGACCCTTGTTAGCATGATTTAGAAATGCCTTAGAGCTTCATTAGGACCAGCTTGTACGATAGTATAACCCTCTGCGATTATATTACTCGACTCGTTGATTGTCCGACGTTTCCGTTAAATGCCTAATGTTGACCAATATGCCCATTTGACCTTAAAACGAGAATTTTGGAAATGTGAGAGGACAATAATCTTTGTTACTAATTTATAAACATGTCCCTAAATTTTCACATCAGTTTGAGGTTTAGATTAGGAGTTATGCTCAATAGCGTAATTAGAAGGCATTTTATTAATTAAACGGCGTAATTAGCATAAAGCCTATCTAAACCCAATGTTTGACACCAAACCTTTTAGCCACTGATGTAATATAATATTTTGGGATTTTTGAAGATTTTTAATTATTTTTAAACTGAACATAACCTAAGGTTATTGCCTTGATTCGGTAATTACTGATTATACCCTTTCCGTTTATAAAATGAGTTTTACACGACATTTTGATACCAAATATTTTGCCACTGATCTTATATGATAAATGAAGGATTTTGAACTTTATAACCTGATCAGAAAACTATGATTCCTGTTATAACCCGGAAATCGCTTTAAACGACTCTTTACGCGTATTAAACACATAGTATGGGTTTAAAACCATTTTGTCATATAAGACTTATCACCAACTGATACAACCTATTAAATTAAGTTGTTTTACTGATTATTTCAGACCCGAATCTCAGAGTTTTAATTAATCTCTTTTATAATCTTTAAAATGACCAAAATACCCCATACGGGGCTTAATTTGAGATTAAACTCGTTTTGGGCATAATGGAAGGTATCCTACTGATATCACAACATATTTAAAGCATGTTAACTTAGGAAACCTGTTCATGACCCATTCGGTTACCCGTTATGCGTTATTCGCGTACGGTTCGGTTTATGTAACTAGATTGCATAAATTAGCCGAAACGGGTCGAACCTTATCATTTTTATCTCAAAATCCAGAATGTGTTTAGTTTACCTATATTATACAAGTCTTCAAACTTGTCGGGTCTAAATCACATTCTATTCCGGTCTTCGCTTAATCATGCGTTCGAACCGTATCTTCCTTTAAAACTAACCGGTCTAAGTTTAGGCTTAATTAAAGACCCGTTAGGATTCTAATAGGTATTATAAACCTTCGTTCCAGAATAGGAGACCCGGTAAAAGCTACGTGCACTTGCTTGTTGTGATTATTACTTGCAAAGGTAAATACTTTTAACTTATTTTCCCTTATACGGGCTTGGGGTACGGTATATAAAATACCGCTTGGTCGGGCATTGAATCTTTAATCGTATGATGGTTAATTTATTGAAATGACCCGTTTAAATTGTTTTGTTTTCTTAAAGCCTTTGGGGGGTTAATGACCATATCCCGGATATCCTTGGCATCATTTTACGAAATGGCCACGACCTAAGCACGGGGTGTAGGCGTACACCCGACGGTGCATAAATAAATAATAAGGTATAACCGCCGGTTTCGGGAATAAACCGCCGCAGGACTATATCATGTGGTGTATCTATTAAGCTCTAACCCGGTGTCAACCCGGGCTACTGAACGCATAAGAAACATGTAATTTTTTTACAAGATTATATTCAAATAATTATCCCAAGTTATAAAATGTTTTGTGCCTCGTGCATTTAAATCAACTTTCTAAACCTTTTCAAAACGAGTCAGTTGATTGTATTTACCAGTGTAAGTTGACGTATTTTCCCAAAAAGATTAAGTGCAGGTACTACTCGAAATAGGCTGGCTTTCTCCTTAGCATCAATAAGATTCTCGCAAGCTTGGATGCATTTCAATCTGTTGAACAAAGTTTCTTTTTATTTGATCCACCTGTGGATTATTTTCAACTATTTTGTGATACTTAATATTACAATTTTATTCGGTTGAAATGAATCTATCTTTTGCTTCCGCTGTGCATTTAAATATTGTGTTGTTTGACTATAATGATATCAACTACGTCACGATACTCCCCCACCGGGCCCACCGGTAATACGTGGAAATATCGGGGTGTGACAATCATTCTGCACTGCCTCTTTGGCATTCGTTTGGAAAACTCGAGCGTTTGTCTTCTTGGCCTCTTCAGGCTTCTTTGCGAGTTTCGGGCAGTTGGTTTTGATGTGCCCTTTTTCATTACAACTGTAACAAGTTGCATTTTTCAGATCCTTGCATTCTAATGTCTTATGACCCTTTGTTTTGCAAATTCCACAGAGTTTAGCCTGCGGATCAATCGTGCGCTTCCCTGAATGGCGCTTCCTACAGTTCTTGCACTTGGGTCTTTTATCCGACTGATTTGAGTTGTTCTTAAACTCAGAATTTCCTTTCTTTTTCTTATCGGAGCGATGTGAGCTCTCATCTTCCCTCTTTCTCTTTCCCTCATCAGAAGCCTTAATAGACTTATTCCTAACTGCATCAAGCGTGAGGGATAAGGACAAATCAACCATTGACCTATAGGTAGTAGGCCTGGAAGCTTTAACATTTCCTTTTATTTCCGGGGCCAGGCCTCCAATGAAGCGCGCTATGCGCTTAGGTTCAGGTGTAACCAAATAGGGAACAAGTCTGGACATAGTGTTGAAACTTGTAACATACGCTTGGCAGTCCAGATTCTTCATGACCAGAGTCAAGAAGTCCGTTTCGATTTTCTCTACCTCATGCTGAGGACAAAAGTTTTCTTTCATCAGTGCCACAAATTCTGCCCATGATAAGTTATAGAGTGGGATTTTTCCCGTGGCTCTAATTAATGATCTCCACCAAGCTAATGCCTCCTCTTTAAACGACTGCAAAACGAATTTCACAACATCCTGCTCTGCACATCCACTGATATCCACAACGGTATCCATTTCATCAAGCCATGTCATACAGTCTATGGCACCTTTTTCACCTGTAAAATCCCTTAGCTTGCAAGAAACAAAATATTTATAAGAACAAGTCTTGACACGCGGTTCCTGATCAAACACAATTTTCTTAGACGGCTGACTTTTCTAATTCGACGAGTGCTGAGAATCGTCTTTCTTTGATGTGTGTGTTTTGGAAGGGGGTTTTGAATGAGCCACTGTCTGTGTCTTGGTACTAGTAACACTTGGTTCTTTGAACATTCTGCCAACGGCTTTAGTGACAGCATTGTCTATCAATGCTTGTAGATCTGCACATGTTACGTTCATTCTGGTGTTGTCATTCCTTTCATTGGGATTACTATTAACTTCTTCTTAGTCGGCCATAGTGAAGCTCGATTGCTATAAAACAATTGACAACAACTCATTTGGTGGTCTATTATTGAATCATCATATTCGGTGATTCATTAACCATGGTATATATAGACCATATTGGTTAATTTGTTAATCAGATTTCTTTTAAACTTTTCATTATAAAAATTCTCAGTTACACAACCATTAAGGATATTTAAGTGGCACAAAAGGTCTTGTCACAAGGGCAGTTTTAATTTTATAAGCCATGATCTTATAGGATCGAGGCATTAAGGTTTGAACATAGTTCTTCACCTTTCTTGACAGGGAGTCATAGACTACAACTGTCATTTGTTATATAGTTGAAATAATTTGGCCCGAAGGCGAAATAATGACATCACATAATGGATGCTTTAGTATGATCATCTCATTTGATGATATCAGCCACGATTTTCTAGATCATTAGGCTAGATAAGGATTTGGAATAATCCAATATAAGGATGACTAGCGTGATTTTCTCGAATCCCATTTGCCAAGAATGCTAACATGTTCTTAGATGTTAACAAGGATTTATTATCTTAAAAAGGCTTTGCCATCATGGCCATGTCTATAATGACATATAGGCTAGGTTCTACCTTTAAGATTATCTTTTGAGATTTAATGGCAGATCAATTATAAATTGAAATGATATTTTGATTTGTGATATAATGTATATGTGTATGTATAATGCCAAATGTAATTGCAAAAAGGAAACTTCTCATAATAAGTCCTAAGAATTACAATAAGTGCCCTAAACGGGTCTTTAAATAAATAAAGTTGTCCACGCAGGTACTAAATAAGAAAACAAGTCCACGCAGGGACTAAATACTTAAATGAAATGTCCACACAGGGATTTAATTAAAATGAAATTACAAAACAGTATTTAAGGGTCTCTAATGATCCTTCTTCTTTTTCCCCTTGATGAGGTTTGCCAAACCCTTTAGAAAACTGCGGTGACTCCTATCCCTTTCTTCCACCCTTTGTTCCACCTCATGCAACCTTTGGAGAATTTCTTGTTGCTGCGATTGCTAGAGTGGAGGTTGTGGCGGCTGCTGCTGCTGAGATTGTGGAGGTGGTGGGTATTGATACCCATAAGCAGGGTACCCAGTTGGGTACGCGGGTGGAAAAGACGAGGGGTAGAGAGCATTAAAGTTTGCTGCCTCGACGTATGGGTCAACGGCAAGTGCATGGTAGTTATAACCCGAGTAAGCTTGTGGCTCAAACGGGTTGTACCCAGCTACATCTGGGTAAGATGGAATTGGGTTTTCATAACCCATAGGTGGTGGTGCAGGTGCGACTAGGGGTGTTTATCGAATCGAATATCGAATTTTCGAATTATTCGAATCGAATTGTTCGAATAATTTTTATTTTTCCTTGAATTCATATTCGATTCGAATTCGATTAAAACCTATCGAATTCGATTCGAATTCTTATTCGAATAAAAAACCCAATTCGAATCGAATTCGAATAAATTCGATTTAATTCAGATTCTTTAAAACACGTAAAAAACTATCAAAATGAAACATAAATTTTAAAGCAGCCATAAAGCACGATATCATATTAAAAAGTTTCAAATAAAGTACCACAAGTCTAAAATTCAAAACGAGAAGTCGGGAATAATCACTCCACATTACAAGTTAATATTTTTATGGTTAGAAATCTATTGATAGATTTGTTACTTAGGTTTTACTTATGGGTCATGTAGTGGGTTTGGTAATGGGTAATTTTAATACTTGGAAAAAAAATTTAAAAATAATTTATAGTATAGATTAATAAAAGTTATATATGTATTATATATAAAAATAATAAATAAAAATTTATAATTTTTATTCAAATTTCGAATCGAATCGAATTTGAAATTATAAATTCGTATTCAATTTACTTGACTCGAATTGAATCGAATTCGAATTCTTATAATCGAAACGAATTCTTGATAATCGAATCGAATTTAAACGAATTTCAAATTTTTCGAATTCGAAACGAATCCTGAACACCCCTAGGTGCGACTGGTGCAGAGTCGACTTCGGAAACAGCATTTGAAGGCCCACCCATTTGCGGGTCCTCAAAGATAGGAGGATAGTTGCTGTAATGTTGTGAGGTGCTGAAATGAAAACCCCCTCGCACGGACATCCGTGCGCTTCTTCTTCGCCTTGATGGTTCTGGCGGCGGAGGCTGTTCTGGTGCTGGCGGTGGCGGTGGCATGACCGCCTGAAAGTGTGGGTCCTCAGAGGGGACCTGTTGTTGTGGAGGTGAGTTGTGGCGAGGGGGAGTAAACTCCCATTTGTAAGTGCTCCACATTTCGGCCTATATATCGGGGCCTCTGTATGGCGAACCTGCAAAAGAAGATCTGCTGGAAATTTCGATGGGATGCGTGGGCGTCCCAGAAGGTGGCATAGCGGGATCTGGATCGTCGTCCACATTCATGTCCTGGAACTTAGGAAAGTGATCTGCTAGTCCCAATGGGTTATGACCCACTGGTTCGTCATTTTGGTTCATAGGGTTAAAACGGCTTTGAAAGTAAGGGGTGGGGTTTTGAAAAGAGTGGTGAGAATCAGAATGTTGTAAGGGAAGGCACGAGTGATGTGAATCCTGCGGCTCGTCTTCTTGTTGTGGCCCGAACGAGTTGTGGTAGGAAGGTGAAGAACTGAGCGAGACTGAACGTCTTGCTGGCTCGAGATAGTTTCTCCAATCCGCATGTGAATCAGAGCTGAAAGTCGCGAATGGGGTTCGCCTATGCAAGAAAAACAAGAAAAACAAACAAAATATAAACCAAATGATTGAATGTAGTCCTGTCAAAACAAGAAAAACAAACCAAATATAAACCAAATAAGATTAGGATTAATCCTAGGTTATTTGCCTAGACTTGGAAGTCAAGGAATGTCCTACTGTGTCATTGAGATTAAACACAAAAGGCTAGTGTTTAATTCACTCAATGTTGGCTCTGATACCAACCTGTCACACCCTGATATTTCCACATATTACCGTTGGTCCCGGCGGGAAGTATCGTGACGTAGTTGATGTCATCATAGTCAAATATACACAGTTTATTGCACAACGGAAGTCTTGGTAGAAAATACTATTACAAACCGAAATGTAAAGTACGAATAAAATATTATACAGACGGTTGTAAAGGATCCACAGGCAGATCTAAACCATAATACAAAATATTGTTCAACAGACTTTAAGCATTAAGAACTTGCAAGATTCTTTAACTAACGCCCAGAGCTCCCAGCCAATTACGTACAGTACCTGTCCCTTAGTCTTTTTGAAAAATACGTCAGTTTACACTGATAAATACAATTAACCGACTCTTTTGAAAGTATTTATGAAAATTGATTTAAATGCACAAGGCACAAATATTCTTTTATAACTTGGGACAATTATATTAAAAATAATCTTGTATCAGATTTACATGTTTGTCCAACATTTTGGGCCAGTATAAAAACCGAACAAGATTAACCAACACACCACAAATATAAACCCACGGCGGGTCACCCCAGCAAATGAGTATATCTTTTTCATACGCAACTGACAGGTGTTTGCCTACACCCCGTGCTTAAGTCGTGGCCATTTACGATTTTTAAATGAGCCGAGGATATCCAGGACACGGTCGTTAACCCCCAATGTTATTTTTTATCAAGCAATACTGATTAAAACGGGCATAATTTAACCATATCCGATTAAAATGTTTCTACACTCGACCAAACGGTAATATTTTACCGTATCCCAAACCCGTATAAGGGAAAATAAGTTAAAAGTGTTTACCTGAGCTTAAAATGCAAGTTTTGTATACTCAGCCGTACAATCTACTCAAACAAGTGCAAGTATCTTTTACAGATTCACCTAATCTGGAACGATGGTTTTATTAACCTATTAGATTACTAACGGGTCTTATTTAAGTTGTAGACTTAGACCGGTTAGTTTAAAGAAAGGTTTACGGTACGAAACGCTAGATTAAGCGATGACCGGATTGGAATGTAATTTAGACCCGACAAGCATGGAGACTTGTATTATATGGGTAAACTAAATACATTCTGGAATTTGAAGTTAAAATGATAAAGTTTGACCCGTTTCGGCTAATTTATGCAAACTAGTTACATAAACCGTACCGAATGCGTATATGCATAACGGGTAACCGGATGAGTCATGTACAAGTTCCATAAGTTATTATGCTTTAAATATATTGTGATATCAGTAGGATATCAACAATTATGCCCCAAAAGAATTTAAAACCAATTTAAGTCCCGTAAGGGTATTTTGCTAATTTTAAGATTTATAAAAAATGTTTTAAAGAAAACTGATGTTCTGATCTAAAACATTCTGGAAAAATGTTTATTTCATAATGTTATAACAGTAAGATATCATACATATGTGTGGTTTATCATTTATGGTCAAACTATGCACCGTAGGGGCATTTTAGTCATTTCACATATGTTTTTAAGGACAAATTTGGAAGTCTGAGTTCATGACTTATACCTACTGTGAAAGTATTAAAAATTATTTATAAATTCAGTAGGTAACAAGTCTTGGGTGCTAAATATGGTTTTGAGCCATACTATGCACCTAATTAGCGTAAAAGTCGACAATTGACGATATTTGGGATATTTATGAAATTATGAGATTTTGATCAGCCTTGAATGTTTAAAATATTTTATTTTTCATATAAAATCAGTAGAAAAAGGTTTGGCATGTTAATCATATGTAAAACTCATTTTATTAACAAAAGGGCATTATCGTCATTTATCGAATTTATACAAGAACTCAATGATATGGTCAGTTTATAATCTGACCCAATATTCCAAAAATCCCTAAAAATAATATCATAACAGTAGGTAATGAGTTTGGTGCCAAAATTTGGATTTAAACATGATTTATGCACCAAAGCGTAATTTAATTAATAAAAAGTTTAATTTTACGATATCTCGCATAACTTTGATTTGAGAACAGAAAATATCATCAAAATAATTTTGACATGTTTATATATCAGTAACAAAGCTATTTGTATGATTACATATTCAAAAATCTCGTTTTTATACTATAAGGGCATTATGGTCAAAGTTAGGCATAATAACGGAAACATGCAATAAACTCATATTACTAAGGGACAAATGTAGTATAACCTCAGAGGGTTATACTAACATATCATATGGTCACAAAGGAACCTTAAGGCATAAAGAAACTAAGCTAATTCGGGTCAGAACTGAAAGTCAAAGCAAAAGTCAACTTTTGCGACTTTCGGTTGCGTACCGAGCCTAAACTCAGAATTGTCGGGTTGAACATGTCTAGACATGTTCTAATAATATTTACCAAGTTATTAAAGTGATAAAACATATTTTATAGCTTCTAAATTATCAGTTATGAATTTTATTTAAAAACTGACCCGTTTGACTTTTATTTTAATTACTTTGACCCGACAATTAACTAAGTAAACGTGATAATTAGGATGTGCCCTTTTGAGGGATTAACACCTACTTAATTACCAACACATAGCCACATTCGTTTAGAACCATGGCTGGACTATTTAAGTTTAAACTAAAGGTCAAAGCGTTTTTACGACAACTTTGACTTTCGGTCCTTAAACGAGCAAAAACCGAACTACAGAGGCTAGGAACACTTACACAAGGTCCTAGCATGAAAGTTTGAACTTAGAGAGCTTCCTTCAAGACCAGGATGCTCCAGAGAAGAAGAGGTGAAGTAAAATTTGAATGTGCAAGATCAAATGTGCAAACAAGGGACCTATTTATAGAGAATTGAAGGCTCTTGAGATCATTCCAGTTGTTGTGGGGAATTACTAGATGTTTACAAGTGTTATGGTGGCAGTAAAAACCATTAACCAGCCCCTGGTATCGCTCAGAAGCCATGCAATGGCGGTGACAGACCTGCAACATGCAGCTGCCAGTTTTTGGTCGCTGACAGCTCTCTCGCGGCCCGCGTAGGAATAAGAGGGAGCCTACGCGCCCCGCGACACTCATCAATTCCGGTTTAACAAGTTTCAAACTCTGCATTTTCAGTCCCTGGTCCTTTAAAACATGAAATAACTTTCATTTATTGCACTTTTGACCCCCCCAAAGTTAACTTTTAAGTATCTTGGGACATATAATAAACATCGTTAGGCTTCCGTTTAGTTACGAGATCACCCGAAAGGTATTAGTTTCTCCTGTTGACGCTTTTAATCCCTTTTTCATGAAATCTAGCACAACTTTTAATTAATAATACCGAAACCATATATATTTATCATTTGGCATTCTCGGAAGTATGATTGAACATTACGAAGCTCTGGGTTTGTTAAAAGGTCACTCAGAGGTAAGAATTAACATGTTGACACATTTAACCCCTTCGTCTTATAAGTTTCACTTGTTTTTCACAAATGGCTTCTTACGTCCAATATTTCAACCGTTTAATGATACGAACACCGTATATGGTTATTTAAAAACATAGTTTTCACATGTTGGCACTTTTTGTCCTTCCACACACATCTTTTCACTGTTTGTCAACTTTAGTCCTTCAAAGTCAACTTTTTACATGATCAGGGTTTATGACACGTGTATTCACTTTATTGGTCATGATTTTTACGAGGTGTTACAAGCTGAAATCAGAAGCTCCACCACGACCCGTGCCCGCCTGGCATGGCCCCGTGGTCATCTCTCTCTCTCTCTTCCTCATTAACTGCTTGTCAGGTCTTGTACTAACACAGCCCCGTGTGTCAATGGCACGGTCCGTGGCCAATGTACTTGTTGTACTATCGCAGATTCTAAAAATCTTTGAGTTGACCACGCCCTGTGTTGGCTTAGCACAGCCCCGTGTTGGGTGTCAGTTTTGTCCTTTGTTGTTGTCTTTTCTTCTACACAACATCCACCTTCGGACACGGCCCGTTTCTGGTGGACACGGCCCCGTGTCAAGTCTTCTAATCTTGCTATTCTTGTGGTTTGAATGTGAATTGGGGATTGGCGAGTTGCGTCAATTCCTCATTCTTTGTATTTATGTTAGTTTTTGCTGTCTTTTTGCTCATTTTGCATATTTAAGCTCTTTTGACCCTGTAAATTAAAAAAGAACAGAAAAACCAGCTTTTTCCAACATTAGTACTGAAAAAGGGTTGATTTTACGCCGTATTTGATATAATTTATTTGTTGTATTTTAAGCACATCAGCAGCCAACTAACAAAAGATTCCATATTTATATACCATTAATTACCAACATTTCTAGGCATCCCGATATCGTTTGGGTGCCGTTACGGTATCAGATTACCGTGGCTTCATTACGGTTTTATCATATGTCTCGTCACTGATAAAGGTAAAAGAAACAATTCATATAATATCATTTATCAACCTTGGTACACTTAAAGATTTTGTGCCGTAATTGATAATACTTGATAATTTATAATATCAATTATCAAATAACCACAAAAGAAAGATCATTGATGGCATAGGACGAGCCCTCACCAGATCTAGAGTCAAATCCTGAAAAGACGGATTGCTCTATCCTTAAATTATTATATTTGTATGAGACTGAATCAAATAAAAACAGTTAATCCAAGAGACATTATCAATAGAAGACTAATATATTTAACCAAACCCAAAACATAAACGTTAAAAAACAATTCATCTAAGGTAAGAAAACCGGGTTACATCTCAGATGCGCACATAAGAAAGACCATTGAAGACATAGGAGTAGCCATCGCTGGATCTACACGCTAAACCAGAAATCACCGTAAGTGGTAGATAACGGGTTGCTCAATCCTAAAATGTCCATCTCAATGTAAAACAAAAAGGACACCCAAATGAACAATCATCAGCGTCATTCACTGCTTATCATCATTGAATCGAGGCTCAGATGACATGATGGTCATCATGATAGCCTTCATTAGGGTTCACCATAACAATACAAACTTTATAGAAGAGATCATAGAAGCAGAAAGAGAGAAGATTCAGGGAAATCAACATTCAAAGCCCGAGAAAACGACCAGTGAAAAAAGACTTTTAAACTGCACTGTTTCTCTCACAACACCATTCTCTCTCTAAAAGAAACAAACAAACAACAAATCAAACAAACCGGAAATAAAACATAACCTTTATCGATTTTGCAAGCATAAACAAACAAACACCAAGCCAACAACTTGCACCTAATGTACATGCGTCCAAGTTGTAAACCAAAAAGGAGGATATAAAAAACTCAACACAACAATCCTCAATGTACAAAACACAAATGCGGAGAAAACATATACTACACACAATACAATATCTTTAAGTGTAGCAAGGTTGAAACTGAATTACATCTCAAATAATCACATAAAAAGATCATTGAATACAGGGGAAGAGCCCCCGTCGGATCTACACTCAAATTCGGAAATGAGCGTTAGTGGTATATCACGGGTTGCTCGATCCTAAAATGTCTGTCTCGGTGTTGTCGAATTGAGCCTCAGATGACACAATAGTCATCATCATTGCCTTCATTAGGATTCATCGGAACCCTAAAAGCTTTATAACGAAGATCATAGAAAACAGAAAGAGAGAAGACTTAGGTATATCTACATCCAAAGCCCGAGAAAACGGTTGGTGAACAAAGATTTCCAAATTCCACCGTCTCTCTCACTCTGTTTTTATCTTTCTAAAACAAATCAACAAACTATAAATCGAACAAATTATTAAAAAAACACAACCGTGATCGATTTTGCAAACATAAACTAATAAACTCCAACCCAACATCGTAGCCACCATGGTGATCGATTCACCGAATAAACACGAAATCCGGACAAAAAGATACACAAATAAACAACCGAAAACCCAACATTCACAAAAAGAAAAACCAACCAACATTCACCTTCGATGGCGTCTATGAATAGTCACCAGCGAAAAAGAAACCAAACGATAAATTCAACATGCAGTTCTCTCTCTCTAGATTGCAGAGAAAACAGGTTTAGAGAGAGAAAGGAAACGAACCATTTAAATCAATGAGATGTGTAACACACTTTATTTACACGCGTCCAAGCTGTAAACATAAAGGAGGTTATAAACAACTCAACAATAAAATGTATAGCACACAAATGCGTAGAAAAATAAACTGTACAAGTTACAACATCTATAAGCGCAACAAGATTGATAATTGATATTATATAATTTAGGGCATTGTAACCTTATTGGCGAATTCGTTGTCTTGTTATGTGATTTTATTTCTCAACAAGATGTATCCCCAATTTTATGTTTTGTTTCCTTATTAAGGTTAAGAGATTGGACCTCTAGGTCAATATGGATCACATGTGTTCATCGGTTCTGCTTTATGTTTATTTGGCTTGAAGATTTTTCAGACGAAACTGAAAACCAAACTGTTTCTGGTAGCTTGAAAACCGAAAATAGTCTAGCGTAGGGATTAAAAATTTTGAACCCAAAAAAAATCAAAATATTCTGGACAGGTTTTAGTTTATACATGCTCGATTACCTGAACCACTTTACCTGAAAGCTATTAACGTAATATATAATCTTGAAATTATAACAAATGGTATGTCCAAGTTGCTAAAAACTAGAAATTATTAAAATTTTAGAATTGTTACAATACTCTTGAGTGGGTTTCAAGTAGGGCTGTAAACGAACCGAACGAACACGAACAAGACCATGTTCGTGTTCGTTCGTTAAGGGAATTAACATGTTCGCAAACTGTTCACGAACACATACCGAACATAAGTTTATGTTCGTGTTCGTTCGTTAAGGAAATTCAGTTGTTCACGAACAGTTCGTGAACACTGGTCTCGAACACAAATGAACGCAAGCAAATAAAAATGAACAAAAACGAACATTTAACTTGAAAATAAAAATAAAACCATTGTTATCCTTAAACATTAGATATAAGTAGTTAAATACAACCATCAAATGATAAAGCAAAACACAAGAAGTCTACTACATCACTACACGATGAATCATGTTTAACTACTTAGACATAATTACCTCAAAAAAGGTCTTAGAATATCCAAATGTCAGCTAACTTAGAAAAAAATAGGGTTTCAAGTTTTCAATATGTTTTGATAAAATGTTTATTATTATTATTTTTTTAATATAATCAAACCAAGACAAATGAACGTAACCGAACATATTACCGAACGTTCACGAACGTAGTCGAACGAACGAGACATGTGTTCGTGTTCGTTCGCTAAGCTAACCGAACGAATTTTTTTGTTCGTGTTCGTTCATTAAGCTAATCGAACGAACATAAACGAACTTCCCGTCGAACGGTTCACGAACTGTTCGCTGAACGTTCGGTTCATTTACAACCCTAGTTTCAAGTAATGGGAATCTAAACGAGTAATTTTAACCATATAAGATCTTAAATGGGTATACCGTGAACCCCATGGGTATTAAATAGTGGGTATGAGATCGAGTATTAGACACGCTTTTATAATCGAGTATAGGATTTAGATTACCAAAACCCAGCCCATTATCACATTTGATCTTAAGAGAGAGGGTAGATCGTTTATTAAACTAGTACATATCAACCATTGGCGACAATCCAAAACATTGCAAATGTCCTTGTGTGACCGGTTTCATCGGTCATTTAAACCCTATATGCAAATGACATTTGCGACATTTTTAGGACTGAACCTTTTTGCAACTGTTTTTTGTGGGTCAGCTTGCGATTGATTTTGTGGCTGAAGTTATTTCGATCGAAGCTATTAATGACCAATTTTCAACTGTATTCATTTACGACCGAATTTGCAGTGAAATTATGTATGACTATTTTTATGACCGCTTTTTATAAAAGTTAGAAGGCCAAATTTTAAACATTATGCTTTTTTTAAAATAAAAAAAAAACTTTTTTTTCCTCTTTACAAAATATAATATGTTATGAATGCATCCATTCTTAGTGACTATCCACATTTCTAACTCCCATGTCACATTTATGTTTGTATTAATGTTATAGCCTATATATAGTGGCTCATGTATTTTGTATGAGATATCAATAAGAAATTCATCTCCCATTCTCTCATTATCTTCTATATATTGCTAATAGGTTCTAGTTATTACACAACACGTTATCAACACGAAAGTGCTCGAATCATCATTGGTTTTAATCGTTGATTAAAGTCTCGGTTGACCCATGTCGTTGATGATGTTTTGTTGATAAAAGTTTTGGTGGCCCGAGGTGTTTCCAACGAAGATTGGATTTCGTAGACATGGCGATTGAAAAGTGATGGAGATACTATTTCCTTTAGTTATTTCAAGGTAAGTTTTTTTTTCCACCATACATGTTTATCTACATAAGGTACTACTCTTATACCTATATTGTTTCTTGTTGAATATGCCTTATCTTTTCAACTTGATTGTACCATGATAAGAATAATCGTTAACCAGAATGAGATTTTTGAAAGTCGGTTGAACAGGGGATGTTCAAATCCTACTCATAATTTTCATTTCCATTTTCAATGACCTTTTCTAGAATAAATGATCATCACGGTATTGAAAAAAAAATAGGAAATATAAGACTAATATATATATGGACACTTGTTACAGAAACCCGATGAGAAAATACTTGTTATTAATTTATTAAGTCTAATCTTATCTATTTGCTAGTTATATTGCAAGCTTATTCATTGGTTTAAAAATTAATATATAGTTTGATAAATTCTTTTTATGCATGTTTAATAGATAAACCTTGAAAAGAAAAGTTGTATTATGATATCCATGACCTTGCATTTACTTGTCGATTATATTATTTATATATATTTTAAAGTTATATATATTATTTAGTTTTAATTAATATAGCATAAATTCAATTAAAGTTCTAATATATAACTTATGATGGTGGATTGAATATTATTAATTATAAAATTAATTCTGATTTTCTCATCATTAATTCATGTTGATGTATATTTACCTATTTTTTTTTTCAATTTACAAAATGAGTAAATAGTAATTAAATAGCCTTTTATTGTTGTTTTAATAAATTGTTTTTATTATATTTTATGGTTAGTAAATAGTAATTAAATAGCCTTTTATTGTTGTTCTAAATTTTATACAACAAATTACGTTTCAAAGAGACATTACAAATTCTAAATCATTATGTGCTTTTATTATTATGGTTATGAGTTTTGATATCATTATGTGCTTTTATTATTATGGTTATGAGTTTTGATTGGTCCATTAATTAGTTTTTGTTATTAGTATTTATACAATTTATGATGACTACCAAAATACAATTTGTATTAAAAAGTGATGTCTAATAGTTATATTTGAAAATAATCATTAGTGCAATTATGTTAATGAATTTACAATAATGCACATGTTTATATGATAATATGTTATAATATGACAACTACTTAGTTAATTTTGTTGTATATCATTGTTATTGCAATTGTATAAGCCTTTTAGTTGCTATTTGATATTTAAATATGTGATTTTATTCTATGAAATATTTGTGTGGTAAAAGATATTATTTGCAAATTAACATGACACTAAAATTTTCAAGATGCCTATTATATTTTCTTGAGCAACAAAATTTATTAGTATAAGAAAGCTTATTTACGAGTAATAAAGATTCATATATTATTATATGATCGAGAAAGTTGATAGTGACATTTGTTTATGTTTTAAACTATAGTGACAAATATATGTATATATGATATACTTGTGATTGGCTATATCATGTTACATTTATGCATAAATTACACAACAAATTAATATGAGCTTAATCTCTTTAACACTCACACATACATATATGTATATGTATAATGTCCTAGGATTGTGTGTGATTTATATATGTAATTGATATGCATATAAATTGTGAATAATTAACATGCATATAACTTGCTTATGGGTAGATATTACGGATTTCATTTGTTTAGCAATACTTCTGTTGGTCTCATTGTTTTAGATAGCATATATGTTATATGTATTGCCTTTTGACAAGTTAAATGTGCTAAATAAATTAATACAAATTTCATTGGTAGCTGGTTACCAAAACAACCACGCTGAGATAAACATTGTTATGCTTTAGTGATTTGATATTTCAGCTTGTTACAATGCTATGCATAGTCAACATAATTAATTGTATGGTTATTCTTCTAATTGCTTGTTGTTGCTAAACAAATATTAATAGACATTGATATAGTCATTAGAAATGTGCCCTCACATGAAAATGATGAAAAATAGCTATGAAAATAATTAGTGGGCTTTAGCTTAAGTAAACTACTCTGATGTTAGTTACTTAAATTGATAGATAATAATTCATTTGAGTTAGTGTTGATGCTCACATGAATCCTAAATCAATGATGAGAACCCGAAGTTCTCCCAAATGTATACAAAGTCCCGTTTGTTTTTAATAATAATTTTTCAAGTTCAACCCAAACTTGAGTTCATCGCACTTGGCGTTTTTGGCTAACATATAGCCTAGTGATGGAAAACCTTATGAATAGTACATGTTTTCCCTCTAAACAAAGGCTAAAACTATAATATTTCACGTGATAGAGAAGCTATTGATACTATTTCACGTGTTAATAGCATATTAAATGCTCCAGAAGAGTATCGATAGTTTACCCGCTGATATCGAATTTTGTAATTCATAATGCATCATATTCTAATGTATACCGAAGAAATTTATTAAGTTTCCACTATGTTTGAATGAAAAGTCATCACCTTGGAATGGTGTAAAAGAAATGTACTAAATATCTAAAATATATCATATAACAAATATGTCCAGAAGACTATATTAGAAGTTACTAGAAATAATACAGATTTTCCACAATATTCCATTAAATCAAATATGGTGAGTAACCAGAAGTTACTAGAATATTTATACATTCACCACATGGCATGACCAGATAGGTCATCAAGATAGCATCATGATATGCTAAACAATCAAACATGCTAACCGGTACCTTAGCACCTCTAAGTAATCTAAAAACATTGCTCCCAAAATGCCTTATCATATGTCTAGTTAGTTTTTTTTTGTAGCAAATAAATTTTTATGCCCTTCTAAACAATAGACTCCTACAAACAATCACTCTTATATGGGACCATTGAAATGTACAGCTGTGTGGATTGTGGCATTCATACATGATTACATGTGAGCTTTTAGCTACCCGTATGTAGCATATGCCCAACACTATGGAACGTTGTTTTTTTTACATGGTTTAACACTGTTCTTTGACAACCCAATTGTAGGGACCATTGTTGGGCACAATGTGAAATATAGTAAGAGGCATACGTAGTCGAGACGAAATTCGTCGATTGATTATATCAATTCAAAACCAACTGCTTATCACAAATACTCCCCATTACAACTGGTCTCCTGAAGAGAACCAAGTTTCCATTTTTTTTTATATATTTTGTTGTGCAGCCTATGTACCAATAGCACCACCATAACATATAAAATGGGATATGTACATCGTATTCCCAGTCTTAGGGGGAGACAAGAAAATGAAAGACTGGTAACATAAAAAAAATGCATCATATTATATATCGACCCCTGAAGTGGTCAATGTAAATCTGAAGTCCAAAAGAAAGAGCGTGTATTTGCAAATAATAACAAATGAAATACAAGATGCATTCACTAACACAAATAAGGTGACAAAGTCACATATACCAGCTTAAACTTATCTGCTCGAATGGAAGTACTCACAAAATGATTATCATATTGATAAATTGTGAGAGATAAATCGGTTCCAAAAAAAGATAAAACCCACAAACACAAAAAGAGCAGAGTAACACAGTTGGTGTAACCCCAAAAGAGGTGGTACACAAAACCCCATAAGTGGTTGCATACAAAACCCCAGAAGTGGTTGCATACTAAACCTTAAAGAAGGTTGTTGTCAAAACCCCAAAAGAGGCTAATGGAGTTCTAAAAGAAACTCTAGTATCAAACAAATATGAGATCACGATGAATTATGTACAAAATAAGTACAATATGGAACCGTAATGAAACACGTGTAAAATGATATATTTGATTATGCTATAGCAATAGATGTAATCGATGAAAAAATGATTACATATATAGAAAATGTGCAAGAGTGTACGCACACAAATAGCCAAAATGGCTACATGACTTAAGGTTGAACTAAATTTGCTCGACAAACTAAACGTTTTCGAACCAGCAGTTCGAACACCCATAGACGTCAAACCAGTAGGTTATAAATGGGTGTCTTTAAATAAAAGGAAACGTAAATAATGAGTTTTTGCGATGTAAGGCACGCATTTTAACATAAAGATTTTTCCCAAATTCCAGCAGTTGATTACGAGGAAACGTATACCCCTGTAGTGGATGCGATAATCTTTAGATGTTTAAGCGGCCTCGCAATCTCAGAATAACTTCAGATAAAACAACTTATGGATGTCATCACCGTATACATGTACGAGACAATTGCAAATGACATCTGTATGAAAACCCCTGAAGGATTAAAAATGCTCAAAGCATTATGAAACAATAACCCCATATGTGTTATAGATATGAATCTTAAAGGAAACTACTCGTATGTGGTACAGTCGACTATACTCTGAAAAGAGAGGTATAATTTTGATAAAATGAGCTACATCTATTTAACAAGATTTCACTTTTACAGTGATAATGTAAACATCATCGAGAAGGAACTCTCAAACTAAAGAGGAAAATTTTGAATGACCTTTACAAAATGTAGTTATCCTCGACCTGTAGTTTCGAGTATATATGTACTATTTTTTCTCATCAATCTGACTACATCTATAAGATGTTATATAGAAAAAGCTCATTCGTTGAGTACATGAACGACTGTCTGATCGCTTGACATAGAAAAAATATTCTTATCAACCCCAAGAAAAGGATGTTGAACTACTTAGTCAAGAAGTATCATACTTAATTGCGATCAGAGCATTGACGTATCTTGCAAACAAGACGACATCTGATATTACATTGTATTGGTAAGATTACAGTTCTAATCTCAAATGTTGCACTCTTTTTCCCTTCACTAAGTTTTTCCCATTGGGTTTTTCTTGATAAGGTTTTTAACGAGACAACATAACTGATCCAGTAGTATCAGTTTATCTTATAGGTCCCGAAGTACTAATTTAACATCATCATAAATCATGTTGTTAATTATGTATAATGCGTAGTACACTCTTTTCCCTTAGCTACGGTTTTGTCCCATTGGGTTTTCCTGGCATGGTTTTTAACGAGGCAGAATTATAAAGCGCATTAAATAATTATTTGACATATTTACAAACTCGAGACATGGGATAGTTCCACAAGAACAATATGGCGTCCTGGGTTATGATTGATATATATTAGACTCGCATAGAGTTCGAACTCAATCCAGATACAAGTTATGAAGGTCGAAAATTTCAGCATATTTAAGAAGTATGTAGATTAGAGTTGATCAAGAGAAGCTAAATCTATACTGTATGAAGACAATGTAGACAACAACACCCAAATCAAAGAAGACTACGCCAAATATCAAGTCAAGCAATTGTCACAGAAGATTGGATTCAACATCATCAAGATATACAAGTAAAATTGAGGGGGAGTAACGTACCCATAATATACAGTGTATGTACTCTTTTTCTTTAATGAGGCAACATACCTGATCCAGAAGTATTAGGGGAGACAATACGCGCTGCACTCTTTTTCCCTTAGCTGAGGTTTTGTCCCACTGGGTTTTCCTAGCAAGGTTTTTAACGAGGCAGCATCACCAAGCGTATTAAAGAATAGTATATCATCATGTGGATAGTCAAGGGGGAGTGTTATGAATGCATCCATTCTTAGTGACTATCCACATTTCTAACTCCCATGTCACATTTATGTTTGTATTAATGTTATAGCCTATATATAGTGGCTCATGTATTTTGTATGAGATATCAATAAGAAATTCATCTCCCATTCTCTCATTCTCTTCTATACATTGCTAATAGGTTCTAGTTATTACACAACATAATAAGATTTCCTGTTTTAATAATTTGTAAAAGTTGTCAAATATATTACAATGAATATATAAATCTACATTCGACATAAATACATGAACAGGTTATAACTTATAACATAAATATTAAACCTGACTTGTCAATGAGTTTCCTATGGCTCTTTGCATGCAAAACATAGGATGAATATGAAGAACCCTTGTTTTACATTCCAATCTAACCCCAATTGTTCGAGTTCAATGTAACAGCTTAGACCAGACGGTATGGGGGCCGGTTTAGGCCCGGCTTGGCCCGGCGCCGGTCCCCCACACCGCCCCCTCGGTCCGGCCCGTCCCCAGCGTCTCCCACCAGCCGTTCTCGACGGGGCTCAATTTCTCTCTCCTCACACACACACAGTTATACATACATACATGTATATATATATATAAAGGGGTTCATCCCCCACCCCTCTAGGTCCATCCCATCCAAACCGAGCTTACGTGGCGGTGACGTGGCGGCCCATCCCCTTAAGGATGAGGCTCTCCATACCCTCCAGCCTTATGGTTAACAATTTGACACTATTCCTCACCTGAATGCTAACATTAATTTTCACAAAATTTGACATCAAATAAACATCAAGTTAGTTAAAAAAATTATCTTCAAGCCTCAAATTTTCTTACTCTATTCATCAAATAAACATCAAGTTAGTTAAAAAAATATCTTCAAGCCTCAATTTTCTTACTCTATTTACGAACACAAAATATGCACTCAAAATACCTTTTTTTGGCCATATCTCTTACTTTTCAACTTCAAAATGTAGCACCTACTACAATATGGATGTTTGACAATTGACAAAGTTCATATTATATTTTAACAAGCCATAATCGGTCAACTATATCTATTTCTATGACCACAATATAAAGATCATTAATGTGCATTACAAATTACAAAATATTATTCACACATGAACTTGAACAATATTCATCATTGTTGGCTCCCATCAACCATTGACCATTATTAAACATCTTTATTTACTATTAAAGGAGACTTAGCGCTAATATCGCAAAAGCTTATGTGGCGAGCAATGAGCTATGCCAATTCAGCTTTCATTACTTCATTATTACATCATAAATATCACTTTCATTTATTTAAAATACATAAATTATTTAACCTTTTAATTTCAATTTCAAAATTGAAAATGTGGGTTTTTAGAAGGGGATCAATTAATGTTCGCAGGCATTTTGTAGTGTGATGTACAAATTTGTTATAATAGTAGGGACAGTTTTTGTGAACAAATTTTATTATTAATTATTTCATTATTATATATTTCTTGTTTATTTTTATTTACAACCCACTAAATGTTGATATATTCAGTTTGTTGGGATAAAGAACAGAAAAACAGCCCAGCCCAACAGGTAAGCTCCCCAATCTCCATTGTCAGTTAATATCAATCAAACAAACTCAAATTTTTATATTAATCAAATTTTGTTTTAGTTTTAGTTTTAGTTTGAGTTTATTCGATCAGTAATCTTTACATGTGAATCTAAAACAATATAAGATAAAACCATACAATTATATACATTCATGTTTGTTTCTTAAGATATATAAAAACCCATATTTTTTTTTTTATTATTTCAATTCAAGTTGGTTGTAATTTGAACCTACCAAAGTTGATTGAAGCACTCATCATTTAGTGCAGCTTGTCAAACTTTTTTTGGTCTCTCAAGGAAAGCTAGCATAAGGTTGTCGGACCAAATCAAATTTGATCGTACTGGTTTATGGATTAAAGGGTGTTTTAGTGACTTTTAAGCCAATTACAATGTCTTGTCCTACACAAAGTGACATGATTAGAAAATAAGGATGTAAATGAGGAAAGACGTTAATACTTTTGTTCGTGGATCCATGAGGTGTTTTCTTCAACTTTTTATCTTCTTATAATTAGAAGATATGGTCTATTATTTTACTTTTTAAGGATCTTATATATTATGATTTTGTAATGTATATTATAATTATACTTCCTACTACAAGTCGGTCTTTATAAGTCGGAGGCGGTCAAACTCGGCCAACTCGGCGACTACTCGGAATACTCGGCCAACTACTCGGAATACTCGGTCAAATATTTGGTGGGAACCTTGGAATACTCCAACGTCTACTCGGATTACTCGGTCTACTCGGTTACTGCTCGGGATTATGCTAATTTTGACATGAGTTATGCTAATTTTGACATGAATAATGATAGTTTTGACATGAATTACGCTTATTTTGACACATGTAAAATATTCAATAATTAACTTCTTTATATTTAACATGTTCGAATACTCTCCGAGTACTCCCCGAGTACTCCGAGTACTTCCAACTCCCCACTCGGCCGACTAGGGAGCGTCTAGCGACTTCTACAACACTGCTATTTATATGATATGGTCGTATAAATTGGGACGTCGTATTTATTTTAATACTAGGTTAAACCCCGTGTATTACATAGATTGAATTACAACAACAATCATACCTAGTAAATCCCAAATAGCAAATTACACAGATTGAATCGAAGGTGTAGAATTTGATTTTATTTTTTTATTATTTTGAATATGTGGGACACATAATAATAATAATAATAATAATAATAATAATAATAATAATAATAATAATAATAATAATAATAATAATACTACATCTCACCTGAACTAAAGAGTGAATCTTATTAAAAGAAATAAATAACAAAACATTTAAAAAAACAAAATAGCATGATTTTGTATAATTAAATACACATTATTATATGCTACATCATATAATTCCTTAAAGTTGTTATACATTATGTATAATTGTTTGAGAAAATTGAAGTTTTAAGAAGATTTATTTAAATCATCTTAACAACTTAAAATTGAACTTTACAGTTTTTTTTCTACCAAGGAATAGAACAATATAATTTCAAATGGTGAGTTTTTTAGAGTTTTTATTAATAATCATTACGTGAGGATACACTTGTATATTTAATTAATCATTTGTTTGTTGGTTGTAAACTTCCTTCATGACACACACGCACACGTGCGCAAACACACATATATATAGGGGAGAGTTCAAGCGAAAACTTTTTTTATTATGAAAACTTGAAAACTAACTAAAAAAAGCCTAAAAAAATATACCAAAAATTGTTTTTTACAATTTTTTCCTACTTTTTATATATAAAAAAAAATTTGTAGTGCGCATGTACAATAATACACTTTTGTAGTACACATATAATGCACATGTGCAGTACAAGTTTTTTTTTTGAAAATTTTTTTTATATATAAAAAGTAGCGAAAATTTGTAAAAAAAAAATTTGCATGTTTTTAGGCTTTTTTAGTTAGTTTTCAAGTTTTTACTTTAATTAGTGGTTTTCAAGTGAATCCTCCCCTATATATATATATATATACACTAGTTTAAGAACTCGCGATTTTCGCAGGTGGCTTAACACAAACATATAATATCTCCTGCCATTGAGATGAACTTTGTAATGAAAATCCTTTTCAATATAAACGTATAAAAATGATACTAAAATACAAAAAATATAGATAAATGAGTAGCCCAAGCCCACTGTCAAAAGGCCGCCCGAAGGCCCACTACGACAAAACCCGTTTGGATTAGATTCGAACTTGAGCCCACTTGTTTTTTTTTTTTTTTTGAATGACAAATTTGGTTACATTATCCTTAAACTGATTTTTGACCAAAACACACGTCTTGAATTTTTAAAAATTTAAATGAAATAAATTAAAAAAATAAATACATATCGGATTTATAAATTTTTTTATAATGTAAGAACTAATGCATTACAGAGTAAACTATTTTAAAAAGCCAATACCTATTTGGACACATTTCTCAAACCATAAAACTTTATAGTTTTTGTTTTGTAAAATAGGTATGCAAACACACTACCTAGTAACTAAAAATTATTATCTAATACATGGTGGTAAAAGTAGAACAAATAAATTCTCACCACCTTTAATGCTCTACAACATATCGTTGTAAAATTTGTAGTAAAAATAGGGATAAGCAAATGGTATCGGGTACTGGTTTCAAATTTTTTTAACCGAAATATTTTCAGTATCGACTTTTTACATTTTTTGTACCGTTCCGGTACGGTACGACAATTTTGATACCGGTACCCATTTTTTAAGATTTTTGATACCGGTTAAAACCGAACTCATCCCTAGTTAAAAATGGATTTCCAGTTCACATCCTGATAGCAAAGGCAACAGAAGTATTAATTGCAAGTCCAAAAACAACATTAGGCAACTATGGTAGATAAGAAGTTATACATATAGAAATAAAGAGGTGATGATAGATAATTACATATGAACCACTAATCTACTAAATAGAAACATATACAAATATAAAAGAGACAAAAAGACCAAATTCAAACAAAAAAATTAATGAAATACATAAAAGTAATATGCTATATGCATATATCAAGTAATACGGGGTCATAAAACCATCAAAATTAGTGGGCGATAGTATAGAACTCCCATCATGAGAAAAGCCACGCAAATGACTTCAAATTTAATTGAATAAAATTTGGGACAACATATTATCCCTCACCCCAGATACAAACATTGTGAACAAATAACCAAAGTCACAACAATTTAAATCAAACATGCTCCATTTTTCCCAGGTCAAAGCCTGCGCCTTTGATTGTTTTTTTTTATCCAAAGGTACCCCAACCTTTTTAGCTCCTCTACAACACTCCCTAGATTCGGATTCTTCTGGTTGAATGCTAAGTTGTTTCAACAACGTCATATATTCCACATTCCAGTCTGCATTATAGTGTACACCATTTTTTTTCATTCCGTCCACCCACTCGCATGGCAATGATATCCGACCAAATCTTTGCTTTCAAACATATACAACCCAGTTAGACGGCACCAGCTTGCAACCTGATCCCAAACACCTTGAGGCGAAGTGGCAAGACACGAAGAGATGGTCAACCGGCTCCTCCTACGACCCGCATATCAAACATCAAATTAAGTAGTTCAGCATGTAGTATTGTCATAAAGACATCAAATTAATAGGCATCAATAACTTTTTCACCTTAAAATAATATATATTAACAACTTAACAGAGAAATATAACTATTTTGGGGAAGATTATATTGCTTATTGTATCATGGTAAAGAAAGGTGCATACAACCTTAATCCAGTGGCAAATGACTATAGCTAGTTTTCTTCTTTTTTTGTCAGACCCAACCAACCTTATTCAGATTCCAAAAAGCTAAACCATAGAAAAGTTAAACCAAAATAATAAAAAAAAAAGTTACATTAAAAAGTAACTTACTTTGCCAAATGAAGGAAGCATATAAGCTAAAATTTTTGATAGGTTTAGCTGAACCTGAATATCCACCTCACCATAGCTTTCAAAATGAGCTGTTGTAGCACCATCAAAGGTTGCAACAAAAATTTAATCCTTCCACCATTCAAAATAAGTCAGAATCAATATATTCAATGTCATTGTTGAACATTCTCAATCATTAGTCTTATTCATCATCTTTCATGTGAGTCCTAATCTGTTCCCTCATCTCCTAGCCCTTTTCTTTTATCTCTATTTCATAACAACTCATGCAATGTGGGTGCCTCAAGCCTAAATCACAGTCTCAACACCACCTTCTGAAAAACACTACACATCACCACCCCTGGTATGGTATTCCCGCATCCTCGGTCGCCTTGCATCTCATGGTCATATGAGGCGCAATTTTTTCATATATACTAAGGTTACTAATGTAAAAAGACATGTAAATTCATCCACTCTTGTAACACCCCGAAAACGGGTTTGGTAATCAAACCACGTTAATATTTATGAACGGGTAAAGTACCGTTAGTGGTGAAGTTAACCCGGTAAATATTAGGGATTAAAAAAAGAAACCTAATATTAAATAAAAAGGAATAAAGGTTGTTGAGGAAACAAAGTATATATATAAGGCCCGAGTTAACGGGACTTAAAATAAAGCGGGTTATAATTTCCCGAACCCATTAAAATAACTAGGAATAAAAATAACCTAGTTAGAAAGAAACCTTGTAGTAATATGCTAGAAGGTTAAAAACACCTAAAATAAGAACCTAATAATAGTTTGGGGACCAAAGGTGTTAAGTTTGAAACTAATATTACTAAAACAAAATTTAAAACACCAAACATGTGTCTTGTTCGATCAAGAACGCAGGGGGCGACCAAACATCCTCTACCAAACCCTAGTTCATGCAAATTGTCAAAATTGAAGGCCAAATTCTATTTCAAAACGAAATCCGAGCACGAAATAGTGATCTCCACTGAAAAAGGAGTCATAAGGTATGTGAATTTCATGAGAAATCTCTAGTTGAATTTCTGGGTGATCTTAGAAAATTCGAAATTGATGGTTGCATGTTTGTTATATGGATAGAATAGGAACATAGTAGTGTTTAGGAGTAAACCCTAGACAAGTATATGTTGAAATCATGCTTAGCTCAAGTAAATTCAGATTTTGTTGATACTAAATTCATGTATGAAATGTTTTTAGGGTTTTGATTGCAAAAAATAGTGTTATGATGTCAAGAACAAGCTTAAATTGAAAGCTGAATTCAAACGGCTCTTGATCAGAATTTACAGCCGATTTGTATTCGCTGTAACCTGGACAAAACCTGATAAAAACATGTGTTTCTTGAGTCTAAAATGTAATTCCAGGAAATATCTTTAAAACCCCACTGGAATCCCATTTTTTCGACGAAAATTGAGCGTTTTATGAATTTTTCCGTATCAAAGGTTCAAGCTGCGTTTTCTGGCAGAATTTGCAGCCCATTACGAATGTCATAACTCAATTTAGGAATTGAGTTATGATCTCAAATTCTTACTGTAGAAAGTTTTAAGTGATTAAAAGAATCGTCAATTGGAATTTCTTCAATCGGATAAACGAGGAATTTTAAATGAATTTTTCCACAAGCTGCAGTCAGAAGTGACGAATCTGATTGTGTAACACCCGTCTTAATTACTACTTGAAAATTTATAATAATTTACAAGATTTTAAATAAAATATGTCTAGGTTAAAACATAAGTTCCAAAAACAAAGTTCTAAGGTAGCAAACATTAGTCAACTACTGACTAATTTAAACATTCAAAGTTATTTAGCAAACTGATTACATCATAACATATTCTAAACAGAATTAAACGACGCGGAAGCTTCAAAAGTTTGTGTTCGGTTCTTCAAAAGCTTTCTTGACCGCCATCCGTAATCCTTGAATACCTAGAAACTGAAATGTTTACATTAAACATTAGTATTAGAGTACTTAGAAATAATACATAATCGAAACTACGTTTAAAACGGATTCGATTTAACGAAAATATGCAAAATTCATTATAAATGTCAAGCTCTACCGTAACTTACGGTAGTTACCGTAAGTTACGGTAGCTCCTAGGAAGCTTTGGTTCCACCGTAACACAGGAGGAATCCACCGTAACATTTTGGTCTCTACCGTAAATTACGGTATATACCGTAATTTACGGTAGACTCTGGAATGTTATGTTTTGTTTGATTTGTTTGTTTACTTGAGCCAAATTCTCGGATTTCATTCCTACAAACCAACATATTAAATCCTCGTATTTCTAATATGTCATTTATCGATGATAACACAAGACCAATCAATTATGTCACGAAGCATTTGCCATGCCTTAGTCGATTATTCAACCCGTTTGGCTCATCTACGGAATCCTCCATTATGATGACTACCAACAAGTTTAAACCAATCCTGGTCTTATAAATCGATATAACAATCATTATCGCCTCAAATTAAGACAACCTTTATTCTATAATTCACTATACTTAAGCAAATTATCAAATTTACCCAATGTAACGAGTCAAGTTACATACCTTCAAAGCACACCTTTTAGGCGTGCGTCAACACCAGCTTGTCCGCTCGTAGCTCCGCCTTCCTTTCCTATAGAGTTCAATCACATTGTATTTAGAACTCCATTTCGATCATATATCGCATAATTTGTCAAATCATCACAATCATGCGTTTAAACTTTAAATTTCAATTTCGAGCCTTCTTTGAGGCATTTTTACAAACAGTTAACGGGCAGAATTTTATATCATTCATATCCAAGTTCATAGCTTGCTATTTCGCTAAATTTTACATCAATTAAGCTTTCATATATCATTAAACATCATCATTTCAGAAATCACTTCCTATGACCAATATTACACTAGAATAATCATTCTAAACCCTAGTGAAGGGGTAAGGTCCCAAAAACCTCATAATAAGTATTTGGGACCATACCATAACCTCGCCTTTTAACCTTTTAACCTTGCACGGCCGCGCACTGGTCTTACAAAAGGAAGAAAGTAATCAGCAATCTATAGTCGCGCGCCCAAAGGAAATCATAAATCCTTACGCCTTCTTCCATTAGCAAAGGATAAAAATCCTGAGATCAATACTTCCGCCTAAATATCCTGACTTGGATATTATTTTACCCAGACTTGGGTCTATTCATTCAGTGGCTTCCACACGATAAGGTACCACACCAGATTACAGCAGTAATCTTCTAGAAGAAATACGATCGTGCACCACCCAGACGGTTATAACCGTCTGGACATGTGTCATTACCACAGGCACCCCTGAAGTCACAACAAAGTCATGCAATTGGAGAGTAATCTCCACTTGATCACATTACACGTGGCAAATCCCCAACCTTTGATCTAAACCACGATCCGTGTGCTCTCACGTCGGATCAAAGATCTTAAACGGAAGGAAATGTAACCGCTTACGGGGTTAGCATCTTCCGTCAACTTTTCACTAACGGGTTTTCCCGCCTAAACGACTCCCGGCTATAAATATGGGAAGCAACCCAGGTATGAATTCAAGTTACACCCACTTCTCAAATACTTCTTCTTCTTCATTACCCATACTTATTCTCACACCGGAGTCGGGTCAAGGAGAGAACCCTCTTCTCCCCTTGGCGAGGCTAACAGTGCTCTTTTTTGCAGAGTTCTCAGAGAAGAAGATCGGTTACAACTGAATCAATCGAGAGGGAACTAACCTTTTTATACGGATTCAAACCCCCTAGATATTTCGGTTCTGACCATTTATCTAGTGTTTCTTTATTGGCGCCCACCGATTCCTCTGTTTTCTAGTTTTTATCTCATTTCGGTTCAGTCATTTTCATCCTCTGTTCTACACATGACAGAGAATTCAGTATCCCACTTATCAGATCCTCGATCTGAAGTCAAAGGTTCTACATCCCAAAACACTCAGATCAATGAAATTATAGGAGAAAACAGAAACAACGGTCATTCAGATAGGGAGAATTTCTCAGATCTAATCATAGAAAGATCCCCAGAACATTGGTTCAACAGATGCCAAGCTGCTTTAAACACAATCGTTATGCAAATCGCCAGATCTGAGTTCCCAAACATCAGATCTGGAGAAGAAATCAACACTACAGTATTGGACCCACCAACACCATGTCAGGGGGACATCCAATCTAGTCGTACCATTGAAATACAATCCAGAAGTAGCAGTTATCAGAAAACTAAACAAATAAACATGGTTCAAGGAGGTCCGTCAAGAAGGCTAAATAAACGAAGCCATGACCAACATTGGAGGGAACAACAAGTCGTGTTTCCCGTCGTTCCTGGAGGCCCTCAGGAAGAGCGACCAGTAATTATTACTGGCATCTTCGGCCATTACCGGACAGACTATATGTTTATAGATCCGGGAAGCTCGATGGACATCATATACGAGCAATGTTTCAAACAACTTGATCCAGATGATAAAGCACGCTTAGAACCGGTCGATTTTCCCCTCACCGGATTCTGTAATGAAGCTGTATTCCCGTTAGGGCAAATAGCTTTTCCTGTGACTTTATCGGATGGCGAGCATTCACGAACAGTCACAGTCAATTTCATGGTCATGCCGGCAACATCACGCCATGATGTCCTGCTCGGAAGAAGGTCGCAAAGAGAATTTAGCATGATCACTTCTATTCCACATGCTGCATGCGGATTTTCAACAGAAACCGGAGTTGCAATTCTATACTTAAGCAAAGAAGTCATGTACGTAGATGACGAGCCACCGGCAAAAGTAGTCAAACCTTCGGCATTAAATGAGCTGGAAAAATGGGTTCTGAACAACGAATATCCAGAGCAAACCATCCTACTAGGACACGCCATTTCATCAGCAACTCGAATACAACTAAAAGAATTGTTGACCAACAACAAAGATATATTTGCATGGTGCCCAGCAGACATGACTGGGGTTCCACGCGACATAGCGCAACATTGCTTAAATATCAAGCCAACAGCAGAACCTATTGCTCAGGGAAGGCGCAGTTTTAGCGAAGAAAAAGCAAAAGCTATGGACGAGCAAGTAACAGAGCTACACAATGCGGGAATCTTGCGCGAAGTAAAATACCATACATGGGTTGCCAATCCAGTAATGGTACAAAAACATAGTGGCGAATGGAGAATGCGCGTCGACTTCAAAGACCTGAACAAAGCATGTCCGAAAGATTGTTACGCGCTTCCGGAGATAGACAAGAAAGTAGACTCCCTAGCATCATTCAGATGGAAGTGCTTTCTCGACTGTTATAAGGGTTATCATCAGGTCCAGATGAAAGAAGAAGACGAAGACAAAACCGCATTCCGCACAGATAAAGGCATCTTCTGCTACACCAAAATGCCTTTCGGCCTGCGCAACGCAGGCGCAACTTATCAACGCTTAATGGACACAGTCTTCAGCGGGGATATTGGCAAGACTGTCGAAGTATACATGGATGACCTCGTCATCATGAGCCATGAGGAAGACACAATGCTTAATAATATCCAGCGCACGTTCGACTCTTTGCGCAACGTGAACTTAAAACTTAACCCGACAAAATGCTCCTTCGGCATGGAAGAAGGAAAATTTTTGGGTTTTATAGTCACAAGACACGGTTTTAAAGTTAATCCAGAAAAAGTGCAGGCCATCCAGCTAATGCCGTCACCTGCAACAGTTAAAGAAATGCAAAGGCTCGCCGGGCGTTTAGCAGCCTTGAACAGGTTCTTGGCTAATCACGCAGCAAAGTCTTATCCATTCATCAGCACGCTGCGAAACTGCGCAAAGAAAACTGACTTTCAATGGACATCTGAAGCAGAAGCAGCATTCAAACAAATGAAAGAATGTTTAATCCAGCTACCAACGCTGACCGCGCCAAAAGAAAAAGAACCACTGATTTTATATCTCTCTGCTGCGGAAGTAGCGGTTGGTGCTGTATTGATGGTAGAACGCGAAAACATTCAGACTCCAATCTACTATATAAGCAAAATGCTCACCGGCCCAGAAACTCGCTATTCGATGATAGAAAAGCTAGTCCTCGCACTAGTACACGCATCACGACGCCTGCGCAGATATTTTTCGGGCCACGTCATCACAGTTCTCACTAATTATCATTTGGGCCAAATCTTATCCAAACCCGACGTAGCGGGAAGGTTGGCTAAATGGGCCATTGAGCTGGGAGGATACAATATCTTCTACAGGCCAAGACCAGCAATCAAAGGGCAAGTTCTAGCAGATTTTGCCACCGAAGTTCCCATTGATAAAATTCAAGAGTGCGAAGCAATCCAGAACCCTATACCCGTTTTCGACGATAGAGTCTGGACCTTACACACATATGGCGCTTCCAATGACGACGGAGCAGGGGCAGGTCTCCGACTAGTCAGCCCAGACAATCACGAACTCACATATGCCATACGCTTAGATTTCCGAAGCACCAACAACGAAGCAGAATACGAAGCGTTTTTAGCAGGCCTTCGTTTAGCGCTAAAAATGGGGGCAAGAAATCTCGAAGCTAACGTCGATTCAAAACTAGTGGCCGAGCAAGTTAACGGCCACTATGATGCAAAAGGAGAAGCTATGGCATTATACCTTGAACAAACGCGGATGCTAATCGGCCAATTCCAAACGTTCAAAGTTAACCATATAAACAGAAGCGAAAACAAGCACGCCGATGCGCTAAGCAAGTTAGCTGCTACCAGCTTCAAGCACCTAGCAAAGGAGGTACGCATAGAGGTACGGTCCAACCCTTCCATTCATCTCAAACAAGTAAACGTCATAGAAATGGGAAATCCATCCTGGATGTCCCCAATTATCTTGTACCTTCAACACGGAAAACTTCCGGAAGGAAAGGCAGAAGCTCGAAAAATACAACACAAAGCGATAAATTATGAAATGGCGGATGGCGTCCTGTACCGGAAGTCATTTATGGGACCATTATTACGCTGTGTTGATAAAACAGATGCCCAATACTTGGTCAGAGAAATTCCCGAAGGATTATGTGGAATACACGCAGGACCGCGCATGGTCGTGGCAAAGATTATGAACGCCGGATACTATTGGCCGCGAATGCACATGGACGCAGTCGACTTATTGAGAAGATGCGCAGCCTGCCAATGCCATGCGCCAAAAACACTCCGACCAAAGAACCCACTCATACCCGTCACCTCTGCCTGGCCTTTTCAACAGTGGGGCATCGATCTTGTTGGCCCATTTCCTGACGCGCCAGGCACAGTAAAATTCATCATTGTGGCGGTCGATTACTTCACCAAATGGGTAGAAGCTAAAGCCTTGGCCTCAACCACAGCAATGGTAATCCGCAAATTCATATGGGAAGATATCATTTGCAGGTTTGGGTTACCATTACGTATTATCTCTGACAACGGCACAAACTTCGCCTCAGAAGATCTTCAAAAATGGTTCAAAGAAATGAAGATTGAGCACAATTTTGCCTCTGTGGCGTACCCACAAGCAAACGGCCAAGTTGAAAGTGTAAACAAACAGATCGTCGACGGCATAAAAGCGCGACTAGGGAAAGCACGCAGAGGGTGGGTTGACGAACTACCCAGCATCCTCTGGGCGCATCGAACAATGCCAAAGACTAGCACAGGCGAAACTCTGTTTAGTCTAGTCTATGGGTCTGAAGCTGTCATTCCAGCTGAGATTGGCTTACCATCACCACGCATGATAACCATGGAAAAACAGAATAATGAGCACGAGCGAAGATTGGATCTAGACCTCCTCGAAGAACGGCGCGAGAATGCCGCTATCACAGAGGCCATGTACAAATCCAAACTCGAAAAATACTACAACGCGCGCGTCCGCGTATGCACATTCCTTCCGGGTGATTTCGTCTTGCGCGATAATGAAGCATCAAACGCTGAAAAACCAGGCAAATTAGCGCCAAGATGGGAAGGACCATATGTCATTAACGAGGTCCTAGGCAAAGGGGCGTATACTCTGAAAAAACTTGATGGGACTCTAGTCCCACGCACCTGGAACGCGCAGCAGCTGCGCAGGTGTTACATGTAGGTCAAAACATTCACATGCAATGTATTTCCTATTTACACTTGTATTACAAGCCTTGCGCTTTATCAATACAAAAATTATTTTCATACTTATTTCTGTTTGTTACAAATTGCATGAAATTCTTCAGGCTTACGCGAAAACAAAATGGTAAAACACTATACACCTCATGAACAGTCCAAACCAGGCAAGTTGTCACGCCTTTTGGACAAACGTTCACATATGAGCACAGTACCATTTCTCATTCGCTTTACCTATCAAGAAGCAATTAAACACATGCAACATATTGTAATCCAAACATGAAAGAAGTAAAATCATACAGCACATAATAAGTGTACATATCATTAAGTGTAACAAAACACTTCATAAACAAGATCATGGCAATGATCTTCAAAATTTTAGTTCCAAAGACTAGAATATTCACAAAAACAAAAGGAAACCTTGTTTCAACTAGTAGCAGGACGTTCAAATGACAACCATTCACATCACGACAGTGAAACCTACCCTATTCAACAAAAACATCTTCCTCGACAACCGGAGCAGGACCGGTCCGACGCTTCCGACGACGACAGTACACCAACTCACACTTACCAGGACGGAGATTCGGGAATCGAGCCATCAAAGCTTCAGCCGACAGCACAACAGTTTCTTCCCCAATCTCCGGTAGGTAAGGCTCAGCACTAACTCCAGAAGAAGAATCAACGGCAGACATCACTTTTCCAGTTCCGGTACTAGTCAGCGGTGGCGAGTTAGCAAGCAGCAGCAGGCTTTCGGCAGCATCGTAGAATTTCAAAATATCAAGAAGGCGACGGGTACGGGTAGAACCCTTCATCTTCATACTCTCCAAAATAAGGGAGTGAAATAAGCATTCTAACAATATATAAAGAGGAGCAAAATTCAGAGGAAAGGAAAATAGATCATCATGATTAATTGTCAGAAAACGTTCCATCTAAACGGCGCTACAGGAACCAGGGTCATATCTCCATTAATGAAGACTGACAAGCGCCATTTTGTATCCCAATGCAAGAAGGCAAAAACATAAATTTTTATTTCAAACTGACGTCACCACACGTCAAGAAATAATTGCAGAAGAAACATTTCCTTCTAAAAAACCCTTCTAATAAAAAATTCAATCTTCTCATAGAAGATTTCTTATTTCTCGCGCCCAAAAGCATTTCCCTCTCATAAGTCTAGTGCTCCACTTATTTGCATAAGTACAACACTAGACTGGGGGGACTTGAAGGGGTAAGGTCCCAAAAACCTCGTAATAAGTATTTGGGACCATACCATAACCTCGCCTTTTAACCTTTTAACCTTGCGCGGCCGCGCATTGGTCTATAGTCGCGCGCCCAAAGGAAATCATAAATCCTTACGCCTTCTTCCATTAGCAAAGGATAAAAATCCCGAGATCAATACTTCCGCCTAAATATCCTGACTTGGATATTATTTTACCCAGACTTGGGTCTATTCATTCAGTGGCTTCCACACGATAAGGTACCACACCAGATTACAGCAGTAATCTTCTAGAAGAAATACGATCGTGCACCACCCAGACGGTTATAACCGTCTGGACACGTGTCATTACCACAGGCACCCCTGAAGTCACAACAAAGGCATGCAATTGGAGAGTAATCTCCACTTGATCACATTACACGTGGCAAATCCCCAGCCTTTGATCTAAACCACGATCCGTGTGCTCTCACGTCGGATCAAAGATCTTAAACGGAAGGAAATGTAACCGCTTACGGGGTTAGCATCTTCCGTCAACTTTTCACTAACGGGTTTTCCCGCCTAAACGACTCCCGGCTATAAATATGAGAAGCAACCCAGGTATGAATTCAAGTTACACCCACTTCTCAAATACTTCTTCTTCTTCATTACCCATACTTATTCTCACACCGGAGTCGGGTCAAGGAGAGAACCCTCTTCTCCCCTTGGCGAGGCTAACGGTGCTCTTTTTTGCAGAGTTCTCGGAGAAGAAGATCGGTTACAACTGAATCAATCGAGAGGGAACTAACCTTTTTATGCGGATTCAAACCCCCTAGATATTTCGGTTCCGACCATTTATCTAGTGTTTCTTCACCTAGTGTTCACTAGTTTCCCACAAAACCCATGAATCACCTTCCTTGTGTTCATGAGATTTTCAGGAATTAACCATGATTTCACATGTAGTTGTCTAGCTTTTATTCTAGACACTATATCATCCCTAATCTAACCAAATCACAAACATGCATCATCTAATTTTTGGATTTCCCAAATTCATAAGAATTTTAAACAGAGAATTTTCATAGAATTTTACATACCTTACAACCCCCTTGTGATGGGGATCATTAATCTATGCTCGGTTTTTGTTTTGAACTGAGTTTGATCCTTCAATTTAGGGATTTTGTGAAGCTTAGGGTTTTGATGAACTTGGTCGCCCCCCTGCTCTTGTCTGGTCGATCTCACACACGTATGTGTGTTTGAGATTTTTATTTTTCTTGTTTTGTTAAACTTAATTTTAGTTTAAGCACTTTTGGCCCCTCTAATTTCCTTTAGTCCCCTTTTTGTCCTTTAACTATTCACTAGTCATTATCTAACTAGGTTAGTGTCACCCCTAGTTAGTATTTTACTAATTTTATTTACAATTAAAATTGCAAATTTTATGAATTTATATTTTCGGGATGTTACAAGTCCATCCCCCTTAAAAAGGGTTCCGTCCCGGAAACCGAAGTACGTACCGAATAATGTAGGATAGAGACGTCGCATCTCCTCTTCAGACTCCCACGTAGTGTCTGAGCCTTTCCTATGCTCCCACTTGATCTTGACTTGATCGTTTTGTTTATTTCGCAAGTGCTTAATCTTTCGATCTAAAATTTCTATGGGCTTTACAATATAATTCATGTGATCATCCACTTCGATATCATCGTAATGAATATAAGTTGTCTCATCCGCTAGACATTTCCGAAGGTGTGACACATGAAATGTGCTTTGAATTCTGCTTAGTTCCTCCGGTAGTTCAAGGCGGTAAGCTACCTTTCCTACCCGTTCTATAATCGCAAACGGCCCGATAAATCTCGGGCTTAATTTTCCTCTTTTTCTAAACCTGATAACACCCTTCCATGGAGATACTTTGAGCATGACTTTGTCACCAACCTGGAATTCGATTGGCCTCTTCCTTTTGTCAGCATACGCCTTTTGTCTATCTTGAGTCGCTTTCAAGTGTGCCCGGACCACATCAATCTTTTCATTAGTGGCTCGTATTATATCTTGGTGGGCAAGTTCACGTGGGCCCACTTCACCCCAACATACCGGGGTTCGGCATTTCCTACCATAGAGCATTTCGTACGGTGCCATCTTAATACTAGCATGGTAGCTGTTGTTATACGAAAACTCGACCAAGGGTAGGTAAACATCCCAACTGCCTCCAAAGTCCATTATACACGCCCGTAGCATGTCCTCCAATGTTTGTATTGTTCTTTCACTCTATCCATCTGTTTGAGGATGGTATGCAGTGCTAATGAACAATTTGGTTCCCATTTGCTCTTGGAAATATCGCCAGAAATTTGAAGTGAACCGGGTGTCCCTATCAGACATGATGGATACCGGTACTCCATGACGTGCTATTATCTCATTAGTGTAAACTTCTGACATCTTTTCTGACGTATATGTCTCACGAATCGGAATGAAGTGAGAACTTTTCGACAATCTATCCACCACTACCCATATGGCATTGAAACCACGGTTCGTCTTTGGTAGCTTGGTTAATAGGTCCATCGTAATTTGTTCCCATTTCCAAACCGGGATTTCTAACGGTTGGAGTTTACCGTATGGTTTTTGGTGCTCCGCCTTGACTTGTAGACATGTCAAGCATTTTTCCACGTACTTCACCACATCTCTTTTCATTCCGGGCCACCAATAGTTTTGCTTTAAGTCATTATACATTTTGGTTGCTCCCGGATGGATGGAATAACGAGACTTATGAGCTTCATCAAGTAGAAGCTTTTTAACTCCACATGTGTTAGGAACCCAAATTCAATTGAAACGTGTTTTCAAACCGTGGTTGCCTACTTCGAGATCTTTAACTTGACCAACAATCCTTTCCCTCTTCCAGTTTTCCGTCTTTACTGCTTCATCTTGTGCTCCACGGATTCGTTCGAGTAAGCCCGAGGTCACAATGAGCTGCAACGATCGCACTCGTATCGGGACGTAATCTACCTTTCTGCTTAGGGCATCCGCCACCACATTTGCCCTTCCGGGGTGATAGTGTATTTCACAGTCGAAATCTTTCACCGTTTCTAACCATCGCCTTTGTCGCATATTTAACTCCTTCTGATCGAAGAAGTATTTTAAGCTTTTGTGATCGGTGAATATGGTGCACTTTACTCCATATAAATAGTGCCTCCATATTTTTAATGCAAATACCACCGCAGCCAACTCGAGATCGTGCGTGGGATATTTCTTCTCATGTATCTTCAATTGTCTCGAGGCATAAGCTATAACTTTGCCCCGTTGCATCAGAACACATCCGAGCCCCGATAGTGAAGCATCTGAATAAACCACCAAGTCTTCGACCCCGTCCGGCAAGGTTAGTACCGGAGCTCGAGTTAATTTCTCTTTTAGCGTTTGAAACGCTCTTTCTTGATCGACACCCTAAATGAACTTTTCTTCCTTCCAGGTCAGCTTTGTTAGCGGCGACGCAATCTTGGAGAAATCTTGAATGAATCTCCTATAGTATCCCGCAAGCCCCAAAAAGCTTCTAATTTCTGAAGGGTTCCTCGGGGGATTCCATTTCGACACAGCCTCAATCTTTGACGGATCTACTAATACTCCATCGGCACTTATGATGCGGCCGAGAAATTGCACTTCTCGTAGCCAAAAGGCACACTTAGAGAATTTCGCGTACAACCTCTCTCTTCTAAGTGTTTCTAACACCTCTTGTAAGTGGTGTGCATGTTTAGCTTCACTTTTTGAATACACCAAAATATCATCGATAAAGACGATAACTGACTTATCCAACATTGGTTTGCAAACCCGGTTCATGAGGTCCATGAAAGCCGCAGGTGCATTTGTCAGCCCAAATGACATCACCAGGAATTCGTAATGTCCGTATCGCGTGCGGAAAGTCGTCTTCGGCACATCTTCCTCCTTGACCTTTAATTGGTGATACCCCGATCTAAGGTCAATTTTCGAAAACCAGTTCGCACCTTGTAGTTGGTCAAATAAATCATCTATCCTCGGAAGTGGGTATCGGTTCTTTACCGTGAGTTTGTTTAACTCCCGATAATCGATACACATGCGCATACTTCCGTCTTTCTTTTTCACGAACAGTACCGGTGCGCCCCAAGGAGACACACTCGGCCTTATGAATCCTTTGTCAAGCAGGTCTTGAATCTGGGACATTAACTCTTGTAATTCCGACGGTGCGAGTCGGTACGGTGCTTTAGCTACGGGTTTTGCGCCCGGGATCAATTCGATTCCAAACTCTACCTCCCGCTCGGGCGGCATTCCCGGTAAATCACCCGGAAAAACATCTTCAAAGTCACGTACTACTGGCACGTCTCCAATCTTTGGTAATTCTTTTTCGGGCTCGTTCGCATATATTATAAATGCCTTGCATCCTTACTTCATAAGCTTGTGAGCTTTCAACATTGAGCATATTATGGGGTTACCCCCTTTTTCGCCATAGATAGTAACGTGTTTTCTGCTCGGAGATATTAGCTTTATCTCCTTACGAAAACACACGACCTCCGCGTGGTGCTGAGATAGCCAATCCATCCCAACGACTACTTGAAATTCACCCATTGACATCGGGATTAGATCTATCAGGTATTCTTCATCATCGATGCTTAATTTGCAGCCTCGACAAATATCACAAACTATAAAACTTTTGTTGTCCCCTATTTCAACTTCTAAGGGCATAGATAATTTTGTCAATACAAACGAAGGATGTCGAATAAATCCATGCGAAACGAAGGATTTATTCGCATCCGTATCAAACAATACACGTGCAGGAATTGAGTTAATCGTGAATATACCTGAGACCACGTCGGGTTCTATCTTTGCTTCAGCCGCGGTAAGTTGGAAGGACCTAGCCTTTGCCTTTGGAGCTTCCGTTGGAGACTCTTTTGTGTCTCTCTTTCCAACCAACTCAGGGCATTTAGACTTTTTGTGGCTGGGTTGATAACATTTGTAACAAACGGAAACCTTTCCAGGACATAGCTATGCAGTGTACCCCGTCTTCCCACATACCGGACACGGCTTGTCTTTGAAGCGGCACTCACCTTTGTGCCCCTTTCCACATACTTTGCAACTTGGCGACCCGCCTTTAGTCTCCACTTTCTTCCCTGATTCAGCAGTTCTAGCTTTCTTTGTGGGGCTTGGATTCACATCCTGTGCCCTTCGCTCACCCCTTTCAACTTGTTTCTTTAACTCGATTTCCCGCTCCCGGGCGGTGTTGATGATTTCTGTGAGAGTCTCAAATTTTGAGGGAGTCATAAACTCCCGGTATTCAGCACTCAGCATGTTGTAATAGTAGTATATCTTCTGCTCTTCCGTGGTGTCCAACTCGTCACAGAATCTCAGCTTATCCATGAAGATACCCGTGATTTTATCAATTGATTCTCCCTTTTGTCTTAACTGAATAAATTCCTCTTTGATCCTGTTGATAACTGCTTTGGGACTATGGTGTTAAAGGAACGGCACCATAAACTCATCCTAAGTCATGACCCTTGCCGCTTCGGCTCCTATTTCCTTCTTTTTATTGTCCCACCAATCTTTGGCTTAACCCCTCAATTGACCCGTTCCGTAAGCAACAAAGTCACCTACGTCACAATGGGTCCGTTCAAGCACTCCTTCGACGTCACTTATCCATCTTTGGCAGATTATCGGATCAACTTCCCCGTTATAGATTGGCGGTTTGCACGCCATAAATTCTTTATATGAGCACCCTTTACGATCTCCCGTTTTCTCCTTCATAAGGTTGACATTATCCTCCAACCTTTTAACTCGCTCTTCGACAAGCGACAACACCGTGCTTTGTATTTTGTCTATAAACCCGGATAGACTACCTTCAATTGCCTTCCCTACTTCTTCGGCAATTATTTCTTTCATTTGTTCGGTGCTTGTTTGCACCGGATTATCATCGTTTCCATCAGACATCTTGAAACTGTAATGTTTACATTTAAACGTTAAACATTTCATTTATAATATTACTTTATTTGTTTCGGTTTAGCCAAGTTCCCAACTTGCTTTAACCATTCACATTCGGTGCACTTTCCGGGATTGAGTGTATTAACACGCTCTTCCCATGCACATCAATTCATTTCTCATTTCTTACATAAATATAATCTGTTAAAATTATAAGTTACTTCTTACCGGACGATCGATCAAGCTTGAACCGAACACTTGTTGACAACCTTAAGCTCTAATTACCAACTTGTAACACCCGTCTTAATTACTACTTGAAAATTTATAATAATTTACAAGATTTTAAATAAAAGATGTCTAGGTTAAAACATAAGTTCCAAAAACAAAGTTCTAAGGTTGCAAACATTAGTCAACTACTGACTAATTTAAACATTCAAAGTTATTTAGAAAATTGATTACATCATAACATTTTCTAAACAGAATTAAACGACGCGGAAGCTTTAAAAGTTTGTGTTCGGTTCTTCAAAAGCTTGCTTGACCGCCATCCGTAATCCTTGAATACCAAGAAACTGAAATGTTTACATTAAACATTAGTATTAGAGTACTTAGAAATAATACATAATCGAAACTACGTTTAAAACGGATTCGATTTAACGAAAATATGCAAAATTCATTATAAATGTCAAGCTCTACCGTAACTTACGGTAGTTACCGTAAGTTACGGTAGCTCCTAGGAAGCTTTGGTTCCACCGTAACACAGGAGGAATCCACCGTAACATTTTGGTCTCTACCGTAAATTACGGTATATACCGTAATTTACGGTAGACTCTGGAATGTTATGTTTTGTTTGATTTGTTTGTTTACTTGAGCCAAATTCTCGGATTTCATTCCTACAAACCAACATATTAAATCCTCGTATTTCTAATATGTCATTTATCGATGATAACACAAGACCAATCAATTATGTCACGAAGCATTTGCCATGCCTTAGTCGATTATTCAACCCGTTTGGCTCATCTACGGAATCCTCCATTATGATGACTACCAACAAGTTTAAACCAATCCTGGTCTTATAAATCGATATAACAATCATTATCGCCTCAAATTAAGACAACCTTTATTCTATAATTCACTATACTTAAGCAAATTATCAAATTTACCCAATGTAACGAGTCAAGTTACATACCTTCAAAGCACACCTTTTAGGCGTGCGTCAACACCAGCTTGTCCGCTCGTAGCTCCGCCTTCCTTTCCTATAGAGTTCAATCACATTGTATTTAGAACTCCATTTCGATCATATATCGCATAATTTGTCAAATCATCACAATCATGCGTTTAAACTTTAAATTTCAATTTCGAGCCTTCTTTGAGGCATTTTTACAAACACTTAACGGGCAGAATTTTATATCATTCATATCCAAGTTCATAGCTTGCTATTTCGCTAAATTTAACATCAATTAAGCTTTCATATATCATTAAACATCATCATTTCAGAAATCACTTCCTATGACCCATATTACACTAGAATAATCATTCTAAACCCTAGTGTTCACTAGTTTCCCACAAAACCCATGAATCACCTTCCTTTTGTTCATGAGATTTTCAGAATTTAACCATGATTTCACATGTAGTTGTCTAGCTTTTACTTCTAGACACTATATCATCCCTAATCTAACCAAATCACAAACATGCATCATCTAATTTTTGGATTTCCCAAATTCATAAGAATTTTAAATAGAGAATTTTCATAGAATTTTACATACCTTACAACCCCCTTGTGATGGGGATCATTAATCTATGCTCGATTTTCGTTTTGAACTGAGTTTGATCCTTCAATTTAGGGATTTTGTGAAGCTTAGGGTTTTGATGAACTTGGTCGCCCCCCCCCCCTGCTCTTGTCTGGTCGATCTCACACATGTATGTGTGTTTGAGATTTTTATTTTTCTTGTTTTATTAAACTTAATTTTAGTTTAAGCACTTTTGGCCCCTCTAATTTCCTTTAGTCCCCTTTTTGCCCTTTAACTACTCACTAGTCATTATCTAACTAGGTTAGTGTCACCCCTAGTTAGTTTATTTTACTAATTTTATTTACAATTAAAATTGCAAATTTTATGAATTCATATTTTCGGGATGTTACAGATTGCAGCTTAGTAAATAAATTTTTACGAGTTTTTGGTAAAGAGTTAGATCTTGAAATTTTAACACAAGGTCTAACCCTCCGAGAGGTACGCCAAATAAAAACTACAAGCCCAAAACAAAACCATCAAACCCCAAAAATGTATGAAGAGTGCATACACATACTGAACCAAAATTAGACTTTATGTAACTATTTCAACTATACAGTGAAAATATACAAAAAACATATTTTTATCAGTAGTTTCCTGCTAAATCAACGTTTAAAAAGCAAACATACAAAATTTAGATAACTAATGTTTTTAAATCTATCAACCGAACATGGAATGCTGGTTATAAAATGGCATCTAATTCGAATATAAAAATTTCTAATAAATATTAGGTCATCTAAGGAAAAAGAGAAGATACCTTAACATACGAACACCGCATTCGATGGCAACTTTACCAAAGAAAAGACCATCAGCAAGAAGACGTTCATCAAACCCAACCCTCCAAACTGAAGCAACCAAAATTAGACTTTATTTAACTCATGGGCGAAGCTAGTGTAACAGAAGGGGTAGCACGGGCTACCCCTCAACCCCGTCGCCGTTTCGTTTTCGTAGTGTAAAAAAAATAAAAAATTCCAGTTTTATAGTAAAAAATAAAAAAATAATCCGGTTTTCCACAAAGGATACCCGGATCCCCAAAAAAAAAAATTGGGATGCCCCTAAATTTTTGGGCTAGCTCCGCCACTGGCGAAGCTAGTGTATCAGAAGGGATATCACGGGCTACCCCTCAACCCCGTCTCCGTATCGTTTTCGTAGTGTAAAAAAATAAAAAAAATTCCAGTTTTATAGTAAAAAATTAAAGAGCTAACATACAGTATAAAATTAAAGAGCAAATAAAAAAATTCCGGTTTTCTACAAAGGATACCCGGATCCCAAAAAAAATAAATTCGGATGCCCCTGAATTTTTGGGCTAGCTCCGCCATTAATATAACTATTTCAACTATACAGTAAAAACACACAAAAAAACATATTTTTATCAGTAGTTTCTTGCTGAATCAACATTTAAAGAGCAAACATACAAAATTTAGATAACTAATGTTTTAAAATCTATCAACAGAACATGGAATGCTGGTTATAAAATGGCATCTAATTCGAATATAAAAATTTCTAATAAATATTAGGTCATCTGAGGAAAAATAGAAGATACCTTAACATACCAACACCGCATTCGATGGCAACTTTACCTAAGAAAAGACCATCAGCAAGAAGACGTTCATCAAACCCAACCCTCCAAACTGAAGCAACCATCTAAAAAACGATTTTCTGGCTACAATAAAGAAAATATTAGTATTCGATACCAGATATAAAAAATGTATATGAGAGTATGAATAGCATGTATACCATTCTTGTTCAATAAGCTGCCTATTTCAATTATATAAGAGTATGAGAAGCATGTACACCATTCTTCTTCAATAAGCTGCTTATTTCAATTAAGTATAGAGAAAAATTAAAAATAATCAACACGAAGCACACATACAAATTATCTCCAAAAACTAAATGCAATGTCTAGCAAAGTGTTTCGTCTATCATGTACCCAAACATAATTTGTTAATTGCGATAACCTAAACCCTATATCTAACTTACCTGGTCGTTCCTGGCTTCAAGGAAATGACAATGTCATATAATACCAAATTTGTTATCTTTGTCCAGACACCTTTTGTTATTTGAAAGAAATCTCAAGATTATTTAAAATCTCACCTTATGTATATTTTTGTGGAAAGCCTAACTTTATCAACCTCATCACTTCCAAACATAGCCCAAGTTTTTTTTTTCAAATCTGCCCCAAGCCCATTTAAAAAACATGTTCTCAGTTTGAGAAAATCAACAACGTTATTAAACATTTCTATTATAAAACCATTTCTTAAGAACTAAGTAATCATTAGTACAAAACCCATTAATACCCTTGAAAAAAAATTGGTGATTTTAGGGTTTGGTACAGGACGATGGATATTTCATTAGGGTTTGTCAAAGAACGATGGAGATTTCGTATTTTTAGAAACAACCTTGAATTGATTGAATTTTTGGAAATCTTGAATTGATTGAAGAGAGAGTGTGGATGAAGGTAAAGAGGGGAAAAACCAATTGCCGCTCAAAAAGAATTCTCTGGCTCATAAGCCATGACACCTCATGAAAATGATTGGCTAAGATAATGCCATGTGGCAAAGATGTATTCTTTTAGTATAGTAGATATATATATAGAAACAGGATCAGGAAAAAACGCTCAAAAGTGTGAGAACGGTGAGAACGCATCCTGGCCCAACACGTGTCACGCGGCATAGAGAAGGGCGGAGGGGCTTTTTTGTCCTTTTATCTTCTGCTTTTCCAGTTCCGCTTTTTCGAATATTGTTTTAATTTTTGGGGTTTAAGATTTTTGGCGTTAACCAAATTCAATAATTATGGCGTTTAATGGTTTCATCGTATTAACATTTTGGCATTTATGGTGTTTATTCAAATCGTATGCCATTGGAACCAGGGTGGTCAGGAAATCTATCTGAATGGCGTTTTTCAAGGCGTTTTAAAAAGATGGCCCATTGTTCTATTATTTTATAAACATTTTGGCGTTTGTGGTATCTTGGTGTTTTACAATTGTTAGATTATATTTCAGCCACAGTAAAAAAAAAATACAAGCGAAGAAATTAAATTAAAAATCTTAATCGGATCTCTCTTCACAATCTTCACTGTCATCAGTCACTCTGTTCTTTAATAGTACAAGAACTGTCACAAAAAATATGGCGTTTTATGTAAAACTTAACAAACCCATCGGTTTGATTTTTTTTCCTGCTCGTCTGTTGAAATGGCTTTTTTTGTGGATGTTTGGGGACATAGATTTATGACGTGTGGGTGGGTTTTTTGCTTTTTCTTCATGTTGATCTTCATCTTTATAATCATCCCACTCTTCAGTGTCATTGATCTCTTCTCCTTATCCAAGCCTTCTTCAAGAACAAAAAATACAAACTGCCATATGACTGGCATCAGTATCTTTTTCTTGAATTTTTGTCCATCCCATGCAGCAAAATCTTACTGAGTTACTCGCCTCCGCTAATAATCCATTCAGTGAAACTTGACGAATAACAATACTGAATATCCAAGAAAGCATATTAGCCATCTTTCATTTTTTTTTTGGCGTTTTATAGTAAGTGGTATGTAGTAGTATTGGCGTTTGTTTTTTTGGTTTGATCAAATGGAAGTTGCTGAGACGGTATCATTTTATAGGATCTCTTTTTGGCGCCTAAGTTAGGCGGTGCGTTATTATAATAAAGTATTAGTCTTTTCAGTTACTGTTTGTAATTATTGTTTTTCACAAGCTTTATCTCTGAAGTCTGTAACACGTCCCATCTTTCAAGTTTGGCGTTTTAGACTATAATATAATAAATTTTCACTATCTTCAGTATTACTGATTTGCAGTTACTGTTTCTAGTTACATTTTCAAGTTCGTTTTTAATTTATTTTATTATTATTAATATTATTATTTGGTTTTTTATAATACTTTTTCCAAAGTAATTTTATGATGGTTTGATAAACGCCAAAGGTGTAAGACATTTGGCTTTTTGGCGTTTTTATTAAATATGGCGTTGTTATTATATAACAATCAACTGAAAAAGAAAATTAAACAAAATAAATATTGATCTTCCAAATCTTCACTGTCACCAGTCTCTTTCTTCTTTTGAAGCGTCTTCACTAGCTATTTCGACTTTCGTATGATTTTTTTTTTATTTTTGTTTTTTGAAGTAGTTTTTTTGTCGCCGTTTGGAAACACAAAGTCTGAAATCAGCCTCTTTTTCTATAATTTTTGTCAATCTCATGCAGCAAAATGTTATTGAGTTTACACCCTTTCAGCCAAAATGTTATCTTTTTTGGCGTTTTATCGAGAAAAAGAACGCCACAAAATAAACCATCTTAAAACTGTAAATTTAATCATTCTAAAATCAATAAAGTGTTGCTGTATGGTGATGGATAACATTGTTAATCCACAGTTAAGAAAGATAAATGACAATGTTGTCCACCCTATACAGCTACAATTTATTGACAACACTATATTTGATGTTTGGGTTTTCTGGCGTTTATTAGACGAATGGTATATATTAAATATGGCGTTTGGGGTTTTTGTGTGTGTTTTTAATTGAAGGTCTGAGTTGTTGTATATATAGGATTTTTTGGCGACTTTTTTAGGCGGGATTTTACTATAATTAAGTTTGGCGTTTTATATCTAATGGCGTTTTTAGTTAGAATGGTGTAAGGACTCTCAAAATTGTCCTAAAAATACCCGTAATTATAAACCCGGACCCCTGAAACCCTAAACCATATAAAAAATCAAGAAAAATAAATTTATGGGTTCCAGGCGGGCCGCGTAACAGACAACACATGTCTTACGCGGGCCGCGTCAAGACTCGTTGACCGGATAAGCGTTCCGGATCCACGTGGTGTCCAGCTGGCTAACCTACTCGTGACTGGTCAAAGCTACTCGTAGACTGGCGGCCACGCGGGCCGCGTTAGTGTTAACCTTAGGTTTACGCGGGCCGCGTGAAGCCCTAATTTTAGCTATAAATAGCTTGTTGCATGCACAGTCTGTTGGTGTCGATCAAAACTTTCAAAAACGAAATCTTGTTACTCTAAAGTCGAAATTACTTTCAATTATATTAGCGAGGCGCTGCTCCGATACCGGGTATTAACTCGATTGCTGCTACGATTCAATGTCCGATCGATTAAACTATCCAGTGAATGTTTAAGTACTGCCCACATTAGGGTTTATGCTTTGTCATTCGTCGTTAATTCGATGGATGTTTAAGTATCGCACTTTGTCATTCGTTGTGAAGGTTTAATCTCGTGAGTTATCGTAAATGATGTATTAGTTACTAACCGAGTTCGTGTGCATGTTATTAAATCTAGGTTAAAAGGCTAATCAGTAGGCTAAGCTCTGCTCATATAAATCTGCAATGTGAGTCATTCTCTTTTTATCAAATTTATTTACAAAAGCATGCTATTTTCAAAGTTATAATTACAGTGATTAAGTTTTTGTAATCACCAAATTACAGCCGGTATGTGGGGTTTTGTATACATTACTTGATAATCTTCACCATTGGACAACGGGGTAACCAATGGGTGATATGACCATAGTCACAGAAACGAGTCGAGTGACAAATACCGTGGGTAGTTGGTTGAGATCTGGAAACATTGTAATCTCTCTTAATATTGTAAATTATAACAAACGTGTCATTTTAATAAATAGAATGATTCACCAGTATTTCCTGCTGACAAAACCTTTTTCAAACATGTTTCAGGTGATCTGTTGTGATCCAGGAAAAGTGCCATGAAGCACTACCAGCTTAAGGAAGTGGCTCAATATAAAATAAAGAAACATGTTTTGTAAAATAAAGATTTCTCAGTGAAATCAAAGGATTGTAAATTTCTGGGATTTTGTCCCGAATTGTGAAATAAAATAATCGGGAAATTACAGTTTTAAAAAGATCCTGGTAAAATATTCCGCTGTTAAATAAATACCACTGGATTTTCTGTCCCGCGGCTCCTGAAACGGGTCAAACCGGGACGGGGGCCGTGACAGAAAAAGGTGGTATCAGAGCCACTGATTTAAGCCTATTAAGTATTTAGAAATATTTAATTTTCTTGATTTTCATTTTGTGATTATGTGTTTTATTAACTGATTAATTGTTAATTACAGTATGGGTAAGAAAAAGCTTTCGAACATCTATCTTAAATTAGACAGGTCATCAAACGAGAAGGGAAGTTCATCCCAAACAAATTCCTCAAAACCCTATGTAAATCCTGAAGAAGGAATATTTGTTCGAAAAGCACAATATGAGGAACCACTTTCTCCTAATAAGAGAAGTTTGATTATTAGAAAAAGTCAAGAGAAATTAAAGAGAGTCAATCAGAAAACCCAAGAACTAGGCAGTAACCCACCATGGGAAGACAAGTTAGATGAAAAATGGGCAGATCTCTATATGCTAGCTACTGTAGCAGTAAATGCAAATCTTTAAATTCTTTAATTTAAGTTTTAGCATCCTTTTCACCTACAAATCCAGAAATTTTATCCAGTAAATAAATAAGTTTACAATAAAACTTGTTTTAATTATCAGTTGTTCCTTTGTATTAAATTAGTCACACGGTATGCAATAATATTTAAAGGTTATTTATGAATTTTTTTTATAAAATTTTAACTTAGTATTTTTTGTATTTTGCATATGTGCTAAACAGCATGAATGATTTGTCTGAAGCCCTTCAAAATCTAAATCTCTATCCGGTAAAAATAGAGGTTTCCAGATATTTCAGTAGGTATATACCAGATATAGAAGAACCTATGGAATTCAATGCTCCACCTCCTGAGAAACCCAAGCCCAAGAAAAGGAGGAGATTTGTAGGATGGAGGCGTGTGCGCAAGAGGAAACCTGTAACTAGGAAGATTCCTAAAATAGAAAATCACTTAGACAAAGGGAAGGGGATTGAAGTCGGGGAAGGTTCTAGGCAGATGGAAATACAGTTTGAGGAATATTCTAGGCAAATGGAAATGGAGTATGGGGAAGGTTCTAGACAAACCAAGAGGGAAATTGGGGAAAGCTCTAGACAAATTGAGGAGATGCCATTTCAGGAGGAATTGGATCGTGCATTGGCAAGCTGTGATGTCGTCAGGCCTATTAATAATAATCTCTACCCTTTTCCTGCTGAAACTCAATTACCAATGAACTTGGAACCAGCAATTCCAGAACCTATAATCCACACCCAACCTCTAGGAATGGACGAATGGTGGACTAATGATTGGCAATTCCAAAACCTGCTCAATAGTCCTTATTCCTTTCTCCCTCAATTCGACCCAGAACCTATACCAAACCCACCAATGAGCAATGAAAACCTAGCTGAACTCCGCCACTTTGGCGAGGAGCTGGTGGATGCAGGAAATAAGATCAGGGAAGTAGGAGAACAGATCTCCTGGAAATATGACGAGAGGGAACGTCGTTACTGAAATACCAACTGACGAAGGATAGTGGGTTTGTGAAACTATGGTTGTATAATAAATACTAAAATATAATCTTATGAAATAACCTATAATAAAACTTTGTAAGATAATGGTATGTATTGACGCATATTATAAAATATAAAAATGGGAATCGAGAAATCGATAGTTTTGACTATATGTGTATTGTGAAATTTGTATGATTGTTTTGTGTATAATTGTTGGATCGTGTGCGTGACCCTAAATAGTCAGTTAAGGCAGTTCATCATTGATTACAAAGGTGGAATCAAAGTAAGCAATGTCACAACAACTTGTTTCCTCTTAATCTCTTTTCTATTGCTGAAATCAAAGCTTTTTACAATGTATTCTGACAAAATTTCGACAGCACCTCCTCTCTGATTTCGCTCTAACTGTTAGAAATGAATACAACACACACCTATTTATAATGCTCCTGATTTCACTCCAAATAACATGTTTGTTTTGAGCTGAATCACCAAGTTACATTTGGAGCGGAATCACCAACTTAGTCATTTGGAGCTGAATCACCATCTTGTCATTTGGAGCTGAATCACCCAGTACCATCTGGAGTGGAATCACCTAATTTCCTGATTTAGCTTGAAATGACACAAATGTCATTTCAAGCGAAATCACAACATTAAGTCACATTTTCAATTCTAAACTCCAATCTAACCTATCTAGACCTAAGACTCAACTAAGACGTAGTTAACAGACATTCAGTGCACCAACAGACTCCCCCTTGGATGTTGACGAAGTCTTCAGCATTGAGTCTTCAGTCTTGGTCTCTTTCCAACTCTGTCTTCAAACTCCCCTTTGATTGTTGATCCAGAATTCTGACTCCCCCTTTCACAGACTCCCCCTCTCGATTAGCTAGGGCTCGAATTCTGGTTCAAACTTTAACATTTTATTACCATGGGAATTTATGTTACCTGCATATACTCTACCCAAATATAAGATATATGATAATAATAATAATTTCAATCCAAACTTACTACTCAACTTTCAGTGTTAGAAATCCACTTAAGTATTCAAGTTCAAGTTAATGACCCTGATTACTCAATTAATCTACCAAGTCCAACTTAATGACCTTGGTTGATCTGAGATAAATCACACTGACATTCAGTTCAATTTGTTCTGAAAATTACAAGTTTCAAGTTAATGAACTTGCTTTAACTTTCCAATTTCACACATTTATCATGTTAAGCTTACGCCTCATCATCCAGTCCAAAAACTTCATGCATCTGCTTCAATTCGAATCTAAAGATCAACTCTCCACTTTGGTTTGTCAAAAATAAAGCAGAAATGAAAAATCTTTTTGAATTTTTAATAAAGTTTCTAAACTAGAAATGAAATACAGAACTAAAATGCAATGAGAGTAAACTATTTACAAACATATTTTTGGTTGAGCGTGTTAGGGAATCATATCAGCTAAACGACAAGTCACAAGTACCGTTAAGCTTTGATTACATACTCAGAATTAAACAATTCGCTTAGATTGTCGATATACTGATCCACTTTAAATTCTCACACACATTTCAATCTGTCCAGGATACGGATTTAGTGTTTTAAAGACTTAAACTTATACATGTGTCCCACCTCTTGAATATACTCTCGTATCCAGATCCCAATATTCAGTCTTACAGGTGAGTATACCACAAGTGATATCTGTAAGGGAATAAATTATGATCGAATCCATGATAGCTCAGGTCAGAACTACCGTTCAGCAGAGAGATCACGAATCGACTTGGGTGTGTCCCCTTTAGAGGATCTTTTTTACAACAGCATTGCTAAGCAATTTTATTGTCTTATCATATATGCTGAGGGTGATGATATGTTTCAAGCATTGCGGAAAGTATTATTCGGGGACTAGGTCAGAACTTCCATTCAGCAGAAGTCCTGGAATAATACCCCAGATATCACTGAGTATAAAGACCTAGTATATCAGAAAAAGGAATCTTTCAAACAAGATTTCAGGGGTTACCTATATATCCAAGTAGTGTTCCCCACGAAATAAGTAAGTAAGATTTAGGTTTATATCCCGAACAAACCTACTAAATGTGTAAAAACCTATCGACACATCATCAGCGAGACTGTTTAACGCATTTAAACATTCCATTTCTTTAGCATACCGTAACTGTCAAGCCGATGTACTATCATTCTCCCTTTTTACACAAGCTCTTTTCTGGTTTTCTATTGTTTTTGGATTTTGAAAATATCTCATGTTTTTGTATTTTTGTCATTTTTTATTGTTTTTGTATTTTCTGAAATATTACCCTATACCTCCCCCTAAATACCAAAACAGGTAAAAAATCGACAAACCATTGCAGATTGTTTCTCAACATCATCTACAATGTCTCCTTCATCAACGCCAAGAATCTCCTCCAACACCAATAAAAGCTTCATACCAGTCAGTTTTAGCAAATATTGAAAACGTGTTTTATCAAATGCTTTGGTATGTAAATCAGCTTTTTGTTCATCAGTGTGGATTTTCTCAATTCGTATCAACTTCTTCTCGAAACAATCTCGAATGAAGTGATAACGAATTTCAATGTGTTTGGTTTTAGCGTGATGTACTGGATTTTTAGTAATATTAATCGCTGCCTCATTATCAACAAAGATAGGGGTGTTTAGAAATTGCAAACCGTAGTCGCGCATCTGTTGCGATCCACAAGAACTGTGAGCAGCAACTGCTAGCAGATACATACTCTGCTTCACATGTGGATAAAGCCACAGAGGTTTGCTTTTTGCATTGCCAGGTGACCAATCGTGATCCGAAAAACTGACACCCTGCTGTTGTTGATTTAGCATTAACTTTGCAGCATCCGAAATCGGAATCGGAATACCCTTCGAGCGTGAAATCGCCTTCTCTTGGATACCACAACCCCAATGATGGAGTTCCTTTCAGGTAGCGTAATATCCTTTTCACAATAACCATATGTGAAGCTCTCGGGTTATATTGAAATCTTGCTGCGAGGCAGGTTGGGTACATAATATCGGGTCTTGAAGCTGTCAAATACATCAGCGATCCGATCATGGAATGATACATCGTTTCATCTACCTTCTCTCCGGTGAAATCAGGGTTTATCCCATGATTCGTTGCTAACGGGGTGGAAGCTGGAGTAGAACCTGACATCCCGAATTTCTTCAAGATATCATGAACGTACTTCGTTTGATGTATGAAAATTCCTTTGGGTAGTTGATCAACCTGCAATCCCAAAAAGAATTTCATCTCACCCATCGATGGCATTTCAAATTTCTGCTTCATTACTCTTTCAAAATCTTTGCACAAATTTTCATCAGAAGATGACCGTTGACCTCTTTGGTGAATAGAGTGGCATCCACTTTTCCTCGGATAAAGTTGTTGGCTAGCAGGTGTTGTGACAATGTCTCGTACCAAGCTCTCGGGGCATGGTGTAAACCATACAGCGCTTTGTCTAACAAATAGACCTTGTCTTTGTGGATTGGATCGGTGAAGCCCGGTGCCTATCCGACATATACCTCCTCTTTTACTTTACCATAGAGAAAAGCCGATTTAACATCTAACTGATATACTTTGAAGTTTTTCCAAGACGCAAAAGCTAGGAAGATTCTGATCGCTTCTAGTCTAGCTACAAGAGCATATACTTCAGTGAAATCTATACCCTCCTGCTGACTGAAACCCTGGACTACGAGTCGAGCTTTGTTGCGAACTACAACTCCTCTATCGTCTCTCTTACACTTGAACACCCACTTGGTGTTTATCTTCCTTTGACCATCAGGAAAATCCACTAACTTCCACACACCTAACTTCTCGAATTGGCTCAGTTCCTCCTGCATTGCATTGACCCAAGAATCTTCAGTAAGCGCCTCTTTATAAGTCCTTGGTTTAACCTGCAAGATAAAACAACTCAATGAGAATTCAGTTTGTAAAGGAGCAACTTTTGTATAAAAACATGTAAGCCCTTTATCAAGCTGTCACTGACTGGGTTTGTTTGACTTGAAATCTGAATTCGCAATTCTCCAATGATCAATTCCACTGGATGATATGAAAGAGTCCGTGGCATCACTTCGCCTGGAACATCTACATCACCTTCCAGATTAGTAACATTCTGATTTGCACCTTGTTCACTGACTGGGTTTGTTTGACTTGAAATCTGAATTTGCTCCTCCTCAGAATCTGAATCACCACAATCAAATTCTGGCATGTTCTCAGATTATTGATTATCATTCTGTGCCGTCTGATTATCTTGAGCAACTTCATTTTGTTGAACATCATCATGTTCACCAGCATTGCTTGGACCTGCTTCATCATCATTTGAAGTTTGTCGTGGTCTTCTTGAATACTCAGCTGGAAACCTTTCCTGCGATTCTTCATACTCTCTTAGAATATCCAACTCGTCAAAGAAATCTTCTTCTTCATCCTTTTCTTCTTCCATGTCAAACGAATTCCACAATTTATCATAATTAAAATGCCATGAGTCACCGGGATTCTGAGGCAGCATAGTATACCCCTGACACTCAACATGTTGTGCTTCGATGACCTGCTTCAAACTTGGAACAAAAACTCGTCTTTGTGGACTTGAGTAACCCACAAATATTCATTCGATACTCTTTGGACCAAATTTACCAAAAGGCTCTAGAACTATACAAGGAGACCCAAACGGTTCTAAAAACTTCAGGTTCGGTTTGCAGTTATTGATCAACTCAAAGCATGTCTTGTTGAATTTCTTGACAGTGAGAACCCGGTTGAGTGTATAGCATGCGGCGGAAACTGCTTCTGCCCAAAAAATTATCGGTAGCTTTGAATCAGCAAGCATTGCTCTGGCCGTTTCGATTAGCGTCTTGTTCTTTCTTTCAGCTACTCCATTCTGCTGCGGAGTGTAAGGCGCGCTAAATTCATGCAATATACCTCTTTCATCACAAAATTCTTCCATCTTGTTGTTCTTGAACTCAGTACCATTATCGCTTCTGATTCTTTTGATACGCCTTTGGTACAAATTTTCAATCTTTCTGAACAACGCCATCAAACTGTCAAACGTTTCATCTTTCGACTTCAAGAATGATACCCACGAAAATCTGGAATAATCATCAGTAACCACAAGACAGTAGAGATCCCATGTAATACTTTTGACGTTTACTGGACCAAACAGATCCATATGTAGTCTCTCTAAAGGTCTGGAAACTGAATTGACTTGCTTTTTAGGGTGTGACTTTTTCTTCTGCTTGCCTTTGATGCAACTAATGCACTCCCCTTCCAGATGAAAACCTTTGATATTAACACCCAGAACTAAATCATTGTGCACCAAGTGATTCATTTTTCTAAGATGTATATGCCCCATCTTTCGGTGCCACAACTTCGATTCTTTCTCTGTTGCTCTAGACACAAAACAATGAGCCTGACCCGTGGTTGTAGTAGCTACACTCATGTCCAACACGTACAGATCATTGACTCTTGGTGCCCTCATGATAATCCATTCTTCAGGGATAACAAATCCTGGCTTCAAGATCAAACATTCTTTGTCTGTGAAGTGAGTGGTATACATCCTGTCATAAATCTGCGAGATACTTAGCAAATTATTCTCCAACTCAGCAATGTAGTTAACTCTTTCAAACGTAACAATCCCATTGGATAACGTTCCTTCACCAACAATTCTACCACCTTGATTTCCTGCGAATCCCACATAACCACCATTGAAATTTCTAACATCATACAACAATGCAGTCTTCCCTGTCATATGTCGAGACGCTCCACTATCCATAATCCATCGTGAAATAGCTCTTGGAAGTTCCTGCACATATCACAATTTGATTTAAAAACACATTTCAATAAAGATGCCGATTCATGCTTCACAATTACCAACTAGGAAGCTCCGGCAAGTCCGAACTTTTTAGTGAGATTTTGATGCTACCCAAGCCTCTTTTGACTCAGGTAACTTGACTTTAATGTGAGTTTTAGCAGTGTAAAGTGGCGGAAAATTTTTATCATTCGTTTTCAAACTTTCCTCAGAACCAACCTCAACCTTTTTGTACAAGAAAATCTCATCTATCTTAAGTTGACCAGTTGGTTGATTTTTCTTTTGAATATTCTTTTTCTCTGTTGGAGTAGAAGATTGTTTCTCCAATTGTTCATAATAAATCAAAGGAACATTCATCTTTACCAGAGTGGTAGAAGACGATTGTTTTTCTTTCTCTGAAACCTTTGGTTTAGATGAACTTTCTTTCTTGTCAACCACTTTTGGCTTCCATGTTTGTTGAGATGATGCAACCCGTTTATAGAATTTGTCATTTTTAGTTACCACATTCTTAACAGGTTCAATTTTTACTTTTGTTTTCTCATTTTTCAAAACTTTCTCAACAACCATTGGAGCTTTGCCTTTTGCATCAACCTTCTTCTTTCGATTCTCAACAGCTTCAGTCTTAGGCTTGGATTTGGTGCAATTTCTTGCAATGTGACCAACTTTGTTGCATCTAAAACATGTACGAGTATCAACTACCCGACTTGTTCCTTCAGACTGAGGTTGTGAGACCCTCTTCTCAAAGAACTCTTCATTTGCTTTCGAAAAGATTTCATTTTCCTCATCAGAAAGTGAACTTGAACCGTTCACAAACACCTTCTTTTCAGCAAACCTTTTGTTTTGAACATTCTTTTTCTGATAATTCTTACCACCCTGATAACCACCCGACCAATTGTTTCGATTGTTGTTATAAAAACGCGGTGGAACTACAGGTTTCTTGTAGTAAGCTTTATCTTTCTCAAAATTCATTTGTCTTTTTGTTTGTTTTAAACTTTTTACTTCAGACAAATCGATTTCAACCATTTTGAACACATTTATCAATTTTGAAACATTTACATTCTCCAGAGGAAACTCAGAATCCGAATACAACTTATCAGATCCCGACATCTTGTACATGACAAGAGTAGGTTCATCATTTAAGTTGTTTTTGGACTTTTGTTTCGGAATGTATTTGTCCAAGAAACACTCTTCATCCTCAGCTGAATCACTATTCAAAACACTTTCAGCCATGCCTTTAACAATCTCAGTTTGAACACTATCATCAGATGATGATGAAGAAAATGTCACATCAATTGAATCAGGAAGTTTCACTTCATTTTCATCTTCAATATTAACCAACCCAGATTGCTTTTTTGAATAATTGTCTAGAACTGGTGGTGGAACTTGATGAAACCCGACCCCAGTTCCATCACAGTATACATCTTCACCTGCTTTGTTTTTCCCGATGGGTTTGGGAACAATGTGTTGCAAAACAAAGCTTGCAGAGCTGTAACTGTTCAATTTCAAATTGATACGCTCATTCTCAATCTTAGCTTCTTCAAACTGAAGCTTCAATTTAGCAATCTCATCCAATTGTTTGTTGATTAATTCTTCTTTAATCCTCAAAACACATTGCAATTGGCAATTTTCTTTGTATGTTTTACCGTTTCTATCATCATTATCTTTAACCGTGCTTTTAAGCTTCTCAAATTTTTCAGTAATCTGACGATTTTCAAGAACTAACCTCTCATTTTCTTTCCTAACCTTTTCTTGATCAATTTATCAGTTTCAATTTTGTTAGTTAAGTCTTTTAATCGTTTAGTTGACGCTTTCACCATTTTATCACGATCAAGGATTTGATCCTCAACACTTCTGATTCTAGCAGTCAGATCATCAATCTTCTTACCTTTGAGATAAGTGTTTGTACTACAAACTTTGCATTCTTTGATGCAATTTTTGCAGTCAACCTCACCACTGACTTTCTTACCTGACTCAGTTGTTGACGCGTTTGAACTGACCTGACTTTTAGACTCAAAGACGGATTTAGAGTCTACCTCAAGTGCGTTAGCAGCCAGCACCTTATCAGCCATCTTTCCCATGTTTTCAGCATTCAACTCTTGAGTCGTGTCAATGATTCCAGTATCAATCTTCTTTGATTTCTCTTCCTCTTTCTCTTTCTCTTCTTCCTCTTCTTCGCTTCCCCACCATTTCTTCTGCCAATAATCATCTTCTTCTTTAAACTCTTTGATTATGGTTTCCAAATCAAGAGTGTTATGATCAATAGCAATGTTTCCCTGGGGGTCAAGATAACATTCCCTGTCTGGATCCCATCTATTTGCTCTTTTTGCCTCAGAAAAGATACCAGCTATTCTGATCAATCTGTTCGTGGCCAAAAAATTTCTGTGACCATACTTCTGTTCTTCAGTTCTGTTGTCTTTCCAAGGAACAGGTTCAGATTTTGCCATGAATGCATATCCAACCGCATCCTCCTCAAGTAACAACTCACTCCAGTCGTAACCTTCATCGTCGTGAATTACAGCAAGAGCTCTTGACTTCTCTTTGTTCTCTTCAAGCTGCTTCAATCTTGGCGGCTCTGATTTATTCTGATGATAAATCGCTTTCTTGTAGTAATCTTCTCTGAACGGGATTTCAGATTCATCAGCATACGCATTTCGGCATTCACGCTTAAAGTGACCTTTCTGTTTGCACTTAAAGCATGTCACTTTAGACTTGTCAAACCCTAACTTGGTAGATGGTCCACCAATAGACTTTCTGCCAGTTATCTCCATGAAACGCTGTGCTCGACGAACTGCACTGGCCATACACCACCTTATGTCGATCAGTTTCATCTCCTCAGGATCTATCTGATCGTAATCTTCTTTCGTCAGGTTGGTGTTGCCTATCTTCCCTGCTACAAGACTTTCATAAGATTCTAGCACAGATGCTAAGAAAACCATCTGCTGCTTTGCTGACTCCTCGCAAAAGTTTTGAGCGTTCTTTAAGTCTACAGCGATGTTGCATTGAAATAGATTCTTTGCATCAGAATGATTTGCAGATGACGAAGATCCACTGTGAAATCCACTGCTTTGACTTTCCTAGTTTGATGTGTTAACATTTTCGGCAGAAAAAGCTGTCTTGGGAGATGTATTCTTTCGTCAGGTTGGTGTTGCCTGTCTTTCCTAGTTTGATGTGTTAACGAATGATTGACTTTGTGTGTCTTCTTTAATTCCAACTCGTGACTCTCTAGTCTCTCAATGAGCAAGTCTATTGTCAACACTTCTGGCGGCTTGATAGTATTCTTTAGCATCAACGCATAATATTGCCAATCCATCTCATCTGGCAACGAATCAAACAATTTGTCAACTAGCTCATCCTGAGTATAGGAAATTCCATGTCTTGCCAGTTCCAGCTTCAGGTGCCCAAACCTCTCAATCATTTTACAAACGGATTCATTCTTTAAACACCCAAACAAATCAAACTCTTTTCTAAGTAGTTTCTTTTTGTTCTTCACTATTTCTGTACTTCCTAAACATTTGGTTTCTAACTTTTTCCAGAGATCTTTAGAACTGCTGTACTCGATCAAAGATATTATATCTTCTCGAACAGACTGAAATAGCAGTGCAACGCATTTTTGCTCAGCGACAAATGCCTCTATTTCTTCAGGTGATGTTAAGCTTTCGCCACTTTTGCCTCCATCATTGTAACCATTTTTTAGACTCTTCTAGCTGGGAAAAGCAAAGGCTCTCAACCAATCTTCAAACTTCTTGGCCCACCGACTGTATTCTTCGATAGCCATCAAATTCGGGGGTTTGTTATAGGTTCCAAAAGCACTTTCAACCTCCAAGGCATCCGATAACTTTTTCTTTGTGTTTGGCGTGTTCTCATTGGTGTTGTTTGAAGAAGTATCGTCTCCAGAATTTCCAGCAAACGCATACATGTCGCTAAATGGGTTCATGAATAGATCATCCATCTTGCACGTACCTGAAAAAATCAGCAAACACTTAGAAAAATTTTAAGTTTTTGAAAAACAGAAATTTCAAGCGAAATCACTTGAAGTGAAATCTTTTCAAGCGAAATCAATCTCTTGAGCGAAATAAGAAACAATGTTTCAAGCCGAATAGTCCTGTTCTGATTTTGAGCGGAATCAGAAATTAACTTTTGAGCGGAATCTGAATTTTATATTTCGAGCTGAATCAGAATTTTATCTTTTCGAGCTGAATCAGAATTTTATCTTTTCGAGCTGAATTAAAATTTTATCTTTTCGAGCTGAATTAAAATTTTATCTTTTCGAGCTGAATTAAAATTTTATCTTTCGAGCTGAATTAAAATTTTATCTTTCGAGCTGAATCAAAATTTATCTTTTCGAGCGGAATCAACTTAATCTGATTTCGCCTGAAAATTCAAAAGTATTTCGAGCGGAATCAGACTTTTGAGCGAAATCAGATTAAATCTCAAGCTGAATCTGCGAATAACCTTCGAGCGAAATCAAGTGTTTAAGTCATTTTTACCATTTTTAATCCGAGTTTTAATCTGATTCTTAATAGGCTTTGTTAAAACTATGTTTTACACAACATATGTAAAAATCAGGCCATTTCAACCGTTGGAACTAGTTCAAATCAGAAAAGTATGAGAAGAAGTGAGTAGAAATGAGAAAATCTGGTAGAATCAAGCTGCTATGGTATGAACTCCTCGTCCTGAGCTCTAATACCACTTGTTGGACCGTGTGCGTGACCCTAAATAGTCAGTTAAGGCAGTTCATCATTGATTACTAAGGCGGAATCAAAGTAAGCAATGTCACAACAACTTGTTTCCTCTTAATCTCTTTTCTATTGCTGAAATCAAAGCTTTTTACAATGTATTCTGACAAAATTTCGACAGCACCTCCTCTCTGATTTCGATCTAACTGTTACAAATGAAATCAGCTATCACCTATTTATAGAGCCCTTGATTCCACTCCAAATGGTTCAAGTGGAACCCCTATGAAGTCTCGAGCCGAATCACAAACTTGTCATTTGGAGCAGAATCACAAACTTAGTCATTTGGAGCTGAATCACCATCTTGTCATTTGGAGCTGAATCACCCAGTACCATCTGGAGTGGAATCACCTAATTTCCTGATTTAGCTTGAAATGACACAAATGTCATTTCGAGCGAAATCACAACATTAAGTCACATTTTCAATTCTAAACTCCAATCAAACCTATCTAGACCTAAGACTCAACTAAGACGTAGTTAACAGACATTCAGTGCACCAACAATAATTGTTATTTATTTGATACTAATAAATTATATATATTAATTATCAGATGGAAAACGCTAATAATGAACCAGTAAACGAGGTTAATCAATCTGAGCAACATCCGGAGGATCAATTTATGACTAGGCAGGATATAGAAAATATTGTTGCTCAAGGAATAGCCAATGCTATTCCAGCAATACTTGTTGCTGCCCAGAAAACCGTTGAACCTCAACAAATCATTCCTAGCAAACGTATTTCTGAAGATAACTTCAGTAATAGTGTAAACGGAGGCGGTAATAATCACAATGATAATTCACGGCAGGCTCCGCTCTCCAAGAAAATGAAAGCTGCAACGCCTGGTTGCACTTACAAAGAATTTCTTGCTTGTAAACCCAATGAATTTGCAGGCAATGAAGGAGCTACTGCGGCACTGCGTTGGTTAGAGAAAACCGAGGCAGTAATTACAATAAGTAAATGTGCCAAAGACGATAAGGTCATGTTGTAAGGACTCTCAAAATTATCCTAAAAAAATACCCGTAAGTATAAACCCGGACCCCTGAAACCTTACCCTACATAAAAAAATCAAGAAAAAAACCAAACTTATAGGTTTCAGGCGGGCCACATAAGAGATAAGCTTATCTTACTCGGGCTGCGTCAATGTTAGGTTGACCGGATAAGTGTTCCGGATCCACGTAGCAACCACCTGGCTAATCTACTCGTGACTGGTCACGCCTACTCGTAGACTGGGCGGCTAGGCGGGCCGCGTAAGAGTAAGCCGAAGGCTTACGCGGGCCGCGTGAGACCTTAATTTTACCTATAAATAGCTTGCATCAGGGACTTTCATTCTGTGTCGAAACAAAGTTTCAAAAACGAAGTTATAATACTCTGAAGTCGAAAATTCACATATAATAGCGAGGCACTGCTCCGATACCCGGTATTAACTCGATCGCTGCTACGATTCAATGTCCGATCGATTAAACTATCCAATGGATGTTTAAGTGCTGCCCACATTAGGGTTTATGCTTTGTCATTCGTTGTTAATTCAATGGATGTTTAAGTATCGCACTTTGTCATTCGTTGTGAAGGTTTTAATCTCGTGAGTTATCGTAAATGCTGTATTAGTTACTAACCGAGTTCGTGTGCATGTTATTAATTTAGGTTAAAAGGCTAATCAGTAGGCTAGGCTCTGCTCAAATTAAATCTGCAATGTGAGTCATTCTCTTTTTATCAAATTTGATTTCAAAAGCATGTTTATTTTCAAAGTTATAATTACAGGGATTAAGTCTTTGTAGTCACCATATTACAGCCGGTATGTGGGGTTTTGTATACATTACTTGATAATCTTCACCATTGGGGCAGCCAAGGGGTGATATGACCATAGTCACAGACACCATTGGACAACGCGAGGGCCAATGGGTCGAGTGACAAAATACCGTGGGTAGTTGGTTTGATATCAGAAACATTGTAATTGCTCTTAAAACTGTAAATTATAACAAACGAGTCGTTTTAGAAAAATGAATGATTCACCAGTATTTCCCGCTGACAAAACCTTTTTCAAACATGTTTCAGGTGATCTGTTGTGATCCAGGAAAAGTGCCATGAAGCACTACAAGCTTAAGGAAGTGGCTCAATATAAAATAAAGAAACATGTTTTGTAAAATAAAGATTTCTCAGAGAAATCATATGATTGTAAACTACCGGGTTTTATCCCAAATTGTGAAATAAAATAATCGGGAAATATTTCAGTTTTAAAAAGATCCTGAAGAAAACTTCCGCTGTTAATTAAATACCACGGGATTTCTGTCTCGCGGCTCCTGAAACGGGTCAAACCGGGTCGGGGGCCGTGACAGAAAAAGGTGGTATCAGAGCCACTGATTTAAGCCAATTAAGTATTTAGAAAATACTTAATTTTTCTACTTGTCATTTTGTGATTATGTGTTTTCTTATTTGAATATTTGTGTGCCGTATGGGTAAACAAAAGCTGTCAAATATCTATCTTAAATTAGATAGGTCATCCAACGAGAAGGGAAGTTCATCCCAAACCAAATCCTCAAATCAGTCTGTAATTCCTGAAGGAGGAATATTTGTGCGAAAGGCACAATATGAGGAACCACTTTCTCCTAATAAAAGAAGTTTGATTTTTAAGAAAAGTCAGGAGAAAATAAAGAAATTCCGAGAAAAGAAGATTAAAAAGGAAACCCAGGAATTAACCAGTAAATCACCTTAGGAGGACAAGTTAGATGAAAAATGGGCAGATCTTTATATGCTAGCCACCGTAGTAGTTAATACAAATCTTTAAAATAATCTGACTCAAGTTTTAGCAACCTTATTAATTACAAGCTAAAAACCTTATCCAGTAAATAAATAAATTTATAATAAATTCTAGTGTGTTTTAAAAATTCAATTGTTTTGTAATACCCGGTATGAAATAATATTTAAAGGTTATCTATAAAATTTTGTTATAAAATTTAATTAGTATTTGTGTGTATTTTGCTAAACAGCATGAATGACTTGTCTGACGCCCTTCAGAATTTAAATCTCTATCCGGTAAAAATAGAGGTTTCCAGAGATTTCAATAGGTATATACCAGATATAGAAGAACCTATTGAATTTAATGCTCCACCTCCGGAGAAACCCAAGCCCAAGAAAAGGAGAAGATTCGTGGGATGGAGGCGTGTGCGTAGGAGGAAACCCGCCACTAGAAAGATTCCCAAAATAGAAAATCCCTTAGACAAAGGGAAGGGAATTGAAGTCGGGGAAGAATCTAGGCAGATGGGAATACAGTTTGAAGAATATTCAAAGCAAATAGAAATAGAGATTGGAGGAGGTTCTAGACAAACCCAAGTAGAAATTGGAGAAAGCTCTAAACAAACTCAGGAAATGACATTGCAGGAGGAGCTAGATTTTATATTGGCAAGCTGTGATACTATTAAGCCTGTCAATAAAAATGCTTTTACTCATCCTATTGAAACTCAACTTCCAATAAATTTGGAACCAGCAATCCCAGAACCTATAATCCACACCCAACCTTTAGGAATGGACGAGTGGTGGACGAATGATTGGCAGTTCCAAAACCTGCTCAACAATCCTTATTCCTTTCTCCCACAGTTTGACCCAGAACCTATACCTAATCCACCTATGAGCAATGAGAATTTAGCTGAACTCCGCCACTTTGGCGAGGAGTTAATGGATGCAGGAAATAGGATCAGGGAAGTAGGAGAACATATCTCCTGGAAATACGATGAGAGGGAACGCCGTTATTAAAATATCAGCTGACGAAGGATATGGGGTTTATGAGACTGTGGTTGTATAATAGCAATAATATAATCTTGTGAAATAACCTAAAAATAAAACTTTGTAAGATAATGGTGTGTATTGATGCATACTATTAACTATAAAAAAATGGAAATCGAGAAATCGATAGTTTTGGCTATATATGTGTATTTGAAATTTGTATGATTGTTTTGTGTATAATTAATATTTAATCGATACTAATAAATTATATATATTATCAGATGGAAAACGCTAATAACGAACCAGTTAATGAGGTTAATCAATCTGAGCAACATCCGGAGGATCAATTTCTAAATAGGCAAGATATAGAAAATATCGTTGCTCAAGGAATAGCCAATGCTATTCCAGCAATAGTTGCTGCTGTTAGAAATCCAATCGAACCTCAACAAATCATTCCTAGCAAACGTATTTCAGAAGATAACTTCAGTAATAGCGTAAATGGAGGCGGTAATCATACTAATCACGATAATAATCCACGGCAGGCTCCGCTCCCTAAGAAAATGAAAGCTGCAACGCCTGGTTGCACTTACAAAGAATTTCTTGCTTGTAGACCCGCTGAGTTTGCAGGCAATGAAGGAGCGACTGCGACACTGCGTTGGTTAGAGAAGACCGAGGCAGTGATTACAATAAGTAAATGTGCCAAGGACGATCAGGTCATGTACGCGTCAAATCTTTTTAAAGAAGGGGCGCTAGAATGGTGGAACACGGTGCTACAAGAAAAAGGAAGAATGATGGTGTATGCTATGAATTGGGAAGAATTTAAGAGTCTTGTAGAAAGAAAATTCTGTCCCGAATATGAAAAAGATCAAATGTCAAATAAGTTCTTAAATCATCGAATGATGGGTGTAGATTGTCGTGGTTATACTTCGACATTCTTTGAATATGCTAGAGTGGTACCAACATTGGCTTCGCCAGAACCGGTACTCATTTCTCGCTATATTTGGGGATTGATTGGCGAAATCCGCAATATCGTTAAAGCTGCGAGACCTCATACTATTGACGATGCAGTGGAATTAGCCAACACCCTAACAGATGAACTGGTGCACACAAGAGATGATAACAGGAAAAAGGAACTGGCTCAGAAAATTACCCAAGGAGTTCGTATGGGTAATAGTAATAACTTCAATAGAAGAGGAACAGGGCAATTTTCAAATCCGCCTTACTGCAAGAATTGCAAAAGGAAACATTTTGGAAAATGTAATATAACCTGCAATTTTTGCAAAGTTGTCGGACATCGGGAAGAAAATTGCAGGAAGAAATCCACAATTTGTTACAATTGTGGAGAAACAGGACATTTCAAAACAGAATGTCCTAAATTGGTCAAACCAGCAGACAACAAACCAAGATAGCTGCCGGAGATACCAAGAAGAATGTTCGAGCCTTTCAGTTAACAACTCAGGAGGCCGAGCTAATCCCAGATGTGATAGCTGGTACGTTCTTAGTTCACAACATTTATGCAAAAGTATTATTTGACTCTGGTGCAAACCAAAGTTTTATTAATACTTCATTCTGCCAAGCTCTTAACTTACCCTTAACCAAACTTAGGCAGATTTTTACAGTCGAAACGACAGACGTAAATTCTGTTAGCATAGATAAAGTTTTACAAAAGGAAAATATAGAACTCTCAGGTCATAAATTCTTTGCAAACCTATTACCTATGAAATTAGCCGAATTTGATGTTGTGTTAGGAATGGATTGGTTAGTAGCCAACTATGCTCGAATTCTTTGTGATCAAAATTCCATAGAAATTCAAGCACCCACCGGAGAAGTAATTATGATTACAGGGGATAAACCACGTAAGCCCATGAAGTTCATATCAGTAATGAAAGTTGCTAGTTATGAATTAAAGCAAGGAATAGTATATATGATTTCAGTAATCATTAGTACTAAGGGTAAAGGACTTAAGGAGATTCCTGTAGTCTCAGAATACCCAGAGGTATTTCCAGAAGAGTTACCAGGATTACCACCAGATAGGGAGGTAGAATTTAGAATTCATTTAATTCTCGGAACTATACCGATAGCCAAGGCACCTTATCGGTTAGCTCCCACAGAAATGTTAGAACTGAAAAAGCAATTAGATGAATTACTAAGTAAAGGTTTCATACAACCGAGTTCATCCCCTTGGGGAGCACCAGTGTTGTTTGTTAAAAAAAGGATGGTTCAATGAGAATGTGTATTGATTATAGAGAATTGAATAAGGTTACAATTAAGAATCGATATCGATTACCTAGGATTGATGATCTTTTCGATCAACTTCAAGGAGCTAGATATTTTTCTAAGATTGACTTACGCTCCGGATATCATCAGTTGAAGGTACAAGAAGAAGACATACCTAAGACTGCTTTCAGAACTAGGTATGGTCATTACGAGTTTACAGTCATGCCCTTCGGATTAACGAATGCACCTGCAGCATTCATGGACATGATGAATAGAATCTGTAAACCGTATTTGGATAAATTTGTAATTGTTTTTATCGACGATATACTTATTTATTCCAAAAGTCAGAACGAACATTGTCAGCACTTGCATGCACTTTTAACTTTGTTAAGAAAAGAAAAGTTGTACGCCAAATTCTCGAAATGTGAATTTTGGTTGCAAGAAGTGCAATTCTTAGGACACATGGTGAATCACGAAGGTATTCATGTAGATCCTGCTAAGATAGAAGCAATTACCAAATGGAAGGTTCCGCAATCTGCAATGGAAATTAGAAGTTTTATTGGTTTAGCTGGATATTATAGACGGTTTATTAAGGATTTTTCCAAAATAGCTGTACCATTAACTAAGCTAACCTGTAAAGCAGTTAAGTTTGAATGGGGACCTAAACAAGCAGAAGCCTTTAGAATCTTGAAACAGAAATTAACCGATGCTCCAATCTTAGCCTTACCAGAAGGAACTGAAGATTTTGAAGTATATTGTGATGCTTCAAACTAAGATTTGGATGTGTGCTAATGCAACGCAAAAAGGTAATTGCGTATGCTTCAAGGCAATTGAAAAAGCACGAGGAGAACTATACGACTCATGATTTAGAATTAGGAGCCGTAATTTTTGCCCTAAAGATCTGGAGACATTATCTGTACGGAAGTAAGTTTACTGTCTATACAGATCACAAAAGTTTAAGATATATATTTGGGAAAAAATAATTAAACATGAGGCAAAGGAGATGGATGGAAATCCTCAGTGACTACGACTGTGATATTCAATATCATGAACGAAAGGCAAATGTAGTTGCTGATGCCTTAAGTCGTAAGTACCATGAAAAACAACGAAGAGTTCGTGCTCTCAGATTAAATCTACAGTTAGATTTAATGGAACAAATAAAGAATGTTCAGGAAACAACAATCAAGAATGATGCTAAAGGAATGAAAGGACGAATAAAAGAATTAGAGCAAGGAGTTGATGGAATTTGGAGATTCCAAAAAATCAGAATTTGGGTACCTAAGCAAGGAGAATTAAGACATAAGATTTTAGAAGAAGCCCATAAATCCAGGTATACCATGCACCCTGGAAACAATAAAATGTACCAAGATTTAAGAAATAAGTTTTGGTGGATAGGAATGAAGAAGGATATAGCTAGATATGTTTCTAAGTGTCTTACTTGTTCACAAGTTAAGGCAGAACATCAAAAACCTTCAGGTCTACTACAACAATTAGAAATGCCTGTATGGAAATGGGAACTCATAACAATGGATTTTGTTACTAAGTTACCCAAAACCAGAAAAGGTAATGATGCGATTTGGGTAATTGTGGATCGATTAACCAAATCTGCTCACTTTCTACCAATGAAAGAAACCTTTAGCATGGAAAGGTTAGCAAAGTTGTATGTAGATGAAGTCGTATCTCTACATGGAGTTCCACTCTCTATTGTTTCTGATAGGGATAGTCGTTTCACTTCTCACTTCTGGACGAGTTTCCAGCAAGCAATGGGGACTCGATTAAATCTGAGTACTGCATATCATCCACAAACAGAAGGGCAAAGTGAAAGGACGATACAAACTCTAGAAGACATGCTCAGAGCATGTGTGATAGATTTTGGTGGAAACTGGGACGATCATTTACCTTTAATTGAATTCTCCTATAACAATAGTTATCATTCAAGTATTGAAACTGCCCCATTCGAGGCACTGTATGGAAGAAAGTGCAGAACTCCAGTTTGTTGGGCAGAAATAGGAGAAAGTCAATTGTCAGGTCCTGAAATAGTGCAAGAGACGACCGACAAAATTTCTCAAATCAAGGAAAGACTGAAGAGGGCTAGAGATCGTCAGAAGAGTTATGCAGACAATAGATGAAAATCGTTGGAATTTCAAGTAGGAGACAAAGTATTATTGAAAGTTTCTCCTTGGAAAGGAGTAGTTCGATTCGGTAAGAAAGGAAAGCTAAGTCCAAGATACGTAGGACCATTTTCAATAATTCAACGTATAGGACCAGTTGCTTATCGCTTACAACTACCGGAAGAACTAGCTGGAGTACATGATGTATTTCATATATCCAACCTCAAGAAATGCCTATCAGACGAATCTTTGGTAGTACCTCTTCAAGATATAGAGATAAACGAGAAGTTGAAATTTATTGAAAAACCTCTTCAGATAGAAGACCGAAAGGTGAAGTTCCATAAACACAAACGGTTAGTACTTGTCAAGGTCAAGTGGGATTCAAAGAGAGGACCTGAATACACTTGGGAGCTGGAATCAGAGATGAAGCGAAAGCATCCTCGCTTGTTCCAATGAATCTCGAGGATGAGATTTTAAATAAGGTGGGGAGGATGTAAGGACTCTCAAAATTATCCTAAAAAAATACCCGTAAGTATAAACCCAGACCCCTGAAACATTACCCTACATTAAAAAAAATCAAGAAAAAAACCAAACTTATAGGTTTCAGGCGGGCCACATAAGAGATAAGCTTATCTTACTCGGGCTGCGTCAATGTTAGGTTGACCGGATAAGTGTTCCGGATCCACGTAGCAACCACCTGGCTAATCTACTCGTAACTGGTCAAGCCTACTCGTAGACTGGGCGGCTAGGCGGGCCGCGTAAGAGTAAGCCGAAGGCTTACGCGGGCCGCGTGAGACCTTAATTTTACCTATAAATAGCTTGCATCAGGGACTTTCATTCTGTGTCGAAACAAAGTTTCAAAAATGAAGTTATAATACTCTGAAGTCGAAAATTCACATATAATAGCGAGGCACTGCTCCGATACCCGGTATTAACTCGATCGCTGCTACGATTCAATGTCCGATCGATTAAACTATCCAATGGATGTTTAAGTGCTGCCCACATTAGGGTTTATGCTTTGTCATTCGTTGTTAATTCAATGGATATTTAAGTATCGCACTTTGTCATTCGTTGTGAAGGTTTTAATCTCGTGAGTTATCGTAAATGCTGTATTAGTTACTAACCGAGTTCGTGTGCATGTTATTAATTTAGGTTAAAAGGCTAATCAGTAGGCTAGGCTCTGCTCAAATTAAATCTGCAATGTGAGTCATTCTCTTTTTATCAAATTTGATTTCAAAAGCATGTTTATTTTCAAAGTTATAATTACAGGGATTAAGTCTTTGTAGTCACCATATTACAGCCGGTATGTGGGGTTTTGTATACATTACTTGATAATCTTCACCATTGGGGCAGCCAAGGGGTGATATGACCATAGTCACAGACACCATTGGACAACGGGAGGGCCAATGGGTCGAGTGACAAAATACCGTGGGTAGTTGGTTTGATATCAGAAACATTGTAATTGCTCTTAATACTGTAAATTATAACAAACGAGTCATTTTAGTAAAATGAATGATTCACCAGTATTTCCCGCTGACAAAACCTTTTTCAAACATGTTTCAGGTGATCTGTTGTGATCCAGGAAAAGTGTCATGAAGCACTACAAGCTTAAGGAAGTGGCTCAATATAAAATAAAGAAACATGTTTTGTAAAATAAAGATTTCTCAGAGAAATCATATGATTGTAAACTACCGGGTTTTATCCCAAATTGTGAAATAAAATAATCGGGAAATATTTCAGTTTTAAAAAGATCCTGAAGAAAACTTCCGCTGTTAATTAAATACCACGGGATTTCTGTCTCGCGGCTCCTGAAACGGGTCAAACCGGGTCGGGGGCCGTGACACATGTACACGTCAAATCTGTTTAAAGAAGGGGCGCTAGAATGGTGGAATACAATACTTCATGCCAAAGGAAGAACTGTGGCTTATGCCATGAACTGGGAAGAATTTAAGAATCTTGTAGAAAGAAAATTCTGTCCCGAATATGAAAAAGATCAAATGGCAAATAAATTGCTAAACCATCGAATGACGAGTGTAGACTGTCGAGGATATACTTCGACATTCTTCGAATATGCTAGAGTGGTACCAACGTTGGCTTCGCCAGAGCCGGTACTCATTTCTCGCTATATTTGGGGATTAATTAGCGTAATCCGTAATATTGTTAAAGCTGCGAGACCTCGGACTATTGACGATGCGATCGAATTAGCTAACACCCTAACTGACGAATTGGTACGCACAAGAGATGAAAACAAGAAAAAGGAATTGGCTCAGAAAACTACCCAAGGATTTCGTACGGGTAATAACAACAGTTTCAAGAAAAGAGTAACAGGGCAATCCTCAACTCCACCATTCTGCAGGAATTGCAGAAAGAAACATTATGGAAGATGTAATATAACCTGCAACTTTTGCAAAGCTGTAGGACATCGTGAAGAAAACTGCAGAAAGAAAACCATAATCTGCTTTAACTGTGGAGAAGCGGGGCATTTTAAAACAGAATGTCCTAAATTGGTCAAACCATCAGACAACAAAGCCAAGACGGCCGATGCAGTTACTAAAAAGAATGTCAGAGCATTCCAGCTAACCACTCAAGAAGAAGAACTCATTCCAGATGTGATAGCTGGTACGTTCTTAGTTCACAACGTGTAAGCAAAAGTATTATTTGACTCTGGTGCAAACCAGAGTTTTATCAATACTTCATTCTGCCAAGCTCTTAAATTACCTTTGACCAACCTTAGGCAAATTTTTACAGTCGAAACGGCAGATGGGAATTCAGTTAACATAGATAAGGTTTTGCAAAAAAGAAAATATAGAACTTTTAGGATATAAATTTCATGCAAACCTATTACCAATGAATTTAGCTGGGTTTTATGTTGTGTTAGGAATGGATTGGTTAGTAGCCAACCATGCTCGAATCCTTTGTGATAAGAATTCCATAGAAATTTGTGCACCTACCGGAGAAATAATTATGGTTACAGGGGACAGGCCACGAAAACCCATGAAGTTCATTTCAGTAATGAAAGTTGCTAGTTATGAACGAAAACAAGGAATAGTGTATATGATTTCGGTAGTCATTAGCACTAAGAATAAAGAACTTAAAGAAATTCCTATAGTCTCAGAATACCCAGATGTATTCCCAGAAGAACTCCCGGGATTACCACCAGATTGGGAAGTAGAATTTAGAATTCATCTAATTTCATAAACTACACCGATAGCCAAGGCACCTTTTCGGTTAGCACCCACAGAAATGTTAGAACTGAAAAAGCAATTAGATGAATTACTAAGTAAAGGTTTCATACAACCTAGTTCATCCCCGTGGGGAGCACCAGTATTGTTTGTAAAGAAAAAGGATGGTTCGATGAGAATGTGTATTGATTATAGAGAATTGAATAAGATTACAATTAAGAATCGATACCCGTTACCAAGGATTGATGATATATTCGATCAACTTCAAGGAGCTAGATATTTTTCTAAGATCGATTTACATTCCGGATATCATCAATTGAAGGTACAAGAAGAACACATACCTAAAACTGCTTTCAGAACTAGGTATGGTCATTACGAGTTTACAGTCATGCCATTCGGATTAACGAATGCACCTGCCGCATTCATGGACATGATGAATAGGATCTGTAAACCATACTTGGATAAATTTGTAATTGTTTTTATCGACGATATACTTATTTATTCCAAAAATCAGGACGAAAATTGTCAGCACTTGCATGCACTCTTAACTTTGTTAAGAAAAGAAAAGCTATACGCCAAATTCTCAAAGTGTGAATTTTGGCTACAAGAAGTGGAATTCCTAGGTCACATGGTGAATCACGAAGGCATTCATGTAGACCCTGCTAAGATAGAGGCAATTACCAAATGGAAGGTTCCGCAATCCGCAATGGAAATTAGAAGTTTTATAGGTTTAGCTGGATACTATAGAAGGTTTATTAAGGATTTTTCCAAAATAGCTGTACCCTTAACTAAGCTAACCTGTAAAGCAGTTAAGTTTGAATGGGGACCTAAACAAGAAGAAGCCTTTAGGATCTTAAAGCAGAAATTAACAAATGCTCCAATCCTAGCCTTACCAGAAGGAACTGAAGATTTTGAAGTTTACTGTGATGCTTCAAAGATAGGATTAGGATGTGTGCTTATGCAACGCAAGAAGGTAATTGCGTATGCATCAAGGAAATTGAAAAAGCACGAAGAGAACTATACGACTCATGATTTAGAATTTGGAGCTATAATTTTTGCCCTTAAAATTTGGAGACATTATCTGTATGGAAGTAAGTTTACTGTCTATACGAATCACAAAAGTTTAAGATATATATTTGGGCAAAAAGAATTAAACATGAGGCAAAGAAGATGGATGGAAATCCTAAATGATTACGACTGTGATATTCAGTATCGCGAAGGAAAGGCAAATATAGTTGCAGATGCCTTAAGTCGTAAATATCATGAAAAGCAAAAGCGAGTTCGTGCTCTCAGATTAAATCTAAAATTAGATTTAATGGAACAATTGAAGAATGTTCAAGCTACAGCAATCAAGGAAGATGCTGAAGGAATGAAAGGACGAATAATAGAATTAGAGCAAGGAGCTGATGGAATTTGGAGATTCCATAAGAAAAGGATTTGGGTACCTAAGCGAGGAGATTTAAGGCGTAAGATCCTAGAAGAAGCTCATAAATCTAGGTATACCATGCACCCTGGAAACAATAAAATGTACCAAGATTTAAGAAATAACTTTTGGTGGATAGGAATGAAAAAGGATATAGCTCGATATGTTTCTAAGTGTCTTACTTGTTCACAAGTTAAGGCAGAACACCTGAAACCTTCAGGTCTACTACAACAACTAGAGATGCATGTATGGAAATGGGAACTCATAACAATGGATTTTGTTACTAAGTTACCCAAAACCAGAAAAGGAAATGATGCGATTTGGGTAATTGTGGATCGATTAACCAAATCAGCTCACTTTCTACCTTTGAAAGAAACCTTTAGCATGGAGAAGTTGGCAAAGATATATGTAGATGAAGTAGTATCCTTACATGGAGTTCCACTCTTCATTGTTTCGGATAGGGATAGTCGTTTCACTTCCCATTTCTGGACTAGTTTCCAAGAAGCAATGGGAACACGATTAAATTTAAGCACTGCATATCATCCTCAGACAGACGGACAAAGTGAAAGGACAATCCAAACTCTGGAAGACATGCTTAGAGCATGTGTGATAGATTTTGGTGGAAATTGGGACGATCACTTACCTTTGATTGAATTCTCCTATAACAATAGTTATCATTCAAGCATCGAAACTGCCCCATTCGAAGCACTGTATGGACGAAAGTGTAGAACTCCAGTTTGTTGGGCAGAAATAGGAGAAAGTCAATTGTCAGGTCCTGAAATAGTGCAAGAAACTACCGACAAGATTACTCAAATCAAGGAAAGACTGAAGACGGCTCAAGATCGTCAAAAGAGTTATGCCGATAATCGACGCAAGCCACTGGAATTTCAAGTCGGAGATAAAGTACTTTTAAAAGTTTCTCCTTGGAAAGGAGTAGTTCAATTCGGTAAGAAAGGAAAGCTGAGTCCAAGGTACGTAGGACCATTTTCAATGATCCAACGTATAGGACCAGTTGCTTATCGTTTACAATTACCAGAAGAGTTAGCTGGAGTACATGATGTATTTCATTTATCCAACCTCAAGAAATGCCTATCAGACGAATCTTTGGTAGTACCTCTCCAAGATACAAAGGTAAACGAAAAGTTAAAATTTGTTGAGAAACCTCTTCAAATAGAAGACAGAAAGGTGAAGTTTCTCAAACACAAACGGTTAGTACTTGTTAAGGTCAAGTGGGATTCAAAGAGAGGACCTGAATACACTTGGGAGCTGGAATCAGAGATGAAGCGAAAGTATCCTCACTTATTTCAATGAATCTCGAGGACGAGATTTTAAATAAGGTGGGGAGAATGTAAGGACTCTCAAAATTGTCCTAAAAATACCTGTAATTATAAACCCGGACCCCTGAAACCCTAAACCATATAAAAAAAATCAAGAAAAATAAATTTCTGGGTTCCAGGCGGGCCGCGTAACAGACAACACATGTCTTACGCGGGCCGCGTCAAGACTCGTTGACCGGATAAGCATTCCGGATCCACGTGGTGTCCAGCTGGCTAACCTACTCGTGACTGGTCAAAGCTACTCGTAGACTGGGCGGCCACGCGGGCCGCGTAAGTGTTAACCTTAGGTTTACGCGGGCCGCGTGAAGCCCTAACTTTAGCTATAAATAGCTTGTTGCATGCACAGTCTGTTGGTGTCGATCAAAACTTTCAAAAACGAAATCTTGTTACTCTAAAGTCGAAATTACTTTCAATTATATTAGCGAGGCGCTGCTCCGATACCGGGTATTAACTCGATCGCTGCTACGATTCAATGTCCGATCGATTAAACTATCCAGTGAATGTTTAAGTGCTGCCCACATTAGGGTTTATGCTTTGTCATTCGTCGTTAATTCGATGGATGTTTAAGTATCGCACTTTGTCATTCGTTGTGAAGGTTTAATCTCGTGAGTTATCGTAAATGATGTATTAGTTACTAACCGAGTTCGTGTGCATGTTATTAAATCTAGGTTAAAAGGCTAATCAGTAGGCTAAGCTCTGCTCATATAAATCTGCAATGTGAGTCATTCTCTTTTTATCAAATTTATTTACAAAAGCATGTTATTTTCAAAGTTATAATTACAGTGATTAAGTTTTTGTAATCACCAAATTACAGCCGGTATGTGGGGTTTTGTATACATTACTTGATAATCTTCACCATTGGACAACGGGGTAGCCAATGGGTGATATGACCATAGTCACAGAAACGAGTCGAGTGACAAATACCGTGGGTAGTTGGTTGATATCTGGAAACATTGTAATCTCTCTTAATACTGTAAATTATAACAAACGTGTCATTTTAATAAATAGAATGATTCACCAGTATTTCCCGCTGACAAAACCTTTTTCAAACATGTTTCAGGTGATCTGTTGTGATCCAGGAAAAGTGCCATGAAGCACTACCAGCTTAAGGAAGTGGCTCAATATAAAATAAAGAAACATGTTTTGTAAAATAAAGATTTCTCAGTGAAATCAAAGGATTGTAAATTTCTGGGATTTTGTCCCGAATTGTGAAATAAAATAATCGGGAAATTACAGTTTTAAAAAGATCCTGGTAAAATATTCCGCTGTTAAATAAATACCACGGGATTTTCTGTCTCGCGGCTCCTGAAACGGGTCAAACCGGGACGGGGGTCGTGACAAATGGTGTGTGATTTTTGTTTTGGCGTTTTTATTTTCATGAGATGGCATTTTGTTTGGAGTAGTCAAAAGACGTTTTTACCCTTAATGAAGCGCGTCAACGTAATAAAATTGATGTTATTTACGAAAACGCCACCGCGCCAATCTAGTCCATAGATTGTTTTGATCGGACGATCCATAAGCGTTCTCACACTTTCCACCGTTTTCTCTAAATCCCGACCGTATATATATATAGGATTAGGTTCAAGAGTGAACTTTAGTGTATTTGCGAACTGAGCGAACTAATCCTAGCCATACAAGTGTGTAAATCAATTGCCATGATTTGATGATGAAATACACTAGTGTATTTTACGATTTTATGATGAAATCTTAGCCATACATGTGTGTAAATCATTGGCCAGGATTTGTTCACTAAGTTCGCAAATACACTAGTGTTCACTCTAGAACCCCACCCTATATATATATATATAGTGGAGGGTTCAAATGAGAAGAATTTTTTTGTAAGAAGAAAAAAGAAGAAGTTTCAACCAATAAGAATACTTCATTTTACTTCATTTAATATTTGCATTTAATTTTAATATAAGGGTATATTGGTAAACTTACATAAATCATTAATTTGTATTTTTCCCCTTTAATAACTAACTAAATTAAATTTGTAACTTCTTTTCAAAATATAAACTTTTTCTAAATTAAAAAAAAAAACATAATATAGAGTGTAGAATAAATTAATAGTTGTGTAGGATAAATTACGAGTTGTGTAGGATATATTCGAGGTGTGTAGGATAAATTTTGACTGTGTAGGATAAAATTCTATAATGTGTAGGGTATATGTAGGAAAATTTTGATGTGTAGGTTTTGTAGATTATATGTAGGATAATTAATGATTTGTTGACTAATTAATTAAAGAGAGAAAAATTAATGATATGAGTTATAAATGAAATAGTATTTTACTAATATGCCCTTTCTTCTTTTTGTTCTCACATTAAATTTCTTCTCAAATGAACCTTCCCCTATATATATATATAGGCTATGGTTCAATTAAGAATCACCACGAGTTGTGAGAACCGTAAGAACTCTTACTTTCCGTGCGAGTTGGGCTACAAGTTTTTGCACAAACGTAGATAAAAATATTATAAATACATCTCTAAAAAAAATAGCAAAAAAAATTGTCGAGTTGGTAGTTTTGCCTGATGTAAGTTTTGTTTACGCGCTGACGTAAATTCTGTTACGACAATAAATTTTTATTACACCTCATATAAATTTGTGCATGCAGCATTTAAAAAAAACAAATTTTCCGCTGAAACAAGTGAGTTTTTTAAGATTTTTGAGAAAAAATCTTTTGGAAGGTCTGGTTCTCATGGTTCTCACAACTTAAGGAGGTTCTCATTTTATCCTAACCATATATATATATATATAGTGAGAACCGTGAGAACGAATGAAAAACCAATCAAAACCATTTTTTTTAATACAAACCTCATTGTAATTTAAGATACAAAATCAAAAAAAGAATTTACAACATCAAATAATTCATTTCTCCTCCCAAAACCACTCTTATTAGATTTTTTACACATGTGTAAATATAACAAATGTACACATGTGTAAATGGCAAACTTACGCATGTGTAAATTTTCTTTATTTACGAATTCACGTAAATTTAAATGTGTAAATTGAATTTCTAACATTGTATTCGAATAATAATGATAAATGTAAAAAAAATTTGAATTTGAATTGTTTTTGACCAAGTTCTCGTGGTTTTTCATTCGTTCTCATGGTTCTCACAAGACCCTACCCTAGCTTTGCTATTGATGAGATTTACTGAATATGATGATGATATCTATGGTCATGACATATGCATGTTGAATATGTCATACAAAGCCTACACAATCTTGCATATATTCAACACCTTAAATTAAAGAAACCGGCCTAAATATGTTTTGATTTACAGTTTTGAATTTGATATTTAAACAAACAGCTAAACAGCAAACTAACTATACAAAAATAAATATAATAAATAATATTATAATATTGGTGTTAATAATAACACATGCTAAAATCTTGTTTTAATTTGGTGTATACGGGCCGTATAATGTTATACGACCCGTATAGAATAAAAAGTACTGACAAAGTCTGTGGGCGCAACCTTTGTCAATTTATCTTATTCTATACGGGCTGTATAACCTTATACGGGTCGTATAACCTTATACGGGTCGTATAACCTTATACGGGCCGTATAACCTTATACGGCCTGTATAAATAGGATTTCCATTTTTTTGTTTTTTAAGTTAATATTCACACATAGGGTTTCGATCCGGTAGTCTATATAGTGTTCGGAACCATCAAATCAAACGGCTTCTGCTATCAAGGAAAACTGGTTTCAGTTTTCTTTTTTACTTTGAAACAAATCCCATTTCAACAAAGAGAAAGAAAACTCAACACGTTCTGCTATCAAGGAAAACTGGTTTCAGTTTTCTTTTTTACTTTGAACCAAATTTCATTTGTCCACACGAAAAGATGGTGGACCACAACTCCGCCGCAAAACCACTTGCGTCGGCCGACGCAACGCGGTTTCCTACAGCAAGGACAACTGGTTCATATGTTCTTTTTACTTTGAAACAAATCCCATTTATTCAAAGAGAAAAAAACACTCAGACAAACGACCAGTTGATAAACATAAAGCAAGCATGGAAGACTTTTAACTATCAAGGAAAACGGGTTTCAGTTTTCTTTTTACTTTGAAATAAATCCCATTTCATCAAAGAGAAAGAAAACTCAGACAAACGACCAGTTATTTCCTCAACATTGAGTGTTTCCCTTGTTCTTATATACATGCACTATAACACCACTCCTCCACTGGTTTGTCGTTTTTTTCATATTTGAAAATAAGATTGAACAAAGTAGTTGTTATCTCGACCAATTTCCTTAACCCTTCCTATTTTCATAAGTTTTATCTTCACCTTGTGTGATACTCCAAAAGTAGCAACATTCTGTTGTCGCATTTGAGTATTGTGGTTGTTGCATTGTTATTGGTGAGCCTTCCTGCCATTGAAAAGATTGTGGAGGTAAGTTTCTCATATCAACTTAATGTCATGATCCTTGATTAAACATGTCCATCCTCTCCTTTCATGAACTTCACAACTCCTAGATCATGTTTCCTATGTTCCCTAGCTTTGGCAATTTTAGACATAACATGCTCCCGTTCCTTTGTTTTAAGGAGTTGAAACATTAGCTTATAGGATGTGTTCTTTTCCTTCGCATTGCCTTCTTCGCCACCCTTTCGACCTTTTTGTATCTCTACCTCAACCTCACTTGCTCCTCCTCGTAACTGCAACTCAAAAGATCCGTAAACCTGCTTATCTCTTATTTTAGTCTTCACATCATCACTCCATCACCAGAACCCTTATGCCCACTTGTTCTTCATGTTGTGAACTCTACAGTCTCCTTCGCCACATGAGTAATGGTAGCCATCATAGCCACCTACATCTGATTTGTGTCCTCACCCAGTCGATCCGATGTATTCAAGATGACCTTATCTCTGAACACCGGTAATCTTGTCTCCCTTTAATTTCCCCATCGGATCCTTGGTTGAATCTTTCTTGCCCCTTCAATAAGTTTTTTCTTCAAGGGTTGTATCTGTTACAAGCAGATGGTGTTGAGCCACTATTGTCTCCCTTGGTATAACCTTGCAGTCTTTCTACCATCATCGAGATCATCGCCTTATCAAGAGATAATCTATATGCGTGTTACGTCCATCTCTACTAAATTAATCAAATGTGATTCCCTCTTCATAAAGAACAAGTTCAAGATGCCTAGGCCATTGGCAACCGTAAAATGTAGAACATCCATACTAGACTCATTCCTATCACCAAAACCAAAAGCCCCATGAACCGACTGAAAGCCATCGTTATCCTTACCACTGTGGCTATTATCTCCAATAACGATTCTATCATCCCTTGGTATGACCCTTACTACTACGTCTAGATAATCTCAAAACTCTATTTTCTCTCGATCTCCTAGTCCCATTTGTGGTGTGTAAGCTCAAACCACTGTCAATACTTTCTCGTCTAATACTAACCTCAATACTATAATTTTATCGTTGTGTCATATCACCTCAATCACTCACCTAATTCTAACCTAAACGCTATAATTCTATTGTTGTATCGTACCACCTAAGTTATATTGTTGTGCAATTATTATAGGTTACAGTGAAGAATAAACTTTTCATACCTTTTGGCTTAATTCATTTTAAAATATAAGGTTTAAATTCAACTAAGATTATGACTCCGATGTAAATCTACGAATGTGTTATTGAAGTGTTATATAATTTAATGAATTCACGTTTGAAGTTAATTAAAAAAAATAGAACTAAAGAAGATAATGGTATACAAGTAATTTACATCACGAAAACTACAATTTTCTTAGAGAAGATAATGGTATACAAGTAGTAAAAGAATAAATACATAAAATAATTTTCTTATTCTTTACATACCACTACTAAAATAAATTTACTCTAGTTATTTAAAAGAAAACAGAAGAAACGAAAAGCCAAAAGGGAAACAATATATAACATAAATATAACTTTACTTGATATATTTTTTATTTATAAAAAAATGGGCATATAAAAAAGAAAATAAAAAAAAGTAGGAGGAGCAGCCGATGGGGTCAGTCAAAGATGCAAAACTTTATAGGCCTCGTCCATGCACCATTTACGTGACGTAAAATTCAATGACAATTTAGCCAACAACTTTATTTTGAAAAACTTTATAAAAAATTCAAAGACAATTAGCTAAATTTTAGCCAACAACTTTATTTTGAAAAACTTTATAAAAAGTTAGTTAATTGATAAATTGCCTTAAATGGGTTTTGTTACCCGAAACTACCATCAATCCAATTAGGTCGGGTTTTATGAAACCCGACATTTCCCCAAAGAGTAAAAGATAATTCAATATTTTATCCACAACACATTCGATGTTAGTATGTTACCCGATTAATATTTTCAGTTTTACATTCGATGTTAGTATGTTACCCGATTAATACAATTATAACCTATTACATGTTGTTGACTAAATTAACGATTACCATACTCACATAAAAAAAACTTGTCATTTGCACTCTTTCATGTGATATTTAAATTGTTGATTAAGTTCCTTTGAGTTTTTATCTAAATTATAAATTTATATCTAGATATAACTTTAAATATATGATGTTTTATACAACTTTAAATATTTCACAATGATGTGTTTATTTCTATCTAACTCTCAATGTAAATTTTATAAAATTAATATACTAAAATTTTAAAAATTTGTTGAATATTACTAAACATTTTATAATAATATTATATAAGCACTTGGAATACGTATATGAAAATGTATAACTAGTTAAAACCAAGAAAAAATTATATTATTATATTATAATAGAAAAATCAAAAGCTTGAATGGTCACATCATTATAATTGAAAGGTACTAGTAGGAAACTATATGAAGTGTTCGAATTTCCAAAATCGGAGGAGTCATGAAATGGCGAAGAAGCAACAAACCGACAACTTGTGTTGCGTTTCATAATATGAGTTTTCTTTTCTCTTTGTCATTTTCAATTGAATATTTTTTAGCAACAAAATGTTTTTAAATCCAAAAAAGAAATCATTTTTAAGAAAGAAATGCATCTTTTAAAAACCTTAGAAAAGTGAGCATTCATATTGAAATCCTTATACCATCCCAAATTTTGATATTTCAAAAAAAAAGTTTAAGGTTTTTGCCAATATTTGTATTCTATATTTTTTAGTGGTGTTAGTGGAAAAAAGATAAAATATATAAAAGAACAAAACTAAATACTATATCATTTAACTAAATAAATAGAAATAGATATGAGAAATTAGATGTAGGGGTTTGAAAAAGATAAACAAATTCACGGAATAAATATATTTTTTAACTAAATTATATGAATAAAAATGCGAATTGTAATATGAATGCTCTTATACCTTTAACGAAAAAAGACAAGAAGTATGTATATACCAAGTTCAAAACTCTATAAGTTGTAAGATTCCCCCGACTTGTTTGTAAAAACATATTACAAAATATTAATGTAATCACGAGAATAATTATTTTTTAGATGTCTAATTAATAATATTTGTACAAAGGTGCCGGTTTCATAGAAAACTTTACATATGCATGTTTCTACGAGTAAATGCGTAGGAAAAGAAATTTAGCAATCAGTGAGATATGATAGGATGACGTAATCTGAATGTAATTTGCCGATTTCACCAACAGGAACGCGTACCACAAAAACATCCATGCTACTCGGCTATTTCTTTTTTACTTTTTGTTATACATACAACCATATTGTAAGGTCGTATACGAATATTAATATAAAGTCTATATACAATCACACTATACAATAAAAGCTGATATGTATACAGAGGTAACAGATTTACATATATATGAATCGTAAATGTATATGAGTCGTATATAAGATTTGTATAAATGTATATGGTCATATATATTACGACTCATATAATTATTATATATATATATTAAATAATATAATGATATATAGCTACAAAGAATTTTTTATTTTGGCAACAATCCCTCTTTTAGTGTCTATGTTTTTATAATTCAAAACTAAATCTTAATGTGTAATACTATTTTATATTAACAAGTTCAATGATATCAATATTTAATATTACTCTATTATTATAATTGATTTTGAACATATCTTGTTTTCTCTTATAACTTTTTAAAATACTAGTGGGTAACCCGCGCGTTGCGACGGAGTCAACAACACAATGTAGAAATTTCACTGCTCTGCGTCTCTAACGTTCCCTTATTCTTTACCTCAATTTCACTAGTGGGTAACCCGCGCGTTGCGGCGGAGTCAACATGACACACAAAGTTAATATACAATGAAATGATACATTGGTACACACTCTAATTGAATCCAAACATGGACAATGGTATAAGCTTTGGAATGGGTTCAAGACATGAAAGCAGACTAAAAACTATTTTTCCTCAATGAGCAAAAGGGCATAAAAACTCTTTAACATAATTTAATCATACATTTTTTTTTAGTTTTCTACATTTTACAGTAGTTAAAATTCCACCTCCCTCACATTCTTTGGGGAGAAATCTTCAGCATTACAGACTTTTGATGGTGACATGATAAATACTGCAGCAAAATAAGAATAACCAAGATATATAAAAGATATAATCTATAACATAATAAATTGAGTAAATGAAGAAAAATAAAAATAGAAAATTTGGTTAAACACTTACATTCCTTCCAGCCATGAAGGAAGCCTGAACTCATCAATGGAAAATAACGCCTTCAACTCAGGTGAAGATATCAATTTCAAACGCGGTGCTGAAGCCATTGCCAAATATTTTCTACTCACAGGATAAATAACCTGTGTTTAAATGGTAATTAGGTACCGTGCGACGAGCTTGCATAATGCAAACATAGAATATATAAAAATGCACAAAATAAAGAAGATAACCTGTAAGTATATCTTCTGCTGATGACGCCACGTGGACCCTGCAACCATTTTGTTTAAATCCATTTCTAGCAATGGAACTGCAAATTTCACCTCTTCTACCTTTAAATGCAAACATAAAACACATTATGAGAATTAAATGAATTTAACATATATTTAACCAACAATCATCAGTCCCAAAAACAGAGTTCTGTAATTTGTATAGACCTTCAAGGATGCCATTTCCCTCAAACCCATCTCAACTGAAAGCATACTCTCAATATTTCCTTCCCCCGTTAAGTCGTTAATATCCCGAACATTTTTTTTCCTGTTGGAATCATTGTCACCTGCTTCCACACATGATAACATGTTAGAAGATATTGCAGCTAATAATCTAGAGGTGGCAACCGGAACCGTATTAAAGATGACCCATTATCAAACCAAACATGTTTTGACCCGTAACCTAACCCCCGCCCATATTGCCACCTCTAGCCTGCTTATATGAACTGCGGCAATCAGCCCATATATGTTAAAGAGTTAGTGAACTTGCCACCATGCCAAGACTCCTCCTTCGCCTTTTTGTGACAACCCGCACTAAACCAGGTATCCGTACAACTTAATTAATGATTAATTACTGCTTAATTACTGTGCTTGATTGAAACTAGCTGATAAACTGCTACCTGCATACTGATACATGCACTTACTTGCATCATACTTTATATGCTGTCACTACATTATTTACATACGGCACCTTAGTGACAAACATGATGCACAAAAAGCATAGTAGCACTAAACGGATACACAGTGAACATGCTGAAGTAACCAGCATCAGGCAGACACTGCCTCTAAGGCCTGTTAAGAGCCTCATATATTTTGGCTACACTGGTAGTGAGTGTAGGGATATAAGGGTTGTGGTACTGCGTCTCTAGGGATAAGATACACTGATTCGGATGTGCCTAAAACGTACTTTAAGTACCAAACACAACTCTTTAATAAATAAACCAGCTTCTAGCTGACTAGTAAAGTGCCAGAAAATGAGAAAATAACACTAGACACTTTCTAAAGTGTCGGGAAAACAAATGGTGTCACTAAAAATATTAATAACGACACTTTAAAGCGTTACAAAAGGCTTTAACGGATTACTATCCAACCGGACACCCGGACTTTACCCGGAACATGAAAATATTAATATTTTCACTATTTATAATTTTCTGAGCTAGTTAGGGTCCCTGATTACCCTAACACCCGTCATAACATGCTATATATCACTAACGAGGTTAAACACTAAACTAACCTATTTAACCTAAACTATATCCTAACTATCTAGATTGGATCGAACCCCCCCCCCCCCTTTTCTCATAACCGGCCCCATAATCAAGGGGACACACAAGTACAAGTTAATTATTTTATTAAGATTATGTTTAGAATCTTGGTGACATGTAAACCATTGGTTAAAACCCTTATTTTTGTCTATAAGTTCCAAAGATTACTTCACACTAATCACTTCAACATAAACCAAACTTACTCACACTCTCTTGCCCTCTCTACCTCTCGGCCGAACCTCATCCCACCCACCATCATATTTTCGGTTGTTGATTCTTGCATTCCAAGATCATACACGCGTTAAGGATCACGTATTAGGAGCCTCGGAGCAAGCGGAACACGAAGGACCTCTACCGTTAGCTTTTATCCACCTCTTTTTCGCCAAAGATCTTCCCTAGCCTTGAGCTAGAGGTATAATGTTTAAAACTTGTTCTTGAACATATCTAAAGTGGTTAAAAGGAATATTGTCGGTTAAACATCGTAAACATACATTTTGATGCATAAAAGTCTAGTAAAAACTATAAAAGTGGTGGTTAATAGCTCATAACTTGTGTAAAAGTTGTAGTATTTGAGATTTGTGTTTATCTAGACCCGATCTATGATGTGGTAGCTCGGATCTCCGTTTAACCCGACTTTGTAAGATCATGGATCTTCACATAAGCTCGTTTTTGGTAACCGCAAAGGTTAAAAGGCGAAACTCTACCACACAAGATACATGAACTTGTGTAAAAATATTTTACTTGTGTAAAAGTGATTTAACCGGTAAAATGGTGTTTAAAACTAGCGGATCTACGTATCCGCAAGTGGTATCTTCAAAGAACCACACATGTAAGAAACCATGTATTTTAAAAGAAAGGATCTTACACTAATAAATATGGTTTTATAAACCACAAGTGTGTAAACACTTGTGAAACAAAGAGATCCGACAAAGAAGTAAATTTGTCACTTGTTATTAGAAGTTGTAAAGTCGGATTTCTCTAAACACGAGGTTTTTACAAGATTGAAGTTACTTTATATAAAGATCTACATATATAAAGGGGATTTACACTATAGATGCGGGAAAAACTACAAGTTCATGCGGTTATGCAAATTTACATACTTGTCGACTAGTTTGATGTGTCGGAAATTGTTTGATTGAATAAAGAAGTTGTTGAATTGATTTGTTAAAAGAAAATGATACGCTTGAAAGCGTGGCCACCTCCAGTTACAGAGGAAACTCTGGCGAAATTTTCTAAAAACCTAACACTTAGAATTATTTACACCATAAGTGTTAGAACTATTTTTGGACATATTTTCAAGACATAAATTTCGCCGGCACTATATTTTACTAAATATTCGGAGGTGGGGTTTTCACAAAGATTAACGTGATAAATATATTTGTCACAACACTGTTTATGATTATTTTGTGAAATACATAAATATTATTTTAGAGTGAAAATAATATTTACAAGCGTTAATGATCCCAAAACTTTACGAACGCTTCCACAAACATATAAGTTACACCGGTAATTACATTACCACAAGATTGATAAAACGTAACTTACGCACATGTATTGTATCCCCCATCCTTGGGAAGAAGAATAACTACCAAGTGTATACGGAACATAAACACGAAATAGTTGTCTAACTATTTCCCAAAGACATAAACTGTAAAGCTAAGGCACGGCCGTCCGTCTAATAGAATTAGCACTTGTAGGTCGTTGCACAGCTTACTGTATTGGAGACACTTGGTAGAGACGCGCATTCACTGTGAGTTCATGTCCCCCTTTTCTCTAACTGTTTTCAGTTTACTTAACTGCGGGGGTGAAATACATGTTACTATGATTTACGAGTACTTTACAACGGTATGTTTAACGTAAGGAGGTGTTATACGATCATGTGAGTGGATAGGAACAACATGGGGCCATTAGTCCTCATGGAGGGACCGAGGGACAGGAGCGGTAGATCTATCTGGGTGTAGCGAGCCCAGCCCCCGGCCAAACTAGAAACGGACCGTGGGGTGACTTTGTCCACATACTTTGCCGTGGCGAAATCTGCTAGGTTTGAGTCTCCCTATTTGCACTTCACATATGTCAGTGGCCTTGCAAACCATTGGTGATCACAAGTCCTCTTACACTGCTACATACCACAACTATTTTTATACTCACAAGTGTTTTACATACTCACTTACACATGAACTCGCTCAACATTATTGTTGATTTTTCAACTTACATGTATTTCAGGAAATTAACGAGATCTGGCACGGTATGGCATGTTTTCCGCTGCACTAGTTTCCGAGGTCATCCGGGGTTTAGGGGATGTGTCTCTTTCCTGGACAAGACACAATCCTTAAACCATGTTTATGTTATGTTTAAAGTTGTAATGTCTGTTGAACAAGGTTATGGTTATTGGTTAAAACAATGGTACTGTATTTGGTTTTCAAAACTTAATGGATGATCTTGCATGTTTTTAACTCATATAGCTTTGTTATGATTAAGCTATGGTATTAAGAAGTCACACCACAATTAACCACGCTTCCGCAAAGCCAGGGTGTGACAGCTTGGTATCAGAGCTCTGATCATAGCGAACTAGGATTCTTTCTCGAGTCTAGACTATGATCACTAGGGCTCTCACGAAAACATTTTTCTGCATACCACTTAAGTCCAGATCCAAAACTTTTTACAAACAAATGTTGAGCACATTTTATTGGTTATAGACTCAGCTTGGAGGGCTGAGGATCGGTCTGGAGGACCGCGGTGATCAAGGTAGTCGAGCACGTTGGTTTGTTATAGGATCGATCTGGAGGATCGAGGTTTGGTTTAAGTGAAGGACAGAGCAGTCTTGTAGACTGGATGAAATTGGCTAGTAAGACTAGGAGAAGTATGTGATACCTTACTTGGTGACTTATGTGATTAACTGATTATATGATTAATTATTATACGTATATGTGTTTGTGTTACAAACGTTATGCTTTCATCAAGTACTAGAAAGATGGGCACTACGAACCCCATGACCATAGTATCAGACGACATAGTCCAACGAAGCACGAGGTGTACATTTCTGATACTACCGGCACAGACAATGACGACTTTCAGCCCTTTGTGCACTGCCTGAAGTCGTAGCAGAGCCTACTGATGGCCATCTTGTTGGGAATTTGCCACTGGCGGTGATCCCTGCTCCTGTGCCCCTTGCCACTTATCTCGTTGTTGATATGCCCCCGACATTGCCTCTAAAGACGATGTCGAACTATTAAGAGGAGGACCCACTTGAGGGCAAGGCCCTCTCGCTGCTAGCATTAGACTACTGCATGCGGACGCTCCTGCAGGGGAAACTCATTCCCCTATCCCAGACTCATTTGAGTCTCTGACATCCGCGTCTTCGCACGTACAGGGAATGCAGCACCACTTACACGACGCCGACCCTGATATGGCATCATCAGCTGCACCAGATCCCACACACAGCTTTGAGTTTGATCGCGATTATGAGGACAATTCTGTTTTTCCGCCTGGTGTTGATCCAGACCATGACCTTGAGTTCATGCACTTAGACCAGCCCTTGGGGGATCCTGTAACCCCTGTGATTGTTGATCCAGCTGATTTTGAGATGGAGTTTTTGATTCAAAGCTAGCCGTGGCCCCTGAGCCAGGCATTGCTCCTGACCCCGCATTGGAGTATGACCCTGTTCATGCCAATGCACCGGCTGTTGCTCCTTGATTGATCATCTGCTTGGATGAGAGAAAATTTGGGGTAACTGTGCAAGGCAATTTATTATTACGGGGGCCCACGTAATAACGATTTGTAGTGCACAGGAATCCTGGTGGACTCTGCAGGTCAAGCTAATGATAACCAATGCAGCAGGAAATAACTTAAACACAAATGACCTAGGCGATGTAGCCTCGAGTTCATTCTATTACAAGCAACAAGCCAAAGTGACAAGCCTATGTGAAGGCTCAGGAATTTATTTCCCCACGTATACAGTAAGTATATTTGCGTGTGAAATGGGGTGATTACATGATGGCTTACGTTGCTATACATACCCCATAGACAATTGAAACATTGTCCAACCCGCTTCACACTATTTCGACAAAAAGGGAATGTCACCTAGACATGACACAAGCACCAGTACGTCGCCAAGGACAGAAGCCGAGCTGCAAGAACGCATCTCACAGATAAATGCACGACATGAAGCCCTCCACTCTAAGTACAACGATGGCATTACTGGAGAGAACCCTCCAACTGGCTGCACCTATAAACAGTTCCTGAACTGCAAGCCTTTGAACTTTGTCAGAACCGGAGGCACCGTTGCATTTGTTCGTTGGTCCAAAAGATCGACTCCACTCTAAGAATGAGTAACTGTTCGCCCCAACAGAGTGTTACCTACATCTCAGGGATATTTCTGGATGGCACACTCTCTTAATGGAACCTCCAGGTTCAGACCCTTGGCACAGACACTGCTTATACACTGAGCTGGGACGAGCTCAAGGAAACGATTGAGAAGAAATGTTGTTTTAGGACAGAAATTCAGAAACTTGACGTAGAATCCTGAAATTTGAGAAAGGACGAACCAGAGACTCCTGAACATGACCAGCGATCGCACGACTTGTCTAGGGTCGTCCCCTACTAAGTCATTGATGTAGTATGATATAGTGGTGTACTTGTGAGCTTTACATTGTGGTCTCGAATTGTGGCAATACAATCACAGTATTCTCATCACATGCGATGTTCAATCAATTGTTTATGTCCTATAGCATAAGAGGTTATGTGATTGACTTGTTGATAACATGAGATGTTATGTGTTGGTATTGCTGAATGCATACGTACACTTCACTTGCTATGACCTAACCTATGTGGAACATCTTTTAGAAGATGCCGCCAAGACGCGAAATGCGCACGCCCACCTCTGAGGCAGAACTTAAAGAGATAATTGCTGCAGCTATAGCACAGCACGAGGCCCTACGCTCCGAACCAATCAAAGGTACCTCAGAAAATAACGGTTGTTCCTACTGGCACTTCCTCAACTACAAGCCTCCGAAGTTCGACGGCACTGGGGGTGCCATAACTTTTGTAAAATGGATTGAAAGTATGGAATCCATCTTTCGAATGAGTGGCTGTACGCCAGAACAACAGGTCCCATACGTTTCTGAGTTGTTTCAAGATGGAGCTCGATTATGGTGGAATCTTCAGGTTCGAATAATGGGCCTAACTACAGCATACGCGTTAACTTGGGATGAGTTGAAAGGAATGATGCATAAGAAGTATTGCCCCCACACGGAAACCCAGAAGTGGGAAGATGAATTTCGGAGCCTAATGATGGAAGGTCCGAAGGTGTTGGAGTACGTGCAACGACTCCATGATCTGTCACAAATTGTTCCATACCTGGTAAAACCAGAACTGAAGAAATTGGAACAATTCATTTGGGAACTGGCGCCTCAAGTCTTGAGCTTGATGACAGCATCTACGCCACCAACAACCATTGTTGCAAGTAAGATGGGTTTGGCACTCGTTACGGAAGCAATTAGACTAGAAAAACTTGCAGACCCTGACAAGGAGACTCAGGTAGAGTCATCCGGAAAGAACAAAAGGAAGCTCACTGAAGGTACCCGAACGAATAATGAGAACAAAGGAAAGGGTTATATGGGCACTCTGCCCAAGTGTAACACATGCCAGCGTCATCATTCTGGCCAATGTGGACTGAAAACATGCGAAGTATGTGGGAAACGTGGTCACTTGAAGGACACTTGTTGGGCCCCTGCCGGTCGGGGAGGCCAAGGAGGATTTGGGAATAAAGATAATAACCGTGGTGGTTTTGGAAGTCGCCCACAGGGAAAAGATTACAAGGGTATCCTACCTAAGTGCGACAATTGTTTACGTTATCATGTCGGGCGATGCAAATATGGAAATTGTGGTAACTGTGGCAAGCTGGGACATGTCAAGGAAACTTGTTGGCAAAATACTAAACTTAGTAATGGGGGCCAGGATGGTAGTGAGAATCACGAAGGGGACAACGACAACATTAATTGTCAAGGCAGAATGAGTGATGAACAGAAGCGTGCTCGAGGATGTTTAAACTGTGGAAGCAAAAAGCATTTCAGAAGATATTGCCCGAAGACAATCAGGCGCAAGGATGAAAGCTCCCCGTCGGAGCAAGGGAGGCACGCCAGAGATCCAAGCATGGATAGCGGTACGTCCCACATTACTCAATATTATGCATCCGTATTGCCAACTACTGTTGCAAATTTTACGATTCACAACTCTAGTATTCAAGGACATAATTGGTTTACGTAGCGAGTGAGTAATTATTCCAGTACCCATTAGAACTAGCTTGGGGGAAACTAGTGGAAGTCAACGCAGTAACTGGAATCGGCACGATAGAACCCGGAGAGCGTAAGTTTACGCAAGATCTATTGCCAGTTGAGTTTGGAAGCTTCGACGTGATGATTGGGATGGACTGGTTGACAAACAACCATGCGGAGATTGTCATCCGCGCCCCGAAAACGAACGGAGAAATTATCGTAACTCATGGAGCAAGATACGCTCCTACGGATTATCAGACAAAGAAGACCCGAAAAGTCTCGCACAGAGGATGTGTTGCATTCTTGGCTCATGTTGTGGAAAAGGAAGTCAAAGAACCAAAACTCGAAGATATCCTCGTGATTGGAAAATACCCCGAAGTCTTCCTCGAAGACTTGCCGGAATCATCTCCTCACGATTTGTCAAATCCCGCGTCGACTTAATTCCGGGCACTGCACCCGTAGTCGAAGCATCATAGCAACTTACATTTTCGGAAATGCAAGGACTGACAGAGAAATGTTAGCAATGGTTAGAGAAGGAAGATAACAGACCAAAATTTCCTTTTGGGGTAATCCCATCTTTTACCCATCAAAAAGAAGGACGATGATTTTCAATAAACATCAACTACCGAGAACTGAATAGGCTAACGATCGAGGATAGATATCCTCTGCCAAGAATCGACGATCTGTTCGATCAACTTCAAGGTTCAAGCTTCTACTCTAAGATCGATCTTCGATCTAGATACCATCAATTAAGGATACAGGAGGAAGGTATCCCGAAAACAGCCTTCCGAACTCGTTATGGACACTACGAGTTCCTCGTTATGCCATTTGGTTTGACAAACGCACCTACAGTCTTTATGGACTTGATGAATAGGGTTTGCAAACCATACTTAGACCAGTTCGTGATTGTATTCATCGACGACATCCTGATTTACTCAAAGACGAAGGCTGAACACGAACAACATCTTAGAACCATATTGGAGCTGCTAAAGAAGGAACAGCTGTACGCCAAATTCTCCAAGTGCGAGTTCTAGCTACGCGAAGTCCAGTTTCTTGGACATGTGGTTAATGGGGATGGAATTCATGTTGATCCCACAAAGATCGAGGCAATCAAAATTGGGAAACGCCTACAACGCCAACCGAGATTCGACAATTCTTGGGTTTGGCTGGCTACTATCGAAGGTTCATCGAGGATTTCTCGAAAATCGCTCAACCTTTGACGCTCCTCACGCAGAAGGACAAGACCTTTGATTGGGGAATCAAACAGGATGAAGCATTTCAGATATTGAAGGATAAGCTTTGTAACGCGCCAATCTTAGCGCTACCAAAAGGTACCGACGATTTTGTGGTATACTGCGACGCATCGCGTCAAGGATTGGGTTGCGTGTTGATGCAACGCCAAAAGGGTATTGCTTACGCATCGCGCCAACTGAAGGTACGCGAAAAGAACTATACCACCCACGATTTAGAGCTTGGCGCAGTGGTTTTTGCACTAAAGATCTGGAGACACTACCTGTATGGTACGAAGTGCACAATCTTCACAGATCACAAAAGCCTACAGCATATATTCAACCAGAAGGAGTTGAATACGAGGCAAAGACGATGGGTTGAGTTGCTAAACGACTGCGACTGCGAGATAAAGTATCACCCAGGGAAGGCGAATGTAGTCGCCGATGCCCTAAGTCGTAAAGAAAGAATCAAGCCCATAAGGGTTAGAGCTCTGGAAATGATCATACGAACCGATCTTTCCTTGCACATTCGTGCTGCACAAAAGGAAGCTCTCAAGGAGGAAAACCTTGAGGAAGAATATCTCCGTGGAATGGAGAAGCTTTAGGTACCAAACAAGGAAGGAACGTTATGTTTTGAGAAAAGGATTTGGGTTCCTCTGTTTGGTGGATTAAGGGAAGTTATTTTTAACGAAGCGCACAAGTCACGGTACTCTATCCACCCTGGATCGGATAAGATGTACCAGGATCTCAAGGATTATTATTGGTGGCCTAGGATGAAAGGCGACGTTGCTGTTTACGTGAGCAAATGTTTAACGTGCGCTAAGGTCAAGGCAGAATACCAGAAGCCTTCGGGACTTCTACAACAACCTGAGATTCCCAAGTGGAAATGGAAACAAATATCCATGGACTTTGTTACAAAACTGCCCAGAACGCCAGGAGGCCGTGATATGATTTGGGTGATTGTTGACCGCCTAACAAGGTCCGCACACTTTCTGCCAATCAAGGGGAAAGAGAGTACTAGTAAACTTGCGGAAAATATACATGAGAGAGATTGTCGCACGCCATGGAGTACCTCTCTCGATCATCTCTGATAGAGACGGAAGGTTTGTGTCAAGGATATGGCAATCCTTCCAAGAATCTTTTGGCTCACAATTGAATCTGAGCACTGCGTTCCATCCGCAAACTGACGGCCAGAGCGAGCGAACGATACAAACTTTGGAAGACATGCTGAGGGCATGTGTTATGGATTTAGGCGGTAGCTGGGATAAACACTTACCTTTGGTCGAATTTTCATACAACAACAGCTACCACACCAGTATTGGTGTCGCGCCATTTGAGGCCCTATACGGACGCAAGTGCCGATCACCACTATGTTGGTCTGACGCAGGTGATACGCAGCTTGCTGGTCCCGAGATCGTCCAAGAGACGACAGACAAGATTGCGCAAATACTTAAACGCATCGAAGCCGCTCGCCACAGACAAAAGGCCTACGCGGATCCAAACCGGAAACATGTGGATTTCCAAGTTGGGGAAATGGTGTTATTGAAAGTTTCACCCTGGAAGGGGGTGGCACGCTTTGGTAAGCATGGAAAGTTAAATCCGCGCTACATTGGTCCCTTCAGAATTCTGGAAAGAATTGGGACAGTAGCATACAAGTTGGACCTACCTACTGAACTGAATGGTGCTCACGATACATTTCATGTATCCAATTTAAAGAAAAGTCCAACTCAAGTTGACGTTGCCATTCCTACCGACGAGATTCATATTGACGACACGCTCCACTTCGTAGAAGAACCTGTCGAGGTCACAGATTGGAAAGTTAACAAGACCCGCCGGAGCAGTGTCAAACTCGTCAAAGTTCGTTGGAATGCCAGACATGGTCCTGAATTCACATGGGAACGTGAGGACCGGATGAAAGAGAAATACCCCCACTTATTTCCTAAGAACTCTGCATCTACGAGCAGAACTTAAATTTCGGGACGAAATTTATTTAACGGGGGGAGAATGTGACAACCCGCACTAAACCAGGTATCCGTACAACTTAATTAATGATTAATTACTGCTTAATTACTGTGCTTGATTGAAACTAGCTGATAAACTGCTACCTGCATACTGATACATGCACTTACTTGCATCATACTTTATATGCTGTCACTACATTATTTACATACGGCACCTTAGTGACAAACATGATGCACAAAAAGCACAGTAGCACTAAACGGATACACAGTGAACATGCTGAAGTAACCAGCATCAGGCAGACACTGCCTCTAAGGCCTGTTAAGAGCCTCATATATTTTGGCTACACTGGTAGTGAGTGTAGGGATATAAGGGTTGTGGTACTGCGTCTCTAGGGATAAGATACACTGATTCGGATGTGCCTAAAACGTACTTTAAGTACCAAACACAGCTCTTTAATAAATAAACCAGCTTCTAGCTGACTAGTAAAGTGCCAGAAAATGAGAAAATAACACTAGACACTTTCTAAAGTGTCGGGAAAACAAATGGTGTCACTAAAAATATTAATAACGACACTTTAAAGCGTTACAAAAGGCTTTAACGGATTACTATCCAACCGGACACCCGGACTTTACCCGGAACATGAAAATATTAATATTTTCACTATTTATAATTTTCTGAGCTAGTTAGGGTCCCTGATTACCCTAACACCCGTCATAACACGCTATATATCACTAACGAGGTTAAACACTAAACTAACCTATTTAACCTAAACTATATCCTAACTATCTAGATTGGATCGAACCCCCCCCCCCTTTTCTCATAACCGGCCCCATAATCAAGGGGACACACAAGTACAAGTTAATTATTTTATTAAGATTATGTTTAGAATCTTGGTGACATGTAAACCATTGGTTAAAACCCTTATTTTTGTCTATAAGTTCCAAAGATTACTTCACACTAATCACTTCAACATAAACCAAACTTACTCACACTCTCTTGCCCTCTCTACCTCTCGGCCGAACCTCATCCCACCCACCATCATATTTTCGGTTGTTGATTCTTGCATTCCAAGATCATACACGCGTTAAGGATCACGTATTAGGAGCCTCGGAGCAAGCGGAACACGAAGGACCTCTACCGTTAGCTTTTATCCACCTCTTTTTCGCCAAAGATCTTCCCTAGCCTTGAGCTAGAGGTATAATGTTTAAAACTTGTTCTTGAACATATCTAAAGTGGTTAAAAGGAATATTGTCGGTTAAACATCGTAAACATACATTTTGATGCATAAAAGTCTAGTAAAAACTATAAAAGTGGTGGTTAATAGCTCATAACTTGTGTAAAAGTTGTAGTATTTAAGATTTGTGTTTATCTAGACCCGATCTATGATGTGGTAGCTCGGATCTCCGTTTAACCCGACTTTGTAAGATCATGGATCTTCACATAAGCTCGTTTTTGGTAACCGCAAAGGTTAAAAGGCGAAACTCTACCACACAAGATACATGAACTTGTGTAAAAATATTTTACTTGTGTAAAAGTGATTTAACCGGTAAAATGGTGTTTAAAACTAGCGGATCTACGTATCCGCAAGTGGTATCTTCAAAGAACCACACATTTAAGAAACCATGTATTTTAAAAGAAAGGATCTTACACTAATAAATATGGTTTTATAAACCACAAGTGTGTAAACACTTGTGAAACAAAGAGATCCGACAAAGAAGTAAATTTGTCACTTGTTATTAGAAGTTGTAAAGTCGGATTTCTCTAAACACGAGGTTTTTACAAGATTGAAGTTACTTTATATAAAGATCTACATATATAAAGGGGATTTACACTATAGATGCGGGAAAAACTACAAGTTCATGCGGTTATGCAAATTTACATACTTGTCGACTAGTTTGATGTGTCGGAAATTGTTTGATTGAATAAAGAAGTTGTTGAATTGATTTGTTAAAAGAAAATGATACGCTTGAAAGCGTGGCCACCTCCAGTTACAGAGGAAACTCTGGCGAAATTTTCTAAAAACCTAACACTTAGAATTATTTACACCATAAGTGTTAGAACTATTTTTGGACATATTTTCAAGACATAAATTTCGCCGGCACTATATTTTACTAAATATTCGGAGGTGGGGTTTTCACAAAGATTAACGTGATAAATATATTTGTCACAACACTGTTTATGATTATTTTGTGAAATACATAAATATTATTTTAGAGTGAAAATAATATTTACAAGCGTTAATGATCCCAAAACTTTACGAACGCTTCCACAAACATATAAGTTACACCGGTAATTACATTACCACAAGATTGATAAAACGTAACTTACGCACATGTATTGTATCCCCCATCCTTGGGAAGAAGAATAACTACCAAGTGTATACGGAACATAAACACGAAATAGTTGTCTAACTATTTCCCAAAGACATAAACTGTAAAGCTAAGGCACGGCCGTCCGTCTAATAGAATTAGCACTTGTAGGTCGTTGCACAGCTTACTGTATTGGAGACACTTGGTAGAGACGCGCATTCACTGTGAGTTCATGTCCCCCTTTTCTCTAACTGTTTTCAGTTTACTTAACTGCGGGGGTGAAATACATGTTACTATGATTTACGAGTACTTTACAACGGTATGTTTAACGTAAGGAGGTGTTATACGATCATGTGAGTGGATAGGAACAACATGGGGCCATTAGTCCTCATGGAGGGACCGAGGGACAGGAGCGGTAGATCTATCTGGGTGTAGCGAGCCCAGCCCCCGGCCAAACTAGAAACGGACCGTGGGGTGACTTTGTCCACATACTTTGCCGTGGCGAAATCTGCTAGGTTTGAGTCTCCCTATTTGCACTTCACATATGTCAGTGGCCTTGCAAACCATTGGTGATCACAAGTCCTCTTACACTGCTACATACCACAACTATTTTTATACTCACAGGTGTTTTACATACTCACTTACACATGAACTCGCTCAACATTATTGTTGATTTTTCAACTTACATGTATTTCAGGAAATTAACGAGATCTGGCACGGTATGGCATGTTTTCCGCTGCACTAGTTTCCGAGGTCATCCGGGGTTTAGGGGATGTGTCTCTTTCCTGGACAAGACACAATCCTTAAACCATGTTTATGTTATGTTTAAAGTTGTAATGTCTGTTGAACAAGGTTATGGTTATTGGTTAAAACAATGGTACTGTATTTGGTTTTCAAAACTTAATGGATGATCTTGCATGTTTTTAACTCATATAGCTTTGTTATGATTAAGCTATGGTATTAAGAAGTCACACCACAATTAACCACGCTTCCGCAAAGCCAGGGTGTGACACTTTTGACCGGCCGAAATGACAACTTCAAATGGCAGGGGTGCAAATGATGACCAATGTTCATGCTTTGACCCCGCTATGTCAGCACAAATACCTAAAAAACCAATGGAATACAAAATATCATAACAAGAATGAGGTACTCAGATGTAATTAAATAACATGAAATTCAATTTCTAGTATTCGGCATGACATGTGGCAAGAAGATTACCGTATTGTACAGCTAAACCCCAATAACGAGAAAGCCAACACTTCTTTAGAATTGTTTAGATTATTATTATTATTATTATTATTATTATTATTGTCACTTGTCGTTTAGATGTGTATCCAAACGACATGTCCTATCGTTTGGATCTTACCTATGTCGTTTGTTCTGATGTTGATGCCTATATATACATCAGCAGGTTGTCTGTTAGAATTAGCTTGAATGAGCATTTGTGAGAACATAGTGTGGATAGCTTATCAGTGTGTAACTTGTAACCAAATTGTCGAAATCAATATATGAGCATCAAACAGTCTGAACCTTCAGCCCATCAACAAACAGATATGAAACGAAAATCCAAAGAACAGAATCAAATAAAGTGCATAAAGGGGTAACGACCATGAAAAGGGAGTGGTAAATCAGTGTTATCCGGTCAAACGCAATAGCAGCTGGAACAAAAAACCGATACCCGAACCAAAAATTACTCGACAAAATGTTGCAATCCCTGGCTGGTTGTGTCTACTCAGAGCTGAAATCAAATGAAAAAAAAAAACAATACAAGTTGTTAACATACACCATTAATATTAAGATGAGTAGGTGATCATGGTAAAGTAAGGTGAAGGTGCTTTTGAAGGGCTACTAACAACAGATTGGACCAAGTGCTTTGGTATGGCCATACATCTTTAGATAATGCATCTTTGAGTGAATTGCACAAGAAGCTAAGTAGTTCATATTTGATTGAACCCTAACAACCTTTGAGTGAATTGACCGAACCCGAACAACCTTTGAGTGAATTGCACAAGAAACTAAGTAGTGCATATTTAAATACAACTTAGGAAGTGTGTACTCTACAATGGGTCAGAATCAACTTCATCTTGACTAATAACAGTCCCAAATGGGTCAGAATCAACTTCAACCTTTGAGTGAATTGACCGAACCATATATATCTCTCTGTGCATAAGTTTATGTTTTGTGATATATACCTGATTGTCAATCGAATTACCCACGACATGCTCACCATCAATATTTATCGACGATCGATACATGTAGAAAATACGAGCGATGTAAATATTCTGAGTATTATGTCGTTACAATGTTCTTATTATTATTTTCGTCTCGATGTAAATTTTACTCAAATCCGAGTTGTGAGTGATTGGAACACAAACATATATGTATTCAAAGTTGTCTCACGGTTTACTTTTTTATATATAAATTGACGCAATTGACTCTTATTCGTTGTTTTAATAGTATAGTTGAATGCATTATTATTATCCCAATATACGATTGTGACGTGCTTACTTTTATTTAAGTTTCGCTAAAAGTTAATTTTTTATATAATTTGATGCGGTTTACTTTTTCGTTATTTTAATAGTATATTTAAATGCTTTATGAACCGAATCAACGGAATCTGGTGTTATCACAACTCGAATCGGACATCAGGTGCGGAATCAGTGTTATTCAATGTAACACCCCAAAACCCGAATGTTTATATTCGGTAAAAGTTCTGATATGGTATATCATGAAATAAACAACTAGGCTATTTAACCTAGTTAGGAATGTGGTAAAAAGCAATTAAAGGATGATAGTTGTACCAATATTATTTAGTGGCAAACTTGAGGGACTAGAGTGGGGCAAAGTAAAAGTTGAATTTAATATATGAAAAACACACACAAACACACAAATCGTGTGTGTTCTAGAACGAGCAGGAGCTCCATGAGCTCAAGAAACCCTAAGCATGAAGAATCGTCAAATTGAAGGGTGAATCGAGGTCTAAATTCATGAATAAACACGGATTAATGATCACCTACACGAGGGGATCATAAGGTATGTCTTAAAAGTTAGATTGGTGATCTTTCACGAAGTGGGTTATGATGTAAGTTGCGAATTTATATGAAATTGAGAACATGTGTGTGTTAGAATCATCATATAGAGCATGGATTATGCATGGTTTAGGTTAATTTGATGTTTAAGGGTGAAACCCGTTTGTTATGGTGAAGATGATGACATGGGTAAATCATCCATGTCCAAATTCTTGCTTATTATTGATGTATTTTGATATATATGATGGATTCTTGTTAGAGGGATTGAAAGAAATGTGATACTAGTAGGTCGATGTTTATGTATGGATGATTCATGTTGATTAGAATGAAGAATCTGATTAATCATGTGTGAGATTAGAAGAATATGCATGAATTAGTTGTATACTATGCTTAGGAGGTAGTATACACACCAAATGTATGATGAACTTATGAGGAATTTGAGATTAGATCACTCGTAAGTGATTAACAAAGTAGTTATGAAGTGGGTTTAGATGATATGATAGAAGTAATGATATGCTTATGTTAATGATGTTTGAAAATCATATATGTGTATGTATGTTTAAAGAAATTGGATAAGAAATGATGAATTAGCATGTTACAAGGTTAAATGATAAACTTAATATAAGATCCGTGTGATGAAAAGGTTGTGATGAATGATAAATAAGCTAACTATCTTGAGAATGATATATGATAGTTGATGCTTGATAAGCGACATGGAAGCTTGGGAAAGAAGCGGGTCAATCGGGACTAATGCTCACGGGAAGCATATTCGGATGTTAGGTAAGTAAAGCTTACCCCTTTTTATTCGTATTAGAATATCTACTCGTTGAATAGATTAAGAACATGGTAAGTGAATATGTGAAGTATGATGTTCCGACAAGTTTTGATACAGGTCGGAACATGTGGTCATGGTAAGAGACTAAGTTTCATGGTTAAAAAGGGTAAAAAGGGTAGTATGGTAATTTTAGTTACGAGTTAATGAAGGGATAAGTTACATGGAGGGAATAATGACTAATTAAAGATCTCATAAGGATGAAATGGGCATTTAGACTAAATGAGCCAAATGGTGAAGATATCACCATTTGGTAATATCGACTAATGAATTGTTTGGCAAGTATTACGAATTTACAGAATGAATAGCGGAAGGATTTCGTTGCTATCATCTAACATGGTGGATGAAGTATTAAACGGATCTTAGCTTTGATCCGAGCAAGGTATGTGTGTTAGAATTGTAGTTAAGTGGTAGGATTGGTTAAATATGCGATGAAGTCCTTGGTTGTAAAGGATGGAGCAATGTTGACAAAAACGCCCTTGATAGGTATATCCGGCAAACGACCTTAAATGTCAATTAGAAACAAACTAATCGATTAGAGTAATGTTTTGGTCATGTGTGAAAGAGAAGAGTATGGTTTTGTATGTCATAGACCATTTAATGCGTAAATACTCATAACGGGTCAAAATAGGCTTTTTAGCGGAAATGGGTTAAGAGGATGCAAGACATCCAAGAATTTAATCTTTTATGATAAACAACGTTGAAATTATAAGGCTCATGAGAAATTGAGGTCAAATAAACAGATTATTTTGATAAATCTTAGTAAAAAGGTGATAAGTCGATAGCTTAAAAGTCTAGAATTTTGTTAATCCGGATGTCGGATGTTAACTCCATGTGATGGAGAATTAAATTACGATCACGTAGGAAAAAGAATCGGGTAAAACGGATCAAAAACGAGAAAGTTATGCTCGTTTCTGTAAAACTGAGTTTTACTGGGAATATGCAACAACAGCTGCGAACATTCTGTTAAAAAGCGGGGGTGGCGCGACGCGACGGCGAAGGCCATAGGCCGTCGCGCGACGCCACGGGCTCCTGAATGTTGAAAAAAACATATTTTATTGTATATGCATCACGAACCCGTTTAGACCGTTTTTAAATGCTTATACACTAAGTATGACTGATTTATTTCATGTTTTAGGAGATGTAGACATGGGTGAGGGTATGTATGTATGTATGTATGTATGTATGTATGTATGTATGTATGTATGTATGTATGTATGTATGTAAGTATGTATGTAAGTATGTATGTATGTATGTAGGATTGTTGGTATGTATGGAAGTAGTTATGTATTAACGTATACACGTATGTAGTTATGCTTGAAAGTATGTATGTATGTGGGTACGTATGTATGCATGTAATCAAGTAAGTATGCATGGTTGTACGCAAGTTTTCAATACGATCGAGTATCGACATTATTAATAGTGTACCTTGTGAACGAAGTGTAACTCAGGAATAGCAAAGAAGTCTCACCGTGGATTGTATGATCGGATGGAAAGCCGGAATGTAAAGAGTTAAGGGAACGAAAAGTAAACGTGAGTAAATCTTGTATGTTTATGATGCGTACTAATGTTATGAATTTTATGTGGTAAGCGCAGGTAGTACGAAACACGAGGATCATCAAGGGATAGAGATCGAGTACCGAGTCACTTGAAGGATTGTACGGGATTGTCTGAGAATGTAATTTGATACACATAAGTTATGTTTTATTCTGTAAATGAGTTATTTTGATATATTCAATATAAAAGAGTTGTTTTAAAAAAATGAACTTTCAAGTAAGGCATAAAGTTTATGATAAAAGAAATTTTATGGCACGAATTTTCCGCTGCGACTTTTTGTCAAATACGAACTAGGGACTTACAAGTTTACAAGTTGGTATCAGAGCCCTAGTTTGAGAGAATCAAGTACGAGAGTATAGGTACTTGAACTCAAACTTGTGTGCTCTTGTGATAAGGAACCCGTACAATCCAGGACTCGATCAAGATCTAAAGGTAGAAATGGAATGAAAAAGTGTATATATGCATTCATGTGAAGAAACTAACGGTTATATTATGTGTAAGGTAAGCATAACTGCTTGGAAAGGATGATCCGTGAATGCAGTCTAGAACCGGCATCAAGGCAAGTGATGAGACAAATGAACCCCAGGTGCGTAAATTTAACATGTGGGCGTATGAAGTGGTATAACTAAGCGAGTGAAAGAAAATTTTAAAGGAAATATAATAGTGATATGGCTATGAAGTTTTGAAAATGATACACGTGCCGAAACTTAATTCTTCGGACATAAGGTGGCGATTACACGAAGACACGAAACTAGTATGTGGATTGTGTACCTGGTCAGTACATAAGAAACATATGACGTTCGTGAGACCGTAATAATTGCTACAGGTATGTCCGTTAGAATTAGGTAATAGGTGGACGTGAGGGTGAAGAGAAACGTAAGACTTTCAGGAATGAAAGTACGAATGATATGTTAGAATCCGCGAGACGGATTCGAAGCATGAAAAGAATGAAAGTATGAATGATATGTTAGAATCCGTGAGACGGATTCGAAGCATGAAAAGAATGAAGGTATGAATGATATGTTAGAATCCGTCACGGATTCGAAGCATGAAAAGAATGAAGGTATGAATGATATGTTAGAATCCGCGAGACGGATTCGAAGCATGAAATAAATGAAGGTATGAATGATATGTTAGAATCCGCGAGACGGATTCGAAGCATGAAAGTAATGAAGTATGAATGACCTGTTTGAATCCGCGAGACGGATTCAAGGAATGAAAGGCATGAATGGAATGTTTGAATCCGTAAAACGGATTCAAGGAAATGAAATGTAGAAATGATATGTCTAAATCTGCGAGACGGATTCAACACATGTAAGGAATGAAAGATGTGAATGATATGTTTGAAACCGTTAGATGGATTCAAATCATAGAAGGAAGAAAAGGTATAAATGGTACGTTTGGAACCGCTGGACGGATTTAAAAATATAAAAAGGATGAAATTAGCCCATATCAGAATATGCCAACAGTTTGACCTTGGTCGCGTCAAACGAGTCATATGAGTAAATATAAAGTAACTGAATGAAAGAATGATCGTAATTGGCACGTAAACCTAAATTTTTAAATGGAAAGGAAGAAGTTTCGAACAAGTTATGTGTTAAATGTGTTAGAAATCGACTCTTAGGAGTCATAATAAATGACGGGCTACGACCCGGACAATAAATTAAGTATGAGCAAAAAGGATAAGTTTTGCTAACAATACCGAAATGATGTAATGAATGTTTTTGCAAGTAAGCATGAATGGAAAGAAGTACGAACGTGTACCTCAATACTTATACGATAATTAAGAAATGTCAGATAAGCCTTGAAAAGTCAAATGAAGGTGGATGAAATAAGTAACTAGAATGAAAGAATTTCGTGTGAGAAATGAAATGTGCTAACTGTTAAAATTGTTGATGATAATGTTAGAACCCATGATATGATGAAACCAATCGAATTGGTGGAAGGATGTGTACGATTGGAAGCGCATTACATGGATGAATGAAATCTAGCCTGGTACGGCTAGCACTCGTGAAGAATGTGGACAGATCTGATTTACGGATCGCTGAAGTATGGAAGGAAATCAAGGTAAGTAAAATGCTTTAATTTATGTCAGATAAGTATGAATTAGTAAATTGAAAACGCCCTACAAAATGCATGGTGGAATGAGTACGGTATAGTACGGAATGTTTGATTCCTAATAGTTGACATAAGAAGAAAACTATGTCATTAAGGAATGTATCTCAAAGGTTTTTAAGTGAAAAATTTCGAGAATTGGTTAAACTCTCGTATAATGAATTTGCGTGACACGTGGGCTTATGCAAATTAAATAATGTATGAAATGAGAGGAATAGTAATGTAGAATGAATAAGGTGAATTGAAGGTAACGTAAGAGTATGTATGGTACAAATAACTATAGAAAATGAATAATGATGTTAACTTTGGAGTCAAGCACGGATGCATGACTATGAAATAGTAACTTCGTTGTGATAACGAAACAAAATCAAATGTTATGTAATATATAAATAGAATATGATCTTAAAGGATGAGATGAAGGTATTAGAATTGTTATAAACGAATCATATGAAAGTAAGTATTATTATAAGTTTGAATGAATATGTACATTGAACTGTTACTAAACGGTCAAGGAAATGAGAAGGTTACGTGGAAATATGGCATGGAAAGTATAGACTTGTTAGGAAGAAGTCAATCGAATAAATAATTACGAAATGAGGTAGGATGATTACTTATAATTATGATGTGATCATAAAGTCAAACATAGATATGTGTATGTGTAAATGGAAGTGAGAAAGGTTTCGGGGACGAAACCTTATTAAAGGGGGGTAGATTTGTAACACCCCAAAACCCGAATGTTTATATTCGGTAAATGTTCTAATATGGTATATCATGAAATAAACAACTAGGCTATTTAACCTAGTTAGGAATGTGGTAAAAATCAATTAAAGGATGATAGTTGTGCCAATATTATTTAGTGGCAAACTTAAGGGACTAGAGTGGGGCAAAGTAAAAGTTGAATTTAATATATGAAAAACACACACAAACACACAAATCGTGTGTGTTCTAGAACGAGCAGGAGCTCCATGAGCTCAAGAAACCCTAAGCATGAAGAATCATCAAATTGAAGGGTGAATCGAGGTCTAAATTCATGAATAAACACGGATTAATGATCACCTACACGAGGGGATCATAAGGTATGTCTTAAAAGTTAGATTGGTGATCTTTCACGAAGTGGGTTATGATGTAAGTTGCGAATTTGTATGAAATTGAGAACGGGTGTGTGTTAGAATCATCAAATAGAGCATGGATTATCCATGGTTTAGGTTAATTTGATGTTTACGGGTGAAACCCGTTTGTTATGGTGAAGATGATGACATGGGTAAATAATCCATGTCCAATTTCTTGCTTATTATTGACGTATTTTGATATATATAATGGATTCTTGTTAGAGGGATTGAAAGAAATGTGATACTAGTAGGTCGATGTTTATGTATGGATGATTCATGTTGATTAGAATGAAGAATTTGATGAATTATGTGTGAGATTAGAAGAATATGCATGAATTAGTTGTATACTATGCTTAGGAGGTAGTATACACACCAAATGTATGATGAACTTCTAAGGAATTTGAGATTAGATCACTCATAAGTGATTAACAAAGTAGTTATGAAGTGGGTTTTGATGATATGATAGAAGTAATGATATGCTTATGTTAATGATGTTTGAAAATCATATATGTGTATGTATGTTTAAAGAAATTGGATAAGAAATGATGAATTAGCATGTTATAAGGTTAAATGATAAACTTAATATAAGATCCGTGTGATGAAAAGCTTGTGATGAATGATAAATAAGCTAACTATCTTGAGAATGATATATGATAGTTGATGCTTGATAAGCGACATGGAAGCTTGGGAAAGAAGCGGGTCAATCGGGACTAATGCTCACGGGAAGCATATTCGGATGTTAGGTAAGTAAAGCTTACCCCTTTTTATTCGTATTAGAATATCTACTTGTTGAATAGATTATGAACATGGTAAGTGAATATGTGAAGTATGATGTTCCGACAAGCTTTGATACGGGTCGGAACATGTGGTCATGGTAAGAGACTAAGTTTCATGGTTAAAAAGGGAAAAAAGGGTAGTATGGTAATTTTAGTTACGAGTTAATGAAGGGATAAGTTACATGGAGGGAATAATGACTAATTAAAGATCTCATAAGGATGAAATGGGCAGTTAGACTAAATGAGCCAAATGGTGAATATATCACCATTTGGTAATATCGACTAATGAATTGTTTGGCAAGTATTACGAATTTACAGAATGAATAGCGGAAGGATTTAATTGCTATCATCTAACATGGTGGATGAAGTATTAAACGGATCTTAGCTTTGATCCGAGCAAGGTATGTGTGTTAGAATTGTAGTTAAGTGGTAGGATTGGTTAAATATGCGATGAAGTCCTTGGTTGTAAAGGATGGAGCAATGTTGACAAAAACGCCCTTGCTAGGTATATCGGGCAAACGACCTTAAATGTCAATTATAAACAAGCTAATTGATTAGAATAATGTTTTGGTCATGTTTGAAAGCGAAGAGTATGGTTTTGTATGTCATAGACCATTTAATAATACCCATAACGGGTCAAAATAGGCTTTTTAGCGGAAATGGGTTAAGAGGATGCAAGACATCCAAGAATTTAATCTTTTATGATAAATGTATTTGAAATTATAAGGCTCGTGAGAAATTGAGGTCAAATAAACAGATTATTTTGATAAATGCATGAACGGGTCAAAACTTAGTAAAAATATGATAACTCGATAGCTTAAAAGTCTAGAATTTTGTTAATCCGGATGTTAACTCCATGTGATGGAGAATTAAATTACGATAACGTAGGAAAAAGAATCGGGTAAAATGGATCAAAAACGAGAAAGTTATGCTCGTATCCGTAAAACTGAGTTATGGTGGGAATATGAAGCAACAGCTGCGAACATTCTGTTAATAAGGGGGTGGCGCGACGCGACAGCGAAGGCCATAGGCCGTCGCGTGACGCCACGGGCTCCTGAATGTTGAAAAAATCATATTTTAATTGTATATGCAACGCGAACCCGTTTAGACCGTTTTTAAACGCTTATACACTAAGTATGACTGATTTATTTCATGTTTTAGGAGATGTAGACATGGGTGAGGATATGTATGTATGTATGTATGTATGTATGTATGTATGTATGTATGTATGTATGTATGTATGTATGTATGTATGTATGTATGTATGTATGTATGTATGTATGTATGTATGTATGTATGTATGTATGTAATGTATGTATGTATGTATGTATGTATGTATGTGTGTGTGTGTATGTATGTATCTATGTATGTAAGTATGTATGTATGTACGTATGTAGGATTGTTGGTATGTATGGAAGTAGTTATGTATTAACGTATACAAGTATGTAGTTATGCTTGAAAGTATGTATGTATGTGGTTACGTATGTATGCATGTAAGCAAGTAAGTATGCATGGTTGTACGCAAGTTTTCAATACGATCGAGTATCGACATTATTAATAGTGTACCTTGTGAACGAAGTGTAACGCAGGAATAGCAAAGAAGTCTCACCGCGGATTGTGTGATCGGATGGAAAGCCGGAATGTAAAGAGTTAACGGAACGAAAAGTAAACGTGAGTAAATCTTGTATGTTTATGATGCGTACTAATGTTATGAATGTTATGTGGTGAGCGCAGGTAGTACGAAACACGAGGATTATCAAGGGATAGAGATCTAGTACCGAGTCACTTGAAGGATTGTACGGGATTGTCTGAGAATGTAATTTGATACACATAAGTTATGTTTTATTCTGTAAATGAGTTATTTTGATATATTCAATATAAAAGAGTTGTTTTAAAAAAATGAACTTTCAAGTAAGGCATAAAGTTTATAATAAAAGAAATTTTATGGCACGAATTTTCCGCTGCGACTTTTTGTCAAATACGAACTAGGGCCTTATAAGTTTACATTCAAACCGTCACTGGTATTCATTTTTATCATTTTCGATCGTTATATAACATGTGTAATAGCATCTTGGGCGTATCTTTTTCGATTTGTATTGTACATGCTTTGTTGTAACAAGCCAAATCAATACCGACTGAACGCCCGTCACAACGCGAGGCGAATCCCACTAGTATATGTTTATTGTTCGTATATAAGACTCATATATATGTATATAGGTCATATACTTACACAACCAAACACACTTTGCTCGTTTACATGTATTCAACTCGTTTACAAGTATATGGGCTGGCAGGACCGACCAACCCGTGCCGTCGCCCGAGGCCCGAATTTTTCAAAGGGCCCGAAAGGTTTTTATAAGATGTTATATATAGATTACATTATATATGCATCCATTTATTATGCAAAAAAAGTATTAGTGGTGGAGTAGAAAAAACCATCTTAAGTTAATATAGAGGTCTCAAGTTCAAGTCTTTGCTCCATCATTAAGTTTTTTTTTTTTACTTCATTTCCTTTTTAACCACAATTTTGGGCCCAATTCTTTTTGTCGCCCAGGGCCTAAATTTTTTTGAGAGTTCTCAGGGATGGCTATGTGGGTTAGTCAAAAAAGATGGCAGATGCATACACTTAGCCCAAACCTTTCTTTTTCGAGTGGGTGTTAACTAGAATTATACCGTGATATGAGAAAAGTGTCTAGATAATCCATGTGGTTTGCCCAGATTTCAGCTATAGTCTCTACACTTCTCAATTTACAGTTATGGTCCCCAACTTTTGCACATCCGTTCTCGGATAGTCCCTAGGCTTCATCAGTTAATTTTCTCAGTTAAGTGGATGTAAAATGACAAAAATACCCTTACTACAAAACAAAATAACTTAAACTATTAAATAGATATATTTATTTATGGGACCCACTTCTTAAAAAAAACAAAATAACAACCTCACCCCACCCCTTTCTTCTCTAGCCAAATTGCCGCCACCACGTTATTCCGGCGAGCACCCCACCACAGCCCCTTTTCCCTCTGAATAATGACCAACCACCAACATTATTTCCGGTCAAGTTTCAACTTTCAAGTTACATCTCCCACAAATTCGAAACCCGAAATCCTTTTTTCGAACACCCAAACACCAATTTCCGGTTTATATACTTCATTCAGGGTGCCGGAATAAATGGATGGTACACCTGAAGAAGCGGTCAATTTGAACAAAACATAGTGCGAGGAGGAGGAGGTGAAGATAAAGTACAAAGGTGTACGGCAATGGAAGTCAGGAAAGTTAGATTCAGAGATCGGAGATCCGCATAAACACCATAACATTTGGTTAGGTACCTACGATCTCCCATTGAAGCTGCTAAAGCTTACGATAAAGTCGCTTTTCAAATGCGTGGCTCCAAAACCAGCCTTAATTTCCCTCTTCACTACGGCCTTTCACTGGAGGAATCACCCCAAAATCAAACTCAAACCATCGGCCGAAAAAGAAAGCAACGTTGGTGGTGGGTCATTGTTCAGAGAAAAACAGGGAAAGAGAGTGGTGGTGTGGTGGTCGCCGGAATAACGAGGTAGTTTGGCTGGAGAAGAAAGGGGTGGGTGGGATGGGGGTGGGGTGGGGTGGGGTGGGGTTGTTATTTTTTTTTTCTAAGAAGTGGGTCTCACAAATAAATAAATATATCTATTTAATAGTATAAGTTATTTTGTTTTGTAGTAAGGGTATTTTTGTCATTTCACATCCACTTTACTGAGAAAACTAACTAATGTTAGGCCTAGGGCCACTTAACTGAGAAAACTAACTGATGTTAGGCCTAGGGACTATCCGAGAACGAATGTGCAAAAGTTTGGGACTATACTTGTAATTTTAAAAGTGTAGGGACTATAGTGAAATCTGGGCAAACCACAGGGACTATCCAAGCACTTTTCTCTTGTGTTATTTATCTTTTAATATATTAGAATTTAGAATTAAGAAAAATACCGTGTAAATAGCCGACTCTTTAACATTTATAAAAAACTCTTATTAAAAAAATATTTATGAAAACTATATGATTAACAAAAACTCTTTAAGGATATAGAGACTTTAACACGTAAACATAAGAATTTATAGTTATTGAAGTGAGATCACCACAACTTCTTCCAAATAACTATGTGAAAAGAATCATCACAATCTTCTCACTTTCAATGAAGCGATAATCTTTTTATGTTCCCAGTAGTCTAGATAGTTATCATCCATGTTCTTCTCACTAAGACCACCCGTAGTGGGGTTTTTTGACGTTTTCCCCAAAAAAACGCCCCATAATGCCCCTCTACTGCCCCAGGGGCGTTTTTCATCAAAATTTTGCTTGGGACGTTCCAAATCAAACGCCTAGTGAGATTCTTTTGGCCAATCATGTCACTGATTTAAGCCAATTAAGTATTTAGAAAATACTTAATTTTTCTACTTGTCATTTTGTGATTATGTGTTTTCTTATTTGAATATTTGTGTACAGTATGGGTAAACAAAAGCTGTCAAATATCTATCTTAAATTAGATAGGTCATCCAACGAGAAGGTAAGTTCATCCCAAACCAAATCCTCAAATCACTCTGTAATTCCTGAAGGAGGAATATTTGTGCGAAAGGCACAATATGAGGAACCACTTTCTCCTAATAAAAGAAGTTTGATTTTTAAGAAAAGTCAGGAGAAAATAAAGAAATTCCGAGAAAAGAAGATTAAAAAGGAAACCCAGGAATTAACCAGTAAATCACCTTGGGAGGACAAGTTAGATGAAAAATGGGCAGATCTTTATATGCTAGCCACCGTAGTAGTTAATACAAATCTTTAAAATAATCTGACTCAAGTTTTAGCAACCTTATTCATTACAAGCTAAAAACCTTATCCAGTAAATAAATAAATTTATAATAAATTCTAGTGTGTTTTAAAAATTCAGTTGTTTTGTAATACCCAGTATGAAATAATATTTAAAGGTTATCTATAAAATTTTGTTATAAAATTTAATTAGTATTTGTGTGTATTTTGCTAAACAGCATGAATGACTTGTCTGACGCCCTTCAGAATTTAAATCTCTATCCGGTAAAAATAGAGGTTTCCAGAGATTTCAATAGGGATATACCAGATATAGAAGAACCTATTGAATTTAATGCTCCACCTCCGGAGAAACCCAAGCCCAAGAAAAGGAGAAGATTCATGGGATGGAGGCGTGTGCGTAGGAGGAAACCCGCCACTAGAAAGATTCCCAAAATAGAAAATCCCTTAGACAAAGGGAAGGGAATTGAAGTCGGGGAAGAATCTAGGCAGATGGGAATACAGTTTGAATAATATTCGAAGCAAATAGAAATGGAGATTGGAGGAGGTTCTAGACAAACCCAAGTAGAAATTGGAGAAAGCTCTAAACAAACCCAGGAAATGACATTGCAGGAGGAGCTAGATTTTATATTGGCAAGCTGTGATACTATTAAGCCTGTCAATAAAAATGCTTTTACTCATCCTATTGAAACTCAACTTCCAATAAATTTGGAACCAGCAATCCCAGAACCTATAATCCACACCCAACCTTTAGGAATGGACGAGTGGTGGACGAATGATTGGCAGTTCCAAAACCTGCTCAACAGTCCTTATTCCTTTCTCCCACAGTTTGACCCAGAACCTACACCTAATCCACCTATGAGCAATGAGAATTTAGCTGAACTCCGCCACTTTGGCGAGGAGTTAATGGATGCAGGAAATAGGATCAAGGAAGTAGGAGAACAGATCTCCTGGAAATACGATGAGAGGGAACGCCGTTATTAAAATATCAGCTGACGAAGGATAAGGGGTTTATGAGACTGTGGTTGTATAATAGCAATAATATAATCTTGTGAAATAACCTAAAAATAAAACTTTGTAAGATAATGGTGTGTATTGATGCATACTATTAACTATAAAAAAATGGAAATCGAGAAATCGATAGTTTTGGCTATATATGTGTATTTGAAATTTGTATGATTGTTTTGTGTATAATTAATATTTAATCGATACTAATAAATTATATATATTATCAGATGGAAAACGCTAATAACGAACCAGTTAATGAGGTTAATCAATCTGAGCAACATCCGGAGGATCAATTTCTAAATAGGCAAGATATAGAAAATATCGTTGCTCAAGGAATAGCCAATGCTATTCCAGCAATAGTTGCTGCTGTTAGAAATCCAATCGAACCTCAAAAAATCATTCCTAGCAAACGTATTTCAGAAGATAACTTCAGTAATAGCGTAAATGGAGGCGGTAATCATACTAATCACGATAATAATCCACGACAGGCTCCGCTCCCTAAGAAAATGAAAGCTGCAACGCCTGGTTGCACTTACAAAGAATTTCTTGCTTGTAGACCCGCTGAGTTTGCAGGCAATGAAGGAGCGACTGCGACACTGCGTTGGTTAGAGAAGACCGAGGCAGTGATTACAATAAGTAAATGTGCCAAGAACGATCAGGTCATGTACGCGTCAAATCTTTTTAAAGAAGGGGCGCTAGAATGGTGGAACACGGTGCTACAAGCAAAAGGAAGAATGATGGTGTATGCTATGAATTGGGAAGAATTTAAGAGTCTTGTAGAAAGAAAATTCTGTCCCGAATATGAAAAAGATCAAATGTCAAATAAGTTCTTAAATCATCGAATAATGGGTGTAGATTGTCGCGGTTATACTTCGACATTCTTTGAATATGCTAGAGTGGTACCAACATTGGCTTCGCCAGAACCGGTACTCATTTCTCGCTATATTTGGGGATTGATTGGCGAAATCCGCAATATCGTTAAAGCTGCGAGACCTCGTACTATTGACGATGTAGTGGAATTAGCCAACACCCTAACTGATGAACCGGTGCGCACAAGAGATGATAACAGGAAAAAGGAACTGGCTCAGAAAATTACCCAAGGAGTTCGTATGGGTAATAGTAATAACTTCAAGAGAAGAGGAACAGGGCAATTTTCAAATCCGCCTTACTGCAGGAATTGCAAAAGGAAACATTTTGGAAAATGTAATATAACCTGCAATTTTTGCAAAGTTGTAGGACATCGGGAAGAAAATTCCAGGAAGAAATCCACAATTTGTTACAATTGTGGAGAAACAGGACATTTCAAAACAGAATGTCCTAAATTGGTCAAACCAGCAGACAACAAAGCCAAGATAGCTGCCGGAGATACCAAGAAGAATGTTCGAGCCTTTCAGTTAACAACTCAGGAGGCCGAGCTAATCCCAGATGTGATAGCTGGTACGTTCTTAGTTCACAACATTTATGCAAAAGTATTATTTGACTCTGGTGCAAACCAAAGTTTTATTAATACTTCATTCTGCCAAGCTCTTAACTTACCCTTAACCAAACTTAGGCAGATTTTTACAGTCGAAACGGCAGACGGAAATTCTGTTAGCATAGATAAAGTTTTACAAAAGGAAAATATAGAACTCCCAGGTCATAAATTCTTTGCAAACCTATTACCTATGAAATTAGCCGAATTTGATGTTGTGTTAGGAATGGATTGGTTAGTAGCCAACCATGCTCGAATTCTTTGTGATCAAAATTCCATAGAAATTCAAGCACCCACCGGAGAAGTAATTATGATTACAGGGGATAAACCACGTAAGCCCATGAAGTTCATAACAGTAATGAAAGTTGCTAGTTATGAACGAAAGCAAGGAATAGTATATATGATTTCAGTAATCATTAGTACTAAGGGTAAAGGACTTAAGGAGATTCCTGTAGTCTCAGAATACCCAGAGGTATTTCCAGAAGAGTTACCAGGATTACCACCAGATAGGGAGGTAGAATTTAGAATTCATTTAATTCCCGGAACTATACCGATAGCCATGGTTGCAGAAATCGGCCTAGGCGGCCGATTAATCGGTGCCTAGGCGCTAGGCGGTCACTTACTGCCTAATTTTGAGCTAGGCGGTCAATTAATCGGTCATGGTCAAAAATCGGTCAAAATCGGTCCTAGGCGGTCAAAATCGGTCCTAGGCGGTCAAAAATCGGATTAATCGGACAATATTAGTCGGTCAAAATCGATCAAAATCGGTCCTAGGCGGTACTAGGCGGTCCTAGGCGGTCAAAATTGGTCAAAATCGGTCAAAATCGAACCATACTATCTGAAACTTGAAGTATTTATGTGAATTTTGAAGTATTATTTTTATATTATTGGGTATATATATATAATTTTGAAAAAATACATATAAAAATCACATTCTGATTAATCCCGATTAATCCCGATTAATCCCTAGGCTGTACCTCACCGCCCGACTAGCGCCTAGCGCCTTCTACAACATTGCCGATAGCCAAGGCACCTTATCGGTTAGCTCCCACAGAAATGTTAGAACTGAAAAAGCAATTAGATGAATTACTAAGTAAAGGTTTCATACAACCGAGTTCATCCCCTTGGGGAGCACCAGTGTTGTTTGTTAAGAAAAAGGATGGTTCAATGAGAATGTGTATTGATTATAGAGAATTGAATAAGGTTACAATTAAGAATCGATATCCATTACCTAGGATTGATGATCTTTTCGATCAACTTCAAGGAGCTAGATATTTTTCTAAGATTGACTTACGCTCCGGATATCATCAGTTGAAGGTACAAGAAGAAGACATACCTAAGACTGCTTTCGGAACTAGGTATGGTCATTACGAGTTTACAGTCATGCCCTTCGGATTAACGAATGCACCTGCAGCATTCATGGACATGATGAATAGAATCTGTAAACCGTATTTGGATAAATTTGTAATTGTTTTTATTAACGATATACTTATTTATTCCAAAAGTCAGAACGGACATTTTCAGCACTTGCATGCACTTTTAACTTTGTTAAGAAAAGAAAAGTTGTACGCCAAATTCTCGAAATGTGAATTTTGGTTGCAAGAAGTGCAATTCTTAGGACACATGGTGAATCACGAAGGTATTCACGTAGATCCTGCTAAGATAGAAGCAATTACCAAATGGAAGGTTCCGCAATCTGCAATGGAAATTAGAAGTTTTATAGGTTTAGCTGGATATTATAGACGGTTTATTAAGGATTTTTCCAAAATAGCTGTACCATTAACTAAGCTAACCTGTAAAGCAGTTAAGTTTGAATGGGGACCTAAACAAGCAGAAGCCTTTAGAATCTTGAAACAGAAATTAACCAATGCTCCAATCTTAGCCTTACCAGAAGGAACTGAAGATTTTGAAGTATATTGTGATGCTTCAAAACTAGGATTTGGATGTGTGCTAATGCAACGCAAAAAGGTAATTGCGTATGCTTCAAGGCAATTGAAAAAGCACGAGGAGAACTATACGACTAATGATTTAGAATTAGGAGCCGTAATTTTTGCCCTAAAGATCTAGAGACATTATCTGTACGGAAGTAAGTTTACTGTCTATACAGATCACAAAAGTTTAAGATATATATTTGGGCAAAAAGAATTAAACATGAGGCAAAGGAGATGGATGGAAATCCTCAGTGACTACGACTGTGATATTCAATATCATGAAGGAAAGGCAAATGTAGTTGCTGATGCCTTAAGTCGTAAGTACCATGAAAAACAACGAAGAGTTCGTGCTCTCAGATTAAATCTACAGTTAGATTTAATGGAACAAATAAAGAATGTTCAGGAAACAGCAATCAAGAATGATGCTGAAGGAATGAAAGGACGAATAAAAGAATTAGAGCAAGGAGTTTAGAAGAAGCCCATAAATCCAGGTATACCATGCACCCTGGAAACAATAAAATGTACCAAGATTTAAGAAATAACTTTTGGTGGATAGGAATGAAGAAGGATATAGCTAGATATGTTTCTAAGTGTCTTACTTGTTCACAAGTTAAGGCAAAACATCAAAAACCTTCAGGTCTACTACAATAATTAGAAATGCCTGTATGGAAATGGGAACTCATAACAATGGATTTTGTTACTAAGTTACCCAAAACCAGAAAAAGGTAATGATGCGATTTGGGTAATTGTGGAGCGATTAACCAAATCAGCTCACTTTCTACCTATGAAAGAAACCTTTAGCATGGAAAGGTTAGCAAAGTTGTATGTAGATGAAGTCGTATCTCTACATGGAGTTCCACTCTCTATTGTTTCTGATAGGGATAGTCGTTTCACTTCTCACTTCTGGACGAGTTTCCAGCAAGCAATGGGGACTCGATTAAATCTGAGTACTGCATATCATCCACAAAACAGACGGGCAAAGTGAAAGGACGATACAAACTCTAGAAGACATGCTCAGAGCATGTGTGATAGATTTTGGTGGAAACTGGGACGATCATTTACCTTTAATTGAATTCTCCTATAACAATAGTTATCATTCAAGTATTGAAACTGCCCCATTCGAGGCACTGTATGGAAGAAAGTGCAGAACTCCAGTTTGTTGGGCAGAAATAGGAGAAAGTCAATTGTCAGGTCCTGAAATAGTGCAAGAGACGACCAACAAAATTTCTCAAATCAAGGAAAGACTAAAGACGACTAGAGATCGTCAGAAGAGTTATGCAGACAATAGACGAAAACCGTTGGAATTTCAAGTAGGAGACAAAGTATTATTGAAAGTTTCTCCTTGGAAAGGAGTAGTTCGATTCGGTAAGAAAGGAAAGCTAAGTCCAAGATACGTAGGACCATTTTCAATAATTCAACGTATAGGACCAGTTGCTTATCGCTTACAACTACCAGAAGAACTAGCTGGAGTACATGATGTATTTCATATATCCAACCTCAAGAAATGCCTATCAGACGAATCTTTGGTAGTACCTCTTCAAGATATAGAGATAAACGAGAAGTTGAAATTTATTGAAAAACCTCTTCAGATAGAAGACTGAAAGGTGAAGTTCCTTAGAGGACTTGAATACACTTGGGAACTGGAATCAGAGATGAAGCGAAAGCATCCTCACTTGTTCCAATGAATCTCGAGGACGAGATTTTAAATAAGGTGGGGAGGATGTAAGGACTCTCAAAATTATCCTAAAAAAATACCCGTAAGTATAAACCCGGACCCCCAAAACCTTACCCTACATTAAAAAAATCAAGAAAAAAACCAAACTTATAGGTTTCAGGCGGGCCGCGTAAGACATATGCTTATCTTACGCGGGCCGCGTCAATGTTAGGTTGACCGGATAAGTGTTCCGGATCCACGTAGCAACCACCTGGCTAATCTACTCGTGACTGGTCAAGCCTACTCGTAGACTGGGCGGCTAGGCGGGCCGCGTAAGAGTAAGCCGAAGGCTTACGCAGGCCGCGTGAGACCTTAATTTTACCTATAAATAGCTTGCATCAGGGACTTTCATTCTGTGTCGAAACAAAGTTTCAAAAACGAAGTTATAATACTCTGAAGTCGAAAATTCACATATAATAGAGAGGCACTGCTCTGATACCCGGTATTAACTCGATCGCTGCTACGATTCAATGTCCGATCGATTAAACTATCCAATGGATGTTTAAGTGTTGCCCACATTAGGGTTTATGCTTTGTCATTCGTTGTTAATTCAATGGATGTTTAAGTATCGCACTTTGTCATTCGTTGTGAAGGTTTTAATCTCGTGAGTTATCGTAAATGCTGTATTAGTTACTAACCGAGTTCGTGTGCATGTTATTAATTTAGGTTAAAAGGCTAATCAGTAGGCTAGGCTCTGCTCAAATGAAATCTGCAATGTGAGTCATTCTCTTTTTATCAAATTTGATTTCAAAAGCATGTTTATTTTCAAAGTTATAATTACAGGGATTAAGTCTTTGTAGTTACCATATTACAGCCGGTATGTGGGGTTTTGTATACATTACTTATTAATCTTCACCATTGGGGCAGCCAAGGGGTGATATAACCATAGTCACAGACACCATTGGACAACGGGAGGGCCAATGGGTCGAGTGACAAAATACCGTGGGTAGTTGGTTTGATATCAGAAACATTGTAATTGCTCTTAATACTGTAAATTATAACAAACGAGTCGTTTTAGCAAAATGAATGATTCACCAGTATTTCCCACTGACAAAACCTTTTTCAAACATGTTTCAGGTGATCTGTTGTGATCCAGGAAAAGTGCCGTGAAGCACTACAAGCTTAAGGAAGTGGCTCAATATAAACTAAAGAAACATGTTTTGTAAAATAAAGATTTCTCAGAGAAATCATATGATTGTAAACTACCGGGTTTTATCCCAAATTGTGAAAGAAAATAATCAGGAAATATTTCAGTTTTAAAAAGATCCTGAAGAAAACTTCCGCTGTTAATTAAATACCACGACATTTCTGTCTCGCGGCTCCTGAAACGGGTCAAACCGGGTCGGGGGCCGTGACACATATAGAGTCATTTGACCCAAGATTTACCCCTTTCACTTTTTATACTTATTCAAAGTATTTGCTTGATCATGTAACTTGTTTTTAAACAACTCTTAAGATTCGTTTGCTCGATTTAGCTTACAAGGGCGTTTTGGTCATCTTAAATCCTTTCTTTACAACAAAAGACTTTTAGTGTCGTAATTGACCAAAATTCCACTTTTAAACTAGGATCTTGTTTAAATAGTCATTATGTTTTCAAAACCCAATGACTATAACTTAAATCATTGGGTTTACTTAAAAGATAACCCAATGTCCATTTTAACTTGTTTAGCCCTCATTGAACTTCAAGTTCTAAAGATGAATTGACCAATTATACATACCTGGCTCGAATCAATATATTGACCCGTTTTGATACCTTGCCTTAGTAGCCGCTAAGTAATAGCGATGTCAACATTCAATCGATATTTATTCATGTAATCATGCAACTCGACAAAACATTAGCCAATATTGTCAAATGGAAATATTTTCACCTTTTGACCCGTTTGGTCTAAATGACCGTTTACTTTTGCGAGATGGATTTATTATCATCTCGTCTACATGACTTGTACCGGTTTACACCGTACGGTCAATTTACTTAAAAATCTATTTTTTGATTATTTTGACCCCTTTATATCTTACGCCATAAAGTGTCCTTCAAAACTAACGGTTATCGTCAACGAGTGACCACATTACCGTTTTACCCTTATTAATTGTATTGATTTACCTTATAAGGTAAATCATTCAAAACTCGTTATTTATTAGTCATTACATGACTAAATGACCTTATTAGCTCTTTTTAACCATTCAACATGGTTTATCATTATTGTCTTTTGTTCCGAACCGCGCATGTCGGGTCGAAACATCATAAGTCAAATGGGACTTTTGATTATTCAAAATCTATAAAACCAATAGATATTAAATAAAAGGTGTAAGCTTTAACTTACATCGCATCCCGAATACGCCTTTCTTCTCATGCTTGATTCGTTTGACCGCTTCTTTCCCAAGCCTCCACCTAGCTCGTTAGGCGTCAAACTATTGTCAACATTTACGGGGTGGTTAAATTAGTCATTAAAAATCACGACTATTCCACCTCACTTATTTTCTATGTCGAAACTTCTATTCGACTTCTTCACTAGTTAACTTAACTTATCAAAAGTTAACTACTTTGATCATTTACACAATTAAGTCTAGATTAACTTTATGCTTTGAATCCTTATCGGTTCATACTTCGCATAATTTTTTCATATTATTCAAATATGTGTTTCACCCTATATTTCCACATTTTAGCATTCATTTGGGCATTTTATCAAACACCTAATGGGCATACTTTTACACATTTACAAACTAGTTCATAACTAGTTATTTTTACCAAGGTTAACATCAAAATTCAAACCTCCATGTCTAGTGTTCATGAACTACACCTAGTACTAGTATCATAAGATCAATATTCATCAATTTAACACTCTAATTCAAGTGTTCATCTTCTTGTCATAAAACCCACTTAGCACACATATGGGTAATCATCAAATCCCTAGTTTTAACACTAATTCATCAAGTTTTCAACTAGGGTTTGTTGCTAAACATGAATTTAATCACAACTATGTTCATAGATTCATCATTCATTCTAGAATTTTGATTTTGATTGTTCATCATAATTTTAAAGTATCACAAAATGACAAAATTCAACATACCTTATGATCCCCATGACTAGGTGATCACGAATTTGTGTTCATGCATTGATTTGGGCCTTGATTTGAGCTTCAATTTGGAGCATTTGTTGAAATTAGGGTTAGAGCTCCATGGGAGCTTCCCCTGGTCGATCTCTACGCACACACTATGTGTGTATATTTTTTTTGTTTTATTAATTAACTTTTCAAGTTATCCCACATTGGCCCCTCTTGTTTGGTTAATTTATTTAGTAGGCTACAACCTACTTATTTCTAATAATATTTCGTATTATTAACTGGGTTAAACACTCCTAGTTAACTTAGTGGGTTCGAGTAGGTTAAAACTCGTTTTATTTTAAGTCCCTTCAACTCGGGCTTGTTATAGTTTGTTTTCTCAAAGCATTTATTTTCCTTTTTAATTTAATATTAGGATTATTGTTTAAGTCCTAATATTCACCGGGTTAAATTTTACCACTAACGGTATTTTACCCGTCTCTTAGTATTAACGGGGTTTGATTACCAAACCCGTTTTCGGGGTGTTACAAGTCTACCCCCTTAAAGAGGTTTCGTCCTCGAAACCTTTTTCTTACCTGATTTATCGAGTTTAACTCCATGCGTTTGATCTTGATAATCAATTGAGCATTGCTCATATTTTAACCAATTGTTGGTATTACCCGAAAAGTATGATAATATCCTTTTGGTTACTAATCATCTACGTATCTCATACGACATAATGCAACTTGAAATAACGTAATTTCGTTACTTCTACTAGTTTAGATAACTTAGCGATATCCATCGCTTTTATATATTATCGAACTCTTTATGAATCCGTTACTTTGACCCGTTTAAAGGTCTTTATTGAAATCTTTCACTTTTAGCAACCATTTCTTTTGTTTTCAATTTCATTTATTCGGTTCAGTTATACCGAATCCACCGCTTACAAGGGACCAAATTTATTTAAATGACCTTAACCGGTCTCACTAACTAGACTTATTAGTCCAGTTACTTTTTACCGCTCGCTTGGTTATAATGTGATTCTACTTCACATTGCATTCGCTTGACCGAGATCGTGTCACATCATGTTTAATTTATATCAACCTTTCATTTTTCGAAAATATCTCTTTTCGAATATATCGTCTTGCGCCTATCAGTGTCAAGACTTGTATCTTTTATGCTTACTATTTAAATTCCTATTAGAATTTATATTTGTAAAAACGTTATTTCTTATCAAAACTGAAGTTTTAGTTTAGCATCTTCTCTTTAACTTTTGTTAATTATCCATACCGGGATATTGACAGTCCAAAATTTATTCTTTTACAGTCTTTGTTTTATGCGGGGATTCTCAATTTATTCCCTCGCTTTGTCTAATTAACCCGTAGGTTTTATCACTTTGCCTTATAGGCTATTTTATTAGACTTTCACCTCTTTAAGGCGAGGTCCTTATAATCTATTTCTTTCTAGTCATGACCCGTGGGTCGTTTTAGTCTCGTAGACCTTTCCATTGTTTATAACCCCAAAGGTTAGGTTGATCCCGTAGATCATTCCTTACTCATGTCATTCTTAAAATACATGTTTGGTGTCAAGGCATCCTGTTTTTTGTTTAAAATCATTTATTTTCGCCTTGGTATTTTCTTTGACCTTGACCGTAGTCTAAGGCTACATTCGTTTCCTTTCGAACAAATTTTCTGACTTTATGACTTCTCACGTCATTTATGCGTCGGTTTATCTTATGCTCACCATTATCCAGATTACATACATTCATATTTGATTATGTCCCATTACTGGGCTCATTATTCTTTTGCTTTTAATGCTACCAATATCGTGCTTACGTTTACTCATGTCGTCCGGCATGATATTATATTCGACCCGTTCAACTTTAAAATAGTTGAACATACTTATTCAAAATTTATTTTACGAAATTTTATAGTCATAATTCATAATCCAAGTTTTTGAATTTTCAACCCACGTTCACGTCTCTTGGTTTACGCATGTGTTTAATTCTTACCCATCAACCGGGTGTTTTACCGAAGTCGTTATTATTGCAACCCTCCTGGTATGCATTAAGACCTCGCTTCATTTTTATATTCCGACTTTGTCCTTATGTTTGACGTTTTACAAAAACGACCCGTTAAGGGACATATTTGCATTTTCCGGGTTCGAGTGTAAGTACACCCCCTCCTAATGCATATCTTAATCATTTCACATGTTTTGCATCCTCCGGGTTCGGGTGTAAGTACACCCCCTCCCTGTGCGTACTTTAATCATCATGTTTGGATTCTCCGGGTTCGAGTGTAAGTACACCCCCTCCCAGTGCGTACTTTAATCATTTTACATTTTTGCATTCTCCGGGTTCGAGTGTAAGTACACCCCCTCCCAGTGCGTACTTTAATCATTTTACATGTTTGCATTCTCTGGGTTCGAGTGTAAGTACACCCCCTCCCAGTGCGTACTTTAATCATTTTACATGTTTCTTTATCCCTTCACTCGGGCTCATTATCCTAATGTAATACGCTTCCGTCACTCGGCTGTGCGTTTACATTATTATCAAATATTTTGCTTATCTGATTCATTTGGGTACTTTTTAATTTGTCCCACTCACCCCGTCCTTACTACATCGGGTGTAAGCGTGTCCATCATAAAAAGTTCATGGCACCACGTGCTCACCACTTACTTGGCCAGAGTAAGCGATCAATACCTGGTATACATGACCCTTTTATAATTTTCACATTACACCCCATGTAAGTAATGCCTCTATTTGTTTCTCTTGGAAACAATATCCCGGATAGATTTTCTATTCGGGTTTTTCCAAGTTTTTAATCTACATATGCAACTTTCAATCTCAACGTATTTGTTGCATATTACTATTTGTGCAATTAAATTTAAAATGTGCACCTGGTAATGCTTGCCCTAACGGGCTTCTCTTGCCATTAGCCTTGTTCCCGGTCGCTACGCGATTTAGGTCCTTGATGAGCATACTCTTTGGACCGTTCCTCTGTCAAATCCGCGATTTGTTAGACTCTCGCTATCTTCATATGCAAGTGTCCTTTAACTAAGACATTTACAAGAGTTAATAATATCAATTTCAATAATCGCCCGTAGTATAATACAAGGCTTTTTCTACTATACGCGTCAACGTGGGTATTTTCGTCAACTATTTCAATCTTTTTAATTAGGGTGACGTGTATTACACGATAACTATATGTGTTGTTCTCAACACTTTAATCATACCAGCCCATTGACATACTTGTACTTACCGGATTTGCGATCAAGCCTCGAACCGAACATTTTATTCTTTTAACCTTGAGCTTTGATTACCAACTTGTAACACCCTTGTTATTATTTTACGGTTTTCGTATAGTTTACGAAAACAAACATGTAATTTAGATAAATAAGGTTAGTTAAAACTTTTACAATTTAAAAGAATATACAACTTAATGTAATTGAATTCGTCGTTTAAAAGATAAAACGAAACGCCGCGCGGAAGCTTGTATTTTATCGTGTTCGGTTCCTCATCGAGCTTGATCTTCATCCGGGCACTCTTGACATTCACCTATGATCAAAACCAAGTTAAAAGTTAGTTTTGATAGTTAAATAACAAGTTTAAACAAGTTATGTGGGTCAAACAAACAAAATGAAACAATTTTGTGATTCAGGGGGGGCTAGACGCCCCACCTAGGGGCTAGACGCCCAACCTAGCCCCTTTTTTTACTGCAAGTTCCTTCATTGTTGCTGCACTTTGCCCAGCTACGAAAATTCACCAAATATTAACTTAGAACTTGCATAACTTTCACTATACAAGTTCGTTTTACGCGATTCTTTTTCCTATGCGTCGGTAATTTAATTCTCCATCTTATGGAGTTAAAATCCAACATCCGACATAATAAAATTTCAGACTTTTAAGTCTTTGGCTTGTTACCCTTTTTACCAAATTTTGACCCGTTCGTGATTTCATTAAACAAACATATTTGTTCGATCCTTATTTCACATGCACCTCTTTAATTTAGTTTTATCTACCATGTTAGGTTCTAATCACAGGTTTCTTACACAATTTAAACCCATTTTCGATCGTATGCTTATTTTGACCCGTTAAGGGTATTTAAGTATATTTTAAACATGATTCGCTTTCATTTGTATCTAGCTTTATATTTCCACATTTCTTACCAAGTAATCTTCCACCACAACTATATTTGTGGTGGATTTAATGTGGAGATCTATATATTCCAAGTTTTATCCCTCGGACTATCATTTTACGGCAAAGACCCATATAGAGTCATTTAACCCAAGATTTACCCCTTTCACTTTTTATACTTATTCAAAGTATTTGCTTGATCATGTAACTTGTTTTTAAACAACTCTTAAGATTCGTTTGCTCGATTTAGCTTACGAGGGCGTTTTGGTCATCTTAAATCCTTTCTTTACAACAAAAGACTTTTAGTGTCGTAATTGACCAAAATTCCACTTTTAAACTAGGATCTTGTTTAAATAGCCATTATGTTTTCAAAACACAATGACTATAACTTAAATCATTCGGTTTACTTAAAAGATAACCCAATGTCCATTTTAACTTGTTTAGCCCTCATTGAACTTCAAGTTCTAAAGATGAATTGACCAATTATACATACCTGGCTCGAATCAATATATTGACCCGTTTTGATACCTTGCCTTAGTAGCTGCTAAGTAATAGCGATGTCAACATTCAATCGATATTTATTCCTGTAATCATGCAACTCGACAAAACATTAGCCGCTATTGTCAAAGGGTGATATTTTCACCTTTTGACCCGTTTGGTCTAAATGACCGTTTACTTTTGCGAGATGGATTTATTATCATCTCGTCTACATGACTTGTATCGGTTTACACCGTACGGTCAATTTACTTATAAATCTATTTCTTGATTATTTTGACCCCTTTATATCTTACGCCATAAAGTGTCCTTCAAAACTAACGGTTATCGTCAACGAGTGACCACATTACCGTTTTACCCTTATTAATTGTATTGGTTTACCTTATAAGCAAATCATTCAAAACTCGTTATTTATTAGTCATTACATGACTAAATGACCTTATTAGCTCTTTTTAACCATTCAACATGGTTTATCATTATTGACTTTTGTTCCGAACCGCGCATGTCGGTCGAAACATCATAAGTCAAATGGGACTTTTGATTATTCAAAATCTATAAAACCAATAGATATTAAATAAAAGGTGTAAGCTTTAACTTACCTCGCATCCCGAATACCCCTTTCTTCTCATGCTTGATTCGTTTGAACGCTTCTTTCCCAAGCCTCCACCTAACTCGTTAGGCGTCAAACTATTGTCAACATTTACGGGGTGGTTAAATTAGTCATTATAAAAATCATGACTATTCCACCTCACTTATTTTCTATGTCGAAACTTCTATTCGACTTCTTCATTAGTTAACTTAACTTATCAAAAGTTAACTACTTTGATCATTTACACAATTAAGTCTAGATTAACTTTATGCTTTGAATCCTTATCGGTTCATACTTCGCATAATTTTTTCATATTATTCAAATATGTTTTCACCCGAAATTTCCACATTTTAGCATTCATTTAGGCATTTTATCAAACACCTAACGGACATACTTTTACACATTTACAAACTAGTTCATAACTAGTTATTTTTACCAAGGTTAACATCAAAATTCAAACCTCCATGTCTAGTGTTCATGAACTACACCTAGTACTAGTATCATAAGATCAATATTCATCAATTTAACACTCTAATTCAAGTGTTCATCTTCTTGTCATAAAACCCACTTAGCACACATATGGGTAATCATCAAATCCCTAGTTTTAACACTAATTCATCAAGTTTTCAGCTAGGGTTTGTTTCTAAACATAAATTTCATCACAACTATATTCATAGATTCATCATTCATTCCAGAATTTCGATTATGATTGTTCATCATAATTTTAAAGTATCACAAAATGACAAAATTCAACATACCTTGTGATCCCCATGACTAGGTGATCACGAATTTGTGTTCATGCATTGATTTGGGCCTTGATTTGAGCTTCAATTTGGAGCATTTGTTGAAATTAGGGTTAGAGCTCCATGGGAGCTTCCCCTGGTCGATCTCTACGACACACTGTGTGTGTATATTTTTTTGTTTTATTAATTAACTTTTCAAGTTATCCCACATTGGCCCCTCTTGTTTGGTTAATTTATTTAGTAGGCTACAACCTACTTATTTCTAATAATATTTCGTTTTGTTAACTGGGTTAAACACTCCTAGTTAACTTAGTGGGTTCGAGTAGGTTAAAACTCGTTTTATTTTAAGTCCCGTCAACTCGGGCTTGTTATAGTTTGTTTTCTCAAAGCATTTATTTTCCTTTTTAATTTAATATTAGGATTATTGTTTAAGTCCTAATATTCACCGGGTTAAATTTTACCACTAACGGTATTTTACCCGTCTCTTAGTATTAACGGGGTTTGATTACCAAACCCGTTTTCAGGGTGTTATAGAAGTCGATATAAAAATGAGGGACTTCATAATAGAGTTTTTGGTCTAGTAACAATGTTATCACCCTTCAATAAAGAGGATGTAGTACGTGTTCCAAACCAGGAGATCACGTAGTTTCCGATTACCCGTAACAATGTTATCACCCTTTAATAAAGAGGATGTAGTATGTGTTCCAAACCAGGAGATCACGCAGTTTCCGATTTAATCCTTTACCCGTTCCCAACCACCGGGAATCCCATGCCTTGTAGAAGGTGTGAACTCACCTTTGGTTGCTCGGTTTGACTCTTAAAAATAGCTAACGGTCAGGGTTGGTCAATCACGTGCTAATATGATTACCATTTAGTTTGTTAATGGTTTTAAATAAAACACAAAATTCCTACACGCATCTATCACATATCACGCACTCACTTTAACAGTTCACGCCCATATAAACATCCCGTCTATAACCATTAAAAAGAAAGAATACGATATTGCACATAAAACTTTCATTGACATCTAACATGTTAGATCATTCTCAGATAACCTACCCGACATTTAGACACGCAAATTACTACTTACGTCGTTTCAGCTTTAACATCCCAAACTGGGCTGTTTTCGGGCATTTTAATAAAATAGTTAACTTATTCCAAAAGTTCCCAAATTTTTACAGAATGTCTTAAACGATCCAAATATTATTTTGTAAAAATCTCAGGATCCAATTCATTACCAGTTATTTTATAAAAATCATTTACCAGGCTGCAATCAGATTCATCGCTTTCTGACTGCAGTCCACGGAAAAATTCATTTAAATTCATCGTCAGTCCGATTGACGACATTCCAAATGGAGAATTACAAAGACATCAGTGGCCATCTACATTACAAATTTCATAGCAAAACACCAATTACGCAGCAAGTTATGACCCAAAACATATGACCCATTTACTGCAGATTTTTGCAGCTTCAGTGTTTGTTCGTAAATAATTCGTTAAACATATCAAACGGTGTCGAAAAATTATGATTCCAGTGTGATGTGTGTAAAATGCAACATATAAATTACATCAAATAAGGCATAAAACTAACCCTTTTTAAGTACTAAAATTGGAAAAAGAGTGTTTTTGTCTTCCTTTTGTATTTTCAGGATTAAATGAGCTCAAAAACACAAAAGAAGCAAAAAGACAGCTAAATCCAACATAAATACAAGGAAAGGAACATTAGTGGACTGCCCGACCCCTCAGCGGCACCTTCCAAAGCAATATAAAGAAGACAGAAGACTGAACACGCCCCGTGCTCAGCCAGCACGGGGCCGTGCCCAAGAAGCAGCAGAAAAGACAAATCTATAGAAGCTTCTATTGCCCACCACGGGCCGTGCCCAGCGGACACGGGGGCGTGTCGAAAGTACAGCAGGCGCATTTATTGTAATTGCGAATTACAATTAATGAGGAGAGAGAGTGTCAGACAGGCACGGGGCCGTGCCCAGCGGACACGGGGCCGTGCCCAGCTCTCTGTTCAGCCTATAAATAGGAGTGCTTGGATTCATTTCATCTCATCCCTTGGCACACCACCTCTCTCACACTTCATCCACCACCCACCACCATCACAACACCATCATCCATTGTCCATCGTAGAGTGTGTGAGTCGTCTCGGGATCCAAGATTGATCGTAAGAGTTCTTGACAATCAAGGCCATGTTTGCCTAAGTCTCTTACATCACTTGGTGAAGACAAAGTGTCCAGTATAATACTTTTTATTTCTAATCTTTTGCACTTTTTATTTGGTTTTGTATTAATGACTTTAATAACTAGTTACTTATGTTGAAGGTGATCTTTCCTTATCATTTGTCCGTGGTGTCTTGGCATTCTTTTACTGTCTATATAAAATAAAGGATTTTCACCATTCATATCTCCACGGTCTATATGGAGGTATGTTGGCTACCTGGTCGGGGGTTAAGGGAACGGTTTGGTAAAGGTCTTGCCATTGTTCAGCGTTTAGAGGTCCTGCAATGGACCTGGGTCAAATTTAGTAGGACCTCCTTCAATACTTCACGGTATTGGATGGCGGGGGTCCAAACTCTTTGACCCCCTCATAAGTTAACTACTATTAATACTATAACCCGGCTATTTAGGACTGTATCCCTGCTGACTCAGACTACTTAGCCGAGGGTAACGTCACCGCCAAAAGCGGGGCCTACCACAATACTGCATTAATAACTTAATTCATTATCTTCCAATAATCCACCCTTTTAGGATTGTATCCTTGCTGACTCAAACTACTGGGGTGAGGGTAACGTCACCTTCAAAAGAGGGGCCTACTACAATAACTAAGATAATCTCTTAATTATGTGCAAAAGTGCAGAAATAATCAAAGGTTATACTAGATACGAGTCGGAACCAAGTGATTCATCTTGTCTATCTGTTTTTCTTTTATTTTTATTTTCAGCATTTTAGTTAGTTTTTATTTTTCTTAGCTTAAAACATTTTTCTAAACTTTTATTTTTGGTTAGACGTTGAGGATAAACCAGTATTAAAAGCTCGTGTGTCCTTGGACGACCTCGGTATCTTACCAACGCTATACTACACTCAACGATGGGTGCACTTGCCCATATGTGTGTTTAGTGTTAGTGAAATATCGTGTTTTATAAATTTAAAACTTGGCTAAAATAAGTGTTAAAAAGGGCTTAAAATATACACCTAATATATACGACACTTCGCACGCATCAAGTTTTTGGCGCCGCTGCCGGGGACACAAGGATTTTAAGAAAGCTTAAAATCGACGGCCTAATCAGTTTTTCAAAACCTTTTAAAAGCGCGCATTTTTTTCTGCATTTTAGTTTAGTTTTGCATTTACAGTAACCTGTACACGGGGCCGTGCTCATTGAACACGGGGCCGTGCTGCACATTTTCATAAAAACACCCAGTAACAGAAACTTGACCACGGGCCGTGCTCACTGAACACGCCCCGTGCTCAACGAAATCAGTAAATTTAATTAAAACGCCCAGATACAGATCCTGAACACGTGGCCGTGCTCACTGAACACGGGGCCGTGTCCAGCCTCTGTTTCCGTTTTTCTTTTTGTTTTCTGATCTCGAGACTCGGTTGTGGTCTGCTGAGTGATTCTTATGGATCAATACTCAGGAGGTTACAACTACACCTATGAGGAGGATGATTATAGGGGTAATTATTGCACTAATTGTCGTAATGCACGCTCGATTCAAAATAATCACTCATATCAACCATCCAATTCATACACCTACTATGAGGAGCCCAGGTACGAGCCGTCAACTTCATACACACCCTATGAAGACCAAAGGTATGAACCTCCTCCCTCATACTCATATTTTGATGAACCAAGGTATGAGCCTTCTTACTCATACTTTGAGGAACCAAGATATGAGCCACCACCTTCATATGCTTATTATGAGGAACCATGGCGTGAACAACCCACCTCATATGAGTATTATGAAGAACAAAATTACGAACCTTATCCATCATATGCTTACAATGAAGGACAATGGTGTGAACCATCAACTTCATATGGGTATTATGAGGAACAAAGGGTCGAACAACCGGATTCAAGCTTAGGAAATAACGATTCCTTTTCTATAACCGAAGTGACCGATAGGATATTAGAACACATTAGAGTTATCGATCGATGTATAAAAGAAGCTCGCGCAAGGGAAGAGGAGTCCCGCGCAAGAGAAGAATCAAAAAAAGAAGAGATAACTGAAAATGTAAAAATGGAAGAACAAATAAGTGAAAAACCGACACATGAGTTAAACAACGAAAAAGGTGAGTCCGACAACGTTAAAATCCAAGAAGAGTCTAATTTTGAAGAAATTAATCTCTTGTCACCTTCTTTCGAAAATCATTGTTTAGTACCCACTCATGCTAAGTTTTTAAAAGAGTTAAACACTAACACTAAAATTGACGAAACGGTAAGTGTTAAGTTAACTAATGATCAAACTTCACTAATAAAAGAAGACCCATTTGAAATTAACATCACACCGGTTCCATGTTTCTTTCAAAATTCGTTTATTAGTAATGTCACAATCGATAAAGATCTTTGTGTTAACATAATGCCTAACTACATTTTCGAGAAATTAAGTACTAGTGATTTTTCTCCACTTCAAATACCCATTTTTCTATCCAATCGGAAAGTAATAAAATCAATCGGTATAGTTGAAGATGTCTTGGTTCAAACAAATCAAATGGTAATCCCAACCGACTTTGTCATCCTCGATGACGCTCCTCTAGTGTTGGGACGACCATTTGTAAAAACTCACGAAGCTTTGAAAAACCGGAAGTTCAATAATCTACCTCTTCAATTAGGGGCATTTAAAAGAAGTGTCGATCTCGAACGATCAATGAAATATCCATTCGGCAATAATGACCCCCTAATTGAAGATGAAGATGAACCACCCGATACAAGTGAAGAGATTGACCACTTTGTTGAAGAAGAGGTCGCCATAGAACAAACTTTTAAAGTTCTTGATCGAAACGAGCAACCAAATAAGGAGTCTCCTAAAGACCCACCACTTGAGCTCAAAGAACTTCCAAAAGGTTTGGAATATGCTTTTCTAGACAAAGATGGTAAGTTACCTATAATTATTTCGTCTAAATTAGATAACTTAGAAAAAGAAAAATTAATTAATCTTTTGAAAAAACACAAAAATGCAATAGCTTGGAAACTTGTGGACATAAAAGGAATTAGTCCTTCTATGTGCACACACAAAATTTTTATGAATGATGACTACAAATCGGTCATACAACCACAACGTCGAGTAAATCCAAATGTTCAAGAAGTGGTTAAAAACGAAGTCATCAAGTTACTTGACGCCGGACTTATCTATCCTATCTCCGATAGTCCTTGGGTGAGTCCCGTCCAAGTAGTTCCAAAGAAAGGAGGTATGACGGTAATAACTAACGAAAAGAATGAACTAATACCAACGAGAACCGTCACAGGATGGAGAGTATGTATAGATTATAGACGATTAAATGAAGCAACAAGAAAGGATCACTTTCCTTTACCCTTCATTGATCAAATGTTAGAAAGATTATCTGGTCATAAATTTTACTGTTTCTTGGATGGTTTTTCAGGTTACTTTCAAATTCCGATAGCACCCGAAGACCAAGAAAAGACAACTTTCACATGTCCCTATGGAACTTTTGCTTATCGACGCATGCCGTTTGGTCTATGTAATGCTCCAGCAACATTCCAACGTTGCATGGTAGCCATTTTCCATGACATGATAGAAAAGACAATGGAAGTCTTTATGGACGACTTTTCTATCTTTGGGGGTTCATATGACCAATGCCTCGATAACCTTGAACGAATGCTATCCCGATGTGAGGAAACTAACCTCGCCCTTAATTGGGAAAAATGCCATTTCATGGTAACCGAGGGAATAGTACTCGGTCACAAAATCTCAAGCGAAGGAATGGAGGTGGATCGAGCCAAAATAGATACCATTTCTAGATTACCACCTCCATCCTCCGTAAGAGCTATCAGAAGTTTCCTAGGGCATGCCGGATTTTATAGGCGATTTATCAAAGACTTTTCAAAAATCTCAAGACCTCTAACAAAATTACTTGAAAAAGATGCTCCTTTCATCTTTGACAAGGATTGCAATCAAGCATTTCTAACCCTAAAGGAAATGCTAGTCAATGCACCTATCATGATAGCGCCTGATTGGAAATTTCCTTTCGAAATCATGTGTGATGCCAGTGACTTTGCAGTTGGAGCCGTCTTGGGACAGAGAAAAGAAAAGCATTTCCACCTAATCTATTATGCTAGTAAAACACTTAATGATGCACAGGAAAATTACACAACAACTGAAAAAGAGTTACTAGCTGTGGTATTTGCTTTTGATAAATTTCGTTCTTATCTTGTTCTTTCTAAAACTATAGTCTATACAGACCATGCAGCCATTCGATATCTCTTCAAGAAGCAAGATGCAAAACCACGTTTGATCAGGTGGATTCTACTCCTCCAAGAATTTGATATTGAAATCAAGGACAAAAGAAGAGCAGAAAATACCGCAGCAGATCATCTTTCATGCTTAGAAGACTCAGCTTTAGAGGCAACCAGGGACGAGCAAATCAACGAAAAATTTCCAACTGAGTCCCTGGAAATGGTGGAATACAAGGAAGAACCATGGTACGCCGACTATGCTAACTACCTAGCTAGCGGTATAGTCGCAAAAGGATGGCCACATCATCAAAGAAAAAAAATTCTTTGCTAATGTGAAACACTACTTTTGGGAAGATCCATATCTTTTCAAAATGTGTGCTGACCAACTCGTCAGACGATGCGTACATGGTGGTGAAGCACGAAGAATTCTCCGCCATTGTCATGAAGGTCCATACGGAGGACATCATGGTGCTGCCAGTACCGCATGAAAGGTATTCGATTCAGGATTTTATTGGCCAACCATTTACAAAGATGCTCAAAGTCTTGTGAAGACATGTGATGCTTGCCAAAGGACAGGTAATATTTCTTCCAAAAATGAAATGCCACAAAATGGCATTCTTGTTTGTGAAATATTTGATGTGTGGGGACTCGACTTTATGGGACCTTTCCCACCATCGAAAGGAAACAAATATATACTTGTGGCAGTAGATTACTTGTCTAAATGGGCCGAGGCCGAGGCACTTCCAACAAATGATGGAAGAGTAGTGGTAAGATTTCTGAAAAAATTATTCTCTCGTTTTGGCACACCTAAAGCTTTAATAAGTGATAGAGGTACCCATTTTTGCAACCATCAACTTGAAAATTTTTTAACAAGATATGGGGTCTATCACCGGGTTTCAACAGCATATCACCCTCAAACAAACGGACAAGCCGAAGTGACTAATAGAGGTTTAAAACGAATACTCGAAAAAACCGTAGGGTTAAATAAAAAGGAATGGGCTGATAAATTAGATGATGCTTTATGGGCTTTTCGAACTGCTTATAAAACAACAATAGGTACAACCCCATATAAGCTAGTTTATGGAAAAAGTTGTCATTTGCCAGTAGAAATTGCACACAAAGCCTACTGGGCAATCAAAAATGTAAACTTAGATCTAGAATTTGCTGGTAAAAATCAATTTTGTCAAATAAATGAATTAGACGAGCTTAGGAATTATGCATACTCGAACTCTGAAATTTATAAGGAAAGAATGAAAAATTTGCATGACAAACATATTAAACGTAATGAATTTCAGGTAGGAGATTTAGTTCTTTTGTTTAATTCACGACTTCAATTATTTCCTGGTAAATTAAAGTCTAGGTGGTCAGGACCTTTTTCCGTCACCCACATTTTTCCACACGGTGCAGTAGAAATTAAATCTCGAAATGGGCCACCATTTAAAGTCAATGGCCAACGGCTGAAACTCTATCAAGGATTTATTGAGGATGAGGAAGAAGAGATCTCGCTTCAAACAGTGGAAGAATAAAAACATCATGCCTGGTAAGTTACGAACGATTGAGACGACAAAATAAAGCGGTAAGTTTTCTAACCATAGCTTATGGGAAGAGGGGGCACTCACACGCGCACTAAAAAAAACGCTCGGCACGAGGCCGTGTCCGCTGGACACGGGGTCGTGTTCGCGCTGCTGACGGGTTAAAACCCCTTTTTCAAAACAGTTTCTTCATTCCACACGCCCCGTTTCCCCACAAAAGCTCTGGTTCCAGGCGATTTTTCGTGAAATTTCGACTTCTCCTATCGATCTAACAACGTCAAGGTATGATTCTATCACTCTTAGTAGTTAGATTAGTTACTTGCATGTAGTTAAAACACCAAAAATTTGGGGAAAAATCTAGGGTTCTTGAAGTTCATCCGGATCGAACCTCAAATTTTTGTTTAAATCTGTTTGCATTTAGTTAGATTAGTGTTAAGGAAAGTAAATACACTTAGATTGTTCAAAGATTCACCCGATTTCTTACAAAAACCCCAAACCCTTGTTCTTGAACCAAAAAAAGATGAAATTAATAGGGTAAACGGGTTATTTTGGGAAAAACGGCACTTAGGGTTTCATTTTCGGGGGAAACCGCACCTATTGGACCAAAAATTTTCAAGTTTTCGAAACCGGGTCGAAAAATGAAGTTTTTGAGTAACAGACCTCTGGACACGGGGCCGTGTCCGCTGAACACGGGGTCATTTCCAGCCCGCTGTTTGCAGTTTTGTCCGAAAATATTTCTGTTTCGTGCTAACTTTTGGTGTATTCTTGCAGATGGCCAGGAAGTTTACAAGATTCAACGCCAATGAGCTAGATGCAAGAGCTCAGTACGAGCTTCTTCAAACAAGGCTGGAGGAACACCCGAGGAAGGCTTGCACAGAACTGCTAACCATGGTGAATCAAATTGACCGTTTCAACAACATTGTCACGGGACCACTCAGAGTCGCACTAACAACCCGACTCCGTTCCGTCCATCAATGCACCTTGGAATTCTACAGCACCTTTGCATTCACTTCAAGGTGCGACCCGTTCGATAATGACGGGGTGTCATTCCGGTGTGGCGGGACGAGGTATTCGATCTCCATGGCACAATTCGGGTCGATTATCGGGTTGTATGCGGAAGAGGATGCGGGAAACGAAGAAAATACAGGAGGATTGAGAGAGATTGAAGACAACGAGCGCCAAGCCATGTGGGCTCAGATTGGGGAAGGGTTCTACAATCCGAGCAGCACTAAGAGTACCAAGCTGAGGGATCCGCTATACAGATACATTCATAGGCTCCTCGGCTACTCTCTTAGCCAAAGACATGACAGTGGTGGCGTCGTTGGGTTAAGAGATTTGCTTGTCCTCCATTGCATTCACAACCGCAGGCCGCTCGATGTTCCGTTCCTCATGCTCCGAAACATGCATCACAACCGCCTTGCTAGTGCACCAACCCCTATTTTCTTCGGGGGATGGGTGTACCGTCTCTTCAAGCACTTCGCCCACATTCCGAGGTCATTTGAGAGGAGCCCATGGTCGGGAACGGTGGATATTCACATATGCCGCTCAATGAACCTAATTTATGAGGCAGGAGACGGGACGGTAACCTTTCAAAGGATGCAAGGTCATGCATGGAACCCGCAGGAAGCGCTTGTCCTCCCAGCTCCGCAACATCATCAGTACCACTACCAACCCCACGGTGATCCGGGCCAATCGTCCTCCTCGGGAGGTGGTTTTCCTAATTTTCAAAGTTTGCATGATTTGTTGCAGGAAAACCTCATGTGTACTCGGAACACCTATAACATGGCGAGCAACACCTACCACCGGGTCGGAGCTATTGAGAGAAACCTATCCGAGATACAAGACGATGTCGGATACATACGAGACCACATTGCACGCCATGGAGGGGATGATGACGATGATGATAGTGATGATGCTATGGAGTAGGCGGGAGGAGCATAGGAGGAAGCGGTTGATGGATGACTCCCCAGGTTAACCCTTTGCAATCTTGAACAATTGATGGCCTGCGTGCCAAGTGTTAGACAATTTACTTTTCCTAACTTTTCCTGCATTTTATTTTTCTTTTTTCTTTTACTTTATGCGTGGAACAATTAACTATGGTAATTTAGGATGTTTGTGTTGCTTGGTGTGGTATTAAGTGATGAAACAGGTACAAACCAAGGCTTGGAATGCTAAGCCTCAGCACTTATAGGGCCAGGATGGAAAAACCGGAGGAAGAAACCTGTTTTTCAGGCTTCCAGACTGTCCACACGGGGACGTGTCCAGCCAACACGCCCCCGTGCTCACCTCCTAGACCTGCTGTTTGGCTTCTGTCCTGCAGATTTTTGACAGACACGTGGCCGTGTCCAGTGGACACGGGGCCGTGTCCACCTTCTGTAAGTTCTCATTACTGGCACCTGAACACGGGGTCGTGCCCACTTAACACGGGGCCGTATCCAGGCTGCCAGTAACACAAAATTTTTGCTTTTTACACCATTTTACACATCTAATCAACCTAAAAATTTATTTTTGGGACACATTGAGGACAATGTGTAATTTAAGTGTGGGGGGGATGCTAAAACCTTGAATTTTGCAAGTCCTAAACACAAGCCTTACACAAAACTCTATTGGAACCGCTAATCACCCCAAATTTTTTCAAAAATTTCATTTTTTTTACTTGTCGAGGTTTAACTCGGGAAATTCAAGTTCTCAAAAAGGTTATATTTTTACGAATTTACAACCGATAGCGTAGTGATAAAAAGAACCAACATAAGAAAATTATGAAAAGGCATGACAAACTTAGTTAAAATTTGATTATATATACTTGATCACATAAAAACTCATTCCCACAAAAGTGAGTTTTGAGCCTTTATTGAGCACAATTACATATCATTAAAACTAAATGCTCATTTTTCGTTTCTTGTGTGAATAGCCGCTTGGTTCTTACGACTCTAGAACTTGCCATGACGATACATTCCCGGTCCTTATCAACTTAAACCCGAGTAAGTAAATGATGGAGGCATTAGGACTAACCCTTTTTATTTCTACACCATTATTTTTCTTTTTCTTTTACCACCTACCCAAAAATCCCCCCTAGTTAGCCCCTTTGAGCTAAACCTTTTCATTTCATCACCCAAACCAAAAACCCTTTTACCCACCAAAACCTTTTTATTTTTAACCTTTTGTTTTAGTAACAAGTTCGGTTTATCGTAAAAAAAAAAAAAAAAAGTGTTAAAGATGAAGCAAAAAGAAAATAAACAAACAAGTTCATCAAAAATAACTTTGTTTGAATAAAAGCTTCATCAAAATAAAAAGTTGCAAAAATAGAAAGTCTTATGAAAACCGACACTTGTTACGCTTTTTGCCCTTTTTCTACTAACCACTAACCACTATCCCAACCACCTACCTTTAACCCAAGCCTAACCCTAAACCCACAAAGTCCTTTTGATATTTGCAAAGGTATAAAAGTTAAAAAGGAGGAGGATTGATTGCTTGGCAAGCTTATGGTAGGAATAAGTTTCATGCCGCTCTCGAGTGATTCACTAAAAATACACCTTCGGCCGAGTGTGAGTGATTTCTCCCGTAAGGTATGTGAACTTGTATATAAATGGAATTTTAAAAAGGCATGTTATGCCCAAATAAGTAATTTCTCCTATGAAACGTTCTAAATAAATCATTACGAATAGGATTGTAAATAAATAAAAATAAAACCCAAAAAGATCTTGGACATCCCGACACTCTACGACAAGCCCAAAACCTTCTCCTCTACCTATTCCATTTGGGAGTGTAAGCCACATATTAAAGAGTTTTGCTTGAGGACAAGCAAAAGTTCAAGTGTGGGGGTATTTGATGTGTGTAAAATGCAACATATAAATTACATCAAATAAGGCATAAAACTAACCCTTTTTAAGTACTAATATTGGAAAAAGAGTGTTTTTGTCTTCCTTTTGTATTTTCAGGATTAAATGAGCTCAAAAACACAAAAGAAGCAAAAAGACAGCTAAATCCAACATAAATACAAGGAAAGGAACATTAGTGGACTGCCCGACCCCTCAGCGGCACCTTCCAAAGCAATATAAAGAAGACAGAAGACTGAACACGCCCCGTGCTCAGCCAGCACGGGGCCGTGCCCAAGAAGCAGCAGAAAAGACAAATCTATAGAAGCTTCTATTGCCCACCACGGGCCGTGCCCAGCGGACATGGGGGCGTGTCGAAAGTACAGCAGGCTCATTTATTGTAATTGCGAATTACAATTAATGGGGAGAGAGAGAGTGTCAGACAGGCACGGGGCCGTGCCCAGCGGACACGGGGCCGTGCCCAGCTCTCTGTTCAGCCTATAAATAGGAGTGCTTGGATTCATTTCATCTCATCCCTTGGCACACCACCTCTCTCACACTTCATCCACCACCCACCACCATCACAACACCATCATCCACCACCATCATCCATTGTCCATCGTAGAGTGTGTGAGTCGTCTCGGGATCCAAGATTGATCGTAAGAGTTCTTGACAATCAAGGCCATGTTTGCCTAAGTCTCTTACATCACTTGGTGAAGACAAAGTGTCTAGTATAATACTTTTTATTTCTAATCTTTTGCACTTTTTATTTGGTTTTGTATTAATGACTTTAATAACTAGTTACTTATGTTGAAGGTGATCTTTCCTTATCATTTGTCCGTGGTGTCTTGGCATTATTTTACTGTCTATATAAAATAAAGGATTTTCACCATTCATATCTCCACGGTCTATATGGAGGTATGTTGGCTACCTGGTCGGGGGTTAAGGGAACGGTTTGGTAAAGCTCTTGCCATTGTTCAGCGTTTAGAGGTCCTGCAATGGACCTGTGTCAAATTTAGTAGGACCTCCTTCAATACTTCACGGTATTGGATAGCGGGGGTCCAAACTCTTTGACCCCCTCATAAGTTAACTACTATTAATACTATAACCCGGCTATTTAGGATTGTATCCCTGCTGACTCAGACTACTTAGCCGAGGGTAACGTCACCGCCAAAAGCGAGGCCTACCACAATACTGCATTAATAACTTAATTCATTATCTTCCAATAATCCACCCTTTTAGGATTGTATCCTTGCTGACTCAAACTACCGGGGTGAGGGTAACGTCACCTTCAAAAGAGGGGCCTACTACAATAACTAAGATAATCTCTTAATTATGTGCAAAAGTGCAGAAATAATCAAAGGTTATACTAGATACGAGTCGGAACCAAGTGATTCATCTTGTCTATCTGTTTTTCTTTTATTTTTATTTTCAGCATTTTAGTTAGTTTTTATTTTTCTTAGCTTAAAACATTTTTCTAAACTTTTATTTTTGGTTAGACGTTGAGGATAAACCGGTATTAAAAGCTCCTGTGTCCTTGGACGACCTCGGTATCTTACCAACGCTATACTACACTCAACGATGGGTGCACTTGCCCATATGTGTGTTTAGTGTTAGTGAAATATCGTGTTTTATAAATTTAAAACTTGGCTAAAATAAGTGTTAAAAAGGGCTTAAAATATACACCTAATATATACGACACTTCGCACGCATCACAGTGCCATATGATTCGTATTTCAAAATAACACGTTATAGACTCAAGAAACTCCAAATTTCGTCAAATTACAACCTGGTTACAGCCGAGTAAAGTCGGCTGTGACTGCGTGACAGTTTGCTGTTTTCGCTTCCCGAACCAGCAAACGATCAACTAGTGAACCCGCGACACATCAATATTAATTACAACAGGTTATAGGTTGATTTATATCAGATCCATCCTACCAGAGTGTCAATATCATCAAAAACATAAACCCTAATCCATATGTGAGCATCTAACCAACCATATAACGACTAAACATATAATAACCATGATCTCCATCATATTGTACATCACATATTATCAAAGTAGCATACAAACTGATTAAGCACAGCCATGTTACGAGGGATCAACCAATATTACTAAGCATCACAGTTGATTTTTGCAAGCACTAGACCACATGTTATCACCCCAAACATCAAGAATTATCAAGCAAGTCAAAACACAACCCTATAAATCTTGAATGAACAATTAAAAAGCATGTAATATTATCCTAGAACTATAAACAAACTCTAATATTGTACCTAGCGACGAAGAAGAAATATTGCCGCCTTGAACCGAAAGTTCTTAAAGGATCTCCTTCGGTCTTCTTTGTGTCGATGGTAAAGAGGGAGAGATGGCAGTATGTAGTCGCAGGTTAGGGTTTGGATTTGTTATCTCTACATCATGCAAAGATACGTAATATATATATGTGTTTATGTTGGGGGCGGTTTGGAATAAAAGGGATTGGGCCGTAGGTTAGGAATTTGTGATGAGGGGGTATAACTCTGTTGATGTATTCATCTGTCGTCTTCGTCTTGTATCGTGTCTAGTGCGTAGAATGTTAGATTAGAGCACGTAGTTCGAGATATAGTGGTTTAGCTTGAATGAACAGGTTTCTCTTGAAAGAGAGTAGGTCAGTTTCAAGAGAAAGCCACCAAGTAGGTTTCGCTTGAACTGAGTCTTGTCATTTTCAAGAGAAACCATAGGGCCTATATATAGTTCTTCAAGAGATCTCATTTGTAACTTTTGAGCTTTTGGATACCGAAGTGCTGCCGGTTTATCCAGTGATTGTACAAGCTGTAATATCAATCAGAAACGTGTTTAAAGTGAATTGCTAGCTGTTTCAAAGTCAGTTTCTTTGTTTCCGCCACTAAAACTGATTAAAACTTCTATGAACGACTCGTTCGGGTCAGTACACGATCCTACAAGTTTGTATAGATCGTTTTCAAATTTTCCTAGAAAATCAAAATTGAAACATATTTTGATTTTAGGGGGAGAAAAATTTTAAAAAACTTAGAAAATTTGAAAATGTGAAAAACATTGAAAAATGCAAAAATGAGTTTTGTTGACAAAAAGAGGAAATGATAGAAGATCAGTTGGACTGTCACAGCATGCTAAAGAAATGGAGAGATAAAATGTGATAAGCGATCTCACTAAAGATGTGACGATAGGCTCAGCTAGACTAGTAGATTTGCGATAACGATACAAACCTAAAATGAAAAAGCCTAGTTCTAGTGGGAAACATGATTGAAAGCATAGTACTTAGTTTTGTCCTTCTTGATTGTGTGCCTACTCAGTAATCGCTGATTGTCGAAAGACATAAAACTGGTTAAGTTTGTGAACTTTCACAACTTTGCTGAAAAGTCACTGTGATTGTGTATTTCATTTTGCAAAGACTTAAACTTGTTTTATTTCTTTATTTTGTTTAAGCATTGGACATCCTTTGCGTATACGTGAGTATCGACCTGGTTGTTAATGCCTAAACGTTCTGCTTTATTTTCTTTGGTGTTTCGTTTAAGCTTTGGACCTCCTCTACGTATACGGAAGTATCGACCTGGTGGTTAAAGCCTAAACAACTTCAACTTATTTTTATTTTCTTATTTTGTTTAAACATTGGACTTTCTCTGCGTATACGGAAGTATCGACCTGATTGTCAATGTTTAAACATTCTGCTTTGTTTTCGCACAAATCACAGTTGATAAAGTTTAAAGGCGTTACTTGAGATAGTGTATTGCATGATGAGGGGATATGCTGAGATCGTGGGGTCCATAAGAATTTAGTGCAAAATTAATATACCTTAACGTATCGGTAAGCATTTCGAAAGTTTTTAGATTGAGTTTAAGTGGACAACAATATCGTCAATCAATGTGAATCGTTTAGAACTGAAAATGTTTAAAGCTTAACGGTGCCAGTGATTGGTCACATACACTGATATGATTCTCTTACACAAACTCTCAAAAATATTGTATGTAAATATTTCTTTTCTGCATTCCTTTGTTATAAAAAATCCAAAAAGATTTTCGGAGTGTTTTAGCATAAATTTTTTGAAAAATACAAAAAGATTTTCGACAACTGATGTTGGAGAGCTGATTTATAAAATTCCGAGTGCTGAACATGATGAACTGGTTTGAGAATTTGTGTGCTGAATTGAAAATATTTTGATTTGAGAAAAAATTGAGATTAGTTAATCAGGGTCATTTTTGAACTTGATGTAACTATTATTAGTTAGTTTTTCTTATTGATTTAAATAAAAACTTACGTGTTTGAGAGAATTTTGTGCAGGAAATGAGCTTAAATAGAGATAAAGCCAGGGATTGATTTCAAGGTGATAGCTAATTCCAGACGGCGATCCCATCATGATGAGAGGGGGAGTCTGATGAGGCTAGAGCCAGAGAGAAGATCTTGGTATATGCTAAGAAAGAAAAGAGACTGATAAAGACTGAAGATGCGAAGACTCGACACTTAAGACTCATCAACATCTGAGGGGGAGTCTGTTAGTGCATTCATCTGTCGTCTTCATCTTGTATCGAGTCTAGTGCGTAGAATGTTAGATTAGAGCACGTAGTTCGAGATATAGTGGTTTAGCTTGAATGAACAGGTTTCTCTTGAAAGAGAGTACGTCAGTTTCAAGAGAAAGCCACCAAGTAGGTTTCGCTTGAACTGAGTCTTGTCATTTTCAAGAGAAACCATAGGGCCTATATATAGTTCTTCAAGAGATCTCATTTGTAACTTTTGTGCTTTTGGATACCGAAGTGCTGCCGGTTTATCCAGTGATTGTAGAAGCTGTAATATCAACCAGAAACGTGTTTAAAGTGATTTGCTAGCTGTTTCGAAGTCAGTTTCTTTGTTTCCGCCACTGAAACTGATTAAAACTTCTCTGAACGACTCGTTCGGGTCAGTACACGATCCTACAAGTGGTATCAGAGCTCAGGAGGAGGAGTTCTTACCGATTCAGCTTGAAATTTCTGTTTTCTACCCCTTCTTTTCAGAATTTACAAGTTTTTACGGTTAAAATTGGATCAATTTTTCACAGATTGTGCAAAACTGCATTTTGATAAACCCTTGAAAGTTTCATAGCTAAATTCGATGTAAAAATAGATAAAATGGGTTTCGGTTGTGGTTTCGCTTGAACATTCCATCAGGTTTCTCTTGAACATTCCATCAGGTTTCTCTTGAACATTCCATTAGGTTTCGCTTGAACATTCCATCGGGTTTCTCTTGAACATTCCATCAGGTTTCTCTTGAACATTCCATCAGGTTTCACTTGAACATTCCATCAGGTTTCGCTTGAAAGTGTTGTGTTTGAAAAACGTGTTGCCGAAACATGGATTCTGAATTCTACAACGCATTTGCTTCAACCCCGACTACTCCGGCTGACATTGCTAAGAACATAAACATGGAGAATGAAACCGGAACAATGCAAAAACCCCCCGAAACTTATGGGAATTGAAGACTATCATGGATTGAAGAAACGTTTCCAGAATTGGGTTCAAGCAAACCATTTAAAAGCTTGGGAAAGCATTGAAACTGAATATGAGAGGCCACAAAGCTCAGTGGGAGTTGATAAAATCATTTCAGAATTCACAGAGCAAGAGAGAGAAAGTTATAAAGGAGAGAAAATGATGATCAATCTATTACAACAAGCTGTTAAAGAGGATATATTTGTATTGCTTCAACATGATGACAGTGCTTATTCTATCTGGGAAGCTCTTAAAAAGAAATTTGAAGGAAGTACAGAAATGTTACAGAGTAAAGCAGCTTTGTTGAAAAAGGAGTTTGAATTGTTTACTTGTATGCCTGGTGAAACAACAAAGACTCTCATTGAGAGATATTGTCATCTTGTACGCACTATGTCACAGTTGAAGATTACAAAAACTCCAGCAGAATGGGTAGAAAAACTTGTTGATGCATTACCACAAAAGGAATGGGGTACATATCTGATGATTCTGAAAAATTCTGGATAGTTTAGCAGATTATCAATTGCTCAGTTTATTGAAAAGCTGGAGGCACAGGATCTTGAACAGCAGAAAATTGCCAGAATGAACAGTTCAAGTAATCAACAAGATATCAAACTGTATTATAAAGGAAATGTTCAGACAGTTGAAGTAAGTCCAAAAATCCAAACAGCATTTAGTGAAGGAAATTCATCCGGAACAAGCAGTCAAAGCTCAATCAATACTAGTGGATTTTCAAGTGTTAATCCTTCAAGTGTTCAAAGTGCGAGTGTTGGTAATGGTCATATGATTCAGTGCAATGTGGCATTGCATCTTCAAAATGGTCAAAATTTTTCTGAAGAAATTGTGAAAAATCATATGGGCCTCTTAGTTACTGCATTGGAATCTTATGAAGGGTTGATTGCTGGAAAGATTGGTAATCCGATGTTAACAAAGGAAGATTACGATCAGGTTGATGCAGAAGAATTGGAGCTTATGGATATCAAATGGTCTCTAGCAAGTGTCCTGAGAAGAGCTGAAAAGTTCAAAATGATTACAGGACGAAATGACTTTTTGGATGCTCATCTTTCATATTTAGGTTTTGATAAATCTAAAGTTACGTGTTTTAAATGCAGGGAAAAATGTCATTTCAAAAGAGAGTGCAAGAATCAGGAGCCGAGAGGAACAAAGGATTCTTTTGGAAAAGATGATTATTATAAGAAGTCCATATATCAACAAATCACTTATCAACCGCATCAACAAAAGGATTCTCAAACAGCACATGGAAAAATGATTGAAGATGCAAACAAGAGAGCTTACTATGGCATCATTGATCAAGATGATGAGAAAGTAGCTGAAGGTTTTAGCTGGGACAAGTACATTCCAGCTGATCCTAATGTTAAAGCTTTTATTGCTCAGATTGTGCAAAAGCCAGAGTTGATAAAGGAATGGATGGCTGTATTATCTGATGATGAGAAAAGTGAAGATGAAGAATCTGTTTCTTCTAAAAACAGTTCAACAGATACTAGTGATGATGATGAAGAAGTTGAACAGATAGATATTGGAAAATCTCATTTATCTTCTGACAGTTTTGAATTTTATTTTGCAGATAAATTGAAGAAACTTAAAGAGAGAAAAGCTGCAAAAGAATTGAAGGAAGTCAAAGTGATTGAGAAGATATTGGAAGTGGAAAAGATAGTTGAAGTTGAAAAGATTGTGGAGGTCGAGAAGATTGTTGAAGTTACGAAACCATGTCTCACTTGTTTGGAATCTTGCAAACAGTGTGAAGTAAAAGACGAGAGGTTTAGTGAATCAGAAAAGATGAAAGAAAAGTTGTTGTTTGATGTGAAGAATTTGAAAGAATCCTACGATGTTTTGAACAGAACAGTGAATAGTTTGCAAACGACAAACACTGAAAGAGAAAAAGTGTTGAAAATGTTGAATGCAACAATGATGTCAAAGCAGAAAGAGATAAATTTTTACATTGAAGAATGTGCAAAATGGAAGCAAGAGTTGGATGGTGAAAAAGTTGAAAATGAAAGAATCAGACGTTTGCTGAAAAGTTATACATGTTCTGATTACTTAATTGACAGAATTTACCCTACTGTTGCAGATTTTGAGGCGTTTAAAGACGAACAACCAAAGAAGAAAAAGGATACTGGTAAGAAACAGAGTGTCTGTTATAACAAGTGTCCGCCTCCAATTTGGGAAGGGTATTCGCCTAGAAAACCGAATGAGGAACAAGTCCAAAAGGCAGTTAATCTAAAGTTAGAGTCCTAGTTAACTGATGTATTACCAGACAACATTGACGTCACGTTCACAGCGTCCGACACAGATCATGAGTCCGAATTAATAAAAAGAATGGTCGATCAGGTGTTGGATAAGGATGAGGAGTCAGAGTCAAAGTCCGAGTCCGAAAGTTCGTGTTTGTCGGTCGGGAAATTGAGTTCGTCTGGAAAGAATTCAAAATCGTCGGAAAAACGGGTTTATAGTAAAGAATTTTTGTTGTCAAAATCTAATTTGAATGACGAAACATTTGAAGTTGCCTATACTTTGAGTGATTCTGACAAATTATATTTTGATAAAGAGTTTCTAATAAGAAGTGTTCGTTTTGACATGATCAAAAAGGTTTTCAAAATGACTGAAATTAATATTTCTGAAATAAAAGATTTAAATCTTACTGGAAAACCTAAGAAATACACTTCAAGAGTTCAACAACGTTTAAACAAGAAAAAGAATTATGGTTCCGGTTCTGGTTGTCAAAAGAAACCAAACCGTAACGGTAATTTCAAAAGAAAAGGTTTAGGTTTTATACCACCAGAAAAATATAAAAATGAGAAAATTTCTAAAAATACAAAATTTGTTTCAGGTCCTTGTGCTGAGGAAGAAAAGAAGAGCTCATTTTGGAGACAGTCAAATCAGGAATTTCTTGCTGAAAAGAAGAAAACAGAAGCTCATCAGAGAAAAGAGACTAGAACCTGTTATAAATGCCAAGAAGTTGGTCACATCGCCTGGAACTGTCCTAAGGCAACCAACACAAAACAGGGAGTCTCAGAAAAACTCAAAGAAGTAGTTGTTGATAAAACCGAACCACCAACTGAAAGGTTTAAAGTGTTTAAAAATTCTACATATGAAGTTGGTGAGTGTTCGAAAAGGTTTTACAAGAAAATAGGAAATCTTGACAACCAAGCTTGGATTGTTAAGAAATCAGATGTAAAATCTGGCAATGATTCTGGTTCCACAAAGCCAGAAGAGCCACAAGATGAGGTAAAAGAGGTAAATTCTGTATCTTCAGTGAATGATGATGAATTTCCATCACTGACGTTTGAAAAGATTAAGCAAAAGGTTGGTAAGGTTGAGATTTCAAATCAATTCTTTTCTTGATAAAAAGGAATTTGATGTTGAAAAAGTTTTCAATGGAAATGTTAAGAAAATTTTTGGGAAAATGCTTGATGGGAAAGTAAAAGGGGTTAAAGATTTTCACGCAACAAAGAAAGCAACTTTTAACCCAACTGAACAAGAGCTAAAGGAACTAAAAACACCCAAGGTTGGTCAAACTTGGGTGGAAATTCTTTTCCCTTGAACATCTGACTTGCCGGAGATCCAAAGTTTGTATTCGTGGATCAGGAATCGGCATCATTCTTGTTAAACTTGTTTTTGTGAAAGACTTTATAAAGTTTAAATTTTACAGGTTGCGACTTGCCGGAGCTTCCAGGTTGGTAAGTGTGAAGCAGGAATCGGCATCTTGATTGGTAAAATGGTTTGTGTAGATGTTTTATTCCTACATGTGGTTATATGAATTGGATATTTTTACAAGCGGTAAGAGGTTGGATCTTACAAAGTGATTCGTCAAGGTCATTAGTTTGAACTTGATGTAATCCTCATATATGTGATTGAATGAACAAAATGATGAACCCGGCCCTACAAGTGGTTAAAACAAAACCTATTTTCTGGAAAAATCATTTTGGTTAAAACAAACTTAAGTGTTTTGAAATCATAATGAGAAAATAGTTTTGTGTAAGGGGGAGTTCTGATTGTTTATGCCAAGTGGATGGCGAAGTGAAGTGATTCGATATCGATTGTCAATTTGATTGTATAGTTTGTTTTCAAATTTCTTTAAATGTGTTTGCATTTTAGGGGGAGTAAATTTTTTTCAGAAAATCCAAAAACATTAGAAAATTTGAAAAAGGCAAAAACATGATAAAATTCAAAAATGAGTTTTGGTGTCAAAGAAGAGGAAATGATAGTACATCAGTAGACAGTTACAGTATGCTAAAGAAATGTAATGTTTAAATAGTGTTAAACAGTCTCACTGATGATATGCCGATAGGTTTTTACACATTTAGTAAGCTTTTTCGGGATATAAACCTAAATTCAAACTTGCTTATTTCGTGGGGAACACTACTTGGATATATAGGTAACCCCTGAAATCTCGTTTGAAAGGTCCCTCTTTCTGAGATACTAGGTCTTTATGCTCAGTGATATCTGGGGCATTATCCCGGGACTTCTGATTTTGCGGAAGCAATGGCCTAGTCCCCGGAGAATACTTTCTGCTTGCTTGAAAAATAGCGCCGCCCTCAGCAAATTGATGAAACAATAAAATTGATAGTCATTGCTGTTGTAACAAAAGATCCTCTAAAGGGGACCCACCAAAAGTCGAAGTTGTCATCTCTCTGCGTATACGGAAGTATCGACCTGAGCTCTCACAGCCCTCGCAATTTATCCCCTTACAGATATCATCTAGGTATACTCACCTGTAAGACTGAATATTGGGATCTGGATACGGGAGTATATTCAAGAGGTGGGACACATGAATGAGTTTAAGTTCTTAAAACATCTAACTCATATCCTGAATCAGTTGAAATTTGTGTGAAAATTTAAGTGGATCAGTATATCGGCAATCTAAGTGAATTGTTTAATTCTTAATGTGTAACTAAGCTCAACGGTACTTGTGACTTGTCAAAAACTGATATGATCCTCCTACACAAACTCACAAAAATATTGTCTGTAAATATTTCTTTACTGCATTTCTTTATATTCAAAAATTCCAAAAAGATTTTCAGTGTGTTTTAGCATAATTTTTTTGAAAAAAATCCGAAAAGATTTTCGACAACTGATGTTGGAGAGCTGATTTTCAAAATTCCAAGTGCTAGACATGATGAACAAATGGTTTGGGAGAATGTGTTTTGAAAAGAAAAATGATTAATTTTTGCAAATGGTTCATCAGAATTTATCATTGATAAATCATTCTGGTTTAATTTGTGAGAGTATCTGGATTGATTAAATTTGTCAAATGTTAAATTTGTAAAATTTACTTCTGGGTTAAGAATGTGCAGGTATAGCCAGGTTTCGATCTTGAACCTGAGGATAGAGAGACAGGTTCCGATACCTGAGGAATGTGTGATTTAAACATGCCAGACTGCGATCCCAGTTTATCGAAAGGGGGAGTCTGAAGACATCCGAGTAAAGATTGTTCGTGGGGAGTCTGTTGATACAAAATAGGAGAAGGAGATAAAGTTTGAGGATGCTTACATTGTGAGATATTTCAGAGAGTTCAGACTGATAAAGACTGAAGATTGTGAAGACTCGACACTTAAGACTCGTCAACATCTGAGGGGGAGTCTGTTGATGTATTCATCTGTCGTCTTCGTCTTGTATCGAGTCTAGTGTGTAGAATGTTAGATTAGAGCACGTAGTTCGAGATATAGTGGTTTAGCTTGAATGAACAGGTTTCTCTTGAAAAAGAGTAGGTCAGTTTCAAGAGAAAGCCACCAAGTAGGTTTCGCTTGAACTGAGTCTTGTCATTTTCAAGAGAAACCATAGGGCCTATATATAGTTCTTCAAGAGATCTCATTTGTAACTTTTGTGCTTTTGGATACCGAAGTGCTGCCGGTTTATCCAGTGATTGTACAAGCTGTAATATCAATCAGAAACGTGTTTAAAGTGATTTGCTAGCTGTTTCGAAGTCAGTTTCTTTGTTTCCGCCACTGAAACTGATTAAAACTTCTTTGAACGACTCGTTCGGGTCAGTACACGATCCTACAAACACAAAAAAGATAAAAACCAAATATGCATACTTACAAATTAGAATAGGTGGCTTGGGAAGTTGGGCCTCTAATGGCTGCTCACAAATCGCAAGTGTAGGTCGTAGGTAACAATCTTGCTGTTGATTATATTGTATATTTATTTACTTTTTTTTACAACTAATGAATAATTAATTACTATTAAAAATGAATAATTAACTAACTATTATAAATGTATTATATTCTTGCTAAGGTTCGGGCCATATAAATTTTGAGCTACGCGAGTGGGTTGAATCGACAGGCGAGACATATGATGTGGTTTAAACGGTTCGGGTTGGTTTAATGCAATATGGATAAAATATAGTTAGTTCATCAAATAATAAAAGCATGCGATTTGATTTATTAAAGTGAAACAAACGGGTTTTTACCTCAAAGTTACGGGTTGTCACATCATCCCCAAGTTGAAAGAAATTTCGTCCCGAAATTTAGCACGTAGTCACTGAGGAAACTAATTAGGTTGCGTGGTTTCCTGGTTTTCCTGGGGTGTCACATCCTTCCCCCGTTGATTGGGAATTTCGTCCCGAAATTCCGCTGTAGCTTCAGTAGTGGACTTACGTTCCTTGAACAACTGGGGATACTTGTGTTTCCTTTGATTTACTCGTTCCCAGGTGAACTCTGGGCCACGAAGGGAGTTCCAACGAACTCGAACAATGGGTATCCTGATGCGTTTGAGAATCTTGACCTCTCGGTCCAAGATTTCCACTGGTTCATTGACGATTCGCAACCGATTATCGATAGAGAGTTCCTTTAAAGGAAGTAGGAGGGTCTCATCTGACAGACACTTCTTCATACTTGACACATAGAGTATGTTGTGAACTCCACTGAGTTCTTCTGGCAGGTTCAGTCTATACGCCACTTTGCCGATTTTCTAAATGATTTCGAAAGGTCCAACATAACGCGGATTAGATTAAGCTTGCCCTATTAGTCAAAACGAACCACACCTTCCCAAGGTGAGACTTTAAGTAGCACTCGATCCCCAACCTAGAACTCGAGTGGTTTCCTGTGCTTATCAGTATAGCTTTTCTGACGATCACGAACTGCCGCCATTCGTTGTCGTATTTGGGCAATCTTTTCTGTCGTGTCGACGATGAGTTCTGGGCCATTGATTTGGCTATCACCAACTTCTGCCCAGCATAAGGGTGATCGGCATTTCCGTCCATACAAAGCCTCGAACGGAGCAGCCTGGATGCTAGTGTGGTAACTGTTGTTGTACGAAAACTCCACCAAAGGTAGATGCCTTTCCCAGCCGTTACCAAAGTCGATTACACACGCTCAAAGCATGTCTTCAAGAGTTTGAATGGTACGTTCAGACCGCCCATCCGTCTGTGGATGATATGCCGAGCTCATGCCTAGACGTGAGGCAAAGGATTTGTGCATTGCCTGCCACAAATCAGAGGTGAAACGCGGATCTCGATCAGAAATGATGGAAGTTGGCACCCCTTGCCTTGAAACTACTTCCTTCAGGTAGATGTCTGCTAGAGTAGAGAACTTATCCTTCCCTTGATAGCCAGGGAGTGTGCAGATTTGGTTAGTCGATCCACTATCACCCAAATGGTATCGTTTCCTCGTTGAGATCTAGGTAAGCCAGTAACGAAGTCCATGGAAATCTGCTCCCATTTCCATGTCGGGATCTCTGGTTGTTGAAGTAGGCCTGATGGTTTCTGGTATTCAACCTTGACCCTAGCACAGGTTAAACATTTACTAACATAGGTCGCTATGTTAGCCTTCATGTGGGGTCACCAGTAGAGAGTTATGAGGTCTTGGTTCATCTTGCCAGAACCAGGATGCACTGAGTAACGAGACTTGTGCGCTTTGCCCATCACAAGCTCTCGTAGGTTTCCATAGGATGAAAACCAGATACGTTCCAAGAAATAGTAAGTGCCGTTTTCCTAGCGTACAAGTTTCCTTCCCATGCCACGCAGGGACTCAGCTTTAAGGTTCTCTTCCCTCAATGCTACGACCTGAGCGTTTCGGATTTGGGTAGGAAGACTGGAGTGGATAGTAAGCGGTAACGCACGTACATGCTTAGGTTTGGTTTCCTTACGACTGAGGATGTCAGCCATAACGTTGGCCTTGTCTGGATGATACTTGATTGTGCACTCGTAATCGTTGAGGAGTTCGACCCATCGATGATGTCGCATGTTCAACTCCTTCTGATCCAAGATATACTGGAGACTCTTGTGATCGGTGTAGATAGTGCACTTGGTACCGTACAAGTAATGTCTCCATATCTTGAGTGCAAACGCTACTGCTCCCAACTCCAAATCGTGGGTAGTGTAGTTCTTTTCGTGAACCTTGAGTTGGCGTGATGCGTAAGCAATGACTTTCTCACGTTGCATCAACACACGCCCAAGTCCTCGGATTGACGCGTCACAATAAACAACAAAATCGTCTGTTTTTGGTAAGGAAATAATGGGTGTACTACATAGTTTCACCTTCAACTGTTGAAATGTGGATTCCTGAGCAATCTTTCGAGTTAAAGTTGCGAGGGTTTGTGCCTACGATCAAGAAAAGCGGGCTTCGCAACGTCAAAAGTCCTACGTTGGAAACTTAACGTAAGGTTGTTTGTGTTGTAGGAGCTCCATGGTAAGGCGTAGGTATCGTTCTACTAGTTCTTGGAGTAGATTCGAATGTCGCCGAAGAAATCAAGTGACATATCCGTCAAGGTAGGCTAAATTCCAATATCGTGGCTAGGAACCTATCTCGGTCGTATCGAGTTCTAAGGACAGTTCTTGTGATACCTCCATATATGTGATATTTATAACCCATTGCTCCTCGAGTAACGTTCGTAGAGAGTAACTCTTCCAAGCGAGAGTTCACGGAGAATGTTGTTGGGATGAGGATCATAGGATTCGAGAAGTTTATCGCGATTGGATATGGAAACATGCAAAAAGGGTAGTCGCAATCGATGCGTAGGCATTTAAGAATCCGTAGTAGGGGTTTGCCAGCTGTCGAGGGTATAGCTGGTCGTACACAAGTTGCATAAGGTTAAAATGAAGAACGTCGTTTGCCGAATAGAGGTGCCACATTGGTATATTATGCATAACAAGGATTACTATAGAAGAATGGTTGTTGCACAAGTTTGTAGTGTTATGGTTCACCGAAACCTCCGTCTAAGTTGACGGGCTCACCCCCACACGCGAGGGAGGAGTAATTCACCTTGATCCATGATCTTAGATGGGTTTGCGATTTATCGAGTCGGCAAGGAACCAAATTTGGAGGAGTTTCCTTAGGTCGTGCGAATGAATCTGAAATATGCCTGTATAGTCAAGAGGTTTCAAAGAAAGGACGTGAAACATGTTAAAGAGGGTATGATCGTATCAACAACACATCACCACCCTCAAGGTTTGAAGGAGTGATCACCAATGATCGAAAGTCAAGCCTTCGAAATTCTCTAAGCTAGAGTGTGTTCGCTTCAATATCTCAGCATGGAGTCATGAGAACGTAATGTCACTGTGTAAGAGAGTGATGGTTTGGTCTAAGCCAATGGTAGAAATTGGAAATACCATTAATCAATATTCATGAGTTGATGCAAGAGCTAGAGCAAAGATTCAGCATATTTAAGAAGAACTATCATGAAATTAAGTACGTCTCTTGTAGCGTAAGGTGGGTCAGGTAACCGTATAAATTATCATGTTCGCCGGTAGGTTGAGTGATCCATATCTCCGTCCCCAAATGTCCTGAAGACTATTTCACCAGTAATGGCATCCATTCGCTAAGTTGGGTATACGAGACAGCTAATCAAGTAAAATAAGGATAACCCGTCCAACAGGGTAATAAGGTAGGCTTGTGATTGGTGAAAATCATGGTATGGTTGTTGGCGTTTTGTTAAATCGGTTGCCAATCGAGAAACAGGGAATTGGTGAGGTTCATACGCAGAATTGAGTGAAAACAGGAGTCCAACAATGACCAAAGGATTTAACCAATTATTCTGCTGTCTTGGAGCAATCCCGATAATGGCATATGGAGGCACAGTACAAAAGAGAAGTTCGTTGCATCACGGTCGCGGAAACACGTCACTTGTCCAAAACAAAATTCGGTTGGTAGGGTTGCGAGTTGCAAAATGACGAACGCGTGTAACTGTGGCTGCTTCGTTTCTGGTGACGATGACAGGTGAAGGTGATGAGCTTCCTCAACAGGAACGCGTAGGTATAGTTCTCCTAAACTCAAGTTTGTTTGAGCCAGGTCTGGTCTTCTTGAATGTTGACGCGCAAACCGAATGTACGGAGGGTCAAATGGCGACGTCATGTCAAGATAAGCGTATGAGTAGATAGAACGCATTGGCGATTGTCATAGCAGGGTGACGAGAAATCAGGAAGGAGTTTGACCACCACTTATGTAACACCTCAAAAATTCACGTCCTATAATGTGTTGACACGTGTCATAAGTTCGAATGTGTGAAAGAATGTTCTTGAGGGACTAAAGTTGACAAACATGGTAAGTATGTGAATATACGAGTTCAAAATGTCAACAGTGAATAAATATAATTTGAAATAACCCTACATGATGTTTATACCATCAAACGAATAAATCATAGATCATACGAAGCTAAAAGTGAGAGATTACAAACTACAGGGGTTAAATGTGTCAACATGTTTAAGTTATACCTCTGAGTGACCTTTTAGCAAACCTGAAGCTTTGCAACGATTAATTATGCTCACTAGAATGCACGATAAAAATTTCATAAAGTTTCGTTATCGTATGAGAAAAGGTTTAGGTTTTATACCACCAGAAAAATATAAAAATGAGAAAATTTCTAAAAATACAAAATTTGTTTCAGGTCCTTGTGCTGAGGAAGAAAAGAAGAGCTCATTTTGGAGACAGTCAAATCAGGAATTTCTTGCTGAAAAGAAGAAAACAGAAGCTCATCAGAGAAAAGAGACTAGAACCTGTTATAAATGCCAAGAAGTTGGTCACATCGCCTGGAACTGTCCTAAGGCAACCAACACAAAACAGGGAGTCTCAGAAAAACTCAAAGAAGTAGTTGTTGATAAAACCGAACCACCAACTGAAAGGTTTAAAGTGTTTAAAAATTCTACATATGAAGTTGGTGAGTGTTCGAAAAGGTTTTACAAGAAAATAGGAAATCTTGACAACCAAGCTTGGATTGTTAAGAAATCAGATGTAAAATCTGGCAATGATTCTGGTTCCACAAAGCCAGAAGAGCCACAAGATGAGGTAAAAGAGGTAAATTCTGTATCTTCAGTGAATGATGATGAATTTCCATCACTGACGTTTGAAAAGATTAAGCAAAAGGTTGGTAAGGTTGAGATTTCAAATCAATTCTTTTCTTGATAAAAAGGAATTTGATGTTGAAAAAGTTTTCAATGGAAATGTTAAGAAAATTTTTGGGAAAATGCTTGATGGGAAAGTAAAAGGGGTTAAAGATTTTTACGCAACAAAGAAAGCAACTTTTAACCCAACTGAACAAGAGCTAAAGGAACTAAAAACACCCAAGGTTGGTCAAACTTGGGTGGAAATTCTTTTCCCTTGAACATCTGACTTGCCGGAGATCCAAAGTTTGTATTCGTGGATCAGGAATCGGCATCATTCTTGTTAAACTTGTTTTTGTGAAAGACTTTATAAAGTTTAAATTTTACAGGTTGCGACTTGCCGGAGCTTCCAGGTTGGTAAGTGTGAAGCAGGAATCGGCATCTTGATTGGTAAAATGGTTTGTGTAGATGTTTTATTCCTACATGTGGTTATATGAATTGGATATTTTTACAAGCGGTAAGAGGTTGGATCTTACAAAGTGATTCGTCAAGGTCATTAGTTTGAACTTGATGTAATCCTCATATATGTGATTGAATGAACAAAATGATGAACCCGGCCCTACAAGTGGTTAAAACAAAACCTATTTTCTGGAAAAATCATTTTGGTTAAAACAAACTTAAGTGTTTTGAAATCATAATGAGAAAATAGTTTTGTGTAAGGGGGAGTTCTGATTGTTTATGCCAAGTGGATGGCGAAGTGAAGTGATTCGATATCGATTGTCAATTTGATTGTATAGTTTGTTTTCAAATTTCTTTAAATGTGTTTGCATTTTAGGGGGAGTAAATTTTTTTCAGAAAATCCAAAAACATTAGAAAATTTGAAAAAGGCAAAAACATGATAAAATTCAAAAATGAGTTTTGGTGTCAAAGAAGAGGAAATGATAGTACATCAGTAGACAGTTACAGTATGCTAAAGAAATGTAATGTTTAAATAGTGTTAAACAGTCTCACTGATGATATGCCGATAGGTTTTTACACATTTAGTAAGCTTTTTCGGGATATAAACCTAAATTCAAACTTGCTTATTTCGTGGGGAACACTACTTGGATATATAGGTAACCCCTGAAATCTCGTTTGAAAGGTCCCTCTTTCTGAGATACTAGGTCTTTATGCTCAGTGATGCCTGTACAGTCAAGAGGTTTCAAAGAAAGGACGTGAAACATGTTAAAGAGGGTATGATCGTATCAACAACACATCACCACCCTCAAGGTTTGAAGGAGTGATCACCAATGATCGAAAGTCAAGCCTTCGAAATTCTCTAAGCTAGAGTGTGTTCGCTTCAATATCTCAGCATGGAGTCGTGAGAACGTAATGTCACTGTGTAAGAGAGTGATGGTTTGGTCTAAGCCAATGGTAGAAATTGGAAATACCATTAATCAATATTCATGAGTTGATGCAAGAGCTAGAGCAAAGATTCAGCATATTTAAGAAGAACTATCATGAAATTAAGTACGTCTCTTGTAGCGTAAGGTGGGTCAGGTAACCGTATAAATTATCATGTTCGCCGGTAGGTTGAGTGATCCATATCTCCGTCCCCAAATGTCCTGAAGACTATTTCACCAGTAATGGCATCCATTCGCTAAGTTGGGTATACGAGACAGCTAATCAAGTAAAATAAGGATAACCCGTCCAACAGGGTAATAAGGTAGGCTTGTGATTGGTGAAAATCATGGTATGGTTGTTGGCGTTTTGTTAAATCGGTTGCCAATCGAGAAACAGGGAATTGGTGAGGTTCATACGCAGAATTGAGTGAAAACAGGAGTCCAACAATGACCAAAGGATTTAACCAATTATTCTGCTGTCTTGGAGCAATCCCGATAATGGCATATGGAGGCACAGTACAAAAGAGAAGTTCGTTGCATCACGGTCGCGGAAACACGTCACTTGTCCAAAACAAAATTCGGTTGGTAGGGTTGCGAGTTGCAAAATGACGAACGCGTGTAACTGTGGCTGCTTCGTTTCTGGTGACGATGACAGGTGAAGGTGATGAGCTTCCTCAACAGGAACGCGTAGGTATAGTTCTCCTAAACTCAAGTTTGTTTGAGCCAGGTCTGGTCTTCTTGAATGTTGACGCGCAAACCGAATGTACGGAGGGTCAAATGGCGACGTCATGTCAAGATAAGCGTATGAGTAGATAGAACGCATTGGCGATTGTCATAGCAGGGTGACGAGAAATCAGGAAGGAGTTTGACCACCACTTATGTAACACCTCAAAAATTCACGTCCTATAATGTGTTGACACGTGTCATAAGTTCGAATGTGTGAAAGAATGTTCTTGAGGGACTAAAGTTGACAAACATGGTAAGTATGTGAATATACGAGTTCAAAATGTCAACAGTGAATAAATATAATTTGAAATAACCCTACATGATGTTTATACCATCAAACGAATAAATCATAGATCATACGAAGCTAAAAGTGAGAGATTACAAACTACAGGGGTTAAATGTGTCAACATGTTTAAGTTATACCTCTGAGTGACCTTTTAGCAAACCTGAAGCTTTGCAACGATTAATTATGCTCACTAGAATGCACGATAAAAATTTCATAAAGTTTCGTTATCGTATGAGAAAGTTATGATCAAATTCGTATGCGAGGGGTTAAAGCGTTAACGTTGAAAATTATGACTTTTCGGGTAATAACCAAGTGGCCAAGGACTTAATAAAGTGGATATAAGTCTTGAAGCCCTTATAGGTAAATTTGGAGGGTTCAAAATGCAAAATAGAAGCTTGGTTGACCCTTTGAAAGGCCAAGAGACAAATATGCAAAAACCAGAAAATGTGGAATCTGAATACGAGGCCCAAGCGGGCCGCGTAGGCCCTAACAACATCTTACGCGGGCCGCCTGGCCCGCCCAGATACAGAAAAGTTGGACAGCAGCCTGTATTCGCGCATAACCGATCCAAAACAGATATTTTCAGATCATGGGCGACCCCTAAACAGTCCTAGGCACTTAGGGACATCTGTTGATGATCCATGGCCATTGATAGCATGATTTGTCAATGATCTAAGGTGATTGAAACACTATAAAAGGGCCTTGTGTTGCAACCTTGTAATCACACCTCACTTCTGCATCTCTGATCATTTCTGGAGCTCCAAAGCAGACTCAAGTGATCACTAATCAAGCATAGGACTTCAGTAAGTATGCTTAACCTTTCTTAGTTAAGTTTTTGCTTAGATTTAGCTTAAAAGTCAAACCGTCGAATTGAAAGTAGTTATAAGTTGGTAATTAGGTGGGTATTAAACCCTTAAAAGGGCACCCTCTGATTCCCACTCTAACTAGGTCAAATGTCGGGTCAAACTTGTTATTAAAAAGTCAACAGGATGCTTAATTTCAAATTAATACATAATTAGCAATGTAGAACCCATACAACCTATTTGATCATTAATATAACTTGGTAATTAGTGTAAGAACATGTCTAAACATGTTCAACCCATACAACCTATTTGATCATTAATATGCATGATTCCGTTAATTGCCTATATGTTGACCATTATGCCCTTTTGACTATAAAACATGATTTTTGAAAAACTCAAAGAGTAGAAACCTTAATTACTGATTTATAAACTTGCACCTAAAATTTGACATCAGTTTGAGGTCTAGATTAAGAGTTATGCTCATTAGCGTAAATTGAAAGCTTTATGTTAATTAAACGGCGTAATTAGCGTATAGCCTATTTAAACCCACTTTTTGATATCAAACTTTTTACCCAATGATGTAATATATTATTTTGGGATTTTTAAAGATTTTTAATTAATTTTAGGCTGAGCATAACTTAGAGTCGTAAGCTTAATTCGGTAATTGTCGGTTTTGCCCTTTCGGGCTATAAAATGAGTTTTACATATCTTTTTGACCCCAAACCTTTTGCTACTGGTTTTATTTGATAAATACATTATTTTAAACCTTCTGGAATGATAAAAATATCAGCTTTGTATATAGAACCCGGAAACGGCTTCTAATCGCCTTTTTAAGCGTTTTTAACGCATAGTAGGTACTAAAACTATTTTAAACATACAAGGGTTGATACCTACTGATATTTTAGGTAAATTATAATATTTTAACAGGAAGCAAAAGTTGTTTAACTCAGACTTCAGTTTTGAGTTTTCGGCTTATGTGAAATTACCAAAATGCCCCTACGGTGCATAGTTTGGTTAAAATTGATAAATTTCACATGTATACAATACCCTACTGTTATAACTTGGTAAACTAAGTATTTTTGCTGAACATATCAGACCTGTAACTTAGGTTAATACTTAAACTCTTTTATAACCTTATAAATGACCAAATTACCCCTACGGGGCATAGTTTGTGTTTAAATTCGTTTTGGGCATAATGGAAGGTATCCTACTGATATCACAACATATTTGAGGCATATTAACTTAGGAAACCTGGTTAGGACCCTTATGGTTACCCGTTACGCCTCTTGCGCGTACGGTTCGGCTTATGTAACTAGTTTACATAAATTAGCCGAAACGGGTCAAACCTTATCGGTTTTACCCCAAAATTCAGAATGTGCCTAGATTACCCATATAAGGCAAGTCTTCAATCTTGTCGGGTCTAAATCACATTCTATTCCGGTCTTCGCCTAATCGTGCGTTTGAACCGTAAAAAAATTAATCGGTCTAAGCTTAAGCTTAACTAAAGACCGTTAGGATTCTAATAGGTTATTATAAACCTTCGTTCCAGAATAGGAGGACCAGTAAAAGCTACTTGCATTTGCTGTTTGTGAATTATACTTGCAAAGGTAAATACTTTTAACTTATTTTCCCTATACGGGCTTGGGGTACGGTATATAAAATACCGCTTGGTCGGGCATTAAATCTTCCATCGTTTGGTGGCTAATTAATATTTGATCAGCCCGTTTAAATTGTTTTGTTTGCTTAAAGCCTTTGGGGGGTTAATGACCATGTCCCGGATATCCTTGGCATCATTTTACGAAATGGCCACGACCTAAGCACGGGGTGTAGGCATACACCTGTCAGTTGCCAAAATAAATAATGTGGTGTGTCTATTGATCTTTAACCCGGCATGACCCGGGCTACTGAACGCATAAGTAACATGTAATTCTTTTACGAGATTATATATTTAAATAATCATCCCAAGTTATAAAAAGTTTGTGCCACGTGCATTCAAATCAATTTTATTAAACTTTTCAAAATGAGTCGGTTGAATGTATTTACCAGTGTAAACTGACGTATTTTCCCAAAAAGATTAAGTGCAGGTACTACTCGTAATTGGCTGGATTTCTCCTTAGCATCAAAAGAGTCTCGCAAGCTTAAGATGCCTAAAGTCTGTTGAACTACTGTTTCCTATTTATTTTGATCCTTCTGTGGATAAACTTCGACTATTGTGATACTTGATATTACAAATTATTAAAGTTGAATTATATCTTTCATTGGCTTCCGATGTGCATTTTAAATATTGTGTTGTTTGACTATTATGTTGCCAACCACGTCACGATACTCCCCCACCGGGCCCACCGGTTAAACGTGGAAATATCGGGGTGTGACAGGTTGGTAACAGAGCCAACGCTGAGTGAATTAAACACTAGCCTTTTGTGTTTAATCTCAGTTACACAATTGCACATTACAAAACCTTCGAGTCTAGACAAATAACATAGGACAAATTCTCATTTGTTGTGTTTTGTTTTGTCCTTTATTTTATATATTCTTGTTGTTATCTTATGTTATATTGACAAGACTAAATATGCCGCCAAGATTCTTTCGACGAAAAGGACGAGGCAAGGGGCCAATCACCGCCCCCAATGACCACGAGGCCGGACCTTCGCACATGCGAACTCCTACCACCACTGCAAGTGCTGACCCTAGAGAAAACCGGAGGAACCTTTTTGAACCTGCTAGACGATCTGTCTCGCACAGTTCGACACCTCACATTCACAACTCATATGGGCCACAGTCGGAAAATGAGCCCGACAACCCTCAACCTTCTTACATACCTCTTCAGCGATCCCTATCGCATAATTCTTTTGGTAACCCCACAGCTGTTTTTAGGGGCCGGTTTAACCCGGCAAATTACATATAAGAACCAGTGGGTTTTAACCCATTGGGGCCAGAGGATCATTACGCCGGCGATCATGCAAAGGATATGGACGAGGACACCGATCCCGTCGAGCCCGCAACCGGAACTCCCAACCATCCTATCGAGGTCTCGGACGGTTCGACTTTACATGGATCACCCTACCATGGTCCGGACAGTTACCGGGCACGATTTAATCAGTACGAGTGGTATTTTACACCCTCGCATCATTCGTCGCCTCACCAGCAGCAACAGCATCAGCAGTAGGATCCCTCTGAGGATTTACGATTCGTGGCAGTCACGCCACCGCCTCCACTGCCGCCAGTTCAGCCGGCACCTCCGCAACCGCCGAGGCGTAGGAGAACCGGAGCACGTATGTCCGCGCGTGGAGGAGATTTTCACTTCAGCTCTCCTCGACACTCAAGTGGCAGTCATTATCCGCCACTACAGGAAGAATCGCAAATGGGTGGACCATCAAACCCAGTTGCACCGCAGCCACCACCGATGGGTTTCGATAACCCGATCCCTGCATACACTGGTTCTATGGCGTACAACCCGTTTGAGCCGCCGGCTCATACCAACTATAATTACGCTGAAGCCGACCCATACTTGGTAGCGGCCAATTACAACGCCTTTAACCCGGAAGGACCGTATGGAGCTCCTTGGGGAGTAGGGTACCCGACTCATGGGTACCAAATACATGCTAGACCTATAATTCGGACGCAATCGCAGCCGCCACGGTTTTCCCCACCCGAGCGGGAAGAAATCCTTCAGAGATTGGACCAGGTCGAGCGAGACTTTCACAGAGATCGCAGGGAGCGACAGAGTTTCTTCCAAGGATTGACTAGCCTAATAAAAGGGAAGAGCAAGAAGGACCATTGAATCCTTCCACTGTTGATGTAATTTCCTTGTATTAGTTGAGCCCCTGTGTGGGCCTGTCTTGCTGTATTAGCCCCTATGTGGGTATGTTTGTTTGTTTGTTTTGACCCCAGCGTGGGTCTATCTTTCTGTTAACCCCTACGAGGGTGTGTTGTTTGTTTAAGTCCCTGCGTGGACTAGTATTTCAATTTGACCCCTGCGTGGGTATGTTGCTTTATTAAAAAGACCCGTTTAGGGCAGTATGTAATCTTTTAATAATTAATGGAATGTTAAGTTTATAAATTTCATTTTTGCCATTATATGCATAAATATTATATATGAAATAATTAAATCAAAATCATTCCTTTTTTATAATAATCTGCCTATTAAATATTGAATAAGAATCTTAAGAGTAAAACCTAGCCTGAGTGTCATAGTAAAGACCTGGCCAAGATGGTAAGACCTGTTTAAAAGATTCGGATCCCTGTTAACATCTAAAAATATGTTAACACTCCTGGCAGACGTGATTCGTTAAAATCACACACGTCATTTTTATATAAGGATTCTTCAAAAGATTCCTAACCCAAATTAATGATCTCTGAATCATGGGTTTAAATCATCAATTTAGATGATCATATTTTAACCATACATTGGTAATATAATGCCTACGGGCCCTTCTCATTTCCATATGAGACAAAATACAGTGGTAGCTATGACTCCCTGTCAGAAAGAGGTAATGAACTATGTTCAAGCCTCAAAAGCTTTGATTCTCTGAAATCATAGCTTATAATTTATAAATGTCCTTGTGACTAGGCCTTTTGTGCCACTAATAAAACTGTTATTGTTTTTTTTATTAGGATAAATTATAATGAAAATCCTAAATAAATATGATTAACAAATTAACCAAATCTGGTCTCTGTTTACCGTGGTTAATGAATTGCCATAAAAGACAATTCTATAATAAACTCCCAAGTAAACTATTGTCATTGTTTTATGTAACAGTTTAAATTAAAATGGCTGGCTTGGATGAAATAAATAGTCACCCAAGGGAGAACAATGATAACGCCTGAATTAATATAACGGGTGCTGAACTGAAAGCATTAGTAGACGACGCTGTTACAAAGGCCTTAGAGCGGCAGTATGAAGAATATAGTGGGACTCGAAGTAGGACCCTATCTACACCGCATTCAAAGCCACCCTCCAAGAAGGATGAACCCAAGAAAGGAGATGACGATCGTCACTCCTCAAATCATCATAGTGACCCGTCTCAGAAGATAATGCTTAATCAAGGACCCCGTGACAAGGGTTGCTCCTACAAATATTTTGTCTCATGTAAACCCAGGGATTTCACTGGGGAGAAAGGAGCTGTAGATTGTATGACGTTGTTAGATGAGATGGATACAGTTGTGGATATCAGCGGATGCGCTGAGAGGGATGTGGTCAAGTTTGTGTCGCAATCATTTAAGGGTGAGGCCTTAGCCTGGTAGAGATCGTTGATCCAAGCCACCAGGAAGATCCCATTGTACAACATGACATGGGAGCAATTTGTTGCCCTCATCAGGGAAAACTACTGCCCTCGGCATGAGGTGGAGAAGATAGAGTCTGATTTTCTATCGTTGGTTATGAAGAACCTTGACTGTCAAGCTTACCTCACGAGCTTCAACACAATGTCCCGATTGGTTCCGTATCTGGTGACCCCGGAACCAAAAAGAATAGCTCGTTTCATCGGGGGTTTAGCCTCAGAAATAAAGGCAAGCATGAAGGCATCTCAGCCGACTACTTTTCGATCGGTAACTAACATATCCTTGTCCCTCACTCTGGACGCGGTCCGTCAGAGATCGCTGAGGAACTCGGATGCCGAGAAGAGGAAATGTGAAGATGACACTTCACGAAGGTCAAACAAGAAGCATCGAGGAAACAATGACAACAGAAAAGGGTCTGAGTCTAGGAAGGATGGGCATCAATCTGGTGATAAGCCCAAGTGCAAAGTCTGCAAGAAACAGCACTTCGGGAAGTGCCGGTTTGAATCGAACTCGCAGACACAGTCGAAAACATTTGCATGTGGAATATGCAAGTCCAAGGAGTACAAGACCTTGGATTGCAAGAAACTAAAAGACGCAACGTGCTACCGTTGCAATGAAAAGGGGCACATTAAGACCAACTGCCCAAAATATGCAAAGAAAGACGACGAAGGAAAGAAGACCAATGCTAGGGTCTTCAGGATGGATGCAAAGGAAGCCGTCCAGGACGACAACGTGATTACAGGTAGTTTCCTTGTAAATGATGTCTATGCAAGAGTACTTTTTGATTCAGGCGCTGATAAGTCTTTCGTAGATAATAAGTTTTGCAAATTGCTGAATTTACCTGTCAAAACCTTAAGTGTGAATTATGAAGTGGAATTAGCAGATGGCACCATAGAAACAGTCTCAACTGTGTTAGATGGATGTATTATATCCATTAAGAACCACTCTTTTCCTCTGTCCCTACTTCCCTTTAAGTTAGCCGGTTTTGACATAGTTTTGGGTATGGACTGGTTATCTCATAACCAGGCCCAAATTGTCTGCAACAAGAAGCAAGTAGTGATTAAGACTCCGTCTGGTGAATCACTTACCATTCGGGGAGATACCCAATATGGACTGCCTGAGCAAGTGACTATGCTCAAGGCCTCTAAGTGTTTAAAGAATGGTTGTGTCATCTACATGGCACAAGTGATTATTGATGAGCCTAAACCGAAGATGGAAGATATCCCCGTCATTTCTGAATACCCTGATGTTTTTCCCGAAGAACTACCTGGTTTACCACCAGATAGACAAGTCGAATTCAGAATTGACATCATCCCTGGAGCATCACCTGTTGCTAGAGCACCCTATAGATTGGCACCAACGGAAATGAAGGAATTGAGAACGCAACTGGATGAATTGCTGGCCAAAGATTTCATTAGACCTAGTTCGTCTCCTTGGGGAGCGCCGATCTTGTTTGTCAAGAAGAAGGATGGATCGATGCGTCTGTGCATCGATTACCGTGAGCTTAATAAGGTCACGATCAAGAATAGGTACCCATTGCCCAGAATCGACGATATGTTGGATCAACTCCAAGGGGCAAGCTATTTCTCTAAGATTGACTTAAGGTCAGCCTATCATCAATTGAAGGTGAAAGATGAAGACGTACATAAGACTGCATTTAGGACTCGTTATGGTCATTACGAGTTCCTAGTGATGCCTTTTGGGCTCACAAATGCACCTGCCGCATTCATGGATCTCATGAATCGCTTCTGCAAGCCCTACTTGGACAAATTTGTCATCGTCTTCATAGAGGACATCCTCATCTACTCGAAGAACAAGGCTGATCATGAGAAGCATCTTCGACGTGTCCTTTCATTACTTCAGCAGGAGAAGCTCTATGCCAAATTCTCTAAATGTGAATTCTGGCTTCGAGAAGTCCAATTTCTTGGACATGTGGTTAGCGAGCGTGGAATCCAAGTTGATCCCGCTAAGGTTGAAGTTGTCATTAATTGGCAGGAGCCAAAGACGCCTACAGAAATTCGTAGCTTCCTGGGATTGGCAGGATATTACAGGCGTTTCATTGAAAATTTTTCAAGGATTGCTGCACCCCTAACTTCCTTGACTAGGAAGAAGGTTAAGTTTGTTTGGGGCCCTAAGCAACAAGAATCCTTTGATATCCTTAAACAGAAGTTGAGCAACGCTCCTGTATTGATGTTGCCGGATGGAATCGAAGAATTCGTGGTTTACTGCGATGCATCACACACCGGGATGGGATGTGTGCTTATGCAGAGAGGCAAAGTTATTGCCTACCCTTCAAGACAGTTAAAGGTGCATGAAAAGAATTACACCACCCATGACTTGGAGTTGGGTGCCGTTGTATTTGCACTGAAGCTATGGAGGCACTATTTATATGGTATCAAATGTGTGATCTATTCGGATCACAAGAGCCTCCAGCACCTGTTTAACCAGAAGGATTTAAACATGAGGCAGCGCCGATGGATGGAGACGTTGAATGATTATGATTGTGAAATCAGATACCATCCAGGCAAAGCAAACGTGGTTGCTGATGCCTTAAGCAGGAAGGAAAGGGTGAAACCCATCCGGATCAATGCCAAGAGCATTGAAATAAGGAACAGTTTGAATGAAAGGTTGTTAGCTGCGCAGAAGGAAGCTGTGCTGGAAGCTAACTATCCTAACGAAAAGCTAGGAGTCACTGAAGAGCAATTATCTCAGGGCAAGGACGGAATCCTGAGGTTAAATGGAAGAATATGGGTTCCAATTTATGGAGGACTTCGAGATGTTATCCTCCAGGAAGCCCACAGCTCTAAATATTCCGTTCATCCTGGAGCTGATAAGATGTACCAGGATCTGAAGGCGAATTATTGGTGGATAGGCTTGAAGAAGTCTGTAGCCACCTATGTAGCTAAATGCTTGACGTGTGCGCAAGTCAAGGCAGAACATCAGAAACCGTCGGGTTTGCTACAACAGCCTGAACTTCCCACTTGGAAGTGGGAAATGGTAACTATGGATTTTATCACCAAGTTACCCAAGACAAGGAAAGGAAATGATACGATATGGGTTATAGTTGATAGACTGACTAAGTCAGCACATTTCTTACCCATCAAGGAGACTTATAGCTCCGACATGTTAGCCCAACTGTATGTAGATAAGATTGTAGCTTTACATGGCATACCTGTGTCTATTATCTCTGACAGAGATACTAGATACACATCCCATTTTTGGAAAAGCTTCCAACAATCTTTGGGCACGCGCTTAAATTTCAGTACGGCTTACCACCCTCAGACTGACGGACAGAGTGAGCGTACCATCCAAACATTGGAAGACATGCTACGTGCATGTGTAATTGATTTAGGTGGTAGTTGGGATAACCACCTACCATTGATTGAGTTCTCATATAACAATAGCTACCATACCAGCATCAAGGCTGCGCCTTTCGAGGCTTTATACGGTAGAAACTGTAGAACGCCCGTTTGTTGGGCAGAAGTTGGAGATGTCCAACTGTCAGGACCGGAGATAGTCTTTGAAACGACGGAAAAGATTGTCCAGATTCGTGACCGTCTCAAAGCTGCCCAAGATAGGCAGAAGAGCTACGCAGATCCAAAGCGTAAACCTATGAAATTCGAAGTAGGTGACAAAGTGTTGCTTAAAGTATCACCCTGGAAAGGAGTGATGCGATTTGGTAAGAAAGGCAAGTTAAGCCCGAGATACATAGGACCGTTCGAAGTCATCGAACGTGTCAGATCAGTTGCCTATAAGTTAAACTTACCTGAAGAGCTCAGTGGTATTCATAATGTATTCCACATCTGCAATCTGAAGAAGTGTTTCGCTGACGAATCACTGGTCATACCACATACAGATGTGCATATAGATGAGAGCTTAAAATTTGTGGAAAAACCATTGTCGATTGAAGATCGACAGGTTAAGAAGCTTCGAAGGAAGCATGTGCCTATGGTAAAGGTAAAATAGGATGCCCGTAGAGGTCCCAAGTACACGTGGGAGGTTGAGTCCACAATGAAAGAAAAGTACCCTTATTTATTTCAGTAAATCTCGAGGTCGAGATTTCTTTTAAGGGGGTGAGGATGTAACACCTCGAAAATTCACGTCCTATAATGTGTTGACACGTGTCATAAGTTCGAACGTGTGAAAGAATGTTCTTGAGGGACTAAAGTTGACAAACATGGAAAGTATGTGAATATACAAGTTCAAAATGTCAACAGTGAATAAATATACTTTAAAATAACCCTACATGATGTTTATACCATCAAACGAATAAATCATGGATCATACGAAGCTAAAAGTGAGAGATTACAAACAACAGGGGTTAAATGTGTCAACATGTTTAAGTTATACCTCTGAGTGACCTTTTAGCAAACCCGAAGCTTTGTAACGATTAATTATGCTCACTAGAATGCACGATAAAAATTTCATAAAGTTTCGTTATCGTATGAGAAAGTTATGATCGAATTCGTATGCGAGGGGTTAAAGCGTTAACGTTGAAAATTATGACTTTTCGGGTAATAACCAAGTGGCCACGGACTTAATAAAGTGGATATAAGTCTTGAGGCCCTTATAGGTAAATTTGGAGGGTTCAAAATGCAAAATAGAAGCTTGGTTGACCCTTCGAAAGGCCAAGAGACAAATATGCAAAAACTAGAAAATGTGGAATCTGAATACGAGGCCCAACCGGGCCGCGTAGGCCCTAACAACATCTTACGCGGGCCGCCTGGCCCGCCCAGATACAGAAAAGTTGGACAGCAGCCTATATTCGCGCATAACCGACCCGAAACAGATATTTTCACATCATGGGCGACCCCTAAACAGTCCTAGGCACTTAGGGACATCTGTTGATGATCCATGGCCATTGATAGCATGATTTGTCAATGATCTAAGGTGATTGAAACACTATAAAAGGGCCTTGTGTTGCAACCTTGTAATCACACCTCACTTCTGCATCTCTGATCATTTCTGGAGCTCCAAAGCAGACTCAAGTGATCACTAATCAAGCATAGGACTTCAGTAAGTATGCTTAACCTTTCTTAGTTAAGTTTTTGCTTAGTTTTTGCTTAAAAGTCAAACCGTCGTAATTAACGGTTGACTTAACGATTAATCACTAATGGTCCAGTGATTAGTCGAATTGAAAGTAGTTATAAGTTGGTAATTAGGTGGGCATTAAACCCTTAAAAGGGCACCCTCTGATTCCCACTCTAACTAGGTCAAATGTCGGGTCAAATTTGTTATTAAAAAGTCAACAGGATGCTTAATTTCAAATTAATACATAATTAGCAATGTAGAACCCATACAACCTGTTTGATCATTAATATAACTTGGTAATTAGTGTAAGAACATGTCTAAACATGTTCAACCCGACAATTTTCAGTAGAGACCCAGTTCGGAACCGAAAGTCGCATAATTTGACTTTTGCTTTGACTTTCAGTTCTGACCCGTTTAAGCATGTTTTAGAAATGCCTTAGAGCTTCCTTAGGACCAGGTTACATGCTAGTATAACCCTCTGTGATTATACACCTTGGTTCATTAGTTAACCAATTAATATGCATGATTCCGTTAATTGCCTATATGTTGACCATTATGCCCTTTTGACTATAAAACGTGATTTTTGAAAAATTCAAAGAGTAGAAACCTTAATTACTGATTTATAAACTTGCACCTAAAATTTGACATCAGTTTGAGGTCTAGATTAAGAGTTATGCTCATTAGCGTAAATTGAAAGATTTATGTTAATTAAACGGCGTAATTAGCGTATAGCCTATTTAAACCCACTTTTTGATATCAAACTTTTTACCCACTGATGTAATATATTATTTTGGGATTTTTAAAGATTTTTAATTAATTTTAGGCTGAGCATAACTTAGAGTCGTAAGCTTAATTCGGTAATTGTCGGTTTTGCCCTTTCGGGCTATAAAATGAGTTTTACATATCTTTTTGACCCCAAACCTTTTGCTACTGGTTTTATTTGATAAATACATTATTTTAAACCTTCTGGAATGATAAAAATATCAGCTTTGTATATAGAACCCGGAAACGGCTTCTAATCGCCTTTTTAAGCGTTTTTAACGCATAGTAGGTACTAAAACTATTTTAAACATACAAGGGTTGATACCTACTGATATTTTAGGTAAATTATAATATTTTAACAAGAAGCAAAAGGTGTTTAACTCGGACGTCAGTTTTGAGCTTTTCGGCTTATGTGAAATTACCAAAATGCCCCTACGGTGCATAGTTTGGTTAAAATTGATAAATTTCACATATATACAATACCCTACTGTTATAACTTGGTAAACTAAGTATTTTTGCTGAACATATCAGACCTGTAACTCAGGTTAATACTTAAACTCTTTTATAACCTTATAAATGACCAAATTACCCCTACGGGGCATAGTTTGTGTTTAAATTCGTTTTGGGCATAATGGAAGGTATCCTACTATATCACAACATATTTGAGGCATATTAACTTAGGAAACCTGGTTAGGACCCTTATGGTTACCCGTTACGCCTCTTGCGCGTACGGTTCAGCTTATGTAACTAGTTTACATAAATTAGCCGAAACGGGTCAAACCTTATCGGTTTTACCCCAAAATTCAGAATGTGCCTAGATTACCCATATAAGGAAAGTCTTCAATCTTGCCGGGTCTAAATCACATTCTATTCCGGTCTTCGCCTAATCGTGCGTTTGAACCGTAAAAAAATTAATCGGTCTAAGCTTAAGCTTAACTAAAGACCGTTAGGATTCTAATAGGTTATTATAAACCTTCGTTCCAGAATAGGAGGACCAGTAAAAGCTACTTGCATTTGCTGTTTGTGAATTATACTTGCAAAGGTAAATACTTTTAACTTATTTTCCCTATACGGGCTTGGGGTACGGTATATAAAATACCGCTTGGTCGGGCATTAAATCTTCCATCGTTTGGTGGCTAATTGATATTTGATCGGCCCGTTTAAATTGTTTTGTTTGCTTAAAGCCTTTGGGAGGTTAATGACCATGTCCCGGATATCCTTGGCATCATTTTACGAAATGGCCACGACCTAAGCACGGGGTGTAGGCGTACACCTGTCAGTTACCAAAATAAATAATGTGGTGTGTCTATTGATCTTTAACCCGGCACGACCCGGGCTACTGAACGCATAAGTAACATGTAATTCTTTTACGAGATTATATATTTAAATAATCATCCCAAGTTATAAAAAGTTTGTGCCACGTGCATTCAAATCAATTTTATTAAACTTTTCAAAATGAGTCGGTTGAATGTATTTACCAGTGTAAACTGACGTATTTTCCCAAAAAGATTAAGTGCAGGTACTACTCGTAATTGGCTGGATTTCTCCTTAGCATCAAAAGAGTCTCGCAAGCTTAAGATGCCTAAAGTCTGTTGAACTACTGTTTCCTATTTATTTTGATCCTTCTGTGGATAAACTTCGACTATTGTGATACTTGATATTACAAATTATTAAAGTTGAATTATATCTTTCATTGGTTTCCGCTGTGCATTTTAAATATTGTGTTGTTTGACTATTATGTTGCCAACCACGTCACGATACTCCCCCACCGGGCCCACCGGTCAAATGTGGAAATATCGGGGTGTGACAACTTATCAAATAATCAAACAATTGTGTGTCATAAAGAACGCAGTAGGGCTAATAGGCAGCAAGCTACCACTCTAAACAAACATATCATAAACATCACATCATGCAAAAGTAATCTAGCAAGTAGGCCATATAAACTTAAATCATACCACCTAAAGTGTTGAGCCTTGCACATGGAGTGAAGCGTCGTTGTGGATCGTTGAGCACTGAACAGGTTATAGTCTGGTTTTTATCAAAAAGTTTTTCCCCTTTTTAAAACCAAGTTCACTATAACCAATGGCTCTGATACCAATCTGTTACAACCTCAAAATCCACAAGCGGAGTATTACCGTGAGGCGTGTGACTGACCAGGATCATACCACCAATTATAATAAACATTAAGTAAAGTAAAGTGAAACCAAACGTTTAAAGTTCTCCAAATCAAAGTCCAAAACCACGTTTAACAGTCAGCGGAAGCATTTAAGTTTAAAACCAAAATATAAGTTTTAAATTTAATAAAGTTTTTCATGAACACCCAGTGGTTCATGTCCCACAACGACTCCTGCTCCAACGCAAGCTCCAGCTAAAAACCTAACGACCTGCAAGGCATATAGTAACAACAACAAAGTTGAGCGAGTTCACAGTTGGGTGTTCGTTTTAAGTTGTTTCAAAAACATAGTTTCCCTTTAGCTGGCTTACTTGTCGTGGGGGTTACCCCATAGTTGAAAAACATGATTAACCCTTTCCTTTTAACTCTGGCTCCCAGCCGTGGGGGCTACCCCATGAATATCCCACTAGACCCGTTACCATATCGACTACTGACTGAAGTAAGTTGGTGCCCTAGCGTCAATGTCTATCATCATTGACGTGCCCTAGCATCAATGTTAAACATATCAAACGGTGTCAAAAAATTATGATTCCAGTGCCATATGATTTGTATTTCAAAATAACACGTTATAGACTCAAGAAACTCCAAATTTCGTCAAATTACGACCAGGTTACAGCCGAGTAAAGTCGGCTGTGACTGCGTGACAGTTTGTTGTTTTCGCTTCCCGAACCAGCAAACGATCAACTAGCGAACCCGCAACACATCAATATTAATTACAGCAGGTTATAGGTTGATTTATATCAGATCCATCCTACAAAAGTGTCAATATCATCAAAAACATAAACCCTAATCCATATGTGAGCATCTAACCAACCATATAACGACTAAACATATAATAACCATGATCTCCATCATATTGTACATCACATATTATCAAAGTAGCATACAAACTGATTAAGCACAGCCATGTTACGAGGGATCAACCAATATTACTAAGCATCACAGTTGATTTTTGCAAGCACTAGACCTCATGTTATCACCCCAAACATCAAGAATTATCAAGCAAGACAAAACGCAGCCCTATAAATCCTGAATGAACAATTAAAAAGCATGTAATATTATCCTAGAACTATAAACAAACTTGAATATTGTACCTAGCGACGAAGAAGAAATATTGTCGCTTTGAACCGAAAGTTCTTAAAGGATCTCCTAGGGTCTTGTTTGTGTCGATAGTAAAAAGGGAGAGATGGTAGTATGTAGTCGCAGGTTAGGGTTTGGATTTGTTATCTCTACATCATGCAAAGATACGTAATATATATGTGTTTATGTTGGGGGCGGTTTGGAATAAAAGGGATTGGGCCGTAGGTTAGGAATTTGTGATGAGGGGGTATAACACAAAAAAGATAAAAACCAAATATGCATACTTACAAATTAGAATAGGTGGCTTGGGAAGTTGGGCCTCTAATGGCTGCTCACAAATCGCAAGTGTAGGTGGTATGCAACAATCTTGCTGTTGATTATATTGTATATTTATTTACTTTTTTTTACAACTAATGAATAATTAATTACTATTAAAAATGAATAATTAACTAACTATTATAAAAGTATTATATTCTTGCTAAGGTTCGGGCCTTATAAATTTTGAGCTACGCGAGTGGGTTGAATCGACAGGCGAGACATATGTTGTGGTTCAAACGGTTCGGGTTGGTTCAATGCAATATGGATAAAATATAGTTAGTTCATCAAATACTAAAAGCATGAGATTTGATTTATTAAAGTGAAACAAACGGGTTTTTACCTCAAAGTTACGGGTTGTCACACTACCTCACAGCGCGAAAGTCACATGTAACTATGGTTTTATGATTAGACTCGATAAGCAAATAGTGAAAGGGCAACTAAGGGGATCTTCTCACAAAGTATCTAATCCTAGCAATCTAACACTAAAGACAGACCAACGACCTCTCACCTCACATCTATCGAGATCGGTAGAATACTTAATCCTATCCAAAACTTAATCACAGTTCCTATGGTAAATTAGCCTATGAACCGCAAACTAATCGCTAAAACACAGTCCAAGACCTAACTGGCATTCATACATGGAAGACATCCACAAAAACTCAAGTGAAACATGCAATGAAATTTAAATAAGATTAAATACGCATGAACATCTAAACATTCAAACCAAAGTCTTTTAATTTAATTTTAAATCCACGTAATAAGTTCCAAAACCGAAAAAAAACAGAATCATAACATGGTGTTCATCATAACCTAGGCAGTGTAAAAAGTCTAGCCTGACATATTCATAATCAAACACAAAACAAGAGTATTATCAAGAAAACCAAACATGGTTTATAATCAAAAGTGAAGAACAAGAAAACTTAGAGGATTAAATCACAAGCCACGCGATCTGAACAGTTCCAATCTTCTACCGATGCTTCTTCTCCTTCGAAAACGCTCCAAAAGCTTCAGAATTTTCGTCCTAGTTGCTCCCAATTCGTCTAGGGTTGTCTGGGATTGATTAGGGATAAGTATGTGCTTAAATGGGGCTTAAATATGAAGTTTTCCGCGCTGACCAGGATAGGCGTCGCGTCGCGCGACCTATATAGGGGTCCTTCGTCATGTGACGCGACGGCCCTGCGTTCTGAGAATACGGTTTCGGCCAATAACTTCTTCGTTTCAACTCTGTTTTCTTTACCGTTTTCACCTACGGGTTCGTAATTCAATTCTCTATCTTCTCATCTTATCAAATATCCATTTTCATTCCATGAGAATCCCTCACGAAGCCCAAACCTCTTCCCGTGTGCTCGTTTCTTCAATGTTTCAGCTCGTTTTCACTCTCGGGATCCTGCGAAGCACCCAAGACACCATAATACACAAAACCAATGATAAAATGACACGAAACAACTCAAATATTATACAAACTATACATGGAAACAGATGTAATTTTCATTACATCAGTCCAGCTAGTGAAAGAACCAGGGGCTAAAGAGTTAATCCATGAGTGGGCTTTTCCTACTAGTGAGGACGGGAAAAGACGGAGTCTCAATGCATCGTTAGATACATATTCAATTTTGAAAGTTTCACAAAGCTCAAGAAATTTATTTATGTGATCATTCGGGTCTTCGGCTTCAAGTCCATGATATTGACACGAGCGCTGAATCATTGAGATGATTTGAGTCGGAATCGTGAAGTTGTTTGCTCCAACTCTCGGTCTAGTGATTTTATTCCTAATCGCATCTATAGAGGGGAGTAAACGATCCGAAATGGTTCATTATGCCGCCATTCCTAAGTGAACTCTAATACACTAAAAGGTACTAAGGCACACGAAAGAAAGTAGAAAACAAACACAAAGAACTAAGACCTAAGTAGACTAAAACCTAACTAAGTGGTTCAACTACTACTACTAAAATAGGTGTTAGATAGTGATCCCCGGCAGCGACGCAAAAACTTGACATGCTTAGAAAGTAACAAATAAAATTGCACACAAACAAAGACCAGTTTTAAGGTAAAAACACAAATACTATCTATACACGTTCTAGGCAAGCGTACCAGTCAATATATAGTATAGCTAAGGTAAAGTACCCAAGTATTAATCTGTGGAGATGAAATCTATTAACCTATCTTTTTCGTAATATTAAACTTCAGTAACTTTTAACGATCAAGAAAACACTAAATAACCTGATGATTAAGTTATGAAAATAGTTATAAGAAGAATAACCAGTTAGGTTCATAATCTTCTTAATACCTTTGCAAAGCAATTGATTATGGTGTTTATAAAAAGCTCATCATAGTTGATACTAGTAATAAGGGTGCCGTGTTAAAATGTTAGAGCCCTCTCAGGTTAACCCCATGTCCCCAAATAACTAGGCTATAAACACACAACTAAGTCATTTACTCATCCCTTGTGATCTAAGAGTTTCTTATATTGTTCTAGCAATAGTAGATTAACGAATTGAGCGAATTACTATTTATGTTACTCAATTTAAAGCAAACCCTTTACTAGTTTCTAAATCCTTTTAATCAGATTTTTCCCAAAGGTGACCCATATAATTTACCAACCCTCAAACAAGTTTGTCATTTACCTACTAAGTTTCCAGCCCTAGACTAACAATCGATATATAGTCTAAAGAAAGATAAAGCAGATCTAACATGCATAACTTCATAGAAAGATCTAAATCATCCACACAAACTCATTCAAACATCAATACTTATCATATAGATTACACAATCACAAGTTCATAAGCAATCCTTCATAAAAACACACTTTCATAACAAAATCAACCAAATAATTGCATAGTATCAAGTGTCACATCCGCTAAAATTCGAGTTGGTGTGATCTGACTAGTATCTTCATTGCACAACGGAAGAACATAATGCTAAGACTTTTAAGAATGAATGTCCACTAAGTACTCAAATCCCCATGGTTCTCCTATTCCAACCGTGCCATAATTTGAAAATGTAATCTGCGAAAGAAACATGCGAAAAATCAACATAAAGTTGGCGAGTTCATAGTTTGCTTGAAAAAGATTTGAAATAAATCTTTTTGATAACCTTTTTAAATATTGTTGAGAAAACGAAATAAAAATCATTTTCCTCGGCATGTCATACGAAAACTTGGTGCTTGTAAAACTTTGTGTTTGTAAAACTTTGTGTTTGTAAAACTTGTTTAACCATCAATGTCCGCGTATGACAATGACAACATGCCCGCATGAGCCTGTGAGTTGTATGTAGGACAATCCAGTCCTTAAGTTGTTGGCCTTAAAGTTGCATGCAGGATCCGTGAGTTGTATGCAGGACACACTGTCCCATTGTACATAAGCAGGATAAACAAGTCCCCTTAGCTGTATGCAGGACACCCAGTCCTATTGTAACTAGGACCAACCCCATCACTAGTCTGTAGCTCATGCATGTTTCGTAAACCGCTTATATTTTTTGTAAAAACCGGTATGTTTTGCATAATTCTTTCATAAACCATTTGAGTTTATTGAAAATCATAAACCATTTGTGTTAGTTAAAACTTGTTTGTAACCTGGTTTAGAAATACGTAATTTTTATTCATCAAAAACCTTGTATGCTTTTGCAAAATTTGCATGTCTTTCCACCCCAAAAACATTTCTAAAAATGTAAAACCGTAAAAAGTGGGGGTTATGAACTCATCTCGATATCCTTGTGCAAAGCTAGCTAAATATGATTCCATAATGTCATTTCCAAAACGTAACTCACTAGCATGCAACCTATGGCATTCCTATCACGGAATAACTTATAAGTTTCTACTAGAACGGTGCAGCTAAACGACGTGTCACCGAACTCTACCGAATCATTAACGAATGATTCGATGGTACGTTGTTAGCTTAATGGAAACGAACAAGATATACTTGTTAAGTTCCAATTAATGTGGGTGATAATTACTAAGTCTTCAAAACACTTAGTTTTCGAGAGGGTTAGCATATATATATTTATATAACAATATAAAATATGTTTGTGGTATCGTACTAGTCGTCCCGAATGGTCATGCATACATGTAACGAATATTTATATGAAAGTATTACATTGTAAACTCGTATAATGTAAATGAAAATTTATATATGTGTATGTATGTAACCGTCGTGTAGCCGAAGTAGAAATCTCGCTTCTCGTGGATAATTGTCAATATATATATATATATATATATATATATATATATATATATATATATATATATATATATATATATATATGCGCCGTTTATGTGTTTGAAATAAATATAAAGAGTTATATTTATTTTATAGTGTTTTTGAGTCGTGGACGTTTAAAATAAATATAAATAATTATATTTATTTTATAAAAGATTTCCGAGTTTTTGACATTTGAAATAAATATAAATAATTATATTCATTTTAGAAAAGAATTCTCGAGTTTTTGATGTCTGAAATAAATATAAATGATTATATTTATTTTATGAAAGAATTTCGCGTTACCGACGTTAGAAGCGATCATAACAATTATATCTTATATATATATATATATATATATATATATAATAAATGTAAATAATTGGGCTGATGTGGCAGCTTGTGGTGCTTTCTCACATTTGCTTTGGGCGGGAAAATGAGTAGATGAAGGTTATTTGTATATGGGCGAGGGTGCGGGCTCCAAACCCGTTTTATGACCCTGACTATATAATCTTCTAAATCCCCCTTTCCATTTCAACAGTTTCCATTTTTTCTGTGAAACCCTAAAATGCCGACGATGATGTTCATACGAACCACCCGCTGAATCTCGCATACCATCCTTCTTCTTAATTTTAAATGGTCAGTTGTCCCTATTCATTTTTTCTTATCTTTAATTAAGCGATGATTCATGTGTTTTGGTAAGTATCCATCCTCAAACCCTAAAAACATCAAGCTGCACAAAACCATCCATAGCCTCAGCCGTTTGTTTGTTCGATTCCTGAATCTTTACAATGCATCCATCGCTCTGCAATTGCTCTCACATCACAAGACGTATCCCATCGTTTTCTTCACCGTTGCTCTCACCAACGATCTTTCACTGTAGTTGGACTTTCTAGCTATATTGAAGGTATGATTTCTTGCCCTTTGATTCTGTTTTGCTTTGTGTAGGTATTAGATAGGATCAGATGAATTAGTTCGTTTTCCTTTCATCTTTAATATTCTTTAATTTTCATGATAATATGAAAATGACATATTATAATTGTCTTGGGAGATGGTAATAAAATTGAAAAGTAAAATGAGCATTTAAAGAATTAACAATTTGATCATAATTTCTATAGAATCGGATGAATTAGTTCGTTTACTTTATGAGATATATTAATTGATTCACTAACTTTTCAGGCAGAGCTTGACAACGGTGGTACCATAGATTATGGAAAATTTGTTGCAACAATAAAACTAAATGGTGGAAGACAACCACATCTGTACAGGTCTTCAAGTGATCATCAAAGGGCTCTTTCATCAAATAAGGAGAATCTGAAGTCAAAGTATGCTGATGGTAAATTGAAACAGTGGTTTCGGGAATTTTTTGCTGGTAAATTTTGCTTAATCTTTTAACTTCATTACACTTTAACATCTTGCGTGTTATCTGATGCTTTTTTTATTTTAAAAGCCATTGGGCGATGCTTGATGCGCACACATCATGTATGTGAGGCGTTCGTTACTAAAAAATACTAAAGAATTATTTATAGGTAATATTTTAAGGTGTTGTCTTTTAAATACTACAATTTCATTTCTGGTCAAAGTTGTTCAATCAACAGAAGTGTTTTGACCTGTTACCCAGCTTGCATGAACCACCCATTTTGCTACCTTTGCCCGTGACTCGCTAATATTTACTTTCTTATCCAGTCTACCAGTAATCCTAATGAAGAATTTTCAGCAATCTGGACTTCACCACTATTTGGTAAGGGTGAGCAAATGTCGATTCGGTTTGGTTTTTACACATAATCAAAACCGATAACCAAAGTTCGATTTTAAGAAAAACCATAACCGAAACCGATCGGTTAAATCGGTTCGCATATTTCTGTTAATATGTCGGTTATTGGTTCGGTTAATTACCAAAAACAAAACTTGTGCAAAATTTTAAACTTAAGATAGTTAGTTAGTGTTATGAACCACTTTCAAGCATGCAAATACATGAAAACACATGAAAATACATAAAATACCAATGAAATACATGAAAATATGTTTAAAATACATGGAAAATACATGAAAACATGTTTCAAATACATGGATATACATGAAAAGCACATAAGTATATACTATCGGTTCAGTTTCGGTTATTTTGGTTATGGAAGAAGGGCAAACTGTAACCGAATGATTCAGTTTTGGGCATATCTTAACCGTAACCGATCGGTTAAGTCAGTTTTGGTTATTTTTGCTTCGGTTATCGGTTTTCGTATGCTCAATCCTACTATTTGGCCTGGCAGGTTATCTGAGCAGATGAACCATTTGGGAATTCTTCTGTCCTAACAGTTGCATCAGAAAAAGTTTCTGTTAGGCCTTGTTGATCAGGATCTGTTCGGTTGGAACGTGGTTAGATCGATCAGAATCAAGGTGCGGAATCCCTTGATAGTGTCACAGAATCAACAACAACAGATTCAACGTTTAATCTCGTCTGAATTCTATTCAAGATGTGAAAGTACAATTGTTCCAGTAGAAATATTGACTGGCAGAGCTTTGCTATCAAGTTCAGCAAAAGTTGTAAATGACAAGTCCTAGCTTGCTATTTATAGGCAATCTCAGGGAGGTTAAGTGTCACCCGATCGGATGGTGATCCGATCGGATGACATCAGTCAACCGTCGGACTTCAGTTTTACAGTTATGCGCCATTCCCTGAGTTGTCTTTACATACACATACATACATGTACATACATATACAAAATTACATACACAGCACAAAATAAACAAGACTCGATGCAGACGGAAGCTACAAACATATGTACTAACAGACTCCCCCTTGGATGTAGCTGTAGTTCCTTCCCGCATAGTCTTCAGTCTTTCCTGCTGCGTCTTCTCTCCTTAGCCCTCTGCCTTCTCTTTTCTGCCTTTTCTTCAAGTATCTTTCTTCTGAGCGGCCTTCCAACTTCATTCCAGTACTTTCTGTACTCTGGATCACCGTCACGCTTCCTATCCCATCGCGGGATCTTGATTTCCTCGTTCTCTATCAGTGTCTGGTCCGTTGGAGGTGGTCTCATTAGCTTGTACCTTCCAAGTCTCGCAGCTTTCTCAGCAATCTCTTTGAACTTCTGACTGCGATTGTATCTCTTTAAGAATCCATCAATCTCTAGATCTCTCCAATTAGACTTCCAATACCTCCCAGAGTTGATGGCTTTCGCAAAGCACACATCCACTATTTTCTGATATCGCATTGCTTGCACTTTGTCTGGCTTCTCGTAGACAATCTTGTTGTAGAACAAGCAGTCTATATCCTTTTTCGAGCAGTTTACAAACCACATTGGATCCAACACACTGATCCTTCTAGATATTCCAAGGGACTTGTCAAATAGAGAGATTACCGCTTCCGTTGTGCTTTTATTATACAACCACCCTTGAAATTCTTCATAGAAGTCTTGTTCCATTGCACGTAGCGGCATATTCTTCAAACATATAGGTGGCTTGATATCCAACATGATATCTTTCTCTCCTGACTCCAAGATAGTGACAATTTGCTTTGGATATTAAGGCTTCCAATCTGGAAACCTTACTTTAGCTTGCTGCCTTATATAATCCCATAGCTGTTGATCATGCTGCTTTACATCCAAACCATAGTAAAAATGCTTAATATTCTTCGTTTGTACCAACTCTTCAACATCCCACCACGGGAGAGTTTTGATGTCTGACAAAAACTCAAAGTACTGAACCCCTTGCTCCCGTCTAATAGCATACACTTGAAGATCTTCTAAGTAACCCCAAGACAAGATATCACCCCATGAAATATTGGCATCATACGTGAAGTACTGTAGAGGCCTTATAAACTTTCTTTCCTTGGGCGTCACCTTGTACCACTTCTTTCTTTCTTCAACAAGATTTTCTCTTGGAATAGTTCTCAGAACACCTTCAGTAGTGATCTTTTCCACAATCTTTCTTCTGACTTCGTCTTCATTCTGCTCTAAATAATCTTCATATGACATGTTAAGAATATCAGCTCCTTGCTTTATCAGCTCTGTTGGATCAATGACTGGATCATCAACTAATTTCTGTTGAGGTTCTACAGTAGGCCCTGCAAAACAGGAATCAACACAAACATTAGATACATATAACATTCAAAGATCTAATATCTCTTATGACTCCCACTTTCACTATACCCTTAACAACAATCTTAGGTGGTGACATTTTAGGAATAGGCACAGTTGGGGATGTCTTCGGTGTTCTCTTTCTTTTTCCATCCTTCACAAACCAATATTGAAGTTTCTTCTCAACCATTTCACTCATCTTGTCATCTTCATTCTCAGAGTTACTATTGTCATGTCTCTGTGCGTCATTCTCAGAAGCTACATATGCTGGATTGTCGATCTTGCATATCATTCTCCTTACTCTTGGTTCAGGACCTTTAGCTAATCTGCTTATTGTATCAGCTGTTATGTTTCGCTGTCCTAATATATCATCATCATCATCCTTTTGAAGGGCTTTGAATTGACCATCTATCATCATCTGTATGAACCTAGGATACATGATGTACTTTACACTTCCACTTCTCACATTGTCTACCAAGTGATCAAAGATCACTTTAGATATATTGTATGGCCTATTCAGCACCAGACAAGCGATAATATTCATGATATAATCAGAAGTTTCGTCATAAGCTCCTTTCCTATGAGATAAAGCATGCACTACACAGTGGATCATGAACTTATAAGGTTTACTGAACATGGTTTTAATCATTTTCCCATTCAAGTGTCCTGTAAAACCCATTCTGCACCATAAACCCTTGCACAATCGTTCAGGAATAATGGTAGGCTCATCATCACTGTCTCCTAACTCCAAAACACGTCTGAAATCACCAACATTAAACTTAATCTCTAAATCCACATCCTGACCATTCTCATTCTTCTTTCTAACAGCAGAACAAATCATCTTTTCACTCTCCTCATATCTCACCGAACTCCAAAACCTTCTAACATGTGATTCATATACAATAGTTCTATTAGTTAATGCCTTATGAATCTTGTTCTCTCTCAAAAACTTTGCAATAACTTTGAAAGGAGTATTGTCTGTATAGTGTTCGTCCAACAGACAATAAATGTTATGAGATTTATCCCAGTCTAATGCTCTTCCCTGCAATAGTACACAATGTTTGCGTTTGCATTTGCACATAGTTCGAGACATAAAGTGACAAGTATCAAGAATTTTGAAAACTTCAAAAAATTTTCTAACTCTGAAAAGTCTACTCTATGCAGTACTGAGGATCGGATGGTCATCTGATCGGATTGCCATCCGATCGAGTGAACCATCTTTATTAAAGAACAAATCAATCAGGACATGTGCATGTGGATCGGATGCCCACCAGATCGGATTGCCATCCGATCGAGTTGCCACTCGATCCATGTGACAAGTAGGTAGCACCTTTGACTAGTCAACCTTTGAGAGTGAATGCAATGGATCGGGTGACCACCCGATCGGATTGCCACCCGATCGAGTTGTCACTCGATCCTTGACAAATTTGAAACAGTTTGGATTTTTGTCGTTTTGTGATGAAGATCGGATGGCCACCCGATCGGATTGCCACTCGATTTTTTACAAGGTTTGTACAGTGAACATTTCCAAACTTAGTAATGAGGATCGGATGGCCACCCGATCGGATTGCCACCCGATCGAGTTGCCACTCGATCTTTGACATATACATGATCAATTAATGCAAGTGCTTTGGAATGGATTGCCACCCGATCGGATTGCCACCCGATCGGATTGCCATTCTTTCCAAAAACAACTGTTTAACAATATAAGGCACAAATATCGAGGCAAACACTTAGAAAATTATTCAACATCTAATATGCAATGGATCGGATGCCCACTCGATCAGATTGCTACCCGATCGAGTTGCCACTCGATCCTTGAACATTTGAAGAACAGTTAGAACATGTTATGAACATCAAGATTTTCTAAGATTAATCATCAAATTGAATACAGATCTTCGTAGAGAATTCTTAGGCGATCAAAACCTTGTGTCCATCTTATTCTAACTCTCAACCAATTGGGATTAATTTGACAAAAACAAGTCCGATAGCCGACACCTTCTAATCATCAAATCTCTTAGATCTAACATGTTATTGCACAAATTGAAATGGTACATCTATAGATCTAAGGCTCGTGAACAAAACCCTATGCTTGATTTCTATCAAAACATCCTAAAATTGCCTAGATCTAAGCTTAAAGGTCTGAACAGTCGCCGCATTTAAAAAATCATCAAAAACATCAATTTGACAGTTAAAAATCAGAAATTTTACCTTGCCCATTGTGAAGGTTGAGTATGCCAACAATCCAATGAAGTGTGGAAGGGAAGATTGAAGAATCAAGATCAGAAAAGTGAGTGTGTTTGAGAGAGTATCGGATGGTCGCCCGATCGAGTAAAAGTTTGACTGAAGCCATTGACCATCTATATATAGAGTGACCAAGTATCGGATGGCCATCCGATCGGATTGCCATCCGATCGGATTGCCACTCGATCCAAACACTTCTCATTTTGACTTTAGTGCATTGATCTTTTGACTTTTTGCCTTTTTATCAGTTTTTGTCCAGTTTTAGATATCCACTTAAGTATCTAGGTCCAAGTTAATGACCCTAGGCACTTAATTTATCTACCAAGTCCAAGTTAATGACCTTGGTTGACCCGATACGAAATAAACTGACATTTTGTTCAAACATTTCAAACACATTTTCATGAAAAAATTTACAAGTGTCAAATTAATGAACTTGTTTTGACTTTTGAATTTCTTAAGATTTTCAAGATTAGCTCCCAACCCTGTTGTCCAGTTCAGAAACTTCCTTGCTCCGCTTCACTTCTCAGAGTTTGAAGATCCGCTTTCCACCTCGGTTTATCGCAAGACTAAAGCATAAATGTAAAATCTTTTTGGGATTTTAAGAAAGTTAAAACTAGAAAACTATGAAATCTTTATGGGTTTTTGAAACTAAACGCTGAAATGAAATGCAGTAAATGTAAAGAAGTAAATGTAACTATTTACAGACATATTTTTTGTGAGCATGTTAGGGGATCATATCAGCTGCCGACAAGCTACAAGTACCGTTGAGCTGATTACACACTAAGAATTAAACAATTCGCTTAGATTGCCGATATACTGATCCATTTTAAATTTTCACACAAATTTCAACTAATCAGGATACGATTTAGTGTTTTTAGATCTTAACTTATACGCGTGTCCCACCTCAGAATATACTCTCGTATCCAGACTCCTATATTCAGTCTTACAGGTGAATGTACACTAATAATATCTGTAACAGGTAATGCGAGGCCATGAGAGCTCAGGTTAGAACTTCCGTTCAGACAGAGAGATGATGGCTCGACTTTTGGTATGTCTCGTTTGGGGATCTTTTCTTCAACAACACATGATTAGCATTTTGCAATGTTTCATCATTTTTTTATGTTGAGGGTAGGCTTTAAGATTAAAGCAGTGCAGAGTATTATACGAGGACTAGGCTATTGCTTTCGCAAAATCAGAAGTCCCGGTATAATACCCCAGATATCATCACGCACATAGACCTAGTATGTCAGAAATAGAAAGCCATTCAAACAAGATTGCAGGGGTTACCTATATATCCTGGAGATGTTCCGCACGGAATAAGCAAGTTGTGATTTAGGTTTATATCCCAACAAATCTACTAAGTGTGCAAAAACCTATCGGCATATCATCAGCGAGACTGCTTAATACTTTAAAACATTACATATCTTTAGCATACTGAAACTGTCTAGCTGATGTACTATCATTTCCCCTTTTTACACAAACTCTTTTTGGTTTTCTATTGTTTTTGGATTTTTGAAAATATCTCATGTTTTTGGATTTTTGCATTTTTTATTGTTTTTGTATTTTTCTGAAAATATTATCTATCTCCCCCTAAATACCAAAATAGCTAAAAATGCGACAAACCAAAGCAGTCTGCTTCTCAACATCATCTGCCTCGGTTTTCTCATCAACGCCAATGATTTTCTCCGCATCCGACAACATTTTCATACCATTTAGTTTTAAAAGATATTGAAAACGAGCTTTATCGAAAGCTTTGGTATGTAAATCTGCCTTTTGTTCGTCGGTGTGGATTTTCTCAATTCGTATCAACTTCTTTTCATAACATTCGCGTATGAAGTGATGACGAATTTCTATATGTTTGGTTTTAGCGTGCTGTACCAGATTCTTTGTTATGTTTATTGCTGCCTCATTATCAACAAAAATAGGTGAAGTAAGAAACTGCAAACCGTAGTCGCGCATCTGTTGCTGAATCCACAGGATCTGAGAGCAGCAGCTGCTGGCAGATACGTACTTTGCTTCACATGTTGATAAAGAAACAGAGGTTTGCTTCTTACATTGCCACGTGACCAATCTGGGTCCAAAAAAATTGACATCCTGCAGTTGTTGATTTAGCATTGACTTTGCAGCAACCGATGTCAGAATCAGAGTATCCTTCGAGCGTGAAGTCACCGTCTATGGGATACCACAACCCCAGTGTTGGAGTTCCTTTCAGGTAGAGTAGAATCCTTTTGACAATAGACATATGTGAAGCTCTAGGACTCGACTGATATCGGGCCGCGAGGCAAGTTGGGTACATGATATCGGGTCTGGATGCTGTCAAATACATCAGCGAACCTATCATTGAGTGGTAAAGCGTCTCGTCCACCTTCTCTCCAGTGAGATCAGGGTTAATGCTATGATTGGTTGCTAATGGGGTGGACATTGGAGTAGTCTCAGACATCCCGAATTTCTCCAGAACATCGTAAACATACTTCGTTTGATGAATAAAAGTTCCCTCGGGCAATTGGTCGACCTGGAGCCCTAAGAAGAATTTCATCTCACCCATTGACAACATTTTGAACTTCTGCTTCATTACCTTTTCAAAGTCTTTGCAGAGTTCATCATTTGTTGACCCAAAGATTATATCATCAACATAAATCTTTACAATCAGTAAGTGCCCATCGACTTCTTTCGTGAAGAGGGTAGCATCCACTTTTCCTCGGATAAAGCTGTTGGCAAGCAAATGTTGAAAGAGTGTCTCATACCAGGCTCTCGGGGCCTGATGCAAACCATACAGCACTTTGTCTAGCAGGTAGACCTTGTCTTTGTGGATTGGGTCGGTGAAGCCCGGTGGCTGGCTGACATATACTTCCTCTTTCACCTTGCCGTAAAGAAATGCCGATTTGATATCCAATTGGTACACTTTGAATCCCTTCCATGAAGCGAAAGCTAGGAAAATTCTGATAGCTTCAAGTCGAGCAACTAGAGCATACACCTCGGTAAAGTCTATCCCCTCCTGCTGACTGAAACCCTGGACCACGAGTCGAGCTTTGTTACGAACAATAACCCCTCAATCGTCTCTTTTACACTTAAACACCCACTTAGTATTTATCTTCCTAAGTCCATCAGGTAGGTCCACAAGCTTCCATACACCAAGCTTTTCAAACTGACTCAGCTCCTCCTACATTGCGTTGACCCATGAATCTTCAGTTAGTGCTTCCTTATAGGTTCTCGACTCAATCTGCGAAATGAAACAACTGAGTGAAAATTCAATTTGTAAAGGAGCAACTTTAGTATAAAAGCAAGTAAGGCCATGGTCAATTTATCTTCTGGTGCGAGCGCCTGACTGCAGCTCTCCTATTATCAACTCCTCTGGATGGTATGAAAGAGTCCTCGGCATAACTTCGCCAGGAACATCCACCTCGCCTTCCAAATTCGTAACGTTCTGATCCGCAACTTTTTCATTGTCAAGAATTGTCTGATCTGAAGATTGGATTTACTCCCCCTCGGACTCTAAATCACCACGATCAAATGTTGGCCTATCATCAGATTCTGAATTATCATTGACCACCGTCTGATTTTCACGAGCAGGTTCACGTTCCGAAGTAGTCGGAGTTTGCTGAACATCATCATTATCTCCAGAGTGACTTGGACCAGCTTCATCATCATTGGAAGTTTGTCGTTGACATGTAGAAGACCTTTCTGGAAACCTTCCCTGAGATACTTCAAATTCTCTTAAAATATCCAAATCATCTGGCTCTTCTTCTAACTCGAATTAATCCCATAAGGTATCGTAGTTGAATAGCCATGAGTCTGCGGGCTTCTGTGGAGGCATAGTATAGCCTTGACATTCAACATGATGTGCTTCGATGATCCTTTTCCGACTTGGAACAATGACTCTTCTTAGTGGACTTGCATACCCCACAAAGATACCTTCAATGCTCTTTGAACCAAATTTGCCATCGGGATCTAGAACAGTGCAGGGTGACCCGAACGGTTCTAAATACTCAAGATTAGGCTTGCGATTGTTGATCAACTCGTAACATGTCTTGTTATGCTTCTTCACAGTAAGAACCCTACTGAGTGTATAGCAAGGAGCTGATACTGCTTCTGCCCAAAAATTGATCGGTAACTTGGAATCAGCAAGCATCGTTCTCGCTGTTTCAATCAGCGTTCTATTCTTTCTTTCTACGACTCCATTCTGTTGCGGAGTATAAGGTGCGCTGAACTCTTCCATCTTGTTGTTCTTGAATTCCGTACCGTTGTCGCTTCTTAATCTGCGGATTCGTGTTCGGTACAAATTCTCTATCTTTCTGAATAGTCTCAGCAAACTCTCAAATGTTTCATCTTTTGACTTCAGGAATGCTACTCATGAGAATCTCAAATAGTCGTCAGTTACCACCAGACAATAAAGATATCCCGTTATGCTCTTGACATTCACAGGACCAAAGAGATCCATGTGAAGTCTCTCCAGCGGTCTCGAGACATAGTTCATCTTTTTACCAGGATGAGATTTCTTTCATTGTTTTCCCTTTATACAACTGATACACTCCCCCTCAAGATGAAAACTCTTCAAGTGAACACATTTTACCAAATCCTTATGCACCAGGTGGTTCATCTTGCGTAGGTGAATGTGGCCCATCTTCCGGTGCCACAATGGCGACTCCTTTTCAGTGGCTCTTGACATGAAGCAATGAGTTTGACCCGTGGTAGTTGTGGCTATGCTCATATCCAACACGTACAGATCATTAACTCGTGGTGCTCTCATGATGATCCACTCCTCAGGGATGACAAACCCCGGCTTCAGGATCAGACATTCTTTATCAGTGAAATGTGTCGAATACATTCTATCACATATTTGAGAAATGCTAAGAAGATTATTCTCCAGCTCGGCAATGTAATTGACTCTTTCAAACGTGATAACACCATTGGATAATGTTCCTTCACCAATAATACGACCTCCTTGATTTCCAGCGAAACCGACGTATCCACCGTTAAACCCTCTAACATCGTACAACAGGTTTTTTCTCCCCGTCATGTGCCTGGATGCTCCACTATCCATAATCCAACGTGAGATAGATCTTGGGAGATCCTGCACATTTCAAAGCATTTAGTTAGAAAATGAAGCAACCCAAGCCTCTTTCGACTCAGGTAGCTTGACGTTTAGGCGTGTGGTTTTGGTGTACAATGGTGGGAAATTCTTGTCATTCATTTTCAATCTTTCTTCAGACCCAACCTCAACCTCTTTATATAAGAAAAATTCATCTTTCTGAGGTTGACCAGATGGTTGGTCCTTTTTCGAAACATACTTCTTCCCTGGAGGGGTCGAAGTTTGATTCTCCTTCTTCTCATAAGAATCCAAAGGTACATTCATCTTCTTAGGTGAAGATGATTGTTTTGCAGACTCAAAAACCTTTGGTTTTTGAACATTTGATGTCTTATCCTCAGATTTTGGCTTCCAAGTTTGTTGTGAAGAAGCGACTCTTTTGTAAAATTTATCATTTTTCTTTACCGATTCTTTTACAGGTTCAGTTTTAACTTTGATGTTTTCCTTTTTCACAATCTTTTTCTCAACAAACATTGGAGAATTTCATTTGACATCGTTCTTCTTTCTTGGATTCTCAACAACCACAGACTTAGGCTTTGAGTTGGTGCACTTTCGTGCAATGTGTCCAACTTCATTGCATTTGAAGCATGTGCGGGTGTCAACTTTCCGACTTGTGCCTTCAGTCTGAGGCTGTGAGTCCATTTTCTCAAAGAATTCTTCATTTAATTTTGAAAAAAATTTAGATTCTTGCTCGGAATGTGAACTCAAGCTTTTCACAAACACTTTCTTTTCTACAAACCTTTTGTTTTGAAAGTTCCTCTTTTGATTATTCTTACCACCCTGATAACCACCCGACCATCTGTTTTGGTTGTTGTTATTAAAACATGGTGATGTAACATGTTTCTTGTAGTAAGATTTATTTTTTTCAAAGTTTAACATTCTTTTGGAACTCTTTAGACCCTCAATTTCAGAAACATCGATTTCTACCAACTTGAAAACATTCTTCAACTTGTCAACATTCACATTCTCAAGTGGAAATTCAAGATCCGAATACAACTTATCAGAACCAGACATCTTGTACATCACAAGAGTAGGTCCATCATTTGAGTTGTTTTGGGATTTTGATTTTGGAATGTAGTTATTCAGAAAACACTCTTCGTCTTTAGTCGAATCACCGTCAGATTTGAAAACGTTTTCAACCACATTTTTTACGACTTCAGACTGAATACTATCTTCATCTGATGATGACGTGAATGTGACATCGATTGTTTCTGGGAGTTTCTCAACATCTGATTTTTCATTTGTTTCAAAAATTTTAACCAACCCGGACTTTTTTTTTTTGAAAAATTGTTTAACACAGGCGGTGGAACTTGATGATAACCCACCCCTGTTCCATCCGAGTATACATCTTCACCAGCTTTGTTCTTCCCAATGGGTTTAGGAACTATGTGTTGAAGAACAAAGCTCGAGGAGCTGTAACTATTCAATTTCAAAGTAATTCTTTCATTTTCAATCTTAGCTTCCTGAAACTGAAGCTTAAGATTTGCAATCTCATCCAACTGCTGGTTGATTTGTCTTTCTTTTGCCTGAAGAACTCCAGATAATTGAAGATTTTCTTTCAATGTTCTACCATTTCGCTCGTCAGAATCTTTCACTATTCTTTTCAGCTTTTCAAAATTTTCAGAAATGTTTCTGTTTTCATGAATTAACTTCTCATTTTCTTTCTTAATTCATTCTACGTCAGTTTTATTTTTTTCAATTTTCTCAGTTAATTCTTTTATTCTCTCATTTGAAGCTCTTATCAGTTTATCTCGACTTAAAATTTGATCTTCAACATTTTGACTTTTGCAACCAGTTCTTCAGTCTTTTTGACTGTGAGATATGCATTTGTGCTGCAAACTTTGCATTGTTTCATGCAATTTTTGAAATCACTTTCTATTTTAACCCCATCAGTCTTACCTGATTCATTTGTTGTACCACTACAACTGACCTTGTTTGTTGACTTAGACGCAGATTTAGAATCTACCTCTAGTTCCTTTGCCATCAGCACTTTATCTGCCATCTTCGTCAGGTTCTCTGCAGTCTTTTCTTTTGATGTGTCGATTATCCCATCGTCGACTTTTCTTGACTTTAACTCTTCCTCTTCAGCTTTCTTTGCCAGATCTCTCTCTCTTTATTCATCCTCTTGCTTCAAAGATTCAATGAGGGTTTCAACTATGAGTGTTGTTGGTTCAGCAATTATTTTGCCTTTTGGGTCCAAATAGCACTCACAGTCAGGATCCCATCTGTTTGCCTTCTTGGCTTCTTTCTAGGCTCGATAATTTTTATCCTTAATACTTTGAGCTGTCATCTTTCGATAAGTGTATTTTTGCTCTTCAGTTCGTGTGTCTTTGTATAGTTCCACCTTTGCCATGAGAGCAAAACCTACAACATCATCTTCTGGTAAAAACTCACTCCTTAGGAGTCTCTTCTATTTGTTTCATTCTTGGCGGCTCTTCACGATTCTTGTGATAAAAAGCCTTTTTATAGTAGTCGTCATGAAATGAATTTGCTGTTTCGTCTGATGCAGCGTTCCTGCATTCCCTCTTGAAGTGCCCTTTCTGTTTGCCCTTAAAGCAGGTAACCTTTGACTTATCGAAACCCAGTTTTGTCGAAGGTCCACCGATAGAATTTCTTCCAGTTATCTCCAAAAACCTTTGCGCTCTTCTAATTACGCTAGCCATGCACCAACGTATGTCAATTAATTCCATCTCTTCGGGGTCAATCGGATCATAGTCTTCCTTTGTCAGATTCGTATTCCTGATTTTCCCAGCGACTAGGCTTTCATATGATTCCAATATCGAAGCAACAAATACCATCTGTTGTTTTGCAGTTTCTTCATTGAAATTCTGAGCATTATTCAAGTTCACTGCAATGTTACACTGAAACACATTTTAGGAACGGTTTGCTATTACTGACTTGGAGCGGGTGAAGAAGAACTTCCGTGATAACCACTACTCGGTGTTGAACTGCTGTTTTATCTTTCTTGAGTGACTGTGTTCGAACTTTCAGCTGAAAATGCAGTCTTCGGTGAAGTAGTTTTCAGAATCATGCTACCCCTGTAGTAAAGCTAAACGTTTTGTTGATACGGGGTGTTGTTGACTTTGTTCATCTTTTTAATTTCTAGCTCATGGATCTCAATCCTTTCAATCAGCCAATCAACAGTCATGTCCGACATTTTCATGGTGTTCTTCAGAACCAACCCATAATACTACCAATCCTTTCCTTCAGGTAAGAATTCAAACAGATTCTCGACCATTTCCTCTTCAGTCACTGCAATACCGTATCTTGCAAGTTCTATCTTCAGGTGACAGAACCGCTCAACCATCTTCAACACACTCTCATTCTTCATGCACGCAAACAAATCAAACTCTTTCTTTAGCAGACGTTTCTTATTTTTAACGATATCAGCTCCTCCAATACACTTCTTCTCTAACTTGGCCCACAAGTCTTTTGAATTCTCATAACTAATTAATGAAATAATATCATCCCTAACGGATTGATGTAACAAAGCTATACATTTTTGCTCAGACACAAATGTATCTTGTTCTGTTTCATTCAGATTTTCATAATCTTTCCTTCCTATGTCATAACCATTTCTCATAGATGGTGACATGATCAAAAGTTAGTGATCAGTTAACGACATTGTGACAAAACACACTAAATGTTAAGTTGGGGGTGGCGGGTGTCAAAGTGATAGTTGGAGGTGGCAGCGGCCAATAGTCAATAGTTTGGTGTGATAAAATCCAATAGCCCTACGATTATTTAAAATTAAATTCTCGAGCCCGGGAAGCATCCCGGGTGATAACCTAGTTTATTTGATAAAAGTATTCGAGTTATCGACGTTTGAACAATTATAAACGATTACGTTTAATTTATAAAAGGATTTGTGTTATCGACGCTTGAAACAAATATAAACAGTTATATTTATTTGATTAAAGCATTCGAGTTACCGACTCGTTTTGTAAGACTTATAATGTTCGTCAAAATAAATATACATTTGTATTTGTTTTTATAAAAATTACTTGAATCCGATTTTTTTCGTTTTATAATAAAATACGTTACGTTTTACGGATTTTTACGTAAAACGGGCAGAGTTTCCTCTGTTTTTGGACGATCCCGACAACACAAGTTGTCGATATAATTTTCAAAACGCAACAATAAATGAAACAATATATGTATATATCTATATACAAGTTATATAAACATGATTAATGTACAAGTCAAAGTAGTTTATGTATTATGATTTCGTTATTCGGTTTGGTTTGAGAGCTCAGTTCCGCGATTAAAAAAACAATTATATATAAACAACATAAACAAAGATTGCGTCGTTATAATTTACCAAATCCCGCGTCAAAACGTTGACCGTGTTTGACTGATTTGACCGCGCTGACCGAGTTGACCTGGTTTGACCGAGTCGAGCTGAGTTGAACCAAGTCGACCCGTGATATCAAAGCTGACCCGGTTGACTGTTTGACTGAGTTTAACTCGAACCCGTAACTTGACCCGAAACCTGAACATAACTGAAACATTGTTGACCCGAGTTCGAACCAAAGTAACCACCAACCCTGTCGTCGCCGTCGTCGGCCGACCACCACCACCATCATCACTGTTAACGCCGCGTGGCGGCACATTTGTTGTTTTTCCGTCTGTCATCGTCAACGACCAAGAACCACCGCAGTCGTCTTTCTTTTTATATATCCACCATTGAACACCAAGCACCACCGCCACTTTTGCCGTCAACAACCCCCCCCCCCTTACTCCCCACCTGAAACAACGATACTAGCCAAAAAAATCATGGATATACAAGGATCTGAAAGAAAAGGTGAAAGAAAAGGGCTTAAACACGTTTACCGGAGTGAAAAGTCTCGAACCGCGGTTGTCGGTGCTCAAATCTGGCACCTCCACTACTCCGATTAGAGAACTGGTGCTGGAATCACGCTCGGGAGGTGTGTTTTAGGGAGGGTACGCGCCACCACGCGTCGGAAAAAGGTCGTCAGAGCTCCGTCGGCGGCGGTGGCGCCGTCGTGGCTCTACCGCACGTCGCCGGCTGGCTCCGCCGTGGCCGGCTGTGATTGTTTCCCAAAGAAGAGACGAGAGGGAGAGAGTGCTGTGAGTGGTATGTGTGATGTTTAGATGAAAAGAAGAATGTGATAAGGTTGTTTCCTTTATATACTAAGGGTTTTCAGTTGGGTTTGGGCCCAAGGCCCACAAGCCCACTTCTCGTGTTTTGAACGACCCACGTTCTCCTACGAGACCCGTTTTCGTACCCGAACTCCATGGAATGTCGTAAAACATTATTTTAGGGTCAAAAGTATGAAAGATTGGTATCGGTAGTAGACATTGGCGCGTTTGTTTATCAGTTGATGTAAGGACCTTCGAAAATATCCCAAAACGACCCGTAAGAGAAAACCCGGACCCCTGAAACCCTAATCCATAACAAAAATCAAGAAAAACAGATTTTTTTGTTTCACGCGGGCTACGTAAACCTTAATGTAAGTTTACGCGGGCCGCGACAACTCTCCAAATCTCCGGTCAAGCAAATAGGCCACGTGTCGTCCACGTGGCAGGCCTAGGGGTGACACGCTAGCCCTAGTCTACGAATAGCTGGTCCTCGCGGGCCGCGTAAACTCTTATTAAGTTTTACGCGGGCCGCGTAAAACTCATAATTCAGCTATAAATTGCTTGGTTCATGGCCTGTTCATCTGTGTCGAAAAGTTTTCTCAAAAAACGAAGTATACTGCCTAAATTCGAAAATTTAAGGTATCAAGGCGCTGCTACAATACATGGTATTAACTCGATCGCTGCTACGATTCAATGTCCGATCGATTGAAACCAATCCAATGGATGTTTAAGTGCTGCCTACATTAGGGCCATACTTTGTCATTCGTCGTGAATTCGATGGATTTTTAAGTATTGCACTTTGTCATTCATTGTGAGGGTTTTAATCTCGTGAGTTATTGTAAATGTTGTATTAGTTACTGACCTAGTTCGTGTGCATTGTTATTTAACTTAGGTTATCAGGCTTATCAATAGGCTAAACTCTGCCCGTTAAACCTGCAAAGTGAGTCATTCTCTTTTTATCAAATTGCTTTACAAAACCCTATTTATTTTCAAAGTTATAATTACAGGGATTAAGTCTTTGTAATCTTTAATTACTGCCGGTATGTGGGGTTTTGTATACATTACTTGATACCCGTCACCATTGGACAACGAGTTAGCCAATGGGTGATCTGACCATAGTCACAGATACAGTCGAGTGACAAATACCGATTTGGCGTAATTGGTTGATAGAACACAATGTAATCACCCTTAATACTGTATATTATAACAATGTGTCGTTTTGTGCAACTTGAATGACTCGCCAGTATTTCCCTGCTGATAAAACATTTTTAAAACATGTTTCAGGTGATCTGCTGTGATCCAGGAAAAAGTGCAGTGTAGCACTACAAGCTTGAAGAAGTGGCTTAATAAAAATAAGGAAACATGTTTTAGTAAAATAGGGGTTTCCCAGTGAAATTCCCTTATTGTAGATTACGGGGTTTGTCCCTAATTATGAAATAAGACAATCGGGCATTTTCAAGTTTTAAACGATCCTATTAATTATTCCGCTGCCAAATTAAATAAATACCACAGGGTTTCTGTCCCGCGGCTTCTGGACCGGGTCAAACCGGGCCAGGGGCCGTGACAGAAAAAGGTGGTATCAGAGCCATGCCACTGATTCAAGCCAAAGAAGTGTTCTGCTGACACTTAAGTTTTAAATTCTGTGTTAGGAAATAATTTATGTGAGTATGTGCTTTATGTTACAGTATAGGTAAGCAAAGAATTTCAGACATCTATCGTCAATTAGATAGTTCACCAAAAGATAAGGGAACCTCATTTCAACCAAATTCCTCAGGATACTCAGCAGATACTCAGGAAGGAATATTTATTCATAAGGCACAGTCTGAGAAATCATTTACCCCTAAGAAAAGAAGTTTGATTATTAGAAAAAGCCGAGAAAAAATAAGGAAGTCACAAACAAAAGGAATGATAATTAATAAGGAGACTCGGGAAACAGGTAATAACCCACCATGGGAAGATGAAGTAGTCAAACAATGGGAAAATCTCTACATGTTATCCACTACAGCAGTAAATGCTAACTTATAGTTGAATCGCCAAACCAGTACCAGTACCAGCACCTATGCCACCTACGAGCCAGAAACTTTAAAAGAACTTCATCCATTAGATAACAACCTAGTAGAAGAAAGAGACAGAATAAACTTTACATAAACGCATGTTGAGCATAATACTCCTATAACCTAGCTAGACTAAAATAATTTACGGATGCATAACCACTAGTATATTTCGAATTTCAGTTGTAATTTGTAATAGATATATATATATATATATAAATCGCAATATTTCATTTTAATCAAATTGTTTGTATAAATTAGATATTTGTAATTAATATTTAATTTTTCTGATTGCCATTCTGTGATTCTGTGAGAATTTAATCTACCAAATTTTAACTTAGAATTTTGTATGTTTCTTCATGTATGTTAACAGCATGAATGAACTATCAGAAGCACTCCAAAACTTTTCTATCCATAGTTCAGATATGGATATCACCAGTACCTTTACTGGCTACCAGGCTGACACTGAAGAGCCAATGGTATTCCAATCCCAACCTCAGGATAAACCTAAACCAAAGAAACGAAGAAGACTTGTAGGCTTGAGGCGTGTGCGTAGGAAGAGGCCAGCAACACAAAAAGTTATAAAGACTGGGGATCTCAAAGATAAGGGCAAAGGAATAGAGATTGGGGAGAGTTCAGGGCAAGCTCAAGAAATGCCACCCTGGGAAGAGCTGGACCGCCAACTAGCAAATAGCGACCTCATCGGACCTGCCGATGAGACTCTTTTCAATTACCCAGCTGAAGCCCAACTTCCAGTCAATCTGGAACCTGCTATTCCCGATCCCCTTGTAAATCCCCGACCTCTAGGAGAGCTGGAGGAATGGTGGACCACTGACTGGCAGTTTCAAAATATCCTGAATAACCCTAATACCTTTTCCCCCAATTTGATACGGAGCCTCTACTACACCCACCTATGAGCTCCGAGAATTTGGCTGAACTCCGCCATTATGGCGAGGAGCTGATTGATGCAGGGAACCGAATTAGGGATGTGGGAGAAAGGATATCCTGGAAGTACGACGAGAGAGAACGTCGTTTCTGAAATGCCAGCTAACAGGGATCGTATGTGGTTGTGGGAACATGTGTTTAATAATAATATAATAATAAAAATATAATTATGTGTAATAACTTAAAAATAAAACTTTTGTAAGATAACTGGTGTGTACGGATGCCTATTATAATATATAAAATATCGAACGTCGAAAAATCGTCAATTTTGGCTATACGTATTGATGTGATTATGTGCGATTGTTTTGTTATGTTTGATTGTTATTTTTTTTTTTTTTTGCTAATCACTTATATATATTAATTACCAGATGGAACACGCTGGTAATGAACCCGTTAACGAAGTTAACCAATCTGAACAAAACCATGAAGATCAATTTCTGAATAGGCAAGATATCGAGAATATCGTTGCTCAGGGAATAGCCAATGCTATTCCAGCAATCCTTGCTGCTGCCCGAAATCCAGTTGAACCTCAACAAATTATTCCTAGCAAACGTACTCATGAAGACAACTTCAGTAATAGCGTAAATGGAGGCGGTAACATTAATAATAATGATAATGATGTACTGCAAGCCCCAATTCTCAAAAGAATGAAAGCTGCAACGCCTGGTTGCACTTACAAGGAATTCCTTGCCTGTAAACCTGTTGAGTTCGCAGGCAATGAAGGGGCGACTGCGGCGCTACGTTGGTTGGAGAAAACCGAGGCAGTAATCAAAATAAGTAAATGTACCGAGGAGGATAAAGTCATGTATGCTTCTCACCTTTTTAAGGAAGAAGCATTAGAATGGTGGAATATGGTATTACAAGCCAAGGGAAGTGACATGGCCTATGCCATGAGTTGGGAGGAGTTTAAGCGTCTGGTGGAAAGAAAATTTTGCCCAGAATATGAAAAAGAGCAGATGGCAAACAAATTCCTGAGCCACCGAATGGTGGATGTTAATTGCCGAGGGTATACTTCGAAGTTTTTCGAATATGCTCGAATTGTGCCTACTCTGGCTTCGCCAGAGCCGGTACTTATTTCTCGCTACATTTGGGGTTTAATTAGCGAAATCCGTGATATTGTCAAAGCTGCAAGGCCCTGCACGATCGATGATGCGGTGGAATTAGCCAACACTTTGACAGACGGCTTGGTGCGTACGCGAGAAGAAAATAGGAAGAAGGAATTGGCTCAGAAAATTTCTCAAGGATTTCGGGTGGGTAATAATAGAAATTTTAAGAAAAGGGGAACTGGGCAATCTTCCACTCCGTTGTTCTGCAGGAACTGTAAAAAGAAACATTTTGGCAAATGTAATGAAACCTACACCTTCTGCAAAGCTGTAGGACATCGTGAAGAAGATTGCAGAAAGAAAACAAGGGTCTGCTATAACTGTGGAGAAGCTGGGCATTTCAGACCAGAATGCCCTAAGTTGGTCAAACCAGCAGATAACAAGGCTAAACCTGCAGAAGGAACTACCAAGAAAAACGCAAGAGCCTTCCAGTTGACTACTCAGGAAGCAGAACTAATCCCTGACGTGATAGCTGGTACGTTCCTAGTTCATGACGTTTATGCAAAAGTATTATTCGACTCTAGTGCAAACCAAAGTTTTATAAATACTTCACTCTGCCAAGCTCTTAACCTACCTTTAACCAAACTTAGACAAATTTTTACGGTAGAAACGGCAGATGGGAATTCTGTTAACATAGATAAGGTTTTGCGAGAAGGAAAGATAGAACTCTTAGGCCATAAGTTTTCTGCAAACCTGTTACCTATGAATTTAGCTGGATTTGATGTTGTGTTAGGAATGGATTGGTTAGTAGCCAACCATGCTCGAATTCTTTGTGATAAAAATTCCATAGAAATTCATACACCTACAGGAGAATTAGTGGTGATTACAGGAGATAAGCCGCGAAAACCACTGAAATTCATTTCAGTAATGAAGTTGGCCAGTTATTCAAGAAAACAAGAAGTGGTGTATATGATTTCGGTAATCATTAACACGAAAGGTAAGGAACTTAAAGAAATTCCAGTAGTATCAGAATACCCGGATGTATTCCCAGAAGAACTACCGGGATTACCACCCAATAGGGAAGTAGAATTTAGAATTCATCTAATTCCTGGAACTACACCGATAGCCAAGGCACCTTATCGGTTAGCACCCACCGAAATGTTAGAACTGAAAAAGCAGTTAGATGAATTATTAAGCAAATGATTTATACAACCTAGTTCATCCCCGTGGGGAGCTCCAGTGTTGTTTGTAAAGAAGAAAGATAGGTCAATGAGAATGTGTATTGATTATAGGGAATTGAATAAGGTTACAATTAAGAATTGATACCCATTACCTAGGATTGATGATCTTTTCGATCAACTTCAATGAGCTAGGTATTTTTCTAAGATAGATTTACGCTCAGGATACCATCAGTTGAAAGTACAAGAAGAAGACATACCTAAAACTGCTTTCAGAACTAGGTATGGTCATTACGAGTTTACAGTCATGCCCTTTGGTTTAACAAATGCTCCTGCAGCATTTATGGATATGATGAATAGGATCTGAAAACCGTACTTGGATAAATTTGTAACTGTCTCCATCGACGATATACTCATTTATTCCAAAAGTCAGGACGAGCATTGTGAGCATTTACATGCACTCTTAACCTTGTTAAGAAAGGAGAAGCTTTACGCCAAATTCTCGAAGTGTGAATTTTGGTTACAAGAGGTAAAATTTTTAGGACACATGGTGAATCACGAAGGTATTCACGTAGATCCCTCCAAAATAGAAGTGATCACCAAATGGAAGGTCCCTCAATTAGCTATGGAAATTAGAAGTTTTCTAGGGTTAGCCGGATACCATAGACGATTCATTAAGGATTTTTCTAAAATAGCTGTGCCATTAACTAAGCTAACCTGTAAAGCAGTGAAGTTTGAATGGGGACCTAGGCAAGAGAAAGCTTTTAAGATCTTAAAACAGAAATTAACAAACGCTCCAATTCTAGCCTTACCAGAAGGAACCGAGAATTTTGAAGTTTACTGTGATGCTTCTAAGATAGGATTGGGATGTGTGCTAATGCAACGCAAGAAGGTAATTGCGTACGCTTCAAGGCAATTGAAAAGGCACGAGGAAAACTATACAACGCATGACTTAGAATTAGGGTCAATAATTTTTACCCTTAAGATTTGGAGACACTATCTGTATGGAAGTAAGTTTACTGTCTATACAGACCATAAAAGCTTAAGATACATATTTGGGCAAAAAGAATTAAACATGAGGCAAAGGAGATGGATGGAAATCCTAAGTGACTACGACTGTGATATTCAATATCACGAAGGAAAAAGCAAACGTAGTTGCTGATGCCTTAAGTCGTAAGTATCATGAGAAACAACGACGAGTTCGTGCTCTTAGATTAAGTCTATAATTAGACTTAATGGAACAACTGAAGAACATTCAAGAAACAGCAATCAAGGATGATGCTGAAGGAATGAAAGGACGAATAAAGGAATTAGAGCAAGGAAGTGATGAAATTTGGAGATTCCACAAAAGAAGGATTTGGGTACCTAAGCAGGAGAATTAAGAAATAAGATTTTAGAGGAAGCCCATAAATCTAGGTATACCATGTATCCTGGTAACAATAAGATGTACCAAGATTTAAGAAATAACTTCTGGTGGATAGGAATGAAAAGGGACATAGCTAGATATGTTTCTAAGTGTCTTACTTATTCACAAGTTAAGGCAGAACACCAGAAACCTTCAGGGTTACTCCAACAATTAGAAATGCCTGTATGGAAATGGGAACTTATAACTATGGATTTTGTTACTAAGTTGCCCAAAACCAGAAAAGGTAATGACGCAATTTGGGTAATTGTGGATCGATTAACCAAATCAGCTCATTTTCTACCCATGAAAGAAACCTTTAGCATGGAAAGGTTAGCAAAGTTGTATGTAGACGAGGTAGTATCCTTACATGGAATTCCACTCTCCATTGTATCGGATAGGGATAGTCGTTTCACTTCCCATTTCGGGACAAGTTTCCAAGAAGCAATGGGAACTCGACTAAATTTAAGCACTGCATACCATCCTCAAACAGACGGACAAAGTGAAAGGACGATCCAAACCCTGGAAGACATGCTTAGGGCATGTGTGATAGATTTTGGTGGGAACTGGGACAACCATTTACCTTTAATTGAATTCTCCTATAACAATAGTTATCATTCAAGCATCGAAGCTGCCCCATTCAAAGCACTATATGGACGAAAGTGTAGAACTCCAGTTTGTTGAGCAGAAATAGGAGAAAGTCAATTATCCGGTCCTGAAATCGTACAAGAAACCACCGACAAGATCACTCAAATCAAGGAAAGGTTGAAAACGGCTCGAGATAGTAAAAAGAGTTATGCAGACAATAGACGCAAGCCGCTAGAATTTCAAGTTGGAGACAAGGTACTCTTAAAAGTTTCTCCTTGGAAAGGAGTAGTTCGGTTCGGTAAGAAAGGAAAGCTAAGTCCAAGATACATAGGACCATTTCCAGTAATCCAGCGAATAGGACCAGTCGCCTATCGCTTACAACTACCAGAAGAACTAGCAGGGGTACATGATGTATTTCATGTATCCAATCTCAAGAAATGTCTATCTGACGAATCCCTGGTAGTACCTCTTCAAGACATACAGGTAAATGAAAAGTTGAAATTCGTGGAGAAACCACTTCAAATAGAAGACAGAAAGATAAAGTTTCTCAAGCACAAAAGATTAGTACTAGTCAAGGTCAAATGGGATTCGAAAAGAGGACCCGAATACAAAAGATTAGTACTAGTCAAGGTTAAATGTAAGGACCTTCGAAAATATCCCAAAACGACCCGTAAGTGAAAACCCAGACCCCTGAAAGCCTAATCCATAACAAAAATCAAGAAAAACATATTTTTTTGGTTTCACGCGGGCCGCGTAAACCGTAAGGTAAGTTTACGCGGGCCGCGACAACTCACCAAATCTCCGGTCAAGCAAACAGGCCACGTGTCGTCCACGTGGCAGGCCTAGGGGTGACACGCTAGCCCTAGTCTACGAATAGTTGGTCCTCGCAGGCCGCGTAAACTCTTATTAAGTTTTACGCGGGTCGCGTAAAACTCATATTTCACTTATAAATTGCTTGGTTCATGGCCTGTTCATCTGTGTCGAAAACTTTTCTCAAAAAACGAAGTATACTACCTAAATTCGAAAATTTAAGGTATCAAGGCGCTGCTACAATACAGGGTATTAACTCAACCGCTACTACGATTCAATGCCCGATCGATTGAAACCAATCCAATGGATGTTTAAGTGCTGCCCACATTAGGGCCATACTTTGTCATTCGTCATGAATTCGATGGATGTTTAAGTATTGCACTTTATCATTCATTGTGAGGGCTTTAATCTCGTGAGTTATCGTAAATGTTGTATTAGTTACCGACCTAGTTCGTGTGCATTGTTATTTAACTTAGGTTATCAGGCTTATCAATAGGCTAAACTCTGCTCGTTAAACCTGCAAAGTGAGTCATTCTCTTTTTATCAAATTTCTTTACAAAACCTTATTTATTTTCAAAGTTATAATTACAGGGATTAAGTCTTTGTAATCTTCAATTACTGCCGGTATGTGGGGTTTTGTATACATTACTTGATACCCGTCACCATTGAACAATGAGTTAGCCAATTGGTGATCTGACCATAGTCGCAGATACAGTCGAGTGACAAATACCGATTTGGGGTAATTGGTTGATAAAACACAATGTAATCACCCTTAATACTGTATATTATAACAATGTGTCGTTTTGTGCAACTTGAATGACTCGCCAGTATTTCCCTGCTGATAAAACCTTTTTAAAACATGTTTCAGGTGATCTGCTGTGATCCAGGAAAAAGTGCAGTGTAGCACTACAAGCTTGAAGAAGTGGCTTAATAAAACTAAGGAAACATGTTTTTTTGTAAAATAGGGGTTTCCCAGTGAAATTCCCTTATTGTAGATTACGGGGTTTGTCCCTAATTATGAAATAAGACAATCGGGCATTTTCAAGTTTTAAACGATCCTGTTAATTATTCCGCTGCCAAATTAAATAAATACCACAGGGTTTCTGTCCCGCGGCTTCTGGACCGGGTCAAACCGAGCCAGGGGCCGTGACAGTTGCGTTAACATCGCGTAAAATGATTCGGGTGTCGTTTCTAATCCGTTTTTCGATCCGATTTCGACTGCAGATGTTACAATTCGATTACAAAGCTAATTTATCATTGTGTTTCAGTTTCTAAGGCGATGCTCGCCGTTTCGTCGTTGGTGCATTCTTACAGTCGCGTTTTTCGTTCATGTTTGCGTTTTGTGACGTTCAAAAGCACGATAATTTCGCAAAACCAAATTCATATTTGTAAAATATATGTATAAAATTCATATTTGTAGGCGTTGTCAACATTTCGTGCGATGTCAGTTCGTTACCATTTAACGTTTAGCAGATTTCTCGCAAATCACCATTCACGCACTGTAAAGCCGGATAAACGTTCCTAGGTACTCCAAAAGCCTAATTAAGTTCATTTGCGTCCGAAAACACTACTATGATCGTCTTAACGTTTTTTATTCACGTAATTAAGAGTCGTAAATTACCGATTGTCACATTCTCCCCTCATTAAAGAAATTTCATCCTCGAAATTTAGAATATGTTATCTCCTCAGAGTTGTGTCGTGCTTAGGTAGGTACGAGTAATATTAAAGTGAATGACCACGTAATGGAATCAAAACTTATTCGATTCATGTGAACACAAGGACATGCTATAGCGATAAGAACTCAACGGTTCAATTGAATTTGTTTCGGAAATCGATGTCAAGTGAACGAGGCGTAGTGATGCAATCACCAATGTGACTAAGTCTACAGGGGTCCAACAAAAGAGGAATTTCGATCAATAGAATTCCAAACGAACATTCACAATATGCAAATGAATTTTAGAAACAATAACATTTACTACCAACGGAAACTTGCGTTGGTTGTTGAATGGATGAAACTTAGAATCAACAGGCTTAAATGAAATAGAACAAGAAAATGATATGTCAAGTTGTCGGACCATGACGTGAGGGATACACCAAAATACAACCGAACCTGGTGTGTCATTGTCTTAATACATAATTACATTAAGACTATTTCAATGAGTCAAACGAAAGGCATACATGGTTTTTATGAAACGATCGATCATGATTAGCCCAAGCTACAAGTTTATACCGACACCCCAAGGTGTCGTTGTGATCGAAATAATACAACAACAGCGGTGACCGAACAAATTCACTGTGTTTGCAATTAGATTAAAGGTTCAACGAAGTAAATCTGAATATTCGTTCCAAATAATTCTCGTAGGATTTTCAATTAATAATGAAACAACAAATAAATAATTTTTTCGATCGAGATGAAGGAGTAATAAATATCGCAAAATGTTTGATCGATGATGAAAGAACCGTTAAGAGGTAGAATGGAATACAACATGAATTTGTGTACCATTATCTTAACACACAATTGTATTAAGACTGCTTTGATATAATAAACAAACAAGGTGAATTTAAAAATAAATCAATAAATAAATAATCAAATCCGTACATGAGGGGTGCAAACGAGATTAGCGCAAGCTTCAAATTAGTGAAAATGCCACCACAAGGTGTCGTAACAAACAAACGATTTAATGGATTTGAAGACCAAACAAGTCTACTATATTTCGAAACAAATGAAACGCTTGTTAAAATTAATCTGAATAGGATGTTCTCAATACATCATATGGTGCCTTGAATTGAATATGTGTAGTGGACAAGTTCAAATAATTGAACTTGGTTTAGGCGTAATCCAACAATAAATACATGTATCGACAAGGAAATTTCGACGTGGTTACAATGAAAACCATGTACGTAACTCGAAAAGAAAAAGGAGTTTCAAAAAGTTTGTTGACTCGATATAAAGGAGTCAACACTTACAATAATACAGGTCATCTAAATCACACAACAATAATTAAATATAGCGAAATACTATTTGAACTTTTGATGAAAACGATCATTCGACGTGAAACCACATGCGTAACAAACAATGCATGTGTAACATATGAATTTATCGAGAAATGAAGCAAATGAGTGTTCACTACCATGAAATAAATTCCTTGTGATACAATGACCATTAGGAGGAGTAGAGGTGTGAAGATCCACTCTCGATATGCGAAAGTCAGAATTTCAACAAAAGAAATTTAAGGACTTTACCTGGGGTTTCATGTGATGACCAGTTGTTAGGTAACATTACCATGGAATGTCGAACATAGTGTAATCATCATTAATAAGGTCCGGGGAATGCGAAGACATGCGACTTCTCCTCGACTTGATTTGTGTCGTAGCAGGACCGCGTGACAAATTGTCGCATCCTGGTCGGTAGTTCTCTTGCTGGTGGGATTAGCATCGTCGCTGTAGTGCTCAATCGCCTTGCCTCAAAAGTCGTATGTGACGTACTTCAACCTCCGTTGATGTATAGATTGAGTTTCGTGTAATTTTGCATGCCCATACTTCGTTTTGTGTAGGTTACCTACTCGGTTAAGTAAAATAGCATGGACGACGTAATAATGGCGTTTGCCCGAGTTAATAGTCGTGGTTCCTACGTGATGACCCTTAACGGATTTCGAAATAAGTTTTCGAAAGGTCCTAAATGCATGTTTCCTAACTCTCAGAGTTTTGTTTACTATATGCAAGTGCTCTGTGTACAGTGTATAAAATACAACACTAGCGTATGTTTAAAAACAAAATTTTGACTCATTGTTTTTGGCAACGGTTGGAACCCATATTCGAGTCCTGGGCGTTCTGTACGTATTCAAAGTCTTAATGATCTAAGTCCCCAGAGAAAAGTGAGATTAGAGCTTAGGTGTCTCAACAGAAACCCTATTCGCTGAAACCTATAGCTCTGATACCAATTTGTCACACCCGCTAAAATTAGAGTTGGTGTGATCTGACCGGTATCTTCATTGGACAACGGAAGCACATAATGCTAAGACTGCTAGGAAATGAACGCCCACTAAGTACTCGAATACCCATGGTTCTCCTATTCCAGCCGTGCCATAATTTGAAAATGTAACCTCAGAAAGAAACATGCGAAAAATCAACATAAAGTTGGCGAGTTCATAGTTTGTTTGAAAAAGATTTGAAATAAATAATCTTTTTGATAACCGGTTTAAATATTGTAGAGAAAACGAAATAAAAATCATTTTCCTCGGCATGTCATATGAAATCTTGGTGCTTGTAAAACTTTGTATTTGCAAAACTTTGTGTTTGTAAAACTTGTTTAACCGTCAATGTCTGCGTATGACAATGACAACATGCCAGCATAAGCCTGTGAGTTGTATGTAGGACAATCCAGTCCTTAAGTTGTATGTAGGACAATGCAGTCCTTAAGTTGTAGGCCTTAAATTTGCATACAGGATCCATGAGTTGTATGCAGGACACACTGTCCCATTGTTCGTAAGCAGGACAAAGCAGTCCCCTTAGTTGTATACAGGACACCTAGTCCCGTTGTAACTAGGACCAACCCCGTCACTAGTCTGTAGCGCATACATGTTTCGTAAACCGCTTATGATTTTGTAAAAAACGGTATTTTTTGCATAACTCTTTCGTAAACCATTTGAGTTTATTGAAAATCACAAACCATTTGTGTTAGTTAAAACCAAGCACACCGCCACTCATGCCGTAAACAACCCCCTCTTTACCCCCCACCTGAAACAATGACACTAGCCAGAAAAACGTCGATCTACAAGGATCTGAAAGAAAAGGTGAAAGAAAAGGACTTAAACATGTTTACCGGAGTGAAAAGTCTCGAACCGCGGCTGCCGGTGCTCAAATCTGCCACCTCCACTACTCCGATTGGAAAACTGGTACCGGAATCATGCTCGGGAGGTGTGTTTTAGGGGGTGTACGCGCCACCACGTGCCGGGAAAAGGTCGTCGGAGCTCCGCCGGAGGCGGTGGCGCCGCCGTGCCGCCACCGCGGCTCCGCCGCAATTCGCCGGCCGGCTCCACCGTGGCCGGCTGTGATTGTTTGCTGGGGAAAAGACGAGAGGGACAGAGTGTTATGAGTGGTTTGTGTGTTGTTTAGATGAAAATGAAGAATGGGATAAGGTTGTTTCTTTATATACTTAGGGTTTTCAAGTGGGTTTGGGCCCAAGGCCAACAAGCCCACTTCTCGTGTTTTGAATGGCCCACATGCTCCTACGAGACCCGTTTTTGAACCCGAACTCCATGGAACGTCGTAAAACATTATTTTAGGGTCAAAAGTATGAAAGATAGGTGTCGGTAGTCGACGTTGGCGCGTTTGTTCGTCGGTTGAGTTAACATCGCGTAAAATGCTTCGGGTGTCGTTTCTAATCCGTTTTTTGATCCGATTTCGACTGCGAATGTTAAAATTCGATTACGAAGCTAAATTTATCATTATATTTCAGTTTTTAAGGTGATACACGTGTCCGATGGTTCCTTTTCCTCGCCGGTGCGTTCCTATAGTCGCGTTTTTCGTTCACGTTTGTGTTTTGTGACGTTCAAAAGCACGATAATTTCACAAAACTAAATTCATATTTGTAAAATATACGTATAAATTTTGTATTTATCGGCGTTGTTAGCATTTCGTCCGGTGTCAGTTCGTTACCGTTTAATGTTCAGCAAATTTCCCGCGAATCACCATTCACGAATTGTAAAGCCGGATAGACATTACTAGGCACTCCAAAAGCCTAATTAAGTTACTTTACGTCCTAAAACACTACTATGATCGTCTTAACGTTTGTTATTCGCATAACTAAGAGCCATAAATTACCGGTTGTCACATCAAAAATCTTCCTACCCTAACAGGCTACGGCACGGTTAACTACACATAGTAACAAACAAAACCAAAGAATTCATTGTATACATGTTTGAATTTTAAAGTAAAATTTACAATACGAAGGGTCTTACTCAGTTAGGATCAATATCTCGACCTCCAGTATGCTACTCTTCCTTGAATCCTCCTCCTATTGATCTGATCTTGAATCGTCCTTCTTTCAACAGCTTTTCTTTCGCTATTCCTGCTCTTCAGTTCGCAACTTAGGGTTTCCAATGACATATCATTCTTTAAGTACGATCCAGGTAATGTCCGGGTGGTTTACGACCCGTAATCAACATCCGGGTTATGGCCCGTAAGTTCGCTAAGTCAAGCGTTATCACATTAGGGTTTCAATCTGTAAGGCAGTGCACTCTCTTCAGGGCCACGACTCGTAGCATACTAACTGGGTCACGGCCCTTAAGGGTGTTAAATGGGCCTGCCTCCTTCGCATCTTCAGTAATTTCCTAATCTGGCCCAGATGTCCTTCATTTCTCCTAAGAATCGGCAAATCGCTTAAAAACAAACATTTAATCTATTTCAAGCAAGATTTATCGCAAACAACTATTAAAATGCAGGTTTTAACAGTATAAAAACATGTTGTCTTTCAGGCACATCAAAGGGCGACAAAGATTTTTGTATAAAAACTACACTAATTTTTTTTTCAATGAGGGGCGTCCACCCCAGTGTTACTGGTAGGTATGCCCCGATGGGTTGGTGGAAGGGAAGTCCAACATTCCCTAATTCTTATTATATAGTTTGTCACCCTTAATGTATTAGCATCTTTTATTTCAGTAGTGGCTTGGCCAGTGGTGGACCCATTTTGGATTCTTGTACTCCTAAAGCTTTTGGAGCTTAAAGTTGTTTGATAAGATTGAACCCGCTCAAGTGTTGTTGCTATCAATGTGGAAAAACATATCGAGGACCTTGAAAGTTTTGGGAAAGGCCATTCTCATTTACTCTTTAGTAATTATATGCTTAATATACAACAATTACATAGTTTACGCATGTTAATTTGTTCTGTATTTATAATATGTAATTGGCCGTTTTGGTTGTAGTGTTTGGTCGGCCCGGTTTGGATCAGCTTGTTGTTAATGAAGTTTACGTTTTAAAAAAATAAATAAATAAATAAAAGAAGTTTAGGTTTTAAAAAAATAAATAAATAAATAAAGAATTGGATATATTGAAGCATGTATTAATTGGTAGGTTGTTACCCACCAACCCTATTACTTTTAATTAATCATTTGAGTCTGGTCATGTATTAATCTTTGAAGTAATATGAGTGGTTAAAATTTGTTTTCTTTTAACAGTTTAACTTAAGAGAAAGTGTATTGTACAATTGATCTTAACGTACGAATGTATGTCGTGATGAGAATTTTGCACGTTATAAACCTCAAAAACCATAAATCCGCATGTTGGAAACCTTTTAAGTTTGTAAGTCCGCATGTTGGAAACCGTCCGAGTTTGTGAGTCCGCATGGTGAACCTTTCTGAGTTTGTGAAGTCCGCATGGTGAATCTTCCGAGTTTGTGAAGTTTCCGAGTTTGTACGTTAAAATCCGTATGTTATAACCTCAAATCCGTCAAATCCGCATGTTATATTTTTATCGCGTACGCATCATATGTCAAGACTAATTATACATTAACTAACCCCTTAAATTAAAACCGAAACAAATTCAAATTTGGTTTTCGGCTCGATTTTGACCGTTTTGAATTTGCTCAATTTTTCAGTTATGACCGAAAAATAATAAAAACGAGAAAACTCAAACCCATAAACATCCCGGTGTATATGGAGCTTCTAGAGAATCAAAGTACAATAATGCCTTCCCAAAGTCATGCGAACACAACAAACAACAAAGTGTAAACTTTTAATTTTTAAATCATGAATTATATAAATCAGTATTATCTACCTAATTATACTAAATATTCTATATACAACTGGTACCTTTCTTATGCAAAATTCTAAGATTTTGTCTTTTTTATCTTAAAAAATTCAACTTTTTGAGATTGCTTATATTATTTAAATGATGTTTATAAAAACGAATAAAATAACACGACTAAGAAATTGTTGAATTGTTGCAGAGTTTTCATGGGAACTCTAGTTTGACTTAAATAAGTTACTTTGGCAATTTCAATGTTAATTCTTTCGGTATTCTTAGTACATATATTTTTTACTTGGTTATACAACTATGTTAAAATTTAGTTCATAATTAATTTAGTTCACATTTAGAGAAAATAACAACTAGGAAGTTGATAAAACTAAACTATAATTTATTTATTCCCTTAGATTAAAAGTATAGTGAGAAACCTTTCCTTCTAAAATTGACCTTAGAACATCCAAGAATGTGTGTTTAGAGAAATTTCATTGTAGTTTCTCCCCATGTGCACTCTTTTTCTTGTAAAGTCTTTGTTATTCGATTGTTGACTTGTTGTCTTTCAGCTAATTAAATATGTAAGTTTTTAATTTCCTAGTAAAGTCTTTGTTATTCTATTGTTGACATGTCTTTCAGCTAATAAAACATGTATTTTTTTAATAAGTTTGGTTTGCGTTGCAAAAACATTAAACTTTAAAACATAATATATGAAAATAAATTTTATGAAAACCCAAATCTCAAAAATAAATAAAAAATAATCAAATAACTAAAAAAATACTGATTTCTAATTAAATAACAAATAAACATATAAGGGGCGTGGGGGCCCCGTGATGGAGCGTTGTGTGTGGGTGACCATGCGTGGAACACCGCCGCCGGTACTTGTGACCACGCGTGCTGGTGATCACGCGTTGTTGACTTGGGTACCGTTAGGGGTGTTTCAAGTTTAAACAGGATAACACATGTTAACACTAGCGATGGGCATCGTTACTAAAATCTATCACTAGTGATGGAACCAAGTTTAATGACGTGCCGGAACATGATTGGGTGTGATGAGTGATGGAAAGTGAAGCACCCTCACCCCCCTAATCTAGTAAACTATTCATATGTCTATGTGCCCACAATCTCTTGCATACCACTCCTGACCCTGTCCTTGTACACATATGTAGCTCCACATGTAGCCCTCTATAGTCGTGCCCCTCCCATTTGTTGGAAATCAAACCCTTAATCAAACATAAAAACACCTGTTGAACAAACTCGTTCAACTCTTTTTATTAATTATCAATCAAAGCACATAAATACAATGACCCTAACCATCTATTTATATTAAACGTATTCTAATCCTAACCCGACTCGGACTCTATTTAATTAAATAAACTAACGAACTAGATAAACCTATCTAATTCAATTTATCAAACAATTATCCCTAAAATAATTTACCAAGAATTATCTATAACCCCTTTTTATCTTTATCTTATTAATTCAAGATTAACCTCTTCCTTCTCCCCCTTAATCTTGAATTAGACTCGTTTCTTCACATTAGCACTAATATCGACAACTTCAATCCCTTGACCAAGTTTGGCATCACTCTTCCTGGGTCACTAGAACAACCCCGTTCTTGACCATCAATCAAAGAAAAATCAAGCTCCTCGCTTCTTCTATTTTCTTCTTTCCTTGCTAGACGCGACAAGATTCAAAGCCCACCCGCTTTTACAAATCTTCTTCCGTCTGTCTACCCGCAAATTCCGATCGGATACTTCTGCCAAAAAGAACAATCTACACCGGTTTTTCCGTTCTTATTCCATCATAACACACGGGAGTCTCATAGGCGTTCCTCGGAGATGATCTTATAAACGAATTTAAATATTATAAGGTTTAACAAATATTAATAATTTATATACAAGATAAAAAGTGATATAACAAATAAGAATAATTTATATACATGATAAAAAGTGATATAATTTGCACTACAATGATACATAAGAGATGTATAGACTACTTGAATAGGGTGAGTTAGCGAAACAATATAGAAAGTTCTTGCTTCGTAGATGAGAAACTGAGAAAAACAAAAGTAACCAAACACAAGGCTAAGAGCAGCCACATATCAGTCAAAAGGCTACTGCTTTTATGGCCCCTCAACATCTCACTATTCTCATTATTTATTTCCTTTTCTATGTGAGAAATATATTTTTGAGTTTATTATAGCTTTATACAGGTGGTAGTTAGATTAAAAAAATCAGTATACACGTGAGTGTATGTTGCGTATCAACTATTTCTTCATATATATGACACGAAAATTACAACACACTTTCTTCATATATATGACATGAAAATTACAACACACCTTCTTCATATATATGACACGAAAATTACAACACACTTTCTTCATATATATGACATGAAAATTACAACACACTACTTTAGAATATCAAACATATTTATAGTAGTATTTAAGGAAAAACCCATTAAATACTCAAAGTGTATGAGATGTTTGTTAGTGAGAATGTTGATCCAAAAATTGAAGCCACTAAATCAGTATCAGACGTATTTCAAATCACAAGATATGTCGTTGCTAGTAGTTGATTTGTAATGTCTGTAAAAACTACTTATATGAGCGCTGATATATTGGATTATGAATTATCGCATGTTAGAGGCAAATTACAAGATATAACAATCAATAAGATGACATTACAATATCAGTAATAAACAATATCTTTTTGTGATTTCTCTTTTTTCCTCCCATAAAGAAATACAAAATATAATTTTGTATTTTTTAACTTTAAATTGATTTATCTTGCATACACACCCTCTCACCCTATAAATTGCATGATCCTTCCACAAGTTTTCCTACTCCATGTTTGTGAAAACAAGCACCTTTAGAATAAGATGGCTAATCTTAACCCAAACAAGAAAACTCCTACTCCTACAATGATCCCAATTCCATCACCATCACCATCTCAATTCCACTCACCATCTCCAACCATTAATTCCACTCCAATGACCCCGAAAAGCCCGTTCATCACACGCGTCATGACACCATTGGCTAGCCCCATGAAGAAGGCCATGGCAAGCATGCAAGGCTACTTGGAGTTCACCAAGCTCAACCCACATGATGAATGGCTTCCCATAACCGAATCAAGAAACGGAAACGCGTTTTATGCTGCATTCCATACCCTCAGCTCCGGAATCGGAATCCAAGCTCTTGTTCTTCCCCTTGCCTTCACTGCCCTTGGCTGGTCAGTTCAATATATTCCTAACTTTCACACACACACACACACTTCACCTAACCTTTTAACCAAAATCAAGAACCATTTTCATCAAGTTCTTTGCATAGGTTGTGAGTTCAAAATCTCATGCTTGAACATAACAAGTATAACTTTTGTTATTTGAGTTATCAATTATCATATAGTTATTTTTATTTGATTTATCATTTTGTCTTTAACTTTTGTCTAAATTGAGTATTAGGATAGTTAATAACTTTTTATCATATAGTTGGTTAACTTTGTCATTATTTTTTTTTCTACGTAATCGCCTTGTATTAGAAGATCCGGTTTTCAGTTATTCAATACACAAAAAATATTATTCACCAATACAGTTTCTCAGTTCTTCGTTGTAAAATAACTTGCAGGGTTTGGGGGATAATAAGTTTATCTACATTTTTTGTGTGGCAAATGTACACACTTTGGCTTCTAATTCAACTCCATGAATCATCTTCTGGAGTTCGATACAGCAGATACCTTTGGCTTTCAATGGTTACTTTCGGTAAGCTTCCTTTCAAAAAGTTAAAGTTCATGCAAAAACTTGAATTCACACCAGTGGCGGATACAGGAATGTTTTCCACCCGGTTCCTTTTGGTAGATTCTGACTAATTCTTACTATTTTTTTTCCAAATCATACAAGGTTTCCACTATTTTTTTTTTTTTTCATTTTTCTTCAAACCAAGGGGGTTCCCGGGAACCCCCAAAACACCCCTGGATCCGCCCCTGATTCACACCAACTCAAATAAAGTAGTAATGTGATCGTAATCTAATATAATATATTTATGTGATTTAGGTGAGAAATTAGGGAAGTTAATGACATTAATACCAACAATTTACCTCTCAAGTGGAACATGCATAACCCTAATCATGATTGGAGGAGCTACCTCTAAACTTCTTTTCAACACCATTGTTGGGAACACATGGGAAGACAAAAACGATACCCCGTTAACGATGATCGAGTGGTACCTCGTGTTCACATGTTTGGCAGTTGTGTTATCACAACTGCCAAACCTGAACTCCATTGCTGGAGTTTCATTGATTGGTGCAGTTGCATCCGTTTCATATTGCACCATCATATGGATGGTTTCGGTTATTGAAGGAAGGGCTGATGGTGGATCGAATGCGCAACCGGAGAAGGTGTCCGGAATTTCTAGGGTTTGTGATATTCTAAATGCTCTTGGCATCGTTGCCTTTGCTTTTAGAGGCCATAATTTGGTGCTTGAAATACAGGTTTGTGGATTTATTTTATGCAAGCATATTGCATGGTTTTTTTTGGCATATATATTTGTTTGAAAGATTATACAAAAATTGTTCCCTAGAATTAATTTGCTAGTACTCGTTAAAAATATTAGATTTAATCCTAATAGTAAATCTCATTGTTTTGAGGTGATTAAAAGTTTCAGACGCCAAATTATAAATATTTTATAATTAATTTGTACTGCAAAGTATATTCTTTATTTGGATATACTGGTTTGGTGCATCAGACGTGTTTCCAATAAAGTACACGTCATAAGTCTAGTGTTTGATTGTTTGATTGTTTGGTGCTTTATAATGTCGGGAGGGGTAAGTGGATGAATTTAATTTTACGACTTTAATAGTGTTGATATTGAAAATTAACAAAATATATATATATATATATATATATATGCAAAAAAATTAACTCCATTTAATTTAATAAAATTAACTTATTTTACATATTAAAAGCCTACATGTCAACAAAATATTTTCTATATAACCTCCGCATATGTAATAGTTATGCTAGTAGTAATCATCGTTTATCATTCATTTCAGATTTCACATATACGTATATTTTAAAAACAAAAATCAAGAACTTTAACATATTAAAATTAGACTGAATTTTTTTAATGTAAATTAAACAGCACACTTGTTTTTGTGGTATAAATTATAAGAATGTTTTGGTATGTTAAAGTTGCATGATTATCCCTTAATCATGATTACCAAAACAAAATTATTTTGGTGTGTATCCATTCTTTAACTCAAGTTACTTTATGTGTTGGAAACTATTAACAACACATTTGAATATATGTAAAGTTTTCTTTTATTAAAGTCATCACGTCACACACAGATAATATAAGCTAAAAGAAAGTTCAACTTGAATTTAAAGGTTGCCTTTAAGTTGGAATTTACATAATATTTAATAATACTAAACATTCTTAAATAATTCATTTATCTAGTATGAGTAAATTAAAATCATACGAGATCAAGTTAGGCAGGGAACATAAATCCTAACCAGTTAGCTTGGTATGGGTTAGTTTTTTTTTTTCCTTAAAAGTTGTGTTTTCTCAAGATTCGAACCATCAATCTTCAAATTGAACTCCACTTTAACTTGAGTTTGAGTTCAAGCTACAAAGTCAGTGGCCTTCGGGGCGGTTTCTGCCGACTTTCAACCTATGTCGCTGTCATGTTAGCGCTTATTTGTTTCGGTTTCTGCTGACTTGTCAACTTATGTGGCTACATATATTGTGGTTGTAGGGTACAATGCCTTCAAGCCTAAAGCAGCCGTCACGAGTACCAATGTGGAAAGGTGTGAAGTACTCGTATTCCATCATCGCAATGTGCCTGTTTCCTCTCGCCATTGGTGGCTACTGGGCCTATGGGAACCTGGTATTCATCACTCATTTATACCGTACAAATACTCACTTCACACACTTTAACCACCACCTTAAATGCACCATGTGTAACTACTGACTGTGCAAACATATAAACGCAGATGCCTACAACCGGAGGAATGTTAACCGCACTGTACAAATACCACGGACAATCAACATCAAAAGCAATCCTAGAGTTAACAAGCATCCTCGTTATCATCAACAGCCTCACGTCTTTCCAAATCTACGCAATGCCCGTTTTCGACAACCTAGAGTTGAGATATGTTACCAAAACGAACGGGCCATGTCCATGGTGGGTCAGGGCCGGGTCTCGGGTTTTCTTTGGCGTGCTAGCATTCTTTGTAGCGGTTGCACTCCCATTCTTACCGAGCCTAGCGGGTCTTATTGGAGGCATTGCATTGCCCATCACTTTAGCATACCCTTGTTTTATGTGGATAGTGATGAAGAAGCCAGACCAGTATAGCAAAATGTGGTGGCTCAATTGGATCCTTGGGTGCTTAGGGATGACCTTAAGCGCTCTACTTGTTTTCGGGGCCATTTGGACAATCGTCACTCGAGGAATCGAGGTTCATTTCTTTAAGCCCGAGTGAAAAAACTCAAGGTGTATGTAAAACAAAACTACCTAATGCATTAACAGCAGTACAACATATGAACTTATTGATTCCTAATTAATGCAAGAGTTTAAACGTCTATATAATTTCAACCCGTATACTTATGAATGGGTTATTTGGGTCGTGTTCTATCATATACATGTCAAGTTAGAAAAATAATTACAAAAGAAAGGTGTAAAATGGGTAGTAGACCGATTCAAACTTGAAAGAATCAAAGTGATCGTAATAATTTTCCATTCTTATAATCATTTGCTTCAACTGCAATTACAGAACATGATAAATCCGAAAAAGGGTGGGAGAGAGTATAAATGGTCAAAAACTTGTTGCAATTTACATAATGAAATTGTTAAGAGCTTATGGTTTCTACTACATAGATAAAGGAAGAAGCATCCGTCGTTTCTTTTTCTGGGCCAGTTTTATTCGCTTTGTTACCTTCATAGATAATAGGAGTAACAATGTGACGGTTGCTAAACCAAATCCAAGTCTCAAATGCCTGAAATACAATGAAACTGCAGAGAAAACGAAAAAAGCTAGAATCACAAGTTCCCATATTACAAACACCACTACGTCCACCCTGCACGTCCAGTAATAAAAAAAGATGGTTTTCAGACAGCATTTCAATAAAAAAAAAAAAAAAAAAAAAAAAAGCAAGACTGATGGTACAATTTAAAAATACAAGTTGAACAATAACAAGATAAAATGGCACCAGAGAATAAATAAAGATTCCATAACTAGTTCGATCACATCATCGCCAATTGAAAATAAAATAGCATACAGTTAAATGTAAACATAGAGGCTAAAGGCAACCTAACCATTTTTATTAAATTTCAGGGACATGCATTTTCTAAAAGTTATATAAAGGTTTGAGATTGTAAGTTGAATATATTATCTTTTACAACAAAGATAATGAAATTACCTTCTAAATTTCACCTAACAAAATTTAACAGGGTGTGAAATGGGAAAAGGTATAGCTATCGATATCCAAAAATCCTCATGTGAGACAAATTTCGAAAAGCAAATACATAAGATAAATATTTGCATTAATAACATTAGCTAGAGGCAAACTATCAAATGGAGATACCATTTTCAAAAATTTTAGTTTCCATGAATGCACCCATACAGAATATTCATTACTATGAGAGAATGAACATTTCTATTCCATGTAATGATGAAACTTAGTTTGCAGTCACGTTGATCACAACCGTAATAAAGTATCAACATTTTACTTTGGAACTTATGCATTTGTCACAACGTTTAATGAAAAGTCATTGACATTCTCCAGAAGGTTTAAATAATATACTTAACATCGCTTAAAGTGAAAAACTAAGCACTTTTAGAAGTAGTATCTCTTTTCTTGCATGGATATAGTATCAATCTACTTGGAATCTTGGATGTTTGAACTTTGAAGCTAAAGCCTCAATTGTCAATTGCTCAAGTTTCTGTGTATTTCAAACTTAACAAGCCAAAATCCAAATGCCAGCATTGAACATAAGTACTGGCTAAATTGGGAATCTAAAAACTAAAAACGAACTATCATAAAGCATTAAGGTAGCGTTTGGTATGCAGGAATGACTAATGAGAGGTGGAATGGAATGGACCATTGTGAGGGGATGAAGAAAAGAGTGTTTGGTTGGTCGATGGAATGGAATCGTCCATTCCAAAATGCATTCCATTCCCTCAAAATCATTCCATTCGTCCCCCCTGTTTTTTTTTCCATTCCATTCCGTCTTCACCCTTCATTAACAACAAACACCACAACCCACCACCGTTGCTACCACCCACCACCACCGTCATCCGCCGCAGTCACCCGCCTCCGCCGCCACCCGCCTCCGCCGCCACCGCCGCCACCTACCGCCGCCACCCACCTCGGTCGCCGCCACCCACCATCGCCACTGCCACCTCCGATCATCGCCACCACCCACCTTCGATCATCGCCGCCACCATTGCCACCGCCACCTCCAATCACCGCCGCCACCACCCACCGCCACCACCGCTACCATCTCTGACAACCGTCGCCGCTGCTACCACCTCCAACCACCATCGCCACCACCTACCTCCACCGTCATCCACCACCACCACCGTTGTCACCATCCGCCGTCGTCTCCACCCACCACCACCGCGAACCACCACCGCCGCTACAACTGACACCTAGCAGCACGCACCATCATCGCCCATCAATGACCACTACCATCTGATTTTATTCCTTCTATCTTTGTTCGCATACCAAACAACAAAAAGTAATTGTTCATTCCATTCACACATGGTAACCAAACAAGACATGAAATGGTAATGATCAATTCCATTACCTCATCCATTCCATTACCCCGTCCATTTCATTCCCCCTTCCATTCCATTACCTCATACCAAACAGACCCTAAGTTTTGATCACAAAGAACACTCAAAACTAAAAAAAATTACAACCCTAGTTCTATCAAGAATATCACCTATAGAAAAACTACAACCTAATTTGATCAAGAGTCCCTGTATTATAAAGTATAACTATCTCTCTCATGAAAATGGCCGTGTAGGAAAAAATAACCTAGTTCTATCAACAACAATCAGCAAGACGCATGCCGCAAAGTTCCAACACAGGCAATCAATATAGGTCACGTCTAGGTAGTTGAAGGCACTAGGCGCGCTCAAGGCACAAAGGATGAGCCTGTCACCTGAACGCCAGACGGTTCAAAAGCGTTGGCCCGATATAAACAAGACGCGGAGTATAAACAGGCCATTTTAGTTGTGTTCTTGCAAAATTTGGCCTAAATTTTTGCCTGTGAACCGTGATAAGACGCGAGGCGCTTTTGCTGCACCTCGGCACGCGCCTTTATCTAACTATGGATCACATTCATAGATTAACGACAGTTCATCACGGAGATATAACCTAACAAGTATAGCTCTACATAAACCAATGAAATTGAACTAATTCGATACCAAACAACAACCAGCATTTACTATTTAATTAACCTTCATTTCAACTACAAGCTTTCTCCTAAGAAATCTATAGTATTCGAACGATAGAGAGTCGAATTAGTCCTATCCTGATTACAGATTTACATCACACCTTAAAACCTAAACATCATCTCATTTTACACAAAACCTATGTATTCAACATAAAACCAGTTAATCACGAAACAATTACTGAATTTACACAAAATCACATCAACAAAAACCTAACCGTACAAAAAATCAATTCATCCACAAAACTAAACCCTAACAAACAAATCAAAACAACAAATCACCTGGAAGAATTAGACAAACTCGAAGTCGAGGAAAAAAACGACATAGACGCCCAATCATGCTTCGATCTAACTTGATACTCTCTAAGCTGATCCACCAGATTAGATCTCGTAATCTTCTTCTCCGATTGTCCAGAATAATAACTCGACGCCGTTCCGCTTCCAATTCCGCCACCAACAACCTCTCGATTCTTCTCCTGCGACATAGAAGTCGATCTCGGTAACATTTTGACGGTCCGATCTCTATCAACGGATCTGTACACGTTCGTTTGGTTCATAGAAGTTGAACCTGCATGTGTAAAGGATTCACCGGAGATTTGGAAGGATTGACGACGGTGGATCGGTGATCATCCACGGCGGCGAAGAAACGGTTGGAGAGTTTTTCAACCACCGGCGGATGAAACAGGGGAGAGGAAGTCCCTTGGTTGGTTTCTTGTTCCTTTCATTCATCGGGTTTATTATTCCGGGTTTGGGTTGTTTGGATCGGGTTATTCGGGTTTTTTTGTGTATTGTATCTGGTAATAGAATAGATCGGTAGTTCGCGCTTGCACATACTTGTGACACGTAAGAACATAACTTTCACTACAAGCCAAAAGTTGAATTAATATAATTCGGGTTAGTAGGTTTGGGTTTGAGTTTTTTTATGTTTAAAAGTCTAACTAATATCCGATTCTAATAACATTGTTTGTATTCGGTTATTCAGGTAATGTGTTTGTTCGGGTCGGTTTAATTGGATATGCCTAAAGTCTGGGTTAATCGGGAACAAAACAAATCAATGGGTCTAATAGAAATGAATCAGATGTTTTGAGAATTCAAACCTTCCAAAAGGGTATTACCGTCCAATGTTAACCCTGACAAATTCGTAATAATTTTAAAAAATTTTGAACATCAATTCTCGAAAATAAGACTCGTTGGACGATAATAACCCATATTGGTAATATAATCAATGGCCCTTTAACTTCAATACTCTAATTAAAAAGTAGGATCGTGTAGTAAAGTGAACCCTTTGCTTTGGGCCTCCATTTTTTTAATATATAATATAATGCTTGTTGATTTGGGCTTGCAATGGCCGAATGGGGATTGGCAGGAACAGATAGAAAATTTGGTCTCAATATGAAAGAGTGGAAGATACAACGTCATCAAGCATTCAAGCGTAGGAAGATCTTTAAGTTGATTAAATAAAAAATAAATTGATATGTTTGATGTTTAAATTGGTGAATCTAGATGACTACGGTGAACTTGATAATTGCAGGTTAAAGGAGCTAAGGAGGTGCAAAGAAGAAGCATGGAACAAACGGGAGCTTAAAATGGAAGGAATACAAAGCATAAATAAAAAAAAATAATTTATCAAAATTGAAGAATTAAGAAGATAACATGATAGAGGATGAAATTACGAGAACGTGGGCGAAAACGGTGAAGAAAACGGAGTTGAAACGAGAAAATTATAAAGAAAACAAAATTGCTTAGCTGAAGCCTACCATAGCTTACGGTAGAGCCAGTCGCAGAATTCTATTTTTGTTTTCGATCCAAGACTGGTGGTGGACGATTTTAGGGTAAAAGAACAATATATTTGGTGATTTCTAATGCAGGATTAAAGCCTTATCATTGATGGATTACGAATTTAATGTTTGTGTGATCATCCAAGCAATGAGTGGCTAATTTTATTTGTGTTCTTCCCTAGATGTAAGGTTTTATTGTGACAACTATGTTTATGTTCTTTAATTTCTGGAATAGTAATATAATCATATGATGTTTAGTATTATTATGGTGTTTGCATGATTGTAACTTGTTAATATTGGTTGATCTTTATTCTGAACCATACGTTCTTGGTGTCGTTGGCAATCGAGATTTAGTGGGAGGGATTTGGATTGGCTATGTTAATGGATCATCGGGTGACACCCTCGTGTTCTATGAATCCGAGTACTTGGTCCCCTTTCATCACAAACAATTGCACACACACGAGTCATGTCTATGTGGTTCTTTCCTGTTGAACATTAACATTTGTTGTTGCATAAACCTTACCCAGGAGGAGCACTCTTTCTCTTAATCGTTTAAAACTTCTTATTTTCTTACAAATTAATTTCTAGTTCTAAAAGTCAACAAACCCATTTCAAAGAATTACTTTTACACATTTTATTTTCTTGCCTAGTTAAATTACAATTACTTTAGTAAACGCATATTCCACAAACTCACGGTGTTTATTCCACAAACTCACGGTGTTCGATACCCTTTTACCACTAACTATTTAGTGTATTTGGTTTATTTTTTAGTGAACTTCGACCTCACGTCAATACTGTATTGTTCGATATGAATCTAATTGAAGGCATCTTTTTATACAAATTCATTCTTATTCAACCTGCAATAAAGAAAGCTTTTTCTGTTCTTCAATACCTGTAAGTGATCTTACTTTCAATTTTAATTATTGTTATTTGTTTTACCAATCTATTGTTCTTGATGTGTTCAATTGTTACCAATCGCAAATTTATAGCAACTTTTGTTTTAATTTTTCTAATAGTAGATAGTACAGATTTTGACATGGTTATCGATTCTTTTTGTTGCTGCAAATTATTGTATATCAATTAAAGTTGGGTCATATTTTTATATACATGGGGTATTTTGGATTTGCTTTTCTATTTTATTAATTTATTTTTGTAATCTTTATGGGCATATAACTTAAGTTTCTGGATAAACATGTTTTCTTTTTTTTTTCTTTTTTTTCTTTTTATTTTTTTTTTTTTTGCAAATGTGTTTTTGGAAAATGGCAAGCTTGCAACTCATCTTTCCAAGGTATATTTTTTTTCTGCAACTTGGAACTTTTTTTGTGACAATTTAGAATTCTAGATTGATTAGTGTTAATTTGTTAGACCGGAAAGATTGAAATTGAAATGACATTCAAAACCAATGAGATAAAAATGAAAACACCCTCAGAATCCAAATGAATCAACAGAACAAAAATGAAACAACCTAAAAATGAAACAACCTTCCAATATTCTGAAGCAAATTAAAAAATTGCATATAGTAGAAAACAAAATTATATTTTGACAACCCGATTAAATCAGGAAAAATATTTCAATAATCCGATCCGGTAAAAAGTCTCTACCGGTACACATGAAAATCGAAAAATTGTGAGCCCCAAGACTTTTAAAGGGCCAAAAATTTTTACTTCACTTTAAGCCTCTCAAAATGGTTGAGTCGGCCTTACGGAAAAGTAACTGTGTTTGCCCCTAATTTTCATTTGACATTCTAAAATTAATAATAGAGTAAATTACAAAACTCGTCCTTTATGTTTACATCATATTGTAAAGTGTGTCCTTTGTCTTCAAAAATTATAAAAAACGTACTCGATGTTTGTAAACCCTTGCACATTATGTCCTTTAGCCCTAACTCTGTTATTTTTCATGGTTAAATCAGACCAAGTGTACCCCACATGAGGGTATTTTGGTCATTTTACCATTTATTGATATAAAACAATTTACTCTCACTCTAAACACAAACACAATTGCAGTCTCTTTATCCTCTCCGACCACAAGACTCCGGTCACTACTACCACCTAGCTCCGGCGACCAAGAACCACCCACCTGCCACCACCTCCACACTCCGCACACCACCTGTCACCACCAATCAAACCAACCACCATCTGCCACCACCACCAATCTTCCCCCAAACCTCATCTTCCACAAACACCCACAACCACCACCGTACCAAGCATGACAATGACACCCACAACCACCACCGTACCAAGCATGACAGTGGAATGACGACGGCGGATTTAAATCTAGGGTTTTGAAGACGGCAGCGCTGACCCGCTGTTATGGTGCAATGGCATCAGATCATCGACGGTAGGTAACCCTTGCTCCCACAATGAAACTCGATCGCCCTCATCTTCGTTGCTCACTTCTTCACCCTAATCTATGTGTGTCATTCTAGAAACCCTAATTCTGTATTTCCGACGTGAAAATACGGTGGGGTAATTGATTTCTTTCTCCTCCTCGATTTCTAAAACCCTCTGATTGCCCTCTGTGTTTGTGAAATAATAAGTTTATTAAGAAGCGATTGATATGTGTGGTCTCATTCTGATTATGTAGACTCAGTTGCAGATCTAATCTGCATCTTCAACAGTTGAAATCAACAATTTTACATTTTGATTACAGCCTTAAGTTCAATCATGTTTCTTTGATTCGAGATCTTGTGTATAAAAATAGAATACTTCGTTGTCATATTTAGTGCTAGGTGGTGTGTGGAGTGTGGAGGTGGTGGCAGGTGGGTGGTTCTTGGTCGCTGGAGCTAGGTGGTAGTGGTGATCGGAGAGGATAAAGAGATTATAATTGTGTTTGTGTTTAGAGTGAGAGAGTAAATTGTTTTATATAAATAAATGGTAAAATGACCAAAATACCCTCATGTGGGGTACATTTGGTCTGATTTAACCATGAAAAATAACAGAGTTAGGGCTAAAGGACATAATGTGCAAGGGTTTGCAAACATCGAGTACGTTTTTTGTAATTTTTAAAGACAAAGGACACACTTTGTAATATGATGTAAACATAAAGGACGAGTTTTGTAATTTACTGTTAATAATATTATGATTATGATAAAAATTAGGCAATTGTTCATAGGCTATCCATTATGATTTTTTTTCAATGTCATTTCATAAAGTGACTATCAAATTATCAGACCGTTTTAACTTTTTTTTTTTTTTTTGCATTGCACCATTTTCACTTCATTACACCCCATGGATGAAGTAGGTTGAGGTATAAAATGAGATTCCAGGAAACGGCAGGTTTGACGAAGTTTTGGTCCCGAGATAACCGGTTCGGTGGAGTATTATTGATAAGAAAAGAGTAGAAATAGAATCAACACCGAATAGGTTAATTTAAACTGGTTTCTATTCAATGATTTGAAGTTGCATACCCGCAAAACCAATTGGACAGCATCTCCCCTCTGGGAACCAAAGCTTATACAAATGAGAAACCCCTCATCCCTATATATAGGCATTGTCCATCCGCACGAACCCACTAATCACGGATGGCCTTATAACAGCGAACGAACCATAGGGACGAATGGGCTTTTTACGGACGGACCTGATGTCCATTCGCACGGATGGAATCCATTCGTACGAATGTACATTTTCATCACAAAACCTTGTCTGTTTTCATACTATTCTATACAATATTCAACACACGCTCTATCTAGCCTATTCGCACAGTGGCGGCCATACGAAATATGCACCAACAGATTCCCCCTTGGTCATCACTGTCGAATCGTATCTTTGAAAGCATAGAGTCGTGTTTTGAATATTCTGCAACTTTAATCAGGCATCTTGAAATCTTCGATCGATTCCCCCTTAATTGATTATTCAGGCTTGCATTATCTTCGTTATGCACAAATTCCCCCTGAAATGAATCTTCAGGTCTTTGTTTGCACAGTTCACGACTCCTCTTCTGATTTGCTCAACTGCAATCTTCACAAATAATCACCAACTTGAAACTAATCAATGCAGCTACTCTGTTTTGGCTTTAACCACATCCGCGTTTGGTTTTTGATATACCATTTCAGCACCATCGATCGCGCATTCCGCCTGCTTGATCTTTTAATGTTCAAAAACCCAACCGGCAATTGATAGAAACTTCAAATACCACACTGGTTAACTTCAAATCTGTGATTACCCACGAAAATCTGAAATCCTGTTTTCCGTGATCACCTTTAAGCACCTTCTTAAATGATAGATCTGTATAAACGGTATTCTCCACAATCATCAAATCTTCATCGGATAACAAATCATCTGGTAACGCATTCAGATCTCATAAACATTCATCCACGATCAGATTCACATTCTTCCTCTTCAGTCACGATAACAGATATATAGTCTTCTCCTCTAGTTCCGGCAGCAACTTAACCAACAAACATCATCATTCCCCCGCAGTTAGTCCGAAAAATAATTCATCTACTCGAAGATTAACCATTCTAACACTTTAGACTATCACACATCTGTGATATCTTATAAGTATCCACAATACAGATGCATCTCTTGATGCTGATCCTGCTGACCGACTTGACGAAGACCCGAGACTCAAACCCTAAGACGTCAATCTGACCCTGATCTGTAGAGTCTGAACTTCCTATGATCACGAATTCACAAATCCAGATCCTATGTATCTCCAGACAATCATGAAGTCGGAACCACCTAAATACTGTTGCATCGTCACGAATTTCAAAAATGCTGGAATTTCAATATGAAATTTTTATTCCCTCTCACTTTTGCAAATTCTGACGTCTTATCACTGAATTCCCCCTCAAATTAGGTAATTCAGTCTTCTCTTATCTCTGAAAAACTTGACTATACTGAGAATATGACAGTTTTTTCCCCAAATGTCAGTTTTTCATCACTGCGGATTATTCGTTTCGGCCCATTAGTAGTCAGATAACCCAGATGATAATCATTCTGCACCAGTATCATGACTACCACACAAATTTCCACAATATGTGATCGCATCATCATATTTGTTCTCTGAAGCACCAGACGATGTCCCCGAACAACCCAGCTTGGTCATTAAAAACTCGAAAAAAATTTCAATAACCAAATTTTTTCTGGAGACTCACCTCTTCATTGCGATCAAAAAATGTCTTTTTTAGGCATTTGTTCATCCGTGCGAATGGAGTAGGTCCATCCGTGCGTATGAACTGATTTTGGAACGAATTGACACTTTAACCCAAATACCAGAGCCGTACGAATCAAGAATGTTGATCCGTGCGAATCAAGAGGTCGATCCGTGTGAATTAGCACATCCACATTCGTAAAATTTGACATATCCCGATCCGTGCGAACCTGCACATCCGCTCGAAAATGTCTGACCATCTCAAGAACATTCCCAATCACATTTTTCGATCCAAAATCTTTATTTCTGCGAATTTCATGATGAAACTTCACATGATTGTGCGAAAATCAATCACGGATCTAATGATGTCTTCTATTTCAAATTCCATCCGTGAATTGATCTTCAATTTGATGTTTATTCGATGTTTAACATCAAAACCTCCAAAAAATCCAAAATATATGAGCGTAGGTGATTCAATCAACTGTTAGATCTATTCAATCGGTACCGTAGCTCTGATACCAATTGAGATTCCAGGAACCGACAGGTTTGACGGAGTTTCGACCACGAGATAACCGGTTCGGTGGAGTATTATTGATAAGAAAGGAGCAGTAGTAGAATCAACACCGGACATGTTAATTTAAACTGGTTTCTATTCAATGATTTGAAGTTACATACCCGCGAAACCAATTGAACAACATCTCCCCGCTAGGAACCAAAGCTTATCCAAATGAACCCCTCATCCCTATATATAGGCATTGTCCATCCGCACGAACCCACTAATCACGGATGGACTTATAACAGCGAACGAACCATAGGGATAAATGGGCTTTTTACGGATGGACCTGATGTCCATTCGCACGGATGGACTCCATCCGTACGAATGTACATTTTCATCACAAAACCTTGTCCGTTTTCATACTATTCTATACAATATTCAACAGACGCTCTATCTAGCCTATTCGCACAGTGGCGGACATACGAAATATGCACCAACATAAAAGATTCATTGTGTGAACAAAAAAGGTGGGGGTGATGTGTTTTTTTTTCTAATTGGATATGGTAATCATTTCAAAGCGCTCAAAAAGGTGGAGATAGGAGTCTACAACGTGAAGGGGCTAATGCCCAATCTGTTTCACGCCCTTTAAAGTAGAGTTGGGGCGATGTGGAGGGTGGCATGGGGGTGTTACTCTCTAAAGTTTTAATGGGTAGCTTTAGAAATAAAAGAGTTATTATTCTGCTAGAAATTGAAAGTTAAAGTGTCACTTTTCACACTTCTCGTATGAATTATTACTAACTTATGGGTTATGATTTGAATTATTGAAATTCAATTTGTTTTATCTCAATAATTTTCTTATTAAAAATTACAAGAGTTGTGTTTTTTTTTAGAATACATGTAGTTTTATATAATAACTTAATTCATGTAAACTAAATTATTAATGTTATGTTATAGTGAACTTTAAGATGTACAAAATATAAATAAAATATTAATTTATAAGTACACCTATGGAAAATATAATAGGTTAATGGTTGATGTGTGTAAAATGCAACATATAAATTACATCAAATAAGGCATAAAACTAACCTTTTTTAAGTACTAATATTGGAAAAAGAGTGTTTTTGTCTTCCTTTTGTATTTTCAGGATTAAATGAGCTCAAAAACACAAAAGAAGCGAAAAGACAGCTAATTCCAACATAAATACAAGGAAATGAACATAAGTGGACTGCCCGACCCCTCAACGGCACCTTCCCAAGCAAAATAGAGAAGGCAGAAGGCTGAACACGCCGCGTGCTCAGCCAGCACGGGGCCGTGCCCAAGAAGCAGCAGAAAAGACAAACCTATAGAAGCTTCTATTGCCCACCACGGGTCGTGCCCAGCGGACACGGGGGCGTGTCGAAAGTACAGCAGGCGCATTTATTGTAATTGCGAATTACAATTAATGAGGAGAGAGAGTGTCAGACAGGCACGGGGCCGTGCCCAGCGGACACGGGGCCGTGCCCAGCTCTCTGTTCAGCCTATAAATAGGAGTGCTTGGATTCATTTCAACTCATCCCTTGGCACACCACCTCTCTCACACTTCATCCACCACCCACCACCATCACAACACCATCATCCACCACCATCATCCATTGTCCATCGTAGAGTGTGTGAGTCGTCTCGGGATCCAAGATTGATCGTAAGAGTTCTTGACAATCAAGGCCATGTTTGCCTAAGTCTCTTACATCACTTGGTGAAGACAAAGTGTCTAGTATAATACTTTTTATTTCTAATCTTTTGCACTTTTTATTTGGTTTTGTATTAATGACTTTAATAACTAGTTACTTATGTTGAAGGTGATCTTTCCTTATCGTTTGTCCGTGGTGTCTTGGCATTATTTTACTGTCTATATAAAATAAAGGATTTTCACCATTCATATCTCCACGGTCTATATGGAAGTATGTTGGCTACCTGGTCGGGGGTTAAGGGAACGGTTTGGTAAAGGTCGTGCCATTGTTCAGCGTTTAGAGGTCCTGCAATGGACCTGGGTCAAATTTAGTAGGACCTCCTTCAATACTTCACGGTATTGGATGGCGGGGGTCCAAACTCTTTGATCCCCTCATAAGTTAACTACTATTAATACTATAACCCGGCTATTTAGGACTGTATCCCTGCTGACTCAGACTACTTAGCCGAGGGTAACGTCACCGCCAAAAGCGGGGCCTACCACAATACTGCATTAATAACTTAATTCATTATCTTCCAATAATCCACCCTTTTAGGGTTGTATCCTTGCTGACTCAAACTACTGGGGTGAGGGTAACGTCACCTTCAAAAGAGGGGCCTACTACAATAACTAAGATAATATCTTAATTATGTGCAAAAGTGCGGAAATAATCAAAGGTTATACTAGATACGAGTCGGAACCAAGTGATTCATCTTGTCTATCTGTTTTATTTTATTTTTATTTTCAGCATTTTAGTTAGTTTTTATCTTTTCTTAGTTTAAAACATTTTTCTAAACTTTTTATTTTGATTAGACGTTGAGGATAAACCGGTATTAAAAGCTCTTGTGTCCTTGGACGACCTCGGTATCTTACCAACGCTATACTACGCTCACGATGGGTGCACTTGCCCATATGTGTGTTTAGTGTTAGTAAAATATCGTGTTTTATAAATTTAAAACTTGGCTAAAATAAGTGTTAAAAAGGGCTTAAAATATACACCTAAAATATACGACACTTCGCACGCATCAAGTTTTTGGCGCCGTTGCCGGGGACACAAGGATTTTAAGAAAGCTTAAAATCGATGGCCTAATCAGTTTTTCAAAACCTTTTTAAAAAAGCGCGCACATTTTTCTGCATTTTAGTTTAGTTTTGCATTTGCAGTAACCTGTACACGGGGCCGTGTTCACTGAGCACGGGGCCGTGCTGCACATTATCATAAAAACACCCAGTAACAGAAACTTGAACACGGGCCGTGCTCACTGAACACGCCCCGTGCTCAACGAAATCAGTAAATTTAATTAAAACGCCCAGATACAGATCCTGAACACGGGGCCGTGCTCACTGAACACGGGGCCGTGTCCAGCCTCTGTTTCCGTTTTTCTTTTTGTTTTCTGATCTCGAGACTCGGTTGTGGTCTGCTGAGTGATTCTTATGGATCAATACTCAGGAGGTTACAACTACACCTATGATGAGGATGATTATAGGGGTAATTATTGCACTAATTGTCGTAATGCACGCTCGATTCAAAATAATCACTCATATCAACCATCCAATTCATACACCTACTATGAGGAGCCCAGGTACGAGCCATCAACTTCATATACATCCTATGAAGACCAAAGGTATGAACCTCCTCCCTCATACTCATATTTTGATGAACCAAGGTATGAGCCCTCATACTCATACTTTGAGGAACCAAGATATGAGCCACCACCTTCATATGCTTACTATGAGGAACCTTGGCGTGAACAACCCACCTCATATGAGTATTATGGAGAACAAAATTACGAACCTTATCCATCATATGCTTACAATGAAGAACAATGGTGCGAACCATCGACTTCATATGAGTATTATGAGGAACAAAGGGTCGAACAACCGGATTCAAGCTTAGAAAATTCCGATTCTTTTTCTATAACCGAAGTGACCGATAGGATATTAGAACACATTAGAGTTATCGATCGATGTATAAAAGAAGCTCGCACAAGGGAAGAGGAGTCCCGCGCAAGAGAAGAATTAAAAAAGGAAGAGATAACTGAAAATGTAAAAATGGAAGAACAAATAAGTGAAAAACCGACACATGAGTTAAACAACGAAAAAGGTGAGTCCGACAATGTTAAAATTCAAGAAGAGTCTAATTTTGAAGAAATTAATCTCTTGTCACCTTCTTTCGAAAATCATTGTTTAGTACCCACTCATGCTAAGTTTTTAAAAGAGTTAAACACTAACACTAAAATTGACGAAACGGTAAGTGTTAAGTTAACTAATGATCAAACTTCACTAATAAAAGAAGACCCATTTGAAATTAACATCACACCGGTTCCATGTTTCTTTCAAAATTCGTTTATTAGTAATGTCACAATCGATAAAGATCTTGGTGTTAACATAATGCCTAACTACATTTTCGAAAAATTAAGTATTAGTGATTTTTCTCCACTTCAAATACCCATTTTTCTATCCAATCGGAAAGTAATAAAATCAATCGGTATAGTTGAAGATGTCTTGGTTCAAACAAATCAAATGGTAATCCCAACCGACTTTGTCATCCTCGATGACGCTCCTCTAGTGTTGGGACGACCATTTGTAAAAACTCATGAAGCTTTGAAAAACCGGAAGTTCAACAATCTACCTCTTCAATTAGGGGCATTTAAAAGAAGTGTCGATCTCGAACGATCAATGAAATATCCATTCGGCAATAATGACCCCCTAATTGAAGATGAAGATGAACCACCCGATACAAGTGAAGAATTTGACCACTTTGTTGAAGAAGAGGTCGCCATAGAACAAACTTTTAAAGTTCTTGATCGAAATGAGCAACCAAATAAGGAGTCTCCTAAAGACCCACCACTTGAGCTCAAAGAACTTCCAAAAGGTTTGGAATATGCTTTTCTAGGCAAGGATGGTAACTTACCTGTAATTATTTCGTCTAAATTAGATAACTTAGAAAAATAAAAATTAATTAATCTTTTGAAAAAACACAAAAATGCAATAGCTTGGAAACTTGTAGACATAAAAGGAATTAGTCCTTCTATGTGCACACACAAAATTTTGATGAATAATGACTACAAATCGGTCATACAACCACAACGTCGAGTAAATCCAAATGTTCAAGAAGTGGTTAAAAACGAAGTCATCAAGCTACTTGACGCCGGACTTATCTATCCTATTTTAGATAGTCCTTGGGTGAGTCCCGTCCAAGTAGTTCCAAAGAAAGGAGGTATGACGGTAATAACTAATGAAAAGAATGAACTAATACCAACGAGAACCGTCACAGGATGGAGAGTATGTATAGATTATAGACGATTAAATGAAGCAACAAGAAAGGATCACTTTCCTTTACCCTTCATTGATCAAATGCTAGAAAGATTATCCGGTCATAAATTTTACTGTTTCTTGGATGGTTTTTCAGGTTACTTTCAAATCCCGATAGCACCCGAAGACCAAGAAAAGACAACTTTCACATGTCCCTATGGAACTTTTGCTTATCGACGCATGCCGTTTGGTCTATGCAATGCCCCAGCAACATTCCAACGTTGCATGGTAGCCATTTTCCATGACATGATAGAAAAGACAATGGAAGTCTTTATGGACGACTTTTCTATCTTTGGGGATTCATATGACCAATGCCTCGATAATCTTGAACGAATGCTATCCCGATGTGAGGAAACTAACCTCGCCCTTAATTGGGAGAAATGCCATTTCATGGTAACGGAAGGAATAGTACTCGGTCACAAGATCTCGAGCGAAGGAATGGAAGTGGATCGAGCCACAATAGATACCATTTCTAGATTACCACCTCCATCCTCCGTACGAGCTATCAGAAGTTTCCTAGGGCATGCCGGATTTTATAGACGATTTATCAAAGACTTTTCAAAAATCTCAAGGCCTCTAACAAAATTACTTGAAAAAGATGCTCCTTTCATCTTTGACAAGGATTGCAATCAAGCATTTCTAACCCTAAAGGAAATGCTAGTCAATGCACCTATCATGATAGCGCCTGATTGGAAATTTCCTTTCGAAATCATGTGTGATTCCAGTGACTTTGCAGTTGGAGCTGTCTTGGGACAGAGAAAAGTAAAGCATTTCGAAATCACCTGATTTACAAAACATGTTTATTTATTTACTGAGCCACTTCCTTCAAGCTGGAGTGCTACGCGGCACTCTTCCTTGTTCACAATAAATCACCTGAAACATGTTTAAAAATACTTTATCAGCGGGGAGATACTGGCGAGTCATTCAATTTGTACAAAACGACATATTGTTATAATCTACAGTATTAAGAACGATTACAATGTTTATATATCAACCAATTTCCCCAAATCGGCATTTGTCACTCGACCGTATCTGTGACTATGGTCATATCACCCATTGGCTAACCCGTTGTCCAACGGTGACGGTTATCAAGTAATGTATACAAAACCCCACATACCGGCAGTAATTGAAGATTACAAAGACTTAATCCCTGTAATTATAACTTTGAAAACAAATAGAGTTTTGGAAAAACAACTTGATAAAAAGAGAATGACTCACATTGCAAGTTTAACTGGACAGAGTGCCTACTGATTAAGCCCGGTAACCTAGTTAAATAATGCAAACGAAACTAGGTTAGTAACTTAATACAACATTTACGATAACTTCACGAAATCAAAACCCTCACGATGAATGAAAAAGTATAGCCCAAATTCAGGCAGCACTTACACATCCATCAGATCGGTTTCTATCGATCGGACATTGTATCGTAGCAGTGATCGAGTTATTACCCCGTTATTGTAGCAGCGTTTCACTACTGTATTTTGTGATTTTGAACAGAAAGAAAGCGGATTTTTATGAAATTTTCGACATCAGTGAATTGTCCATGCACGGCCTATTTATAGCCGAAATTTGAGTTCCTCACGGCCCGCGTAAGCCTGGAGGGATGTCCTTCGCGGCCCACGAGGGCAACCCTAGCTACTGCTAGGGCTGTCGTGTCACACCCTAGGTCTGCCACGTGTATGACACATGGAACTAAAGCTTATCCGGAGTTTTGCCTAGCTGTCGCGCCCCGCGTAGATCTTCCTTGGATCTTTCGCAGCCCGCGAGCGAATATTAAAATTTGATTTTCTTGATTTTTCATGAAATGTAGGGTTTTAGGGGTTCGGGTCTTTACTTACGAAGCGTTGTAGGACATTTTCGTGCAGTTCCTTACATCCTCCCCACCTTATTTAAAATCTTGTCCTCAAGATTTACTGGAACAAGTAAGGATACTTTCGCTTCATTTATGATTCCAGCTCCCACATGTACTCAGGTCCTCTTTTCGAATCCCATTTTACTTTGACCAGTACCAATCTCTTGTGTTTGAGGAACTTGATCTTTCTGTCCTCTATTCGAAGAGCTTTCTCCACAAATTTCAACTTTTCATTTACCTCTATATCTTGAAGAGGTACTACCAGTGATTCATCAGATAAACACTTTTTGAGATTAGATACATGAAATACATCATGTACCCCGGCTAGCTCTTCTGGTAGTTGCAGTTTATAGGCAACTGGTCCTATTCGTTGGGTGACGGCAAATGGTCCTATGTACCTTGGACTCAGCTTTCCCTTCTTACCGAATCGAACTACCCCTTTCCAGGGAGAAACTTTCAATAGTACTTTATCTCCGACTTGAAATTCAAACGGTTTACGTCGATTGTCTGCATAACTTTTCTGGCGGTCTCGAGCCGTCTTTAGTCTTCCTTTGATCTGAGTTATCTTGTCGGTGGTTTCTTGCACAATTTCAGGACCTGATAATTGACTTTCTCCTATTTCTGCCCAGCATACTGGAGTTCGACATTTTCGTCCATATAGTGCTTCGAATGGGGCAACATTGATACTTGTATGATAACTGTTATTATTGGAGAATTCGATAAGCGGTAAACGGTCGTCCCAATTTCCACCGAAATCTATAACACATGCTCTGAGCATGTCTTCTAAAGTTTGGATTGTCATTTCACTTTGTCCATCGGTTTGGGGATCGTATGCCGTACTTAAATTTAGTCGGGTCCCCATTGCTTCTTGGAAACTTGTCTAGAAATGTGAAGTGAAACGACTGTCCCTATCGGACACAATGGAGAGTGGAACTCCATGTAGTGATACTACCTCGTCTACGTATAACTTAGCCAATCTTTCCATGCTAAAGGTTTCCTTCATGGGTAGGAAATGAGCTGATTTGGTTAATCGATCTACAATTACCCAGATTGCATCGTTACCTTTCCTGGTTTTGGGCAGCTTAGTAACAAAGTCCATCGTTTTTAGTTCTCATTTCCATACATGCAATTCTAATTGTTGAAGTAAACCTGAGGGTTTCTGGTGTTCTGCCTTAACTTGCGAACAAGTTAGGCACTTAGAAACGTATCTAGCTATGTCCTTTTTAATTCCTATCCACCAGAAGTTATTCCTTAAGTCTTGGTACATCTTGTTATTACCAGGATGCATCGTATACCTATATTTATGAGCTTCCTCTAATATCTTCTCTCTTAAATCTCCTTGCCTAGGTACCCAAATCCTTTTCTTTTGGAATCTCCAAATTTCATCAGTCCCTTGCTCTAATTCTTTTAGTCATCCTTTCATTCCTTCAGCATCATCCTGGATTGTTGCCTTTTGAACATTTTTCAGTTGTCCCATTAAATCTAATTGTAGATTTAACCTGAGAGCACGAGCTCGTTTTTGTTTCTCATGGTATTTACGACTTAGGGCATCGGCTACCACATTTGCTTTTCCTTCGTGATATAAGATATCACAGTCGTAATCACTTAGAATTTCCATCCATCTTCTTTGCCTCATGTTTCATTCTTTTTGCCCAAATATATACCTTAAACTTTTATGATCTGTATAGACAGTAAACTTACTTCCGTACAGATAATGTCTCCAAATCTTAAGGGCAAAAATTATTGCTCCTAATTCTAGGTCATGAGTTGTATAATTTTCCTCGGGTCTCTTTAACTGTCTTGATGCATATGCAATTACCTTTTTGCGTTACATTAGCACGCAACCTAGGCCTAGCTTAGAGGCATCACAGTGTACTTTAAAGTCTTATGTACCGTCTGGTAAGGCAAGAATCGGGGCATTTGTTAACCTTTGCTTTAAAATTTTAAAGGCCTCTTCTTGCTTGGGTCCCCATTCAAACTTAACGTTTTTGCAGGTTAGTTTGGTTAATGGAACAACTATCTTAGAGAAATCTCTAATGAAACACCTATAATACCCAGCTAATCCTAGAAAACTTCTGACTTTGGTAGCTGATTGCGGGACTTTCCAATTGATGATCGCTTCTATCTTGGAAGGATCTACATGAATACCTTCGTGATTCACCATGTGCCCTAAAAATTGTACCTCCTGTAGCCAAAATTCACACTTTGAGAATTTGGCATAAAGTTGTTCTTGTCTTAACAAGGTTAAGAGTGTATGCAGGTGCTCACAAAGTTCGTCTGGGCTTTTGGAATAAATAAGTATATCGTCGATGAAGACAATCACAAATTTATCCAGGCACGGCTTACAGATCCTATTCATCATGTCCATAAATGCTGCAGGAGCATTTGTTAATCCAAATGGCATGACTGTAAACTCGTAGTGACCATACCTAGTTTTGAAAGCAGTTTTAGGTATGTCTTCTTCCTGTACCTTCAACTGATGATATCCGGAGCGTAAATCTATCTTGGAAAAATACCTAGCTCCTTTAAGTTGATCAAAAAGATCATCAATCATAGGTAATGGGTATCAATTCTTAATTGTAACCATATTCAATTCCCTATAATCGATACACATCAGCATCGAACCATCCTTCTTTTTCACGAACAACACAGGTGCTCCCCAAGGGGATGAACTGGGTTGTATGAATCCTTTACTTAACAATTCATCTAACTGCTTTTTCAATTCTAACATTTATGTGGGTGCTAACCGATAAGGTGTCTTAGCTATTGGTGCAGTTCCAGGAATTTGATGAATTCTAAACTCTACTTCCGTATCCGGTGGTAATCCAGGTAGCTCTTCTGGAAATACCTCAGGGTATTCCGATACTATTGGAATTTCCTTAAGTTTCTTGCCTTTAGGGTTAATGATTACCGAAATCATATACACCATTCATTGTTTGCGTTCATAACTAGCAATTTTCATTACTGAAATAAACTTCGTTGGTTTACGCGGCTTATCTCCTGCAACCAGAATTACTTCTCCTGTGGGTGTATGTATTTCTATAGAATTTTGATCACAGAGGATTCGAGCATGGTTGGCTACTAACCAATCCATTCCTAGCACGACGTCGAATCCTGCTAGATTCATAGGTAGAAGATTTGCAGAAAATTTATGACCTGAGAGTTCTATTTTTCCTTCTTGGAGTACCTTATCTGTATTAACAGAATTTCCTTCTGCCGTTTCTACCTTAAAAACTTGTCTAACTTTGGTTAAAGGTTGTTTAAGAGCTTGGCAGAATGAAGTATTTATAAAACTTTGGTTTTCACCAGAGTCAAATAATACTTTTGCGTAAACGTCATGTACAAGAAACGTACCAGCTATCACATCCGGAATCAGATCTGCTTCTTGCGTTGTCAGCTGAAAGGCTCTTGCATTCTTCTTATTAGTTCCTTCGGCAGGTTTGGCCTTGTTGTCAACTGGCTTGACCAGTTTAGGGCATTCTGGTCTAAAATGCCCAGCTTTTCCGCAATTGTAACAGATCTTTGATTTCTTCCTACACTCCTCCTCTCGGTGCCCTGGCGTCTTGCAGAAGTTACAATTTTCCTGACATTTACCAAAATGTTTCTTTCTATAGTTTCTGCAGAATGGAGTGGATGAGGGCTTCCCGGTTCCTTTCTTCTTTAAATTATTACCCCCATGAAATCCTAGGGTAATCTTTTGAGCTAACTCCTTTTTCCAGTTTTCTTCTCTCGTACGCACCAGTCCGTCAATCAAGGTGTTGGCCAATTCGACCGCATCGTCGATCGTTCGAGTTCTCGCAGCCTTGACTATATCACGGATCTCGCTAATCAATTCCCAAATGTAGCGAGAAATAAGCACCGGTTCTGGCGAGGCCAGAGTTGGCACAATTCTAGCATACTCGAAAAATTTTGAAGTATACCCTCGACATTCAACGTCCACCATCCGGTGGTTTAGGAACTTGTTTGTCATCTGTTCCTTCTCGTAGGAGGGACAAAACTTTCTATCTACCAATTCCTTAAATTCCTCCCAACTCATGGCATAAGTTACGTCACTTCCTTTGGCTTGCAGCACTGTGTTCCACCATTCTAACGCTTCTTCCTTGAAAATGTGGGATGCATACATCACCCTATCTTCCTTGACGCATTTACTTATTTTAATTACTGCTTCGGTCTTTTCCAACCACCGCAGTGAAGCAGTCGCCCCTTCATTGCCTGCAAATTCGACTGGCTTACAGGCAAGAAATTCTTTGTAAGTGCAACCAGGTGTTGCAACTTTCATTTTCTTAAGAAATGGGGCTTGAACCACATTATTATCATTATTGTCGCCTCCATTTACACTATTGCTGAAATTATCGTCGCGGGTGCGTTTGCTGTGGTTAGCTTGGGAAGGTTCAAAGGGATTTCTAACAGCAGCGACGATTACTGGAATAGCATTGGCTATTCCCTGAGCAACGATATTTTCAATATCTTGCCTATTGAGAAATTATTCTTCATTGTTTAGGTCAGGCTGGTTAACTTCGTTTGTTGATTGGTTTACTGCGTGTTCCATCTGAATAATTAACAATATATATAAATTGTTGTCACAAAAATGGATAGGAACCACACAATAAGGCAATAACAACACAATTAAGTCAACACGTATAGCCAAAATGGTCGACCTTGCGACATTTAGATTTATATAATATTTATGTATCAATACACACTATCTATTTTACAAAGGTTTTATTTTAGTTATTATTATACAATATTATATTATTATTATTATATATTATGTTATTTTATATTATATATATATATATATATATATATATTTTACATATTATTATTATACAACCATTCAACCAAATTTAGCTGGCTTTTCAAAAACGACGCTCCCTCTCGTCGTATTTCCAAGAGATCCTTTCTCCCACGTCTCGAATCCGATTTCCCGCATCCACCAGTTCCTCGCCGTAAAGGCGTAATTCGGCAACGTTCTCCGGGTTCATTGGTGGAAAGGGATTAGGTTCAAACTGGGGAAAATACACATTGGGGTTATTCATAAAATTTTGAAAATGCCAGTCGCTGGTCCACCATTCTTCTAATTCTCCTGGAAGAAGTTGAGGATTGACAATTGGGTACGGGATAGCAGGTTCCAAATTAACAGGAAGTTCTGATTGAGCGGGGTAATTGAAAAGGGTTTTGTCAACAGGTCCGATGAGGTCACAGTTGGCCAATTTTCTATCAAGTTCTTCCCAAGGTGGTAACTCCTGGGCTTGACCAGAGCTCTCTTCTATTTCCTTCCCTTTTCCTTTTGGATCCTCAGTTTTCTTTACTCGTTGGGCAGTGGGTTTCTTCTTTCGTCCTCGTTTCCAGTCCAAAATTCTTCTCCTCTTTTTAGGCTTGGGTTTCTCCTGCGGCTGAGCCTGAAACACTAAGGGTTCCTCGGTATCCGCCTGATAACCGGATTGGGCTCTTGTTGTATCCATATCGGTGGTATGGATTGTAAAGTTTCGGAGTGCCTCCGACAGGTCATTCATGTTGTTAGCACAAATGAAGAAACACATAATTTCAAGTTAAAATTTTATTCATTGTAAATTTAATTTTCACAGAATCACAAAGAGGCAACTTGGAAACTTAAGTATTTCTCAAATACTTAATTGGCTTAAATCAGTAACTCTAATACCACCTTTTTCTGTCACGGCCCCTGTTCCAGTTTTACCCGGTTCGGAAGTTGCGGGACGGAAAACCCGTGGTATTGGTGTTTAATTTGGCAATGGAAACTTTAACAGGATCGTTTAAACTGAAAACACCCATTTATTTTATTTAGAAATTCGGGACAAACCCCGTAATTTACAATAAAGGAATTTCACTAGGAAATTCCCTGATTTACAAAACATGTTTATTTATTTACTGAGCCACTTCCTTAAAGCTAGAGTGCTACGTGGCACTCTTCCTTGTTCACAGTAAATCACCTGAAACATGTTTAAAAAGATTTTATCAGCGGGGAGATACTGGCGAGTCATTCAATTTGTACAAAACGACATATTGTTATAATCTACAGTATTAAGAGCGATTACAAAGTTTATATATCAACCAATTACCCCAAATCGGTATTTGTCACTCGACCGTATCCGTGACTAGGTCATATCACCCATTGGCTAACCCGTTGTCCAACGGTGACGGTTATCAAGTAATATATACAAAACCCCACATACCGGCAGCAATTGAAGATTACAAAGACTTAATCCCTGTAATTATAACTTTGAAAACAAATAGTGTTTTGGAAAAACAACTTGATAAAAAGAGAATGACTCACATTGCAAGTTTAACTGGACAGAGTGCCTACTAATTAAGCCTGGTAACCTAGTTAAATAATGCAAACGAAACTAGGTTAGTAACTTAATACAACATTTACGATAACTTCACGAAATCAAAACCCTCACGACGAATGACAAAGTATAGCCCGAATTCAGGCAGCACTTAAACATCCATCGGATCGGTTTCAATCGATCGGATATTGTATCGTAGCAGTGATCGAGTTATTACCCCGTTATCGTAGCAGTGATCGAGTTATTACCCCGTTATCGTAGCAGCGTTTCACTACTGTATTTTGTGATTTCGAACAGAAAGAAAGCAGATTTTTATGAAATTTTTGACATTAGTGAACTGTCCATACACTACCTATTTATAGCCGAAATTTGAGTTCCTCGCGGCCCGCGTAAGCCTGGAGGGATGTCCTTCGCGACCCGCGAGGGCCACCCTAGCTACTGCTAGGGCTGCTGTGTCACACCCTAGGTCTGCCACGTGTATGACACGTGGCACTAAAGCTTATCCGGAGTTTTGCCTAGCTGTCGCACCCCGCGTAGATCTTCCTTGGATCTTTCGCGACTCGCGAGCGAATACTAAGATTTGATTTTCTTGATTTTTCATGAAATGTAGGGTTTTAGGGGTTCGGGTCTTTACTTACGAAGCGTTGTAGGACATTTTCATGCAGGTCCTTACACAATCCAATCGCAAACACTAAATGCAAGTAATTAATGATAATTGTATGTTAGATATAGTAGTTAGGTTATTTGTGGGTAATACCATCGCATCGCTCACACGAAATGCATCACAACGCTCGACACACGAAACGAAACGCCAAAATCTAACTCGTCGGACCACTCGATCGAATGACCATTCGATCGAATGGTCATCCGAACGGATGGCCATCCGATAGATGTGCCATCCGATCCGTCCCATGTGCACACATTTCCTCTTTTGGAAACCCTATAAATACCCCTGTCATATCTTAAACATTGATGTGACAGCTCTCTCACTCGACCAAGCGCCTCCACCCCTCTTTTCGTTCGATTTCTCGCGATTCTTGTAAGTTTCTTCCCCAAATCTTGTATATCTATGATCTAAACACACTTCTTCATCATTTTCACCTTTGAATCTTCACTTTTAACCGTGAAATCAACAGATTTGAGGTGTTCTAGGATGATGTCATCATGGGGTTCTTATTAACTTCAAGTTTTGGCATTATTCCACCAAGAACAACTCAGATCTACATGATTTCCACATGATTAAACACTATTTTCGCTTAGATCTGAACATTTTCATGAGTGGAAGGATTGAGAGATGGTTTCACAGCTTTCTTACACTCAATGCACTCAAAACCAATAGAATCGGAGCTCGTTCAGGCCTTCTACTCGTTTTCTAGAGGAGTGTCGGTCCAAGATCTGATTCCTAACAAGGAGACAACCGATTTCCGGTTGAACAAGAACAAACCGTGACGAACAGTAAACTAATCAGACTGGGGTGATTCCCATTCGATCAGGTAGTCTGGACTTGGTGGGGTTCCTGTTGTTCAATACGTTGTCATACCGCCTCGATCAAGCCGCAAAACCATCAAAACTTAACAAATTTCCAAACGAGCAAGACACCAGACGGATTGCCGTCCGATCGATCACCATCCAATCGAACGACAATCCGATCGGATGACACCTTGTTCAACACTTAATCATTTTCAACAATTTTCAAAGGTCGTCAGTTTTTAACGGATTGCCATCTGATCGGAAGACCATCCGATCGAATGACAATCCTGCTGTGAACTTGTTCTCTGGGAAATGTCTAACTGACGGATCGCCATCTGATCGAACGACCGTTCGACCTGGCGACCTGAAGGGTAGAGATACTTCTCTGTTTTCAAAATGCTACAACGAAAACTTCAAAGTCACATCATACACAAACACATCCATCCCAAATGAATGTCAATCCGACCGAATGGCCATCCGAACGGATGACCATCCGAATGGATTGTCATTCGATCGAATGACCATCCGTTCGGATTGTCATCCGATCGGATGACCATTCGCCACTTAGTTCACTCTTCACCGTTTAAAGCGCCGTTCATTCGCTTATGCTATCGTTAACTGTTCAGGCTAATCTCCCAGCGCTCCCTTCAATCCAAGAGAGTGTTTATTTACTAAACACGATCTGTGAGTATACTCGATCCCTTTTTGCTTTAAGCACTTTTGGGTGTTACATATGTTACTTATATCAAATCACATCGATCACACAACGCAACACTTTTATACGCTAACCGCTACTGCATGTTATACGTGTTACTTGATGAATGCTTGTATATTATGTTTACACAGTGATTGTTGCCTGACACCTTAGCAACGATAGTACTATAGTTTGGACTCAGCACCTGTCGTGGACAGGGGTTGTTAAGGGCTTTACTTCACATGTCCCAGTGGGGATATATGTTGCGCATTCTACAACTCACAGTCACGTCTGTGCATATTTCATTGTCGATAACCTACTAGCTTCACTTTGCCACATGTTACATGTTGGTTATGCGTAAACGCTTTCGAATTATATTATACTATTAAACTTGTATGCTCACCTTTACACTATGTGTATTGACCTCTATTTCAACGTATGTGACAGGTGTTAAGGAATGCTTACTAGCTGCTATGGAATCAAGCTAGGAGAGTCTAGAAACAAACTAAATAAAATCTGAGTTGTCAGAATGGATATTTGTCTTTGAGAACCATGTCTGTGATAACTGTTTTATTTTATATGTTTGTGGTATGGGACATGAACCTTTAATATATTATAATTAATGGTTGTTATGGATTCTCCTGGACAATCTGTTTCGCTCAGTGTTGCGCCTCGATGTTTCCGTCATCGGTTGGGTGTGACAAGTAATATAGTTATTGTCTTTGCATTTATTTCAAATTAATTTTTTATCTATATATATCATCATACTCAGTAAATCCCACCAATAGTAAACCTAAGGTAGGGTCTGAGGAGTGTAAGATGTAGACAGCCTTACCTCTATCCTGTAGGAATAGAGAGGTTGCTTCCAGTGAGACCCCCGACTCGATAGTAGTTTTGCATCAAGCTTGAACATAAGGCATATAACACTCAGCAATTGAAACAACTGCTGATTAGTGCATGTACCCCCTTGTCTTTCGGCTATCAACGCCACCACATGATGCATGATTAACCACCTCCCTCTTTTAACGTTATTTTCACGAAATTAGTAAAATAACGTTAAAATTAATGCACTTTCACTTTTGCCCCCGGAGCGCCCACACATATATATATATATTATGTAGGAACTAGGTTCACCTTTTATAAAATATAATTACAAAATATATAATAACGAGACTCTCGTTATTCGTAGGAAATACCATAGTACAATATCGGTTGCAATAACTAAATAAAAGGAATATTAAATATAATTATATATACCAATCTTGATTCAAGCCGCATCTCTGGTGGGTCCTTCACGCGCACTTGATAGCATCTTAGACTCGAGTATTCATCATCTTGAGTCTTGAAAAAATACTCCTTGTCTGCAACAAAGAACACACTAAAACATTGACGATTTTGGTTGAGGTACGTGTTCAACACGCTTCCCTTAAAATAGATTTCACGCCTCTACCAAAGACGACACGTCTGTCTCCCAGGGTACAACAGCCGAAGCAGTCTGTACTGCTGAAGATGGCCACGCGCCCGAGGTTACACTGGATAATTGTAGTGGTTAAACTTATGGAACAAATAAAGATGTGACGGTGGTGAAATCGAATAGAGAAAACATATCTCTCTAAGTACCCAACAAATGGATCTTCAAGTATTTTTTTCTTTTCAATAACTCTCCATATATTCATGTAATTTTCTTGTATATTCTCTTGTATTTTTCTAGATGTTCTTTATTTTCTTAAATGAGGCACATAGCCTATTATATACAAGAGTTGAGGATGAGTGAAAAGTCTCACTTAATTAGAGACTTAATTTGAGACATAAAGACTCAAATTAAAAGACATTAAAACTCTACTTAAAAGTTTAGTCTTTAATTAACCGTATAAAGAGTTTATTAATAATTATAATTTCATTAAATTATAATTCACTAAATATCCATTCACCAAATTTCCAACACATTATATGCGCATACCACATGTGGGGCGTTATATATATATATATATAGGGGGAGGTTCATTTGAGAAGAAAATTAAATTGAGAAGAAAAAGAATAAAGGGTACAATTGTAAAACATTAAATAGTTTTTCTCTCATCTCATTTATTATTATTTTTGACTAATTAATTAGTCATAAAGAGTATCATCCTACACACTAAAATTTTTGCCTAGACACATCAAAATTTATCCTACACGTTTTTTAAATTTATCCTACACATACTGAAATTTATCCTACACAACTCGTAATTCATCCTACACACCTCATAATTTATCCTACACTTTAAATTAATTTTTTTCTTCTTTGAAAAAATATGTTTTTTTTTAAATAAGTTACAAATTTAATGTAGTGAGCTATTAAAAAAGAAGACTAAGAATTAATGATCTATCTAATTTTACCAATATACCCTTACACTCATATTAAATACAAAAATTAAATGAAGTAAAATGAAGCATTATTATTGGTTGAAGTTTGTTCTTTTTTATTCTTACAAAAAATTCTTCTCATTTGAACCCTCCACTATATATGTATGTATATATATATATGTTTAGGATCATGTAAAAAAGGAACATGTAAAAAAGGTGAAATTTGTGAGAAGGGTAACAAAGAACATGATGATGACACATGCCATTATTTAATTTATTAGGATAAGGGCAATTAAGTAATTTAATAAAAAAAACCTAATTAAAGATAAAGATTATGTTCTAACCGTTTTTTGGAGTTATTTTAGAAATTCAAATATTTTTTTTATTTACGTTCAATCTTTCAATCTTGTTTTCTATGGTGTTTTATTTTGGGAATTCAAACAGATTATGGTGTCTTGTTTTTTTATGGTGTGATTGTGTACATTATATAAGATTTATGATGTTTTTTTGTAAAAGAAAATGTTAGCTCGTTGAATTTAATGACATTTTTATTGCTAATGGAATGGTGTCTTTGTATACTTGGTGTCTTGTTTTAATGGTGTAAGTGTGTACATTATATAAGATTTAATAAGACTTATGGTGTTCTTTTGTAAAAGGAAAAAGTTTGCTCGTTGAATATAATGATATTTTTTATTGCTAATGGAATGGTGTCTTTCTATACTTGTATAGTGTCTTGTTTTCTATGATATTTTATTTTAGTTTCATAGTGTTTTTGTATAAGAAAATGATAGTTTGCTGAATTCAATGGTATTTACAATGTTATGGTGTCTTATATACGTTCATTATATATATATTGTAAATACTAGCATGAAACACTCACTTATTGAGAAAACCTTGAAACATCTCCCTTTTCTAATTCAATATTAAGGGTAGTATAATCCATTTGCACTTTATCCCCATCACCACTTTTAGGTGAAATCTTTCTATATTACTTGTCCCATCCTCAACATCCTTTCACCTTTTTTCCTTCCCGTCAACAACTCTTCGTCTTCATCATCATTTTGTCCTTCACACACCAAACCATATTATCCTTGTTTATAGTTTCTCACACTTGTTTCCAACTTTCACCCTCTCTCCAAAAAATGGATAAACCTCATGATTTTGTGAAGGATTATCTTGAGTGTTCTCCTCCTTGTGGTTCCTCGATCAATACTCCGTGGAAGGATTACCACACAGCATCAGCTTTTACTAGTTGTATATTTCTTGGTTGTTCTTTCTGTTTTCTTGTTCATGACAATGTGTTTTTTTAATTTCTTTATTTGCATATCATGAAGACTATTCGCCTTCATGTGGTTCATCATTTGTTACCCCGTTGAATCATTTTAAAGCAGTATCAGGTTTGTTGGGCCGTTTGATTTTACAGTTTTTCATAGTCGTCTCAATATCTCCTTTTTGTGTTTTACCCGGATCCATGTGATGTTCAGGCATGGTGTTAAGTATTCATGTTCCTGTCACTGTTTTTTACTCCTACTTTTGATTCTATCTATTTAAGGTTCTAGTTTTTTTTTTTTCATGAGATTGTTGTTGTTTTTTCATGAGCATAGTTGTTTTAAACTTTTTTTCATGCGTATGATCCATTTATGGGTTAAATACTTATGTGTTAAGGTCTTTTAATGTTATTTTCTTTGTTTTACTCCAACCCCCCTGCGTTCATTTTGTTGAATCTTCATGTACTTCAAAATACCGACCCACACGAAGAATATGCTAATTTCTGTAACACCCCCTCCCCCGAGAAGGTATAACATGTTCTTTTTTCCTCTTTATAACGTGTCTTGTGTGTTGTATTTTTTAATATGTTGTCTCCATCCATATATAGGTGAATGGTGTGATACGGATGATGATGACTTGCCTCTATTTCCACATACTGGCTCATACACTCACCAGTTTTTTGGTACGTTCTTTAATATTGTTCTCAACATAAATGGAGGAGCCCAACACATGTAGTAACCAAACCATACATGGAACACAATATGTACCATTGTCACACATCTTTTCCAATTTTTAAATGAGACACAGATAACTCGTCCAGTAACATATGCCCCAAGAAATCCATCTAGCTTAAAAATTTTAAAGTGGTCATCCAACAGGACAAACCATGAATTAACTATAGCCAGAGCTAATGGAGAAGTGAAAAAGACTTCAATGAATAGTGTCTCAAGCCTGAAAATTGAAGATCTATAAGACTTACTAAGTCTTCCACTTAAAAAGGGATTCAGAAGACTCTCTCTCTCTCTCTCTTTCTCTCTCTCTCTCTCTCTCTCTAAAAGATTTAAGAAGCAATTCAAAGCCCAAATCAAAGAGAAGTTGAAGAAGAATACAGATTCATCAATAAACATTTATTTTGGAATCATCTATTCTATGGGAGATTGTTGGACCTACAAAAGAACAATTGATATTCAAAAGCCAAAACATAACAAAATGATCAAGAAATAAACAACAAATTGAATCAAACTCCCCAAAAGATAGTGAATCTTGAACACATATATCAGAACACATGTTGAAGACATGCTATCCACTATTTAAAGCCTTGGAACCGCTGTTGATGAAGAAGTAAAGTATGTTCTTAAACCAAAGCTCTGTTGAAGCAAAGGTCTGACCATGAAGACCAAACAACTTTTAAGGCCAAACAGATGTTTGTAACAAAGAAACAGAGGTTGAAGAACAAATGTTTCCTAATGTAACAATATTAGCTTATTAACGCTGTTTAGCCCAATTAGATCAGTGGTTTGATTCCCACAGATGTTTCCAACCTCTGTGGAATCTTTTCTGTTAAGAATGTTAGGTGTCAATATTAGGGTGATGTCAGCTAATCACAAACCTTAGTATCAATAGATCACACATGTTAGAGATGTATTTATCACACACATCACCTTTTCTTTTGTGCGAACAGATTTGTATGTGATTAGGCTGGGGGGTTGTAGAGTCAATCATACTGTAAAACTTGTAATCTCTTGATTCAATGATATACAGTTGTTGATGATACATCCTTGCTTGTGATCACTTTATCTTTTCTACAATACAAAATTGTTTGTTATTAATCGTTTTAATCACAAGCCTTGTAAATTCAGACCTTGCATAGTTTAACTAAAATACACATTTATCCATAAAATTCATTCATTTTGAAATACCCCCAATCTGTATTTATAATCAATTAAATAATACCTCTTTTCACTCACAACTAGGTATGGGCATTTGGTACTGGCTATCGGTACCATACCGAACTAGTACCGTGCTCATCCCTACTCACAACCACAATAAAATAAAACGATAAGGGTGAAAAAGTGAACCCCAAATATAGCGGTTTACTTTAGTTTTTCATATAAGTTGGGGGATGTGAAATGTGAATGGAGAGGGAACTCCAATGTAGGAGTAAAAATGAACAAAATTTATCCTCCCTATCCCCAACCCCATTCTTATATTTGATGGAAAATGACAAAATAAATAAATAAATAAATATCAACTCTACATCTCATCTGCATCCCTTAAAAAAACAAATCAATCCACTTAATTTGTTTCTTACTATTCATCCCCTATCTTTTTTTATATAACTAGGAGAGACACCCGCGCTACACGGCGGGGTGTCTGGTAAGAAATGTGACAAACATATTTTTTTTACTAAACTGTCACGTATACAACATTACGAAAAACAAAGAAACTACATATTTTGTTTTATTCCTAATAAAAAAATGACTTATTTCAAGTACAATTCCATGTTTATTAAAAAATTATATCCGAAAATCAAGAAAAAACTAATGGTGGTTGCACGTTGGCTTTAATATTAACTTTCCACCAGAGTAACAACTTGCTTGTTAGTTTTTTCACATTATTAATCTAATATAGAGAAATAGCATGCAATTAAAAATAAATAAAAAAAGGAAACTAAGTGGATGTCATATGACATCCACTTATTGGCTCCACCACTCCTCACTAACCACTAAAAAGAGGATATTAGGTGACACGCTTGCGCTACACGGTGGGATGTTTGGTAAGAAAGATGGCGAGCTCATTTTTACATCAAACTATCACATATAAGATATTTTAATAAACAAAGAAGCTACATCGTTTGTTTTGTTTTGTTTCTAATAAAAAATGTTTTATTTTAAATACAATTCTAGTTTAAAAATAAACAGGAAAGAAAAAATAAGGTAAAAAAAAGAAACCTTGTAATTTAGGGGAGATGGATTATACTTCGTTGCACTTTTCATTTATCTTAAATTAAACGCTTTAAAAAAATAGAGGGCAGTGATGCCAAATGGCATCCACTTATTGAAGCCATAAAAAATTACTGTACATCATCTTTGTATTTGTTAGATATAGAATTTTTATGGGTGGATGTGAGCAGAAGAAAAAAAATTAATAAAAAGAGATATAAAGAAGCATTATTTTATTGAATAAAATATGCAGGATATGAATTTAGTTAAATTATACTTAGAGAGAGAGAGAGAGAGTATGGTTAACCTAATGTCCCAATTAGAGTTGGCAAAAAAAAAAAAAAACGGTTCGGGAATCAAAATCGGTAACCCGGCACGACCCTAACTGGTTTTTTCAGAAAGCGGTCATGAACATATAGAAACCCGCTTGTTCCCCACCGGCTTGGGTCCCAGCAACGAAAAACTAACCTGAACCGGTTTTCTAGTACACACTAGTCCCCAACCAATTAGATTTAAACCAGTTGAAACCGATTTTGATCGTTAAACATGATAGGACCGTTGAAAACGATCATTTGTCTGTTAAAACTAGTCGTTTTTGGCTCCCCAAATCACCACTGCTATCCCACTTCATTATAAATACCTAGTGGATGTATTTGGTTGATCATAATTTGCAAAAACACAAAAATGACTTCCAAAAACGCAATGAACGCAAAAAACACTTGCGAAAAAATGCTCGTCTCACAAAGTTTTCACAATGGCTTATTCACAATCATCCGTTGGTGAATCCTCTTCCCACGCACAATAGTTGAAGGGTTTTATCAATAAGAAGAACAAGACTGGCTTCCGAGTCGGTAGAGATGTGCATTTGCTTAAAGGATCACTTCAACACGATGGATCGTATACAACACATTTCGAGTCTCGAATATGAAGCAATATTTGATGAACCAATACACGTTGAAGAAGTGGAAAAGGGATTAAGTCCACCACTAACCGAGCGCAAAGAAGCATATGACTCGGTTCACGGCCTAGGTTCTTTGGGCGAAGAATAACCGCTTAGTAGTTACCAAATAAAATGCATTTTTATTGTAATATTTTGTATTGATTTTCTCCTTTTTTTTTTCCTTTGAAAATCCAAAAATTTAATAAACAAGAATTTTATTTAAAATTTTCTGTCGACTTTAAAATGTGCAAATACGAACCGGTTAGGAACCAACACTAGGACCGAAACCGGGTCGAAAAACCGTGCTAAAATTAGCCAAACCGGTGTGGACCGAACTGAAAACGATACCAAACCGGTTTGGCCTAAAACCGGTATCTACCAAAACCGGTTTGAAACCGGAAAAAAAAATGATTTTGTGGCCCCAATAACCATTTTGGCCCAAGTAACCAGCCCAAATAACCAACCTAAACCCATATCTAAAAACCCAGCCCAAATAGCTACAACCCAAACCCAGATGTAAAAACGCATCCCAAATATAGATGCCATCTCGGTAACTAAGAAAAGTAACATAAGATCACAATTCACAGATCTTCTATTAAAAAAGATGAATTCAAGGATCCATATGCACCAGAGAAGAGACCCCCTACCACCTAAGTACAAAGATAACAAGAAACACACCTAGGCTTGGGTCATGGGACTATGGCGAAGAAGACAAAGAAACACATGTGGTCAGGGTGAACAATGGTGAGGTGGTGCAAGAGAGTTTTATTTGCCATCCTTACTATTTATCGATTACTTGTTAAATGGATTACTAGTTATCTAGATGTAAAGATCAACCTTTTTAATCTAAGAAAGTGTTTGGTTCCCTTGTATTTAGAAAGTTATGTTACTCCTTTTAAATTCATCCTATAATAAAATGTTTAATTTAATGTATAATCTATTAAATATTTTGTTTATTATAATTATCGATCCAGTCTCTTACTTGTTTCAAATAAATCCAATTAGAGACTTCAACTTTTACAAAAAGCACATAAGTGATGGTGGGGTTGTTGTTAGTGCCCTTTTATTGGTTCATACAGCTTTAAAACCTAACAACGAATAATGTGATTACTTAATTCCAGAATGTATGGCGTAGTGGTAGAAGGTTTGGCTTCTTCAGTGGATATTCAAATTTAATCTTCATTTGTGTCATTTTTTGTGGATTAAGACAATTAAGGGTTTGAGTTAGACCTTGTGCAAGGTTGTCAGTTTAAATCCACAACCCACTCCGGTTTTCGTCCCACAGTGTGTTACGCCAGAGAGTTCTGCACTTGTGGTGGCACAGTGACTGTCAAGTGGCAGACGGCGGTATGATTTCCCAGAGGAACGCCCAAGCCAGACTCTGAAGCCAACACGAGCTCGGTTAACACAAAGCTCTTCAATTTACGGAGTGCGGTAACCAAACACAGGAAAGTGTCGTTAAGAAAAGAGTAAATTACAAGTTTTGTCCTTTATGTTTGTCCCAAATTTCAGGCGTTGTCCTTTACCTTTAAAATTGATGAGTTTTGTCCTTAATGTTTGCAAATCGTGCACGTTATGTCCTTTAGGGCAAACCCAGTTAATTTTTTTTGTTAAATCTGATCATGTGCAAGGCACATGAGGGCATTCTTGTCATTTGACCTTTCCAGGGGCTAGTTTGTAAATAACTTTTATTAAAGGGCCATGTTGTATAACTTAAAAACAAAACATTATATAAACAAACTCTCTCTCTCTAATCTCTAATCTGATTCATCTGAAACCCTATTTCATCTCTTATCTCTCTCTCAAACAACAGAAGATGCAGGTGGTTGAGGTGGGTTAGGTGCGGTGGTGAAGGCACGGCGGTGGTGGTGGGTTAGGTACAGGGTGGGTGAAGGTGCGGCGAGTTAGGTACGGCGGTGGTGGTGGGTTAGGTGCGGTGGTGAAGGCACGGCGGTGACGGTGACGGTGACATCACCGTCGCTCTGTTCCTCCGTCTTCTCCGGCGACATCACAGTTGCTCTGCTCCTCCGTCTTCTCCGGCGACATCACATACCGAAGGTCCTCAATTCAACGGTAAATCGCTCTAATTCTGCCCAAATTTCTTTGATCTATCAGCGGTTGTGGATGGGGTGGCCGGTGGTGAGTTTATGGTGGTGGTTGCTGATTTGGGTGGTTTGTAGGTTCTTGGGGTTAGGGTTTTAGTGGGGGTGGTGGGTTTAATGGTGTATGTTGCAGGTTGGGGTTAGGGTTTCAGTGGGGGTGGTGATGGTGGAGACGGTGGGTGAAGGTGGTAGTGGTGGTGGTGTGTTGATGGAGGTGGTGGGTGGTGGGAGATGGCGGCAGGTGAGAGAGAGAAGGCAGAGGATTGGAGGGGGTTTTGACAAGGGTGTTTGGTGGAGGGTGGTGGTGACGGTGACGGTGGAGGGTGGTGGAGATGGCGGTGAAGGCCTGAAGGGTTGTGGTATATATATATATATACACTTATAATAATAATAATAATAATAAAACTAAAATTATTTTGTTTTATTTTTTAATAATACTAAGTAAACAGTGTAAAAAGACTAAAATACCCCTGGGTAACCAGATTTAACAAAAAAAATTAACAGGGTTTGCCCTAAAGGACATAACGTGCACGATTTGCAAACATTAAGGACAAAACTCATCAATTTTAAAGGTAAAGAACAGCGCCTGAAATTTGAGACAAACATAAAGGACAAAACTTGTAATTTACTCTTAAGAAAAAATAATGTGATTACTTAGAGATAATGTGTATCACTACAAAAGGAAATTATTTATTGTTTATTATAAATAGATAACTAATATATCGATAATCTTTTTTTAAGATCAACTACATATCTTACTAGATTATTTTTTACAATTTAATGAAATTTATTTTTTAGATTTAGTTATATATTCTTCTTAAAAAAGTATATTTCTTTTTTAAATCAAACTTGATTTCTCTTTTTACCTTTTTGTTAGAGTTAAATGCTTGGTTGGTCCCTGTGGTTTCCGAAAATTGCAGACTTGGTCTTAATGGTTTACTAATTACACACTTGGTCCTAGTGGTTTTCAAAAATGCACTCGGTTGGTCCCCAGCCTTAACATCAGTTAAATTTCTCAGTTAACTATGTGTGAAATGACTATATTACCCTTGAACAATTAAAAACCTAAAACTATATTACCCTCTGCATCATCTTCATCACCAACATAATACCCATTTCCCTCTGCCCTCTCTCGATCTCACACCGGTGACCGGCCAGTTTTCCGGCGTCTCCGTTCTCCGGTAGCACCACACCCACCTCCGACAAACCCCCAACAACCACCTGCCATCCCCCTTGTTTCCTTCGAGCTGGTGACCGGTGCACCTCTGGCCGGTTGCCGGTCGACTGTCTTACCAATCGAACACCCAACCCCCACACCAGTTTATACCCTCTGCAACATACCCACCTGTTGCATCCCTCAACAGCGGAGCAGGAGCGGCGCCGCCTGATGCGTGTGAAGTGTTATATATATTAGGTGTATATTTTAAGCCCCTTTAACACTTTTTTTTAGCCAAGTTTTAAATTTATAAAACACGATATTTCACTAACACTAAACACACATATGGGCAAGTGCACCCATCGTGAGCCTAGTATAGTGTTGGTAAGATACCGATGTCGTCCAAGGACACAAGAGCTTTTAGTACCGGTTTATCCTCAACGTCTAATCAAAATAAAAAGTTTAGAAAAATGTTTTAAACTAAGAAAAATAAAAACTAACTAAAATGCTGAAAATAAAATAAAAGAAAAAACAGATAGACAAGATGAATCACTTGGTTCCGACTCGTATCTAGTCTAACCTTTGATTATTTCCGCACTTTTGCACTATTTTAAGAGATTATCTTAGTTATTGTAGTAGGCCCCTCTTTTAAAGGTGACGTTACCCTCACCCCAGTAGTTTGAGTCAGCAAGGATACAATCCTAAAATGGTGGATTATTGGAAGATAATTAATTAAGTTATTAATGCAAATTATGGTAGGCCCCTCTTTTGGAGGTAACGTTACCCTCGACTAAGTAGTCTGAGTCAGCAGGGATACAGTCCTAAATAGCCGGGTTATAGTATTAATAGTAGTTAACTTATGAGGGGATCAAAGAGTTTGGACCCCCGCCATCCAATACCGTTAAGTATTGAAGGAGGTCCTACTAAATTTGACCCAGGTCCATTGCAGGACCTCTAAACGCTGAACAATGGCAAGACCTTTACCAAACCGTTCCCTTAACCCCCGACCAGGTAGCCAACATACCTTCATATAGACCGTGGAGATATGAATGGTGAAAATCTTTTATTTTATATAGACAGTAAAATAATGCCAAGACACCACGGACAAACGATAAGGAAAGATCACCTTCAACATAAGCAACTAGTTATTAAAGTCATTAATACAAAACCAAGTAAAAAGTGCGAAAAGATTAGAAATAAAAAGTATTACACTAGACACTTTGTCTTCACCAAGTGATATAAGAGACTTAGGCAAACATGGCCTTGATTGTCAAGAACTCTTACGATCAATCTTGGATCCCGAGACGACTCACACACTCTACAATGGACAATGGATGATGGTGGTGGATGATGGTGTTATGGTGGTGGTGGGTGGTGGGTGAAGTGTGAGAGAGGTGGTGTGCCAAGGGATCGTTTGAGCTTGAGCCAAGCACTCCTATTTATAGGCTGAACAGAAGCTCGGGCACGGCCCCGTGTCCAGTGGGCACGGCCCCGTGTCCACATCCTTCTCTGTCTTCATTTAATGCAGCTTTGTCTTATTAGTTGACCACGCCCCCGTGTCCGCTGAGCACGACCCCGTGTGCAGAAGAATCTTTGTACTATGAAGATTTGCCTGGATTGTGCGAATCTTATAGTTGACCACGGCCCCGTGTCCGCTGAGCACGGCCCCGTGGTTGGCAATAGAAGCTTCAAATACTTTGTCTTTTCTGCTGACACTTGGGCACGCCCCCGTGCTGGCTGAGCACGGGGCGTGTTCAGTCTTCTGTTATCTTGTTTTGCTTGGGAAGATGCTGTCGTGGGGTCGGGCATGTCACGTCTTGTTCCTTTTCTTGTATTTATGTTAGATTTTGATGTCTTTTTGCTTCTTTTGTTAATTTGAGCTCATTTAATCATGAAAATACAAAAGGAAGACAAAAGCACACTTTTCCAACATTAGTACTAAAAAAGGGTTAGTTTTATGCCACAATTGATGTATTTATATGTTGCATTTTGCACACATCAAATACCCCCACACTTGAATCTTTGCTTGTCCTCAAGCAAAACTCTTTAATATGTGGCTATTACACTCCCAAATGGAATGGGTAGAGAAGAAGGTTTTGGGCTAGTCATAGAGTGTCGGGATTTCCAAGATTCTTTATTTAGTTTTATTTTTATTTATTTACAATCCTATTCGTCATGATTTATTTAAAACTTTTCATAAGATAAATTACTTATTAGGGCATAACATGCCTTTGTAAAATTTTATTTATATACAAGTTCACATACCTCACGGGGATCACTCAACACTCGGCCGAAAATGTATTTTTGTGGATCACTCGAGAGCGGCATGGAACTTACTCCTACCATAGGCTTGCCAAGCAAACAATCCTCCTCCTTTTTAACTTATAAATCTTTGTAAATATCAAGAGGACTTTGTGGGTGAAGGGTTAGGCTTGGGTTAAAGGTAGGTGGTTGGGTTAGTGGTTAGTAGAAAAGGGGCTAAAAGCGTAACAAGTGTCGGTTTTTGTAAGACTTTCTATTTTTTTTTTTTTTTTTGTAACTTTATTTTTATGAAGCTATTTTTTCAAACAAAGTCATTTTTGATAAACTTGTTTGTTGATTTGCCTTTGCTTCAACATTTTTTTTTAGTCATACGGAAAACTGAACTTGTTACTAAAACAAAGGGTTAAAAATGAAAAAGGTTTTGGTGGGTAAAAGGGTGTTTGTTTGGGTTATGAAATGAAAAGGTTTAGGCTCAAAGAGGCTAACTAGGGGGATTTTGGGTAGGTGGTAAAAAAAAAGAAAAATAAAGGTGTAGAAATAAAAAGGGTTAGTCCTAATGCCTCCGTCATTTACTTACTCGGGTTTAAGTTGGTAAGGACCGGGAATGTATCGTCATGGCAAGTTCTAGAGTCGTAAGAACCAAGCGGCTATTCACACAAGAAACGAAAAATGAGCATTTAGTCTAATGATATGTAATTGTATGCTCAATAAAGGCTCAAAACTCACTTTTGTGAGAATGAGTTTTTATGTGATCAAGTATATATAATCAAATTTTAACTAAGTTTGCCATGCCTTTTCATAATTTTCTTCTGTTGGTTCTTTTTATCACGACGCTATCGGTTGTAAATTCGTAAAAATATAACCTTTTTGAGAACTTGAATTTCCCGAGTTAAACCTAGACAAGTAAAAAAAATGAAAATTTTTGAAAAAAATTTGGGGTGATTAGCGGTTCCAATAGAGTTTTGTGTAAGGCTTGTATTTATGACTTGCAAGATTCAATGTTTTAGCATCCCCCCCACACTTAAATTACACATTGTCCTCAATGTGTCCCAAAAATAAGTTTTTAGGTTGATTGAATGTGTAAAAAGGTGTAAAAAGCAAAAATTTTGTGTTACTGGGCGCTGAACACGGCCCCGCGTTGTCCGGGCACGGCCCCGTGTTCAAGTGCCAGTATCAAAATTAAAACAAGAGAAACAGAAGCCTGGACACGGGGGCGTGTTGGGTGAACACGGCCCGTGTCCAGTTACCTGAACTGGGTCTTTTTCTGCAGACTGTGCAGCACAGGGCCGTGTTGGGCGGACACGGCCCGTGCCGAACATACTGTAAACGAAGAAATTGTCGGACGGTTCTGTTTTCCTGCATGGGGTGCTGGTTCAAGTTTCCCTTGTATCCTTTGCCATCTCAAGTGTGTTTTATTCATTTCAACACCACCCAAACACCAAATTAACTTAAACCATCATTCATTGAATCATTAGAGAATTACATACTAGTCCTAAAATTGAAAAATAAAGCAGAAAATAAAAGTTAACAGTCCTAACTTTAAATAGGTCAAGTGATCCGTAAAATCTTCCTAAGGAGTTCTACTTCTACAATAAGAACCAAAATTCCGGAAATAGACTTCCGGTCTAAAAGCCTTGTAGAACCCTAAGCTGAATGGTGTCCCTTAGATGTTGCTAGAGCCATTCTTCGATCTCCCTCGGGAGAAGGGAGGCGGCTTCATGTTCCTCGACATCTTGTGGAGGAGGAGCGACACCAATCGGAACCCCTTGTAGTATGTCTCGAGGAGGCTCCTGATGTAGGGCGTACCATTCGGCTGGAATGATGACTTCCGGCACCACATTCCATGCCCTTTGGGTGATAATCGGTACCAAAGGAGGAGAGGCGAGAATGTTCAACCTTTGGTGCAAAAGGTTGACCTCCCGGAGACATCCTTCTAGTCCCACCGTCAAATGATTAATGCGGTCGAACAATGCCTCTTCTACACTTGTTACTTCATCAAGGGCTTCTCTTAAGGCGTAAACATAGTTTACAAGAGAATCCTCAACCGTAGATGATCTTCTCCCCTGCCGGTTGTTTCTGGAATGCGACGAGGAGTTTCCGCTGGTTCTGCTTGCCATTCTGAGAAAACATACCGAAAAGAGTTCAATTTTATGGATCCAATACTTCGGACACGGCCCCGTGTTCACCGAACACGGCCCCGTGTTCAGATTTCTGCAGGATTTATGAACAAGGAATCTTGGGGTTTCAAATTGTTTTTAACATTTTTGAACAGAAACAACTTAAAACATTGTTGTAGAACTTATTTTTAACAAGATTCCATGGTCAAAAATCTAACAAACATCTCAATAAGGCTTGAAATTATGGAAAGTTCAAGCTTTAATGGAAGTATGAGAAAAATTGAAGAAGAAGATAGTAGATAAAAGAGGAAAGGACAAGAAGATGGTTTAGAAACTTCTTTTAGAAAATACCTAAGATGGTATGTGAGAATATTCCTCAAATCTCTGTCCTTGGAATGGTTCAAATGTGCAGGATTTTTGGCTGCATTTATAGAAAACGACAGTACGTTGCGCATGGCCCCGTGTTGGCTGGACACGGCCCCGTGTGCAGAAGGAATCCTGACACATTTTTTTCCGCATTCTGACAAAATCAGAAGAGAATCTTTGGGTGGACACGGGGGCGTGCTGACCTGGACACGGCCCCGTGTCTAGAAGCTGTCTTAAGGAATCCGTCTATTTTCAAGGAACTTTCCCGGATCGGGCGGTTCCTTACTGGATGGAATAAGCCCAAAGTGCATAAGATACCTTAATTGTTCTAGATTGAGAGGAGAACGCAAGAGGTTGTCGGTGAGGGTGATTCCTATGCTATATGTAGGTGGACAAGTCCAACCCTTTTCCGGGCTCTCGTTAAAGAAGGTGTATGTCGAATCGCTCAGGTCTTTGTATGCATCAAACGAAGTTGATGGGGAGTCCTTCACGGCACAATCGACACAGGGACGACTATCGCTCAAGTCCTCACTAGAGTTAGAAGTATCGTTGGAAACAATGAAGTTGTTTGAATGCGTTTCCAACCCTTCTTCTTGGTTATCGTCTTGGAAAAGATTATTGAAATCTTTCCTAAGTTCTTTTAACCAATTAATAATTAGATCTTCTAGTTGAAATAATTCATCGAGAAGCATTTCTCCTAGAATATCCGGTTGGGCGCATTCGAGGGAGAGATAGGGATTATTTTTACTTTCGCCCCTCTTAAGGATACTAGGAAATGATGGGTCTATATAGTGGGGTTTATAATTTAGAAAAAAGCATTCTAATTCTTCATGGTTACCACCACATAATTGACACCACATAGTACCATAAGAGTGCCGAAAGTAAAAAGTATCAGTATCACTCATGTTTGTGTTAGAAATTACCAACCGTCGGGATCTTACGGTTCTGTTTTCAGTAACTGAAACTTGGACACGGGGGCGTGTTGAGTGGGCACGGCCCCGTGTTCAGCTTACTGTCTGACTTAAAACAGGATTGTCAGTTCCAATGATTGGGCACGGGGCGTGTTCAGCGGGCACGGCCCGTGCTGAGTTCTGCAGAAGCTGAAAAATTAAGAAAAATCCTAAAAAAAAACGAAAAATAAGAAAAACGATTAGGCCGTTGATTCCTAACTTTCTTAAAATCCTTGTGTCCCCGGCAGCGGCGCCAAAAACTTGATGCGTGTGAAGTGTTATATATATTAGGTGTATATTTTAAGCCCATTTAACACTTTTTTTAGCCAAGTTTTAAATTTATAAAACACGATATTTCACTAACACTAAACACACATATGGGCAAGTGCACCCATCGTGAGCCTAGTATAGTGTTGGTAAGATACCGAGGTCGTCCAAGGACACAAGAGCTTTTAGTACCGGTTTATCCTCAACGTCTAATCAAAATAAAAAGTTTAGAAAAATGTTTTAAACTAAGAAAAATAAAAACTAACTAAAATGCTGAAAATAAAATAAAAGAAAAAACATATAGACAAGATGAATCACTTGGTTCCGACTCGTATCTAGTGTAACCTTTGATTATTTCCGCATTTTTGCACTATTTTAAGAGATTATCTTAGTTATTGTAGTAGGCCTCTCTTTTGAAGGTGACGTTACCCTCACCCCAGTAGTTTGAGTCAGCAAGGATACAATCCTAAAAGGGTGGATTATTGGAAGATAATTAATTAAGTTATTAATGCAAATTATGGTAGGCCCCTCTTTTGGAGGTGACGTTACCCTCGACTAAGTAGTCCGAGTCAGCAGGGATACAGTCCTAAATAGCCGGGTTATAGTATTAATAGTAGTTAACTTATGAGGGGATCAAAGAGTTTGGACCCCCGCCATCCAATACCGTTAAGTATTGAAGGAGGTCCTACTAAATTTGACCCAGGTCCATTGCAGGACCTCTAAACGCTGAACAATGGCAAGACCTTTACCAAACCGTTCCCTTAACCCCCGACCAGGTAGCCAACATACCTCCATATAGACCGTGGAGATATGAATGGTGAAAATCTTTTATTTTATATAGACAGTAAAATAATGCCAAGACACCACGGACAAATGATAAGGAAAGATCACCTTCAACATAAGCAACTAGTTATTAAAGTCATTAATACAAAACCAAGTAAAAAGTGCGAAAAGATTAGAAATAAAAAGTATTACACTAGACACTTTGTCTTCACCAAGTGATGTAAGAGACTTAGGCAAACATGGCCTTGATTGTCAAGAACTCTTACGATCAATCTTGGATCCCAAGACGACTCACACACTCTACGATGGACAATGGATGATGGTGGTGGATGATGGTGTTATGGTGGTGGTGGGTGGTGGGTGAAGTGTGAGAGAGGTGGTGTGCCAAGGGATCGTTTGAGCTTGAGCCAAGCACTCCTATTTATAGGCTGAACAGAAGCTCGGGCACGGCCCCGTGTCCACATCCTTCTCTGTCTTCATTTAATGCAGCTTTGTCTTATTAGTTGACCACGCCCCCGTGTCCGCTGAGCACAACCCCGTGTGCGGAAGAATCTTTGTACTATGAAGATTTGTCTGGATTGTGCGAATCTTATAGTTGACCACGGCCCCGTGTCCGCTGAGCACGGCCCCGTGGTGGGCAATAGAAGCTTCTACCACTTTGTCTTTTCTGCTGACACTTGGGCACGCCCCCGTGCTGGCTGAGCACGGGGCGTGTTCAGTCTTCTGTTATCTTGTTTTGCTTGGGAAGATGTTGTCGTGGGGTCGGGCATGTCACGTCTTGTTCCTTTTCTTGTATTTATGTTAGATTTTGATGTCTTTTTGCTTCTTTTGTTAATTTGAGCTCATTTAATCCCGAAAATACAAAAGGAAGACAAAAGCACACTTTTTCCAACATTAGTACTAAAAAAGGGTTAGTTTTATGCCACAATTGATGTAATTTATATGTTGCATTTTGCACACATCACCGCCGCTCACGGCGGCGACGGTGAAGACCGATTTGAAGTGGAATCTTCGTTTTCTTCACCGGCTTCGCTTTCTGTTGGTCATCTTTCCGGATTTATTCAGCTTATTCTTGCTAGTTTAAGATAATGGCTTCGTTTAATTGAGTTTCATTATTTATTTCACTTGTCCTACTTCATGCATTATTGTTCCTTTAATGGCTAAGAGTTACTGCAGCTTCGATTGAGTAGAGAAGGGGTGATTATTGGGACAGAGTATCTATCTGATCCAGTGGAAAAGGGGCATACATCTCATAATCATGGTAATCGCCTCTGGTTTAACTGTGAATCTGTGATTTAACTAGAACTACCACCATTACATCCTACTTCATGCATTATTGTTCCTTCGATTGGTGTGGGGTTGGGTGTTCGATTGCTACCGGAGAACGGAGATGCCGGAAAACCGGCCGGTCACCGATGTGAGATCGAGAGAGAGAGCAGAGGGAAATGGGTATTATGTTGGTGATGAAGATGATGCAGATGGTAATATAGTTTTAGGTTTTTAATTGTTCAAGGGTAATATAGTCATTTCACACATAGTTAACTGAGAAATTTAACTGATGTTAGGGCTGGGGACCAACCGAGTGCATTTTTGAAAACCGCTAGGACCAAGTGTGTAATTAGTAAACCATTAGGACCAAGTCTGCAATTTTCGGAAACCACAGGGCCCAACCAAGCATTTAACTCTTTTTCTTACAATGAACTTTTGCTCCTTGTGAGACTTGCATTTAAGATCTTACACTTAAGTGTTTTAAAAAGCTTTGCAGCTTTGTCTTACCACTAGGCATTGGATTACCAACCCCAGTGGCATTTATCTTTTTACCCTTTATATTTAGTATTTATAAAGGGTAAATTACACTTTTCATCCTTTATGTTTGTATCGAATTATAATAAATGCCTTTTAACTTTAATAATTAGACACACTTTTTTTTTTTGTTAAAACCATTACACTCTAGGTCATTTGAAACTAACCCAATTACAATTTTCCGTTAACTCATATCATATAAGGGTAGTTTAATCTTTTTAATAATTTAATTAAAAATAGTTTAATAAAAAACAAAAAACTAATATATATATAGGGAGGAGTTCATGCGAGAACCACCCTTATTGCAAGAACCGCGAGAACCAATGTGAACACAACCTAAAATAGCTAAAAAAACCTAACCCCCACCCCCCCCCCCCCCCAAAAAAAAAAACCTAAACCCCCCCACCCCCCAAGCTAAATGCTAAAAACTAAAACCCCCAAAAAACCTAAAAAAAACCTAACCCCCCCCCCCCCCCCCAAAAAAAAAACCTAAACCCCCCTCCCTCACCCCCCAAAAACCTAACCCCCCCCCCCCCCCAAGCTAAAATGCTAAAAACTAAACTCTCAAAAAACCTAAAAAAATAAAAAAAAAAAAAATCAAATTTTTTTTTTTAATATTTTTATGCTCAAATCGCTACTTTTAGTGGCAAAAAAAAATTTTAATTTTTTTTTTTGCTTCGAAAAGTAGCGATTTTTATATAAAAAATATTAAAAAAAAATTGTGTGATTTTTAGCTATTTTTAGGCATTTTTGGTTGTGTTCACATTGGTTCTCGCGGTTCTCGCAATAAGAGGTGGTTCTCGCATGATCTTCTCCCTAGATATATATATATATATATATATATATATATATATATATATATATATATACTAGCCCTTTACCCGCGCGATGCGGCGGGAAACATATCACTTAGGTTGGTGAGTTTAGGGCTATGTACGGGGCGGGAATCATACTCAATTCTATTAGTTTATCAATCCTTTCGGGTAAATATCAATGTAATAGAATGTTAGGACTTTCTTTCTTTGAATTTTAAAGAAAATCAGAATAAGTTTGAAATCAAACTACATCTGGTTACTTTAGGAAAGTCATATTTCGGATTCTAAAATTAATAACAATAAAAAATAACAAACATACCTTAGCTATGTCATTTGTCCCCAAGAAGCCCAAATCTCAAGTACAGCTAAACAAACGGGCCCCATACATATGAATACTCATACTCAGCCTATATTGAAATTATTAGAACAAAGGCATATTACAAACCATTCTAAATGTAACCCAATACAAACAAAAAGTAACTCTTTAACACTTTGATTCAGCAAGACTTCATTAAACTATCCATCATTTCTCTAAAGTAATGTGATTCATTAAACTATCCATCATTTCTCTAAAGTAATGTGATACCATGGTTAGAAACATCAATGATTAACATCAACAAGGTAGCCTTTCTGGCTTGCTTCCAGGATCCACAAGATCAAGCTTAAACTGTTAATAAGGAATATTAGTAGGAAATAGTATATTTTACATGTATTAGAAAAATGTGGAGTTGAGGGTGATTTTTTTGATCATATATAATCAAATAGTCATTTTGGATCCCAAACACCCTCAAAACGCTTACATTTCATTTCACCGGTCCATGAACAGTGGATTGATCACATATAATCAAATAGTCATTATGGATCCCAAACACCCTCAAAATGCTAAAAGCTTATATTAAAACAACAAACACCCCCTTAGATTTCATTTCATTAATCATAGCCTTTGAGAGTTTGGTTGCGAATATACCTGGCAAAATGGGTTTAGCGGATTGGGTTAAAATGGGTTTGGTTCAGGACCAGTCACTTAAAAAATGTTATTTTGGTTCAGATCCAAATAGAGTGATAAAAATGGGTTTGGTACATTATGAAAATTGTGAGATCAGTTAACAGTTTCGAATTACTAACTGTCTGTTATTTTCTTATTTTTGTTTTAACTGGTTATTACTTTAACTTGTTCGGTTATTCGTTTTAATCAGTTTGGTTAATAACTGCTTATTTTTGGGTAATTAACTGGTTATCTAAAAAAATTTTGGTTTTTTTCCTGCTTAACCGGTACATCGGTTAAAAAACGGTAATTTCTAAAATAACCACTAACCGGTTACTCCTCGATCGGTTATTAACCGGATACGATTTTAGTTAATAACCAGTTATGGTTATTTAACCGATTATTTGTGCATCTCTAGGTGCAACGTACTCATTTCTGGATTTTTATTTCATATTTTATTTATTTATTTTAGCCATGACTTATGTGTAAACTTTATCGTCAACCTCTTTTTAGTATATACTGGGCTAGGACCCTTGGGCCTAGACCGATTTTTATATATACAATACAGAATTGGGCCTTGTACGTTTTGTAGACCAAACCTAACAAGAAACAAGTATATATAATCGTTCACAACATTATTTATTTATTTGCAGATTATAATGCACATAACCAACAACTGGAAAAACAACATTATCCAAGAAACCAAGCTATACATCGAGTTGCAATCACACACAAATTACAACCAACACATAATAAAAACACGTTGCGACTCATCTAATTTATTCAACCATAAACCGTCAACTCCGAATCACGAGCTCAGGACCCGTAATATCCATCATTCGCGGCACGTTTTCAACGATGCTTGGTGCCAAGTTTGCCGAACTAATCCAACCGGAGTTCTTCTTGTATGCAGCATTATGGACCCCGAGTGCAGCCCTTCCCGACGGGTCAAGATTGTTTGACCAAGAAGCGTCCCACTCGATTGCTTTTGCAGTGCTGCAAGTCACACTTGCTCCATCCGAGACATCGTATGGTGTTGACATCTGGTCTAGACTTAATTCACAAACATGACAAAGTCCTTGAAATGAAGTTAAAACTTGTTTCAATTTCTAGATCTTTCTAAGCTTCTGTAGGAAAAAATAAAAATTGATAAAACACACACACACACACACACACACACATATAAAGCATGTCATGCAAAATTGTTGCTAACATAATTTCATGATTGATAACCAGGATAGAAGTTATACCACTCGGCCTAGTGCTATCTCTATAAAAACACCAAAACGAACAACAGCTGTGATTTTACAATTCCTGATAACAGAACCTCACAAAATCCAATGTGAAACAAGATTTGAAAAAACTAAGAAAGAAGCATTACGCTCGCATAAAGACATATACCTATATACATTACCACACCAACAATTGGAACCATTGTCAGGTTACTAATAATAGCTTTAGCTTTTTCTAAGCTTGGCCAATCTCTTGAAGTTATTTGACCTGAAAAGTCAAAGACACGTGTGAGATTGCAATTACAAAAGAGTATAGAGAAGCTGGCATGTTTAGCTTACTATTCCATTATCTTGAGTGTCAATATACTCCACACCATTCTCTTTAATAATACTCTTGACATTTCTACCCCCAGAGCCAATAATAAGGTTCACTTTATCAAGTTCAACCTACAGCAGTAGTTAAAATATTTAAATAGACAAATGTGAGTGATATTGATATTCCATGTCATGGAAATTACCAAGATTACGTTTTCGCCCTTCATTTGCTTGCAGCAAAGCCTGCTTCATTGTTGACAAATTAATTCCACCTACCTATAACGTACAAAGGCATGTTCAAATATTAAACCACCAACATGCACCACATTACTTGACAACCACATTACTTGAGAACCAAGAAAACACAGAAAGACATAATAAATAACCTTTATATCCATTTGAAATGTTGTTACTCTATCTTCATTGCCAGGGTTGATGCTCATGGCCACATTGATGAACTCTTTATCCAAATAACTTTGAAATTTGTCATTGAAGTTCTATTCTATATAACCAATATAAGTCTTTTAACACTTATGTGTACATGTATTCTATACAAAAGGTACAAGTAATCTCTGCTGGACACATTATGCGACTAAGAGTGCACCATCCTCGCATCACGGAATCGCATCACCTGATGTGATCTCATTAGCGCATTCGCATTTTAAAACCAAGAGCTTGAGGTAACACATTAAACCACCAGCTTTAATATCACCTATAGGCAGCACCTTTACCTGCAAAAAAAGAAAAAAGAAAAAAAAAAGAAAATCAAACACACAACTCTTGTTTTAAGATTCAAAAAACTTATAGCAAAAAAAATCACCAACTCCATTGCTAGGGCTTCTGGCTCATTTAAAACGTGAACTTCATATCAAACAAGTGGCGTGCAATCTTAGATGCTAACATCATAAACCACAAAATCAAATGGGTTACCTGATTATTTATAATGAACTGAATTTGAAAGGTCGCTCGAAGTACTTTGCCGTCACGACAGCAAGCCAATAAGTTGTTCATCACCAATAAAAACCCTAATCAATGATCCCAACTGTTAAATAAGTAGAAAAAAAAGAGTGATTAATAGAACTACCACTATTTCTAAAAGCTTTAGCAAACATAAAAAAGGATGGGTGAACAGAACTTATCAAAATTAAAAGACCCAACCACTTCAGGATGTCAACATTCCCTCTGCGCTTGTTATTTGAAACCGCTGAACTTAGTAGCACTGATGATTACAATTACTATATAATTAGTCTCATAATCATCAATTAAACTTACAATCCATCTTATATGTCTTATCATTTTAGTTGTAACTTCAAGAATGTAATCTGATTACTTAGCTAGATTGCAATAACATAAAGAATCAGAAAAACTTAAATAAAGGTCTGCATTTGAGGTAACAGAAGAAAGCATGAAAAAAATGATATCTTCATAACAGTTAATCATGCACTTGTTAAGAAATCAACTAACCAACAGATCTGGAAGTGCTCGATTTCGCTAGAGAATGAGAAAAAGCTGGTGAAAAATACTCTGGGTAGCCAGATCTACTGGCACTGAAACGACCCTTCAACGAAACGAATAAAAAGAGTAAGCTTTAAATCTTTAATCCCTTATTAATACCAATAAATTATAGTCAATCAGAGTCAACACAACAAGATAATTTGCCAAACACTCCAAATCAAAACTCGGCTTTAACAAATTGTAGAAAACAAAACTGAAGCATGTAAAAAAACAGAATTAACCCAAGTTACAAGCAAAGAAAGAATATTTACCTGGTGGGAAGCCTATGTTGCTCTTATAAATCTCCTGTAAACAATAAACATTCACAAAGGTGAAATTTTCATGGCTTCCCTCATAAACACCCAGCTTCTCTCATTTTTTTAATATCAAACCCTAACACAGTTCAATTCGGGGCTTACCCGACAATCAGCACTACACACAATTTTGACAGAATAGAAGAGATTTGTACCTATACGAACCCATAGGCAACTTGAGAAGCCCTGAACCCAAGATGAAAATGAGAATACGATAGGGTTCATAAAGATGAGTGAGATAATCAGAAATTAAAGAAACATCAAAGTAGTTATATGAACATAGTTTCTTACCCGACAATGCTTAGGAACAATGTAAGACCTCAATGGTTAAAGATTTTCAAGATTCCTAGAATAAGGGTTGCAGACCTTGAATCTAAATCGCACACACACCCCGTAGATCTGAATCTCTTGGATCTGAATCTCTTGAATCTGAATCTCCTTGGATCTGAATCGCTTGGATCGCGAGAGAGAGCAGAGCAACCCTAGATCTAGATCTGGATTTGGAATCGCCAGAGAGAAAGAAGGAGCAGGGAAGCGTGTTTTTGAGCGAAAGAGAGAGAAAGAGAGGAGAAAGTCTGATGGGCGATCCGTGTGAAGTGAATATCAGCCATCTAGATCGTGATCCGTGTGAAAAAGTGAAAAAAAATGGACGGTTGATGATGAATTTGTTGAAGGGTAAAAAGTTTGTGTTTTCTTATGCTTTAAATCTTGTACATTGTGCATTGATGGTGTTTTCAACACATTGCTAAATTACCATTCTGTCCTTCCTATATCCTTATTAAAGTAGTATAGATATAGATATATATATATATATATATATATACACACATATAGGGATGGATCAGGAGAAAATTAGTTTAAATGAGAAAACCAAAAAACTAACTAAAAAAACCTAAAAAACATACCAATTTTTTTTTACAATTTTTTTATAAAAAAATCGCTACTTTTTATGTATGAAAAAAAAAATTCAAAAAAAAAAAAAAAAAATTTGTTGTATTGCACATGTGCACTAATATGGATATAATGCACATGTGTAGTATACATATAATGCACATGTGCAGTACAAAAAAAAAATTTGAAAATTTTTTTATATATAAAAAATAGCGATTTTTTTATAAAAATTTATAAAAAAAATTCGTATGTTTTTTAGCTTTTTTTAGGCTTTTTTAATTAGTTTTCTAGTTTTCTCATTTAGATGTAGGTTTTCTCATGATTCTCTCATATATATATATATATATATATATATATATATATATATATATATATATCTCTCTCTCTCTTAACACACACACAAACACACACTCTCTCTAAACCATTTCTTCCCCAACCAAACTCACCACCACACCACCACCATTATGTCACAATTTGTAACACCCCGAAAATTCACGTCCTATAATGTAATGACACGTGTCATAAGTTTGAACGTGCGAAAGAATGTTCAGAAAGGACTAAAGTTGACAAACGTGGAAAGTATATGAAAATACGAGTTCTAAAAGTCAACAGTGAATAAAGGTATTGTATATTAACCCTACATAATGTTTATACCCTTAAACGAATGGATCATGGATCATACGAAGCCAATTGTAAAAGAAAGTGAGAGATTACAAACTACAGGGGTTAAATGTGTCAACATGTTAAAGTATGCCTCTGAGTGACCATTTAGCGAACCCGAAGCTTTGTAACGATTAATATTGCTCACTAGAATAATGTGGTAAATTATTACAAGGATTCAATATAGAATGGGAATGTTATGATGATGTTCGTATGCGAGGGGTTAATAACGTCAACATTGCAAATTAAGGCTTTACGAGCAATCACAAAGCAAACCGAGGACTTAACAATAATTGGTTATGTCATGGAACCCTTAAAAGTTAAGTTAGAGGGCCTAATGTACAATAAATCTTGCAAGAATCAAGTGAAAACGATGTTTTAAAGGACCAGGGACTAAATTGCAAAGTTTATAGCTTCTGATGAAGGCTAGCGCACCGCTACAATGAGAGTGTAACGGTGCGCTAGGCAGTGCCCAGCATCAGAAAACAGGCTGTTGCCTGTTATGCGCATATGTGACCCATTTGGCCGGTTTTCCTCACATGTGGGTGACCCCTAAACTGCTATAGAAGACTAGGGACATGTGTTGGATGATTGTGGATGATCATAGAGCTTGTTGTCAATGAATTGTGGTGTATGCAAACACTATATAAGGCCACCAAAGTGCCTCATTCATTCTTACAACCATTCTGATCATTTGGAGAGCTTGCAAGCAGATCAAAGGCCTTCCTAATCATTCATTAATCACCTAGTAAGTTGCCTAACCTTTCTAAATTAATTCTAGCTAGGTATTTAGCTTAAAAGTCATTATATCGTAATTAACATTGACTTCGTGATTAAGTAACGATGGCTCAGTCGTAACCCGAATTAAAAGTACCGTTAGATAGGTAATTATATGGGTATTAAACCCTTGTAAGGGCACGTACCAAATCCAGACCTAACTAGGTCGTTTGTCGGGTCAAACGTTGACCGAAAAAGTCAACAGAAATAAAAAGTGTGATTTAATGCACGAAATGCAATCCGAGAGGCGTGTAACCTGTTTTAACATTAATATAACTTGGTAATGAGTATAAAAACTTGTCTACGCTTGTCCGACTCGACAAATTTCTGTTTAAACCCGGTTCGGAACCGAAAGACGCAAAACTTTGACTTTTGCGTTGACTTCGGTTCTGACCCGTTTTAATTTGATTCGGTATTGCCTTAGTGCTTCTTTAGGGTTGGATTACATGCTAGTATAAGTCTCGGTACTCGTTTCGTTGATTATCCGATGCATGCACATGTTTCCGTTAATCGCTTAAAATAGACCATAATGCCCTTATGACCCTACAACGAGAATTCTGAAAATGTTGAAGTACAATAATCTTAGTTACTGATTATTAAACATGTACGTAAATTTTCACGTCAATCGGAAGTCTAGATTAGGAGATATGCGCATTAGCGTAAATAATAAGCTTTTTATTAATAAAACGGCGCGATTAGCGCATAGCCTATCTAAACCCGATTTTCGGTACCAAAACTTTTCCCCACTGATGTTAAATAATATTTCGGGATTTTTGAAGATTTTTATTTATTTTTAAACTGATCATAAGCTAGGATTAGTGCCTTAATTCGGTAATACCGAATATACCCTTTTCGCGCATAAAATGAGTTTTATAAATCCTTTTGACGTGAATCCAATTGCTACTGATTTTAAATAATAAATAAAGTATTTTGAACCTTATAAACTGATTATAAACTCAGAATTCCCATTTAAACCCGAAAATCGCTTTAAACCGACATTTACGCGTATTAAGCGCGTAGTATGCGTTAAAACTATTTTAAACACCTAAAATTAAATACCTACTGATGTAACTTATTAAAATAAGTTATTTTACTGATTTGATCAGGCCCGAATCATAGAAGTCAAATTAATCCCTTTTATAATCTTTAAAATGACCAAAATACCCCTACGGGGCATAATTAAGAATTAAACTCGTTTCGGGCATTATGGAAGGTATCTTAATGATATCACCACATATTTAAAGCGTATTAACTTAGGAAACCTGTTCGCGACCTATTCGGTTACCCGTCACGCTTATTACGCGTTCGGTTCGGTTTATGTAACAAGTTTACATAAATTAACCGAAACGGGTCAAACCTTATCGGTTTTATCTCAAAATACAGAATGTGAATAATAAACCCATATTAAGCAAGTCTCTGAACTTGTCGGGTCTGAATCACATTCTATCCGGTCTTCGCTTAATCGTGCGTACGAACCGTATCTGTGAAACTAGCCGGTCTAAGCTTAAGCTTAATTAAAGACCCGTTAGGATTCTAATAGGTTATTATAAACCTTCGTTCCAGATTAGGAGCCCAGTAAAAGTACTTGCAATTACTGTATTGGATTTATACTTTGCTCAGGTAAATACTCTTAACTTATTTTCCCTATACGGGCTTGGGATATGGTGCTATAAAAGTACCGCTTGGTCGGGTATGTAGACATGTAAATCGGATTGTGATTAATGTATTACATAACTCGCTTTATTATGTATTATTTGATGTATGGCCCTTGGGGGTTAAATGACCATGTCCCGGATATCCTTGGCATCATTTTACGAAATGGCCATGACCTAAGCACGGGGTGTAGGCGTACACCTGACAGATGCATTACGTGAAAACTGGTAATCCACTTAGGGGTATCATCCTTGTGGGCATTATACCGGAACTGGTAATCCACTTAGAGGATGATAGCCTGTGGGCATTATACCTATGGCGTGTCAGCTAATCTGTCCCGACGGACGGCAAATGAGTAAAACTGTAAACAAGATTATATATATATAATTGTCCCAAGTTATAAAGATATGTTTTGCCGAAGTGCATTCAAATCAATTTTATTAAACTCTTTTTAAATGAGTCAGTTGAGTTGTATTTACCAGTGTAAACTGACGTATTTTCCAAAAAGGCTAAGTGCAGGTGCTAGACGAAATAGGCTGGCTACTCCAGGCATCATTACTCAAGTTTCGCAAGCTCTAGATGTCAAAGTCTGTTGAACAGTTTCTACTTTATTTCGATCCGCCTGTGGATCCTTTACTTCCGTTGTAATACTGAATATTACTTCATATTCGGAATGTAATAATAAATATCTTTTGCTTCCGCTGTGCATTCATATATATTGTGTTGTTTGACTATCATGTTGCCAACCACGTCACGATACTCCCCCACCGGGCCCACCGGTGACACGTGGAAAGTCGGGGTGTGACAGGTTGGTATCAGAGCCAACACTGAGTGAATTAAACACTAGTCTTTTGTGTTTAATCTCAGTTACACAATTGCACATTCTTGAGTCTAGACAAGAACATAGGAAAAATCCAAATTTGTTTCATTTTACCTTATTTGGTTCCTTTGTTATTTTTCTGATTAGCCCTTGCATGGGCAAGTCAATTGCTATAGAAGTCCCGTTTAGGGCAACCATATACTTGTTAAATTTTAAAGGAACGATTATATTTAAAGTATCATTCCTATATTATAAGATCTACCATTATAATAAAATGGCAAAATTTAAAAAGGACAAAACCTAGCCATGTGTCACATTAAGACAGGGCCAAGATGGTAGTTCCATAATTAGATTCAGATCCTTGTTAACAGTTCAATTTAGGATTGCTCTGCGTTAATTATTAAAAAGAATCTTAAAGGTAAACCTAGCCTAAATGTCACGGCATACAAGGCCAAGATGGTAGAACCTATTCAAGAGATTCAAATCCTTATTAAACATATGAAAGCATAATAACATGCTCGACAAAATGTGATATGATAAAAATCACATAAGTCATTTTGGGATATACTAAATTCCCTTAATTATATAATCATCCCGTATGGATGAAAGTGCCCACGGGCTATAACTAACGTCCTCTGGGACTAAAGACAGTGGTAGCCTACAACTCCCTGTCAAGAAAAGGTAATGAACTTTGATGCAAACCTTGAAGCCTCGATTCTATAAAATCAAGGCCTATAAATTAAACTTGTCTAAGTGACTAGGCCTTTTGTGCTATTATTAACTTATAATTTAGGAATATAATAAGTATCCTGAATAATTATATATTTATCAAATTAACCAATATGTGTATTAAAAACATGGTTAATAAATCGTTCAAAAAGATAAAAACTGTTTAAACTTCCGTAAAAACCTTGTCCTTGTTTAATTTTTATGTAGCAATTAAAACTACATGGCTGGGTCGGAGGAAGGGAACAGTCACCCTCTGGAAAATCGCGATGATGAAAGGATTAATATAACCAGAGGAGAACTTCGTACATTGATTGACTCAGCTGTATCTAAAGCTGTGAAGGAGCAATTCCAGGAGTATAGTGAGACATATAGTAAAACCTCATCTGTACCCCACCCTAAATCCATCCCTAAAACTCCTCCAGAGCCTGATAACAAGCCGCCCTTAAAGAAAGATGACGATCGACATTCATCTAATGAACACAGTGCTCCATCCAAGAGGATAGTGTTCGATAATGAACCGCCTATCAAATCCTGTAACTATAAGTACTTTGTTTCCTGCAAGCCCCGAGATTTTACTGGGGAAAAAGGGGCAGTTGATTGTATGATTTGGTTGGATGAAATGGACACAGTTGTCGATATCAGCGGTTGCGCTGAAAGGGATGTCGTGAAGTACGTATCCCAATCGTTCAAAGGAGAGGCACTGGCATGGTGGAAGTCTCTCATTCAAGCTGCTGGGAAGATTCCGCTCTACAGCATGTCATGGGAACAGTTTGTTATTCTCGTTAAGGAGAATTACTGCCCTCAACACGAGGTTGAGGGGATTGAGTCAGATTTCTTATCTTTGGTGATGACAAACTTAGATTGTCAAGCTTACCTCACCAGTTTTAATACCCTGTCCAGACTGGTCCCTTACCTTGTAACACCAGAGCCCAAGCGAATTGCACGCTTCATTGGGGGTTTACCCCCAGAAATCAAAGCCAGTGTTAAGGCTTCAAGACCTACTACATTTAGGTCAGTAGCTGATCTCTCTCTGTCCCTTACTTTAGATGCGGTCAGACTAAGGTCGCTAAAGAAATCTGAAGAAAGTAAGAAGAAGCGTGAGGATGATAACTCACGAGGATCTGAGAAGAAACACAAGGGAAACACTGACTCTGAGAGGTCTGGGTCTGGAAAGAATGGTCAGCGGACAGAGGAAAAGCCAAAGTGCTCGACTTGCCAAAAACGCCACTTTGGAAAATGCAGAATGGAGTCCACTTCTAAATCAGGACCACCTGCATGTGGGATATGCAAGTCTAGGGAGCACAAGGCTGTTGATTGCGGGAAGATTAAAGATGCTACATGCTACAACTGCAACGAGAAAGGGCACATAAAGACCAACTGCCCTAAGTACGCGAGGAAGCCCGAGTAGGCCAAGAGATGATGCAGAATAATAATAGTATAATATGTACTTTTCCTTATCAAACAGTTTATGTAGAAACTTATTTAATACTGGCACGTATAAATATATTATGAATGATAAAGGTTGAGAACTGTTGTTTCCACCTGATTAAGACTCCGGTCATTTAATGCCCGGTAGAAAGTGACGATGTTACGTCGAAAATGCTCCAACAAATCCTATATTGATATTAATATCTATTGGAAATCACTTTTCTAATATCCTTATAGCAAACTTTTGGTTGCATACTTAAGGACTCAATATAGTGATAAAAATCGATTGGTTGCCTTAAAAATCAAGTCCATATTGTGAGTGATAAGAAGCAATTAATTATCAAGACTCCTTATGAGACAACCCTCGTAATTACACGTGTCCGTACGATTAATTAATATTAAACAAAAAAAAAATGGTGGAACTGACCGTCCCCGGAATCGAACCCGGGTCTAGGCCGGCCGCACCCTTTCGCGCGCCTAGCCAACTGAGCTAGGTGCCTAGTTTGTGAAAATCTCCATTCTAATTAATTATAAGCACTTGTACAATAAACTTCTGCTAAGTGTCCTGTTTTTTTTATACAGGCAATAATAAACCTTCATGAACCATAAACTAAGCAAATTTTTTTTTTTATCATTCACAAGGTATAACTACCAAGGAAACCATGGTAACCGATTCTTATAACTCGGCAAGGAATCCTTCCGAAAATATAAGAACACTCTTTCTTTGCATAGAGTACGACAACGTAGATTATTTTAATTATTTTCTCATTGTTTTCTATCGCCTGCGAATGCCAAACTATGTTTGATAAAAGTGTCATATGAGGGTTGGCGTATCCTAGTGTGTCCCATAGATTATTTCCATGTCTGATCAGCATGGAGGTTTAATACATGGAACCCCTGAGATATCCCAATGGTCATATTGTACTAATGTCGACTAGTAGTATTCAAGGGAGATATCCGGAATAGAATTATCCAAATAAATATTCCTTGGTAACGGAATATGTGGACACATAACATGAATGTGTCACTTATTAGACACAAGCGTTGATGAGTGAACTGGAGCTTGAGATATGGAAAATCTCTGTAACCTCCTTGTATCTTGGTTATCTTCTTCTAAGTTTACCCTGTTTACCTCTCTAGAGGCAGGTAGAGTTACGATTAACATCCCGCTTTGGGTTAGAGTGTTGTAAGAACTCCATGTTTAATATGGAACAACCGAAAACCTGATTAAGAAAATTTTAAGATATAGATTCATATATCCTAACTCGATATTCTAAGAGTTTGATATGGTTGGGTAAGAAAGACGGTTCATTTTTGCTTAATGCATTGTTACCGCAACTCTACTTAGACAACGATTAAGAATTTGCCATCAGCTGCCCAGAATAGTCGAATTGTTCGACTAACGGCAAGGATTAGCTATTCCCTAAGATTTGTTAAGCAGTGGTTGAAATAACCATCTCACCTTAAGATAAGCTTTTCTATAATAGTTGGTATAGAAGTATCAAGGTTGCTCCTTTAGAGACCTTGTATAAATGAAATGTTAAACCTCTGTTGTTAGGACAATAGATTGGTAAGCCCAATATTGAGGATCTGAAAGTTGCATTGGAAACAACAAATAAGATCATACAAATTCCTAATCATCTGTAAGCTATCATTATTAAGCAGAGGATACTTCCTTTATTTCGTAAATCTCGGGCCGAGATTTCTTTTAAGGGGGTGAGGATGTAACACCCCGAAAATTCACGTCCTATAATGTAATGACACGTGTCATAAGTTTGAACGTGCGAAAGAATGTTCAGAAAGGACTAAAGTTGACAAACGTGGAAAGTATATGAAAATACGAGTTCTAAAAGTCAACAGTGAATAAAGGTATTGTATATTAACCCTACATAATGTTTATACCCTTAAACGAATGGATCATGGATCATACGAAGCCAATTGTAAAAGAAAGTGAGAGATTACAAACTACAGGGGTTAAATGTGTCAACATGTTAAAGTATGCCTCTGAGTGACCATTTAGCGAACCCGAAGCTTTGTAACGATTAATATTGCTCACTAGAATAATGTGGTAAATTATTACAAGGATTCAATATAGAATGGGAATGTTATGATGATGTTCGTATGCGAGGGGTTAATAACGTCAACATTGCAAATTAAGGCTTTACGAGCAATCACAAAGCAAACCGAGGACTTAACAATAATTGGTTATGTCATGGAACCCTTAAAAGTTAAGTTAGAGGGCCTAATGTACAATAAATCTTGCAAGAATCAAGTGAAAACGATGTTTTAAAGGACCAGGGACTAAATTGCAAAGTTTATAGCTTCTGATGAAGGCTAGCGCACCGCTACAATGAGAGTGTAACGGTGCGCTAGGCAGTGCCCAGCATCAGAAAACAGGCTGTTGCCTGTTATGCGCATATGTGACCCATTTGGCCGGTTTTCCTCACATGTGGGTGACCCCTAAACTGCTATAGAAGACTAGGGACATGTATTGGATGATTGTGGATGATCATAGAGCTTGTTGTCAATGAATTGTGGTGTATGCAAACACTATATAAGGCCACCAAAGTGCCTCATTCATTCTTACAACCATTCTGATCATTTGGAGAGCTTGCAAGCAGATCAAAGGCCTTCCTAATCATTCATTAATCACCTAGTAAGTTGCCTAACCTTTCTAAATTAATTCTAGCTAGGTATTTAGCTTAAAAGTCATTATATCGTAATTAACATTGACTTCGTGATTAAGTTACGATGGCTCAGTCGTAACCCGAATTAAAAGTACCGTTAGATAGGTAATTATATGGGTATTAAACCCTTGTAAGGGCACGTACCAAATCCAGACCTAACTAGGTCGTTTGTCGGGTCAAACGTTGACCGAAAAAGTCAACAGAAATAAAAAGTGTGATTTAATGCACGAAATGCAATCCGAGAGGCGTGTAACCTGTTTTAACATTAATATAACTTGGTAATGAGTATAAAAACTTGTCTACGCTTGTCCGACTCGACAAATTTCTGTTTAAACCCGGTTCGGAACCGAAAGACGCAAAACTTTGACTTTTGCGTTGACTTCGGTTCTGACCCGTTTTAATTTGATTCGGTATTGCCTTAGTGCTTCTTTAGGGTTGGATTACATGCTAGTATAAGTCTCGGTACTCGTTTCGTTGATTATCCGATGCATGCACATGTTTCCGTTAATCGCTTAAAATAGACCATAATGCCCTTATGACCCTACAACGAGAATTCTGAAAATGTTGAAGTACAATAATCTTAGTTACTGATTATTAAACATGTACGTAAATTTTCACGTCAATCGGAAGTCTAGATTAGGAGATATGCGCATTAGCGTAAATAATAAGCTTTTTATTAATAAAACGGCGCGATTAGCGCATAGCCTATCTAAACCCGATTTTCGGTACCAAAACTTTTCCCCACTGATGTTAAATAATATTTCGGGATTTTTGAAGATTTTTATTTATTTTTAAACTGATCATAAGCTAGGATTAGTGCCTTAATTCGGTAATACCGAATATACCCTTTTCGCGCATAAAATGAGTTTTATAAATCCTTTTGACGTGAATCCAATTGCTACTGATTTTAAATAATAAATAAAGTATTTTGAACCTTATAAACTGATTATAAACTCAGAATTCCCATTTAAACCCGAAAATCGCTTTAAACCGACATTTACGCGTATTAAGCGCGTAGTATGCGTTAAAACTATTTTAAACACCTAAAATTAAATACCTACTGATGTAACTTATTAAAATAAGTTATTTTACTGATTTGATCAGGCCCGAATCATAGAAGTCAAATTAATCCCTTTTATAATCTTTAAAATGACCAAAATACCCCTACGGGGCATAATTAAGAATTAAACTCGTTTCGGGCATTATGGAAGGTATCTTAATGATATCACCACATATTTAAAGCATATTAACTTAGGAAACCTGTTCGCGACCTATTCGGTTACCCGTCACGCTTATTACGCGTTCGGTTCGGTTTATGTAACAAGTTTACATAAATTAACCGAAACGGGTCAAACCTTATCGGTTTTATCTCAAAATCCAGAATGTGAATAATAAACCCATATTAAGCAAGTCTCTGAACTTGTCGGGTCTGAATCACATTCTATCCGGTCTTCGCTTAATCGTGCGTACGAACCGTATCTGTGAAACTAGCCGGTCTAAGCTTAAGCTTAATTAAAGACCCGTTAGGATTCTAATAGGTTATTATAAACCTTCGTTCCAGATTAGGAGCCCAGTAAAAGTACTTGCAATTACTGTATTGGATTTATACTTTGCTCAGGTAAATACTCTTAACTTATTTTCCCTATACGGGCTTGGGATACGGTGCTATAAAAGTACCGCTTGGTCGGGTATGTAGACATGTAAATCGGATTGTGATTAATGTATTACATAACTCGCTTTATTATGTATTATTTGATGTATGGCCCTTGGGGGTTAAATGACCATGTCCCGGATATCCTTGGCATCATTTTACGAAATGGCCATGACCTAAGCACGGGGTGTAGGCGTACACCTGACAGATGCATTACGTGAAAACTGGTAATCCACTTAGGGGTATCATCCTTGTGGGCATTATACCGGAACTGGTAATCCACTTAGAGGATGATAGCCTGTGGGCATTATACCTATGGCGTGTCAGCTAATCTGTCCCGACGGACGGCAAATGAGTAAAACTGTAAACAAGATTATATATATATAATTGTCCCAAGTTATAAAGATATGTTTTGCCGAAGTGCATTCAAATCAATTTTATTAAACTCTTTTTAAATGAGTCAGTTGAGTTGTATTTACCAGTGTAAACTGACGTATTTTCCAAAAAGGCTAAGTGCAGGTGCTAGACGAAATAGGCTGGCTACTCCAGGCATCATTACTCAAGTTTCGCAAGCTCTAGATGTCAAAGTCTGTTGAACAGTTTCTACTTTATTTCGATCCGCCTGTGGATCCTTTACTTCCGTTGTAATACTGAATATTACTTCATATTCGGAATGTAATAATAAATATCTTTTGCTTCCGCTGTGCATTCATATATATTGTGTTGTTTGACTATCATGTTGCCAACCACGTCACGATACTCCCCCATCGGGCCCACCGGTGACACGTGGAAAGTCGGGGTGTGACACAATTACACATCTGACCCCATACAGATCGCACGCCGTTGGAACCCCGGCCACAATCCACCCTTACCACATCTGAACCTAAACCCACTTTTACCACATCTGAACATAAACCCTAAACAAAATTATGACTATAGTTATTGAAGTTGAAAGCATCTACCATAATCCAATACAATCATAAATAATGAAAAATGTAACTTACCCTTTTATAAAATATAGTTATATTAATAGTAAAAAGTGTGAGTTACGAGTGAGATGAATAGTAAAGTTTTCTTCTTTTATTCTTTTTTTATTTTACTGTTTTTGGTTCACCTTAGTCCATTATCAATAGGGCATTTTACCCATTTTTATGATGATTTGGACATATATTATGTTTTTAGCTATTGTGTACCTCATTTTTACCTTCCATATTTTCTTCCATTTTTTGTAGACCAACTACAAAAAATGATAAAAGGTGGGGATGGTGTCGGTAGGGGTGTGTGTGCTGGGGGTGGGGGGAGTAAATTTAAAAAAAATATATATTTAAAAATGGTGATGATGTGGCATTATGTTTAGGTGGTTTTAGGTTTTCTTACTGGATGAGTTTTGATTGTTCTATAAGAATGGGTGTTTATATAATTTGGCGCAGATTAGACACGTTTTTAAGTATTTTTTATGTTTCTTATTGTGGATGGTCTTATATACAATTGGCATCACCAATGAGGTGGCGGTTCATTAGCAAAGACAAAATCTTTAAACACCTAGTTTGAAAGGACGAGGTATTAAGTTCAAGTCCTCCAAACGATAGAGATTAAAATAACTTCGTCATTCAAAAAAAATACACAATTGGTTTTAGATTAATAACAAAACTGGCGCATGGGCAGATGGTTAGAGCGCGCTCTATTCAACCAGATGACGCGATTGACAGACGAATAAAACCGAAGAGATTTTGCTTATCAGTTGAACATAACAAAATTCTTTCAACATATTTTCTCCCAGGCGAAACGTAGAACCTAACTAGAAAATCAGTATTTACCTTTCGTATTTGAAACGCAAAATCGGTGGAGTGTGGACAATTAAATGTTGATGATTGAAGCGGGCCCGAATGTTTATAAAAGTTGACTAGCATCATTACTTTACTACACCTACAGCTAAGGCTAGAGGGTGTGGGATAACCCCCCTTGGGGCTTTATAAGGACACGTAGGCGCCACGTAGGCGCCACGTTGGCTGAAGCTTGATGGCGCCCCCCCCCCTTTAACATGGAGGGTGTGGTGATAACCCCCTAGGCGCTATAGAGAAAAATAAAAAAAAAAAAAAGAATTTTTTGATTGGTGCATAGTAGTGGGGCCCAGCTGTCCATTCTTTAATTTATATGGCAAACCGTCATATTTGACCATTTTGTCTCGATCCATACAATTGCTTCACGTTAACATGATAGCGAGTGTATTATAGCGCCCCTACTTAATATTGTGGGTGTGGGTGTATAGCGCCCGGGGCGCTATAGGCTCTGACGTGGCGAGGGTGGCGCCCCCCACACCCTCCGGCCTAATGACAACTCGCAGTTTTGAATCTTCACTTTCACTTCAAGGTTGAATTCTAAGGCAAATGTAATCATACAAATTTTGAATAATGTTAATTCCAGTTGACTAAAAACATGCAATGCTCGATCGGTCACAAATAAATTACCATTATTCAAGTTTGAACATTATTATTTTCTGCTTTATATTCTACCCAGATGTTTCTAAGCATGTGGTAATAAAAGTTGTACCCATTCTTATAAACAGGATACAGGGGCGGACTCTTTTTTTTTTTTTTTTTTATGTGGATGAAGAGGTCAACCATATTTTCAGAGGTGCGATCGGATTTTTTACCTTAAAAACACACTAATTTTTTTAAGGGGTGTGCCCACCCACCTGTGAAGGTAGGTCTGCCCCTGACAGTATCTTTCGACATGCTAGCAAGAAAAAATGATCTAAAATGAGACAGATGGCCGGAATAAGTGTTTAGCAAAAGGAACTTTTCAAGAAGGGATTGGTTTAATTAATTAATTTATTTTCTTTACAATAATGTGTGATTGTTAAAAAGTGTGTGTGTGTATATTGTGATAACATGACAATAATTTTGATACAAGGTTTTGTTAAGGTTGAACTAATATCACAATTTAAAAAAAAAAAAAAAATAGTAGAGATAGGCTAACATTAGGCATGTGAAACATGCAATATTAGGGTTTGCTAATATGCTCATCCATATATCTGGCAGTTAACACGAGGATGAGATATTTGGAAATGAATAAACAGATATTATTTAAATTTAAATTAAGTGGGAACAAAGGAAGACAAAAGGGGTACTATTGATCCGTGAGGAAAGTTATAAGAAATGAGTATGGTGATGAAGGTGGCGAGAGTCACATGCTTATCATATCATATGTCCTTCCAACTCTCTTCACGTGAAAGAAATTATACAACCCCCCAGACACTTCAAGTGCCAATTACATTCAAACTACTACTAGATATATATTGTATTATCCATCCATCCATGTATTCATACTTACATACATATATAGTGACACACATTATATTCAGAGACAATGAACAAAATATAAATAGATCTTAACATATAAAAGATAGAAAACCGATTTAAATGTACTTCGATTAAACTTATTCTAGTGACGTTGTGGAGTATATATGTGAATATCTATGCACACACATGGAAATTTATGTAAACAATTAATAAATTCTCATGAACATATATTATAAGGAAGGAAATTTCACTTTATAATTTATATATACTATTAATATTAATTTATAACATATGGATGAACAATACTAATCTTCATTCGGTTGCTACTTATAATAGTGTTTGATGGTCAAGTTTTGTCCCACTATTTGTTTTTTTCTTTTAGTGAAAGGTTTTTGTCTTTCCCCTCAACTTTCAAAGTAGTCAATTTTGCCTCTGATTTCTTAAAACTTTTTACAATATCATTTGACACCCTTGAATTTCTGATACATGTTGGTATAAATGTTATTCCATCATTGTTTTACGTCACATGAGTCGTAGAGTCACATATGGTGTTAGAAATTTTTATTTTTATTTTATGATTTCCTTAGTTTTGGTTGTCGTTCGATGACTACTTAATATGGTTTTACAACCCCGCAACGCGGGGCTTAAGACTAGTTTTATCTATATTTTCATACTAGTAGGGTGCGCGCGAGATGCGGCGGGGTGACACTTTGCATTGCGACACTCGTTTCTGGTAGTTTTCTTATTTGTATAATATTTATGGTAATTGTGGTGGATATATGTCATAAGTTTACACATGTTTAGTAATTATTAAATTTAGAATTTAAATTATCAAGTACTTCAAGAAATCATTGACGCAATAAAATAACATACAAATAAGAAAAAATAAGTCTTAAACATAAATAAAAGTTATATAAAGTAGTACACGAATAAGGAAATATAAGTCTTAAATATAAAAGTTGAAAACTAAAAGCTCAAGTGTCAAATAATTTGCATCATGATGAAATCAATTTAGCAATCATACAGCTTAAACATCTCAAGGATGTCATCTATATTGTCTCACCACCATTTGTCATCATCGAGATCAGCGTCCTCCGGAATAACTTATATATCTTCCTGTTTGATTGTTACATCCTTTGGAGGTTGAGTTTCTTCTTTGTTCTCCTCTTTAACTGATACATCAGTAGTAGCTGGAGTAGTTTGGGGAATTGAAAAAAAAAACGTTAAGTATTTTAGTTACATATTTTTATCATGTTACCGTTATAAATAATATAGGATAAAAAACGACGTTCACAGTTGTCGCAACCCCCGTCCCCTAGCTACCCGGGAACGGGTGGCCTCGGCCAGTTTCGGTGGTATTGATGTTTATCATTTTGGCAGCGGAACTTTCATCAGGACTGTAGTTAGGAAATATTTTATCAGAGTAAAATACCACGCTTTTATAATGTTAAACATATGGGAAAATTCCAAGTTTCAAGTACACACATTTTCATAGGGATAAACTCTATTTTATTTAAATAAAACATTTCTTTATTTTAGGTAACTTTATAGCCACTTTTTCAAGGCTTCAGTGCTGTCCAGCTGGCTTCTATTTGGCTTTCACATTTTGTTACCTGAAACGCGTTTAAAAACATTTTGTCAGTGGAAAATACTGGTGAGTAAATCTCAGTTTAATCAAGACTTGTAAAAACCGTTGTACAGTATTGAGGGCGGTCGGGCTATTACATTTGTTTCCATCTACTTTAATTACCACCCACGGTACTTTCAACTCAACTTGTGGTCATGTTACTACTCACAATGTAGTAACAAATTTTGTATACAAAACCCCAACATACCGACGATAATTTTAGAATACAAATACTCAATCACTGTTTAATATATCATTAATTAAGTGAGGTTTTGTAAAAATAATTTGCAAAAAGGAGATTACTCACATTGCTGTCTTAGGGTTTTCCTTAAGGATTTTCTGGTGATTATCTATTAATTACACAAATGCACACGCGTTAGTATAATAACCCAATATTTATATTAATGATACCCTCCCCGAGACGGCATTCCAACGACTACATCGGGCAGAACCACGACAGCCATTACGGAACCCTGGATCAATCGGACAGCGTATCTAATACGTAACCAGGGTTATGATACTTACAACGGGGCAGAACTTCGTTATTTAGAGGCGTATTATGCCCGAGAATAGCTTATGCTATAAGAAAATTCGAGAGAGAAAAGTGTGTGAGCGATTTCGACTGAACAGCCGATGGCCTCTATTTAGGGCTGTAAACGAACCGAACGAACATGAACGAGGCCTTGTTCGTGTTCGTTCGTTAAGGAAATAAATGTGTCCACGAACGGTTCATGAACACTTACCGAACGAGATTTTATGTTTGTGTTCGTTCATTAAGGAAACGAGCGTGTTCACGAACGGTTCACGAACACAAATAAATTTGGCGAACGCGATGAAGGATAAAGGTGGATGGCTCAGAGAGTAGCACTAGAACTTGAATCCCTTATTGTGGAACGGAGGTAGATCATATTCGTCGATGTAAATAATGAGAAAAGAAAGGGAAATGGTGCATAAACAAGGTGAAAGAGGGTTTCCTAGTTTAATGGTTAGGGTAATGATATAAATAAAAGTTTAATAGTATAAAAAAAGTATAGATAAAATATATGAAAGTATAAAAATCTTTAATTAAAACACGAACATACGAACATAAACGAACGCAAATGAACGAATGTTCACGAACACCTTACCGAACGTTCACGAACACAATTGAACGAACGAGACATTTGTTCATGTTCGTTCATTTAACTAATCGAACGGAATTTCTTGTTCATGTTCGTTCGTTTATTAAACGAACGAACATAAACGAACTTCCCGCTGAACGGTTCACGAACTGTTCGCTGAACGTTCAGTTCGTTTACAGCCCTATTTATAGGGCCTGATTCTGGTTTTGTCGCGCCCCACGTAGATATTCTCCAGGGGCTTCGCGGCCTGCGAGGCCAGCTAGGGTAGGCCCTAGCTTGGCTGACTTGGGCACTAGGCTCGCCTGACCTCTTAGCTGTCGCGGCCCGCATACGTTACCGCCTATACGTTCGCGGCCCGCGAGCGAAGTTAAAATTTTGTTTTTATTTTATTTTTAATTATGTAAGGGTATTTAAGGCTCGGTTTTCGTATACAGGGTGTATTTTAAGACATATAGGGACACTTTAAATATTTTAGGGGTGTCGAAAATTATTTAGGAGGGTTGTTATAACAGTTTAACATAATATAAAAAAATAAACAATATATCATGTTTTAGAAATACATACTTGTGTAAAGATCTGAAAGAATGAATATTGAAACTCCAAAACCACTGAATAATAAATAAGATGAATATTAAGTGTAAGCATAGAAAAATAAATCAAAGTTATACACAACAGGAAATTGAAATATCTATAAACCAAAAATTCTAAAAAACAAGAAATTTCTTGAAGTGAAAAAAATTAGTAAATTATACTATATATAGAACCTATAAACCAACGAATTGAATAACCTGTAGATTTTTTCAACTAACTAATATTATCTATGAGAGTATTTTTAATCTTATAATCCATAAAAAAATGCAACAGAATCTAGTATTTAGTTTTTTAAGATGTATTATGTTTAGATTATGGAGTTTTTTCTTAAAAGTTTGTTGGTGGAAAACTTATTTATCAAACTTATAAAAAAACATTTTTATATAAAAAAGGTTTTATGAAAACAAAAATGCTTCTAAAACGTTTTTATAAAAAAATATTTATGAACTAAAATTCCATTTTGTTGAATATGTAATTATATAAAGTTTTTTAATATAACTAATTAGATAAAACAAGTAAGCTTGTTTGATGTCAATTTACTACTTGCTAACTCATGTAAGTGTGTGCACCCAACTAAGTAAATACACAAACATACAGAATACGAACGAAGATCATATCAAACCCGTATGTGTAAGGTTTTGAAATTTAATTTAGTCGTCGGAACAAATTGGTGAACAATCTTAATCAAACGAAAATCAGAGTGAAAGGGGTTAGAATATTATTAAACTGATACTAATGACAACAACGTAGAAAGTCTTGAGCATTTGAAATGTGATAGGACACATTACTTTAATAACTTGTACACTAATGCATTATCTACTTATACATTTTAATCCGCACAACAATGCTGACTAAGACAACTATCAAAATGTCGACAAAAATGAGTAGGTTATCACGGTACCTTTGAATTTTTTTTAAAACATTATAATTTATAAAATATGACAAGAACACGTAAAATAATTATAAATTTGTTGTGGAAAGAGATAAGTGTAACTAATTAGCCATAATTTTGTTAAAATAAAGGGATTTAAGTGTAATAATATGAGAGACTAAAATATAATTAGTGTTTAAAATACCCAGTTACCCTCATTTTAAGGGTGTTTTTATGTATCTTAAAATACCACTACCTCATGTATTATAATATAGTATAGATATAATACTTTTTTAATTTTAGAAAATACTTTATTCATCATTTTCTTTATGTAATAACCATATTTTTCAAAGAGTTAAATGTCATTTTAGCCTTTTAGACTCTGTGGTTTGAGCCATTTTGCCAGTTTAGTCCAAAGATTTCATTTTTCTCCTGTGGGTCTAAAAATGTTTCACAGTTGCCATTTTAGTCTACTGTGTTAACTTCAACCATTTTTTCTGTTAACCAGAAGGGTAATTCGGTCATTTTATATGTAATTTTGTTAGCTAGAAAGACAATTCAGCCATATAAAATGACTGAATCGCCCTTCTCATTAATAGAAATAATGGATGAAGTTAACCCAGTGTACTAAAATGGCAACAATGAAAGTTTTTTAGACCCATAGACAAGAAATGAAACATTTGGACTAAATTGGAAAAATAACACAAACTATAGGGACTAAAATGGCATTTAACTCTTAACTCTTTTTCAAATTATAACTCTTTCTTTTAACTTTCTCTTTCATCACGAAAGCCTTCTCACTCACCGAGAAAGTTACTTATCTCTTTCCACATGTAAATCTTTTATAATTGGTTTAGGTCTTTAATTGCTTCTATACAAACTAAAAGAGTACAATTACTTTATCATGGTTTATTAGTATCTTACTCTATTGTAAACCATGATAAAGTACAAGGGAGTAAGATACTAAGATAGTTTATGATGGTGATCAAAAGTTTCCAAGAAAATAGTTGGTTTGATTCGGACATAACAAAGAAGAAATCGAATCCTCACAATGTCTGATTATTAGCCTTGGAATTGAACATCGACTGATAAAGAGACAAGGGAAACAAATTTGGGAGAATATTAACATGTGGTTGTTCCAATTTACACACAATCAAGATTATATATTATAAGTTTTCGAAAACACAAAAATAATTGGGATTATTTCAAGGATTCCGTAAGAACAACTGCATTTCAAAAATGTTTTTTTTTTCATTATGGGTAAGGTTTGGCTACAAAGTCCAAAACTCTTATAAAGCGTGAGAAGTCTATATAGGCATCGTGTTTTAAATTTTAAAAATGATGTTTTAGATTGTTTTAGCATTATATTACATAGAAAAACATAAAACATAATAATTTAAAATAAAAAACAATTAAATGTATTCTAGACTTGAGATTTAAAACACACTTATTAACTTTCTTGCCATTGTGTTTCAACTTTCATGTGTATAATACATTTGATGGTTTTTTTAAATTGCTACGTGCAAGAACCGTCTCAAATAAATATATAAAATTTACATTTTATATGAACTATTTCAACAAAAGATTAAATGTAATTAAAAAATAAGCTACACAAGGTAGCAATAATTTGATTCAAAATACAAGTTCACATGTTTTACGTTTCAAAAACATTTGACCAAAAACGGAAGCTAACGATCATTCAGAGAGTGTTCGGTTCTTTACGTGGCTTCATCTTTATCCGGGGTCTTTACTTCGTAAATACCTATCATACGATTTCACAAACAATTAGCAATTTTAATTTTTTTAATGAAAATGTTAAACACGAGAAAACAAAAAAAATTCTAAAAAGGGTGGCCCGTGCGTCGCGGAGGGGCAACCCAGCTCCCTCGCATGGCGCAGGAGATCAAAACCTTTGACTTTTGTTGACTGGCCCCTTCATGCGTTGCAAAGGATCATGACTTCTCCCCCGCGCGGCGTATGAGAGCCACTTTTCCAGAAAGTTACCAGAGCTAGCAGCTCTTACCCTTAGCCAATATTTTGCCAATTTTTCACCAATTTCCATCCAAACTTTATGGATTTCTCCTATATTAAGGAATCCATCAAAAGTGAAATTATGATATGTACGTTTTAGGTTTAGTCATAGTGTTGCAGAAGTTGCTAGGCGTTCCCTAATCGGCCGAGTGGGGAGTGGGGAGTTGGGAGTACTCGGGGAGTACTCAGAGAGTACTCGGACATGTCAAATATAAAAAAATCAATTATTGGATATTTTATATGTATCAAAATAAGCGTAATTCATGCCAAAACTATCATTATTCATGTCAAAATTAGCCTAACTCATGTCAAAATTAGCATAATCCCGAGTAGTCGCCGAGTAGGCTGAGTAGTTGACCGAGTAATCCGAGTAGTCGTTGAGTATTCCAAGGTTCCCACCAAGTATTTGACTGAGTATTCCGAGTAGTCGCTTACTAGGCTGAGTTTGACCACCTCCAACTTATAAAGGCCGACTTGTACTAACTCTCCAAGGTAAGGTTTCGAGTATCGAGTAGTTGCCGAGTACTCGGCCTTGGAATCCGACTTTTACAACTCTGGATTTAGATGATATCATGTAATCTAAATCTTCAATCATGCATCAAACCCCCAATGATTTCAATTCCAAATTTGTTGAATTTGTGTATGCTAGTCAATGTTTTAAAAACCGGTTTTTAAATCAAACCGGATTAGGCTAAAAAATGGCTCAACCGGTTGAACCGGGTTGTACCGAGTGGTTCAACCGGATTGACTAGCTAACTCTATAATTTCATAAATTACAACATCAACTCAAAAGTTAATAAAAAAATGCGTGATTACATATTAAAATATGATCCAAAAGTAAATCCATAATAAAAAATAATCCAAAAGATAACTTAAAATCATTCAATTTTCCAACAAGCTCTTTTAAATGAAAGTGTACGATATGTTTAAGCCATTTGAGTGTTGAATACATCAAGTTCACGATTGCATAAAATATGAAATTCACTATTATCGCCATCCTCATCAACTAGAGGATAACTATTTTCGTTTCATACAATATCAAATAAGAACTTTTAGTTACGAATAATCATAATATATAAAAATTACGTAAGATAAGTAACATATATAATAAAAATAAGTAACAACCCAAACTAAAATAATCTTGGCCGGTACCGGTATTACGTTTCAAACCGGTATACCGGATTTTACCGCCGGTACAAACCTTATGCCGTTTTACTTATTTACCGGGTGTTTCGTATCGGATTTATATTTGAAAACGGTAATACTGGTATAACCGGCCGGTATTTACCGGTTTTTAAAACATTGATGCTAGTTTAAGGAGGGTTTCACTCCTCTCTCTCTCTCTCTCTCTCTCTCTCTCTCTCTCTCTCTCTCTCTTAAAATTGACACACACACACACATTAAGTGTGTTTTGCACTTTAAATACTTAATACTTTCGTTCATGCCCCGTTTCAGTCCCTATGGTTCAGCTTTGTTATAACAAGCCACCATCTACCCATTTTATTAACAAAAAACATGTTATTAACTGGGTTAAATATTCCGAGTTACTACACTTATGATAATTATCACAATAACGGGATAAAAACAAAAATTAGAATTTTGGGGGTGTTACACTATGTTTTGTGTTTCTAGATGTGATACCATGTACCATGCCTAAAATTTAAAACATAATGCGTATATAGAGTTTCTACATTTTTAGGAAATTAGACTTTATAGCCAGCCAACTCTTATATATCTTTTGTGTTACCAATCTTATGGCAAGCAATCTCGTTTACAGCAAAAATAGTTTTTAAACTTTTATAACATGGAATGGAAGTTAAGAGGTAGGAAGGCCAGTAGGGGGGATGGTGTGTACATGCGTTTTTGCATAATAAAACAAATGGCACACATGCCACAACAACCGACTTCAACGCCGTAATTCACAAACGCACGTTCAATAATCGAACCACAAACTGTCAAACATACACACACCATGTGCACACAGTTGTCTGCCCCCACAAAATTTATCCTATTTCTTAACCACCTTAATCTAAATCCTTCGAACGCGTATAACATTTCTTAAGGTGTTTAATATGATTTAATAATAATATACTTTTTTAGTTTAAAAATATCATTCAAAATAATTGTGGTATATTAAATTATTAATGTACAATATTGTCCTCCATTACTTTGTCAAATGATTGTTGTTGAAAGTGTTTAACTCAATTTTCGTATATTAAAGTCCATGTAATTGTCTACTGTCTAGAGTATATGTAGTTAGTGATAAAAATATTTAATGTTATTTTTTAATGGTGAATTGGCCTGTAATAATCTCATCTATACCTTATTGGCCGTTAATAATCCTACCTCAGAATATTCCCCTCACTAGTCTCACATTTCACCTATTTTTTCTACAATGGTCCCCCGTTAAAGAAACTTAACGGAGTTAACCTTTTTTTTTTCCAAATTGCAAACAGATTTTTTAGGGCTTTTGATCAGAATGAGGATACGAGTCCATTGATGTAAAACTTACTTCGAAATGATGTTCCAAGTGACTTGATTTTGGTTAATTGGAAATTTAAACACCCGAATTGAAGCGTCATTTTCATCGTTTGGAGCACCGTTTCGAGGCAAGTTTTACATCAATGGACTTGTATCGTCGTTCTAATCAAAAGCCCTAAAAAATCTGTTTGTAATTTGGAAAAAAACTTAACTCCGTTAAGTTTTTTTAACGGATGACCATTGTTGGAAAAATAAGTGAAAAGTGGGGCTGGTGGGGGGAATATTCTGAGGTGAGATTATTAATGCCCAATAAGGTATATGTGAGATTATTTTAGTCCAATTTCCCTTTTTAATTGGTCAAAATTTTATATAATGATATGTAATTTTTTTTTGCATGAAAAAAATTATATAATCATATTTAGACCATCTTTGGAATTTATATAACAATTTTAGGTTTTACAAAAGATAAAATTTTGTTAATAGCTACAAAATGTGCATTAAGTCGCATTTTAAGTAGCCTTGAGCTACATATCAAATACGTACCAAAACTAAAGTCAGACAAGCTTGGACTTTCGATACGTTAACCCTTAACCAAACCTTCAAATGAAATTTCCTTTAAAATACGCAAACTACAAATGTTGACGGAAAAAATGTCATGTATTTAATATGTAATGTATGATCTACAAAAAGGCAACTATACAAATCAATTTACCTTGTCGTGTTACGTACTATTAATATATGTAAACTTAATGGAATAGTAGGACACTACGTAACTAACCACACATAGTCGTCCCGACTAATTAAAATAAAGCCAAGAGTGTCAATGTGGGACAAACCACTTAATAGAGGCATTTATCTTTAAAAGATGAGGTCACAGGTTTAAACTTATGCAAAAAAAAGTATTAAAGATTATTTGTGTAAAATATAATAAGAGTAACATTTAGCGTTAAAAATAATAAATTCAAAGTTACATGTCAAGCCCTATCTTGAAATAGAGTTAATGTTGACCATACCAACGCAAATCAATTCTACATGTATAGTATTTCCTTCAGGTATAGAGGGCGCTTTAAAACCATGAGAAGTAGCCAAACTGAGTCGACTACTCAGGTAATGTCACCTCATTTTTACCCAAATTAAACTCAAAGTATCCAAATCAATTATGGCGATGTTCCTAAAATATCGAACGTATATTTTTACTCAAAGTACCCAAGTATCGTTTCTCTCTTTGGGTTCATGAATTAGGGGTGTAAACGAGCCGAGCCGAGCCGAGCCAATGTGGGCTCGGGCTCGGGCTCGAAGTTAAACGAGCCGGCTCGGGCTCGGTTCGAAAATTTTAGCGAGCTGAAAATATGGGCTTGAGTTCGGCTCGAAAAAAGTTCGAGCCAGCTCGTTTTTATTGGTTTTTTTCCCCATTTCCCCTTAAAACACAAAACCCTACTGCACTAATGGGAGCAGACCAGTAATTGAAGAAGAATCCCCAAAATTTCATTAATGAATGAAGGATAGGAATGCAGTAGTTGAATAGAAAAAAACGAAGTTTTCCTTTCAAAACCCCAAGCTTTGCACATCACATAGAATGAAGTTAAATTACAGAGAAGATAAAGATGAGTGAGCGGCTATAACCTACAGGCCATCTCTCTAAAAATGTATTTATATTAGGGTTAAACCATAGTTTAAATAAGGCCCTTAGAAATCAAGCTTATAGCATATTAAATCCCTCATCTAATCTTGGAAAACTAATCATTTTAATAACAAATATTAATTCACGTTACTAGCTATATATTAATTAATATGTGTAGAATTAGATTACAATATAAAATATAAACTTCATAATTTTTTATATGTTTAGTATAGAATTTATAATATTAATTAATATATATATATATATATATATATAATAATCATAACGAGCCAAACGAGAAGCCAACGAGCCAACTAACGAACGAGCCACGAACCGAACCTACCTTGGCTCGGGCTCGGCTCGTTAAGATCGAGCCAATTTCGAGTCGAGCCAATTTCGAGCCGAGCCTTTTTCGAGTCGAGCTTTTTTCGAACTTTTTTCGAACTTTTTTCGAGCGAACTTCGAGCGAACTGCGAGCCGCGAGTTTTTTGAACAACCCTATCATGAATCAAAAAGTATTTCCCGATTGCACCACCCGAACCAATTGTGACGCTATTTTAAAAGTACCAAAATACTCGATTGCACTACTCAAAGGTGCCGCCCCACACCCGTGTGACTTTTTAATTGTTTAATCATGTAATTTGCAAGACTAAATTAATTGGATAATCAAGAATTGAGAAAAGAAAGGACATATTTATCTCATATTAGGCCTTTGGGTATACTTTAACATATGTTAACTCCACCTAAGTGTCACATCAATCTTTTTTCCCACATTTCACTTTGCCACATTCAAAGGAAATGGTTTAATCTCATTAACTTCATCTAACTCTATCTTTTAGTGGTTTTTGGTCTAAAAAAGAAAAGAATAATTAATTCAATCTCTTAACATTGGGTTAACATGTTAACACATAACCCATTTAATGTCCTTTAACACGAGGGAGTAGGGATGGCAAAAAAGCCCAAGCCCGACGGGTATACCCGAAACCCGAAACATATGGGCCGGGTATACCCGAAGCCCAATGGGTATGGGCCGGGTACGGGCTTAAAAAAAGAAGAAAAACCGGGTACGGGTATGGGATTTAGTGGTACCCGCCCGATACCCGGCCCATTTACCTGAATAATACCCGAAAATAATATATTATAGATTTCAATATATATAAACTTAGGTGATGTTTGTTTTTTGGCCAGAAGCACTTTTGGCCATTTATGTCTGCGTCGCGCAGACGCGCACAGACGTTACAAGTCTGCAGCTTGTTTGTTTTCCGGAAGCACTTCTCACCAAAAAGGTCTTCCCCACCTCTTCCCCACACAGACATGTTCTTATGTCTGCAAACCTCTTCTCAGACTCTTCTCTCTACCCCCACATCTCTGCATCACCTCTACCACATCTCCGCCACCACCTCCACCTCCACCACCACACCTCCGACACCCATCACCTCCACCTCCACCTCCGACACCCATCACCTCCACCTTCAACAATCACCACCTCCATCTTCACAAAGCATCAAATCGAAACAAGAGATGTGCGGTGGTGGTTGAGAAACAAGAACCGCCCGGAGAAATCCCCAAATCGATATCTCTCTCTCTCTCTTCAGAAACTCCCCCGATCTCTCTCTCTCTCTCTCTTCAGAAACCCCCAAATCGAAGATGGTGAAATTAGGGTTTCGGTGGAGGTGGTTGTTTTTTGGCTGAAGTGGTGGTGCTTGGCTTCGTGGTGGCGGTGGTGCTTGGTGGTTGCGACGGGGTGGGTGGGGGAGGCAGAGAGAAGACAGTGGTGGTGAGTGTTAGGTGGTGGTGGTGGTGGTGGTTGCGACGGGGTGGGTGGTGGCTGAAGTGGTGGTGGTTGGTTGTGGTGGTGGCAGGTGGATGGTGGTTGTTGGTTGTGGTGGTAGAGGAAGGCAGAGAGAGAGTCAGAGGTGTCTGTGTGTGTGTTTGTGTGTGTTATGTGTGAGAAGAGGTTTTTATAGATATAAAAAAACAAACCCTCTTCTCCTTGCAGACTGCAGACATTTGTTCCACCTCTTCTCCTGCAGATGCCTTCAGATATGGTCCGCAGACTGCAGACCTTTTCTTGCAGAAAAAACAAACAGCACCTTAGTATATGTACTTATTACATTCTCTATAGTCATATGTGGATATGTATTTGGCAGGTGCTTAGTGAAATAACTTATTTTTGAGCATGTATATTGAATATGGAAGCTATCACTCTTTATTATGTAGATGTTTATGCAATTAGGTGATCCTGATACAACTATTTAATTAAGTAATCGTTTTGATTTAGTTTGGTATATGCGGTTTGAATATGATATGTAACTTATTAATTATATTTTCATTTGTAATAGTCATTAAAATAGTAAATTATATAAACATTAAAGTAAAAATTGCACATTTGTCCCAACGGGTATTTATAAGAAATTAACGGGTATACCCGATACCCGCGGGTATGCCCGATACCCAACGGGTAATTGCCCGACAAATACCCGACGGGTAACAGGCTGGGTATGGGACAAAGAATTACAACCGGGTACGGGCCTGGGATTACCAATACCTGGCCCAAGCTCGCCCATTGTCATCCCTAGGAGGGAGTGGCTTGCAATGTTAGTTAACATGTCAGGTCATTGTTAACAATCTAAATGTTAGAGTACACCCCATGGCCTTATAGAATATATTCTTACTAAGTTAAGATTCCATACAGACCTTATTTAATGTAAAAATAGTAAGAACAGATCATGAGCGTTAATTAATTGAATTAAAGGCTAAGATTGATTATAAATCATTATTAATAATAATTATATTGTTTAATGAGATTAAATGGTGTTTAAGTCATTTTATCATTTTCTATTAACTATTTCCATTATTTTAGCAAATTTTCCACCCTTTTTTAAACTAAAATGATTTTTATATACTTTGGTATTTTATTAAAAAGATTATACCACAAAATCAAGAATTTTTTTTATCTTTAAAATGAGTATATTATTGATATATACAATTTTTTAAATGACATTTTTTTTTGTACAAAATAGTGTTTTATAAATGTGCTGATAATTATAGCTATCACATATACAAGTAACACATTAATTTATATAATCAGCACATACATATATAGCTATAATAAGCACATATACTAGCATATACGTACACAATGATAACTAACACATAATCTGTATAAGCAACACATGAGTTTGTATAACCACCACATACATATATAATTATAAACAACACATATACGAGCAACACATGAATTCGTATAATCAGCACATGAATTTAAAACTACCTCCATGATTTTAAGAATTCTTAGAAACCAACTCTAAGCTAAAATAAAAAAAATGGTCTTGATACATAAATTAGACGGATGACATGTGGCGGATTGTGAATGGTTCTTATAGTTTTTACACAAAATAGAGTTTGTATACGATCATACCACTGTTCTTGCTACCCTTGCCTTTAAGGTTACGTTACTTATACAAACATTATGTATGACACATGGAAAAAGGGGATGCTTGAAGAAGTAACTAAGTGCACGAAAAGCGAAGAAAGAGAAATGACACTCTCTAAGGGAGCTCGGAGTGGAACTCCCGAGCCACTCAGGACGTGCGGTAACAAGGGGTAACACCACCCCATGATCTTTTCTAAGCCAAAAATAGTATTTCCAAGCATGATGTGTTTCCCGGATCCCCTGATGGTTTTTGAACGTTAAGTAGTAGTTGGCAACAACTAATTACAAAGGAAAAGTTTAAGTTATTTTAAAATATAAACATATTCAACTAAATACTTTTTTTTACAAAAATGTAACATCTGGTATAATTTCATCAAGTTATAACGCGACACGTATCCAAATTCCTCGTATCATTCCGATTTGTGGAAGGGGCGGGAACAAAATTGTCAAAAAGGGGTATGGAATAAAGTCTGAGGGACTAAAGGTACAAAAAGGGAAAATTTCACCTTTTGGGGGTCCCTTACGAACCGCAAGGGGTAACCCCTTATGGTCCGCAAGGGTTTTAAATCCCCGGCGCGCCCAAGGTCCTTACGGACCACAAGGCAAAGTTATTACGGTCTGTAAGGCCTTCGCTGACAGCACACATTTAACTGTCAGCTGCAGCTTCATTGTTTGCCACCTATCTCGCAATTTTTGCCACCTTATTCCTCAGTTCAACATCGGGAATGACACTAAGCAACTCTTAGACACTTCAGCTCAGTTCAACATTTTGATTACACAATCACAATCACTCTAAATATTTCTCTTGGAGCTTTTATGGAGATTAGGAGCTGCTTTCAAGTATTATCTGTAGTCAACAAGTCTAGTAAATCCTTTCCATTTGGTTAATTTCATTTATTTAGCTAGTATTCAACTAAAAGTCAAACAGCCTAACTTCTAGTTTGACTTTCAGTTCTGACCACTTTGGTCAAGTCAAAGTTAGAATCGAACTTTCCTACGTGATCGTAATAATGAAGGTATGAGTCCCCTGTGATCATACACTCTGACAATCACGTTAAGTAGGCGAAATGACGAGTCAAACATGTTATATATAAAAGTCAAAATTCAAAAATAGGCGTTTTGCGATAAATGAATTTTTAAGTATCTAAGCTACATGTTTTGACATTATAACAGTTTGTATTAACTTATAAAACTTATTTAGACATGCCCAACTCGTTAATTTCAGTTTACCACTCATTCTTATGTCAAAAGTCAAGCAATTTGACTTTTGCTTTGACTTTCGATTCTTACCCGTTTGGTCTACTTTAGAACCCAATCAAGCCAAGTTATGTGACCATAATATTATAGGGAATAACCCCCTGAGGTTATACCTTTTGGTCATATCGTTTGAAGGGTTATTTGACAAGTCAACCAAATATATTTTTAAGAATGTCAAAAATGTCTTGGCGTAAAAACGGTTTTAAAACCTATGAGGCATATAATTTGACCTCGCAACTGATCATACAATGTCTTAAATTATATTTTGACATAATGGACTCGTTATAGACCCATTCGACCTCCCGATGTCGTATTTTCCCACACGACTAGTTTAAATATATAAAATAGTCAAATTGGGTTTAAACCTTTCAAAATCACTCAAAATCAGAATGTTTGGTTAAATAACCCATATCCAACGAGGCTTCGCATTCGGAAGGGTTGAAACCACATTCTACCCGGTCAGCGCTAAATCTAGCGACACCGACCAATATTCTAAGTAACGAGTCAAGTCATAGAACTTACTAAATGACTCGTGAACATTCTGACGGATATATATATATATATATATGTATATGTTTTATTCTAGACTAAAGAGCCCTCCAGATAATCGTGCCTAGGATTTACAACTTGAATTACGACTTTGCTTCAATGAACTTAATTAACAGTTTATTTGCTAGCAAAGGTAAATACTCTTAGCCTATTTTATTTCAAAACTTGGGATATGGCATTAGCCACTTGGAGCATGTTTTATATAAATGGGAAAATACTTTCATAAATATAAGAACCCGGTTAATTCATTTTGCTTGAATAACATTAAACACTAGGGGTTAATGGTACCGTGTCCGGACGTTCCGACTCATCAATTAGGAATGTCCATATAAAATATGCGCAGGGTAGTAAGCATACACCCGGAAGACGTTATATTAAAGATGTTGTGTATCATAATCACATATCGGCATAGATTTCTAGTACCCGACTGCATTGACAAACATGTAAAACTGGTGATAAGAAATCTATCCCAAGAAATACTTAATGAATACCTACGGGTTACCATAATATATATAACACATGATTTATAAAATGATTTTAAAATGAGTCGGTTAATTGTATTACCAGTGAAAACTGACGTATTTTCAAAAGACTGAACCGCAGGTAACGGAGCTTGATATTAGGTTGGAAATGGTTCGGTTTAAGAAAAAGCTTTGGAATTTGCGACTCCACTGCTTAAAGGCCTATGATGTCCTAAACTTGTTTTATTTCTGATCCTACCTTGTGCGATTTATATCGAACAGTTTGTGTAATTTAATTTAATAAATTTCAAGCTTTTATAATTATTACTTTATCAAATTTATCTTCCGCTGCCAAGTGTGATAATGTTATCAATCGTCACGCATAAACCCACTGATCGGGTCCACCAGAAATTGGGGTGTGACAAAAAAATTATACCTCTCTCACAATCTCGCAACAATAGCATAAAGAGTTTGGATTGGCGCTGAAGACGTAGCCTTTGCCATAGCTTGGGTGAATCGGTCCGAGGACATTGTGCTCGGAATTAAAGCATTTTTGAGATCAATATTAGAGTGATTATGTCAACATACAATTAGGTGAATCTGATTGCTCGGTCCACAAACTCACTTCAAACTCGAGGGGTTTCAATCATAAGTTACCAAATTCAATCAAATCTTCAACGAAATGGTATAAAATTATGTTCATGGTGTTACTTATTTTGTACGCATACTTTTTACATGTTTATATACATTTTTGTAATAACTTAGATGATGGATCGCCGTAGTAGGAAAACAGAGGCAGATGTAACTGGCGAGACCCTTCGTGAGTACAAAGTCACTACTATTTAGGGCTGTTCAAATTGCTCGGCGCTCGTTCAACGCTCACTCGAAAAATGCTCGGAATTGGCTCGTTCGATTCAGCTCGATTGAAAAAAAAACTCTGTTCAGATCGGTTTGGTTTGTAAACGAACCGAGCACGGGCAAAGGTTCGTTCAGTTCGGTTCGGATCTGTTGGCTATATTTATTTTCTAATATGTACATGTGCGCGTATTTGTCATTTTTAATGAAGTGACTAGAGGCCCACATTAAAAATGTTTGGTCCAAGACCCAAATAGAGCTCCTTTAAGTAATTAGAATTAAAGTTTAATACCAATAGTCCATTTTCCAATACTTAAATGTCTAATTAGAGTTGAAGCTCAATACCAATAGTTCATTTTCCAATTCTTAAATGTCCAACTGAGTAAAATTTCAAATAGTGAAATATGAAGCGTCGATCAATACTCAAGTCTCAACCTACCATTCGATTCAGAAGTACAAGATCCTAATAAAAACCCCCCATTAACCATCATTATTAGATTTCTCCATCGCTACTCACTAAGACGCCAACTCGCCAGGGTTTCTTCTTCAATCGGTTCATTCATTTTCAAATTTCCAATAGAACAAGGATATGCTTCAATCGGTCGACGATTTATCTTCCCGCTCATTTAATCTCAATAGAACTAGTTGAGTGTTCTTGTATTCCTTGTTATTTGTTAAATTATTACTTGTGTTCTAATTGGACGAAAAATGCACTTTATTCTGATAACTAGCACCCCCATCATCACTTTCCTTATTTGTTCCGCGACGCTCGATACTCGCTTGACACTCGTTCGGAAAAAGCTCTGATCAAAAGACGTTCGTTCGACTTTGGCTCGGTTGAAGAAACGCTCGGTTCGGTTTGGTTTATAAACAAACCGAGCACGAGCAAAGGTTTGATCGGTTCAGTTCGACTCGTGAACAACCCTACTACTATTACAATGGATTCAATTACATGTGGTCGTGGGAGATTTTAACAAATCATCCCAATTAATAGTGGATGTTTTAATACGTTTGTACTTGGTTTTATGTTGATAAATTTAGTATTATATTTATGTTTATTATTTTTTAGAATAAATTACTTTTCGAGCCTCTGCATTTTAGTGGTTTTAACTATTTGAGTCCAAAATCCAAAGAAAATTTAATGAACTGAGTGCCTGGTTTTTCATTTTATAACCCTTTGAGCCCAAATTACTAACTCTGTTTTCCCAATTAGTTTTTGTGAAATGACCAAAGTACCCTTACAACTAAAAAATAATTGCACTTTCTATTCCCACATCCCTATATTTTATTCCCACACTCTTGTTCACTTTATATCTCTCTATATATATCTATGTATATATAGAGAGAGAGAGATGGGAGGTGGTGAGGTGGTACTATTTGTTTGTTTTGGGGGAACTATGGTGGTGAGGTGGTGAGGCGGTGAAGTGTCACACCCCAACCGATGACGGAAACATCGGAGTGAGACGAACGAGATTGTTCGAGACTTCATAACACTATTTGCGATATTGTTAAATAAAACTGATTTCATTTCATTACATTTCATAATAATTCAAATACAACAAGTTACAACAATCAGAGAGTACAACAATATAATTTAGATGTTAAGTGGGTATCTAAAGTATCCTCACTAAGCCCATTTTAATATCATCATCAACCTGCAAATATGTTTAAAAATACATGGTTTAATACAAAAGTATTGGCAAATATACAAGTTTCTTACGTAGCATACGTATAAAAAGAATTTGAATGAATCCACAGGGCAACTTAGTTATCATGCTTAACGTATAAACTGGCATGCGATCATTCAAGTCAATCCACTGATTACCGCAACTATTAAATTTAACATGACCACAAGTCTACGGGCGGTGCGTTACTCCTATAACGCTATACATGTTAAAGGGAGGTTCGTACGAAGTTAATGACAAGTTTATCACACAAAAGACTCATCCAGAATAACGAATCAAGTGTAACGTATGTATGCATGTATTGGATTGTTAATGCATTTAAATAAAGTCTAAGTGTGAACTAGGAAAACAAGTGTGATCTACCTCTCAAACTTGTTGAACACACATATTAATGAACACTATTTATAGTCCTCCTCCCTTTCGCTGACATCCCCTGGCGAAAGGGAGTCATTCGCTAACCATACCATGCGAATGAGCTCATTTGCTGAATCATTTTCGCAAATGTCTCATTCGCTAACCACAATACTAGCGAATGGTCTTATACCTAAGACACAGAACATGTTCATTCGTTTTGCACACATATTCGGTGTATGACTCATCCTAGTCTATTCACACAGTAACAGTCACACTAAAACGAAGTAACAGTAATAGAAAGGAATGCTTATTATATTAATATAATTATTTTCGCTTAAAAAAAACTAAAATTATTTTTAAAACAATATTGATAAACCAAAACGCATAGTAAATCATCCTTATTTAAAAAGCCAGACTCATTCATACACTAAATCTTATTTTGATCCTTTAAAAAATAGATAGCTATTTAAGACATTGTACTCAAAGTTAAGAGAGTGTTGTTGATTTTGGATTTAATTTCAAACAAGGAGTACAATAAGATTTAGAGTTAATTGCTCGGATGGTCCATGTGGTTTCACGTTTTTTCACGTTTAATCCCCACCTTTCGGAAATAGCAGGTATGCTCCCTGTGGTTTGTCATTTTGTTACTCGGATAGTCCCCTGAGTAGATGTCAGTTAGTTTGGAATAGCATGTATGCTCCCTATGGTTTGCATTTTGTTACTCGGATTTACTCAGGGGACTATCCGAGTAACAAAATGACAAACCATAGGTAGCATACCTGCTATTTCCGAAAAGTGGGGACTAAACGTGAAAAAATGTGAAACCACAGGGACCATCCGAGCAATTAACTCTAAGATTTATTTGGTGTAATTTAGGAGATGTAAGCTTTGTCATTCACAAAAATAAATAAATAAAAAACTAAAAGAATACAAAAAAGAATCACAATTAGCATATAGGTCTAATTTGAAATTGGATTTAAAATGATCCGATTGAATTTAGACAATTTTAAATTAAGAAGTTACTTGTTTTTCTTTCTCATATTTTTTTGGCAAGCTCCAAATATAAACAAAATAAGTTTTGGTAATTAATTAATTATTATCGTTTTCCAAATCAACATCTTTATATTGCATATGAAGGTCTTTAATCAAACTTAAGGTTAGATGATAAACGACACTATTTGTAAAATAAAGTTAGAGGTAAAATTTTTAAGAGAATCGTAAATAAGTTTCTTTTTATAACGTTTTATCTGGTTATATTTTACTTCTCCACTGATAAAATGTACAAACAAATTTTGCATATCTACTTTTTATTTCTGAGTTCTCCTAAAGTGTCTTGAAACATATAAAACAACGCATTTTTACTTTGACGAAAATTCGAATTAGAAAACAAATAAAACACATATCTCATAGCTTGAAATCACACAATCTAAAGTATAGGCACTCAATGAAAATATGGAAAATATGTTAAAATACAACAAATTATATTAAATAAAGTAGTTACTTGAAAATATATATATAAAAATACTCTAAAAAAAATTATAATTAAATTTTGTTGGCAATTTTATAGTTTTCCGAAAAAAAAAAAAAAACTTAAGGATTTTATAAATCTAAACTTAACCTAATTACTTGAGAATTATTGAAAGCATGTAATATATCATGATTTCTAATTTCTAAAAAACTTAAGTATATTACTATAGACTTTTTGTTTTTGAGATATTTAAAAAAAATACTCAAATTTGAAAATAATATAAAGTTTTATAATCAAACATGCTTTCTAATTTATTTCCCTCTCGAATCTTCACCTCCTTCTTTTAATCCCATCCTTCCCACCACACCAACTCGCACCATTATCACTTTCCTCATTTGCGTCTTCCTTTTCCCGGTCGGTGCAATATGTCAATAAATTTAGCGGTTTGTGTCGCCGTCGGTGCGGTGCTCATTGCCATTGCAACGGCCGAAGATCCCTATCGATTCTTCGACTGGAATGTCACCTATGGTGATATCTATCCGCTTGGTGTTCGTCAACAGGTTCGTGTAACTCTATCTAATCTAAACCAACTTGTTTTGAGTTTGACTCGTACAGTTTAGTTCAGGGTGATATTATTACAGAACACTAGATTATTACGAGAACCAAAATGACAAATCTAAATTATATAACTTTTAGATTAATTAGTGATTCACATTTTTAAAATTTTGTAGTTCATGAATACTGATTTGTATGTCGTCTACGTATAAAACTATCAAACTAATTTGTTCATATGTGTTTTTAGATTATTAAGTGTTTACCTACACGTGTAGATTATGTTTAGGTAATATATTGGTTATATATGACTTACACTCATGTATGTAAAATCCAACCTAAACCAACTTGTCCACACCTCTAATATAACCTATACATGACTTACACGTTAATATGCATTTAACCATTTTCTTTAATTTAACAAAAAAGGATTATGAGTGATTTATTTTGTTTGTGTTATTAGTTCATTGACTTAGTAACAATGTGTGTGTGTGTGAATTGCAGGGAATTTTGATTAATGGACAGTTTCCTGGGCCTACTATTCACTCTGTTACAAATGATAATCTCATCATCAATGTCATCAACAGCTTAGATGAACCTTTTCTTATTTCCTGGTAATCTCATGTTTTCAATCTTGCTCATCACTGTTACAATGTTATTAGTTATGGTTTTATTTTATTTTTGAGTTAAATGTCATTTTAGTCCCTGTGGTTTGGGACATTTTGCCAGTTTAGTCCAACGGTTTCATTTTTCGCTTGTGGATCTAAAAATGTTTCACCGTTGCCATTTTAGTCCATTGGGTTAACCTCATCCATTATTTCTGTTAACGAGAAGGGCAATTCGATCATTTTATATAGCTGAATTGGCCTTTTAGTTGACAGAATTACATATAAAACAACCGAATTGCCCTTCTCGTTAACATAAATAATGAATGAAGTTAACCCAGTGAACTAAAATGGCAACGGTGAAACCTTTTGGGACCCACAGTCGAAAAATAAAACATTTAGACTAAATTGGCAAAATGGCCCAAATCACAAGGACTAAAATGACATTTAACTCTTTATTTTATTTATAAAAATAGTGAAGATTTTTTAAAGAGTAAACTGCCATTTTAGTCCCTGTGGTTTGGTCACTTTTGCTACTTTAGTTAAAAACTCAAACCTTTTGCATCTGAGTCCCTGTGGTTTCAATTTTATTGTCATTTTGGTCCAAAAATGAAATTAATTCATATTTGTCTTATAAAATTCTGCTATTTTGTCCTTTTTCGCAGGGGCAAAATGGTAATTTATTTTTTATAAATAAATACCAGATTTTATAAGACAAATATGATCTGATTTGCCCCTGAGGAAAATGACAAAATTGCAGGATTTTATAAGATAAATATGACCTGATTTTATTTTTGGACCAAAATGGCAATAAAACTGAAACCACAGGGACCTAGATGCAAAAAGTTTGAGTTTTGGACTAAAGTGGCAAAAATGACCAAACCTCAGGGACCAAAATGGCAGTTTACTCTTTTTTAAAATTGAAAAAGATATTTTTTGGAAGAAGATGGATGTTGGTGAGTTTATTGATGATCCAAATACCGGTAAAAGATGGCGACATAACATAGATCTGTTTTGGGGGTTCAAAAACATATTAAATTGCAGTAACGAATGTCACGAAGTCAATAGGTACTCTAACCGATGAAGATAACACCAAGTTATCATATACCAAATTTTTTAAAGCATCGTGCATCAATCAAGTATATAAAATATTTTTCTATATATAGTTATAATAAAAAATAAAGGGATAAATATAAATACAAATAAAAAAATAGGGTGTAGACGAGCTGAACTTGTTTGAATAAGGTTGAGTTTGGCTAAGGTATCACACTATGACCAGTAGATTATTTTATTTATACATGTCTATATATTATCATATTTACTTATAATTATAACTTTAGATTTAGATGTATATAACATAATATATACTATTTAGTTATTTTCATCACACACAAACCTATATACATATATATATAGTTATGTAATATATATATGTATATAGGTAGCGGCGCAGCTTGTTGCTCGCTTGCCTGCGATATTGATGTAAAGTGCATTTTGTCGAATATATTAAATTTAAAGGAATTAGTTAAAAAAAATTGTAATATATATTTGGTATCTTCAATAAAAGTTCTTATACTTTTTATAAATAACGGAATTCCTTAGACCCGCAAGAATACTTAAGTTTGGTATATATACTCGGAACATAATATTGTTTATCAAATGACTTCATATATGAGATCAAGGTTTTAGCCTTTCGATTTTGAGTAGTTTACAAATGGTGAAGAGAAAATAGGAAAAAAAATCATACATTTGGTATCATTATATCTTCATAGTTACGAAATAAATAATTAAATTTTTGTATCCAATCCACTTTACAATAATAAAGTAGATACAGGATAAGCAGTGTGTTCGTGATTTATATATGAATGGAAAAAAATAGATACCTTGACAAAATTTTGAGTATAAATAAAGAAAAGTAGTACAAAGTAAAGTCGACATATTTTAACACAATTATAACACAAATAAAATAAATAATGTATTTGAATTTGTGGATATCATTAATAAAATTAATAGATAAATAAAATAAATTTGTAGATAAATTTATCTAAACTAAACATAATCATTTAAATTGGGGAGGGACCATGAGAAAACATGTTTTTGTGAGAAAAATAGAAAACTTTATTTAACCATTAGTCCTTGCGTAGTGGGCGCTATCAGCCCAGATTTTTCAAATATAAAGCCCCATAGCGCCCCGCACACCGCGACGGGCGGCGCTATGGGGGAGAATTTGGTGACAGGCGCGATGGTGATAGCGGCGCCATGGGCTTTCATTTTCAAATTCTGACCAATCACAAAATAGTTAGGTTTTTATAATTAATTAATAAAATTGAAAATTAATAGGTAGGTAATGATGGGTAGGGGCGTTATGACTACGGGCTCAAGTGATATAACGCCCCATAAAGCCCCTGTGTGACGTGGCACGACACGTGTCGCATAACGCCCCACAAGGGGCTTTATGACTACGGATGGCCTTAGTCTTGGACCTTAAGAAATAAACCCTAAAAGCTAAAAAATAAATGCTAACGCTAAACCCTAAAATCTAGACTCTAACCTCTAAAAATTAAATTCTAAACCCTAAATACTAATGGAGAAAATGTTGAACACAAATATCAATTGTTTAATAGAGTTTTTTTTCAAGTTTTCTCACAAATAAAAAGGTTTCTCATAATTCTTTACTCGTATAAATATATATAGCTAAAAACTAGATAATATGTTTGTGAGTCCATTAAGGATTATTCTAAGAGTATCCCACCCATCTATTTTTATTTGTCATAAACCTAATATTCATAGGGGGGGTGGGTGAATGCTTTAGCCAAACCCTTATTTAAATATATCCTGTACTAAATTCGGGTATTTCTTGGAGTTGTAAAAACTCAGACATAAAGCTTAATTGTGACGTATGAAAAACCACTCGTTTTAATTTTAATATAAGCAATGAATGTCTCAAAGTTACGTATGTTACAGATTTTAATGTTGCTTCTATATATAGAAAAAATGTAACAGAACGCGCTAAAAGGCAATTATGCCTTGTAGTTTAGTAATAAGCATGATTAATAAACTGGTTTGTACCAATGCAATAGAAAATGTAACATTTTGATTATTTCCCTTCTTATTTCAATTCATTCGAATGTATTGATCATGAAAAGATGCTTTTGTAGGAACGGTATCCAACAAAGAAGAAATTCGTTCGAAGACGGGGTGTATGGAACAACATGCCCAATCCCACCAGGCAAAAACTTCACATACATCATGCAGGTTAAAGATCAAATTGGAAGCTTTTACTACTTCCCTTCTCTAGGGTTCCACAAAGCCGCTGGCGGCTTTGGAGGTATCAGGATTCTTAGTCGTCCAAGAATCCCTGTGCCATTCGATGAACCCGCCGATGATTTTACTGTTCTAATCGGAGATTGGTACAAGTCTAACCATACGGTAAACTTCTGAGCCTCACCTTTTTTCCTTGCTTAATATTTAATTTATAATTTGTTACACATTTTGGGCTTTTTATAAATGTATTTTATTATAGCTCTGTTTTTTAATTTTTATATTTTAACTACTTAGAATTATTCTAGATATTTTGTTAATCTACTTACTTTTAATGTTTGTGAAAATCTTTATTGAATGTTTCATTTTTAAATTTGGCGCCTATGGTTTAAAGTGTAGTAACAAAGATTTGCATTAATTGCGGAGTGAGTGATGTCTGCTTTGTTTACTTTTGAAGCAAGGAATTTGTGTTCTTTAACTTGACAACAACTTTTTAGTAGGTCACTAGTTAGACTTCTCTTTCAATCTCTTTACATATGTGGAAATTTAATAAAATAATAAAATTTAAACAACCTCAAAATGCATATTGTTTGAATCCAGTTTTCTCTCACCAAAATTAGTTTTATTAAATAATCTCAGTGGTTAGTAGGTATTGATGGCCGATGAGGTGGTGTGAGTTTATCAATAACGAGTTCTCATAATAAAAAAAAGTCAAATGCCATTTTAGTCCTATAGTTTGAGTTCTTTTGTCAGTTTAATTCAAGTGTTTGAAATGTTGCGATTTTAGTCCAAATAGTTTCAAACGTTGCCATTTTACTCCATTGGTTAACTCCATCCATTTTTTCTGTTAACTAGAAGGCAATTCGGTCATATTATATGTAATTCTGTTAACTAGAAGGGCAATTTGGCCATATAAAATGACCGAATTGCCATTCTAGTTAACAGAAAAATGGATGGAGTAAATCCAATGGACTAAAATGACAATGTTTCAAACCTTTGGACTAAACTGGTAAAATGACCCAAACCACAGGGACTAAAATTACATTTAACTCTAAAAAAATATTCATTATCAAATGTAATAATTTATGCCGGCCAAAAAATATTGCAATAGTTTATGTTTCAGGAATTTTCATAGATTGTGGCATTTTTGGAAAGTGTCGTATAACTACTTGTTCTGTTTTGGTTTCCTTTATGCCATTTTATGACTACAAGCTTAATAAACCTATTGATTCCTACAAGCTTATGCCAAATGTACTTGTTTTTAGGACTTGAAAGCGATTCTAGACCGAGGACATAAGCTTCCAAACCCTGATGGAGTCCTTATCAATGGACACGGCCCGAATGGTTCTACCTTCACGGTCGAACAAGGTCATATTTTAGAGTTTTTTAAAATTCTTTTAGTTTTTTCTGTTCCTATAATTTGAGCGAAAAGCGCCAATCCTAGGCCCTCAGGGCTTATGGGTTTTGGACTTTTGGTACAGTTCTAGTAGGTTACGTAAATAGGCTGTAACCTACTAGAACTATTACATAAATAGAGTGTAACCTAATAGAACTGTTAAAAACCGAAAAATAAGAATTTGTCAACAGAAACCGGACCATAAAATCGATATTGGTTGCACCTAAGCGGGCTTACATTTCAAACCAATTGTTCATTCTTTTTAATAAATAACAGGAAAGACATACCGATTAAGGATATCAAACGTGGGACTACAAAACTCGCTCAATTTCCGCATTCAAAACCACAGGATGAAACTCGTCGAAGTTGAAGGGACACACACTGTCCAACAAATGTATTCTTCTCTCGACATTCATTGCGGTCAATCCTATTCTGTCCTGATCACGGCTGACCAACCGGGCCAAGACTACTATATTGTTGTCTCCTCTCGGTTTAGCGCCCCAATCCTAACCACCACTGGAGTTCTCCATTACACCAACTCTGCTGGCAAAGTCTCTGGCCCAATCCCTGGTGGCCCAACCATCCAAGTTGACTGGTCCCTCAACCAGGCCCGGTCCATTAGGACGAACCTTACAGCTAGTGGGCCAAGGCCCAACCCGCAAGGCTCATACCATTATGGTATGATCAACACTAGCCGAACCATCATCATCCAAAGCTCGGCTGGAAGAGTTGATGGCAAGCAGAGATATGGGCTCAATGGTGTCTCGTTTAAGCCCGCTGATACTCCCTTAAAGTTGGCTGATTATTTCAACATTGGAGGCGTTTTTCGAGTTGGAAGCATTTCTGATCGGCCCCAAGGACGGAGGTTGCATCTTGATACCGCTGTAATGGGGGCCGATTATAGAACTTTCGTTGAAATCGTCTTCCAAAACCCTGAAGATATTGTCCAGAGCTATCACATTGATGGCTACCAATTCTTTGTTGTTGGGTAAGCACCAAAAACATCAAATTTAGCATTTTCTGTATTGGGCCCAGCCCAAAAGGCCCATACAAATTCTCAACATGTGACATAAAATTTAAAAGTAACACTTTGTTATATGGTGACAGAATGGATGGAGGCGTATGGAGCGAGGCGAGTCGGAAAGGTTACAATCTTCACGATGGCGTTGCGCGTAGCACCATTCAAGTGTATCCAAAATCGTGGTCGGCTCTTTACGTGCCGCTAGATAATGTGGGTATGTGGAACATAAGGAACGAGTTTTGGGCCCGACAATACCTAGGCCAACAGTTTTATTTACGTGTTTACACCAACTCGGGGTCAATTAGAGACGAATTTCCCATACCGAAAAATGCTCGTCTTTGTGGAAGAGCTGCCGGTCGCCACACGCGACCGCTCTAATCTGCCAAGAATAAGCTGTATAATGAGGTCAATTTTAGATCTGATAAGATACGTAACTTATAGTTGTGGTGCTGCATAAGCACTGTATCGGATTATATCACTACTACAAATGTTAATGACCTTAATCTCGAGGTCACATTGTTTTTATTTTATGTTTTTTTCCATTTATATTAGTTTTTATTTTGTTTTATTTTTTTATAAGTTTTTGTTGGAATTAAGAAATTCGGTGTGATTGTAATAAGCCACTTGTTTGTTAGATATATCCTTCTTTTATTAGATTGTTTTCCATTAATATTCATGAAAATTATGTAAAGGGTCATTTCACTAAATTTTGAAGTAATTTAAGCATCTAATCACTGAAGGATAATATACATACCATGAATATATTTCTATTGTTGCATCCTTGCATTTGCATTTCATACACTCTATAACAAAGATACCACAACAATAATTAAGCATTTTGACATAGCTTTTAGTCACAAAAAAAACTTATATCCATATTAATATCTTCTTTTTAGCACACTTTTGAACATGATGCATTATAATTTATACAACATCATCCTTAATCTTTCCAGGATGCACCCAACGCCTTTGCCATGAAGCTATAACAATCTACTGATTTATCAATCTGCAATTCAGGTTTAAAAAATCCTTGTTCTTGTCACGTTTGGTGTATTTGTGTCTGAAAAACATGCATATAAAATATAAACTTGTAAAACGAAGCTAAAGTTAGTTGCGTACCATTATTTGTGTCGAGCTTCCACAGCCATGCCCGGATTTCCTACTGATTCGTCCAATGATTGGGTTAACCTGTGGGCTGTTCTTCACACTTGTACATAGCTCATGTTGCATAGTCTAGAACATGAATCAGACAATCAAGAAAGTATGTGAAAATCATACATGAATCTTTATTACTAGTACGTCAACTTTTTTTTTTCCAGTTAACTTGAAATAGGAGGTAATACTAATAGTGAAGAAAATTCACTAAACAATAACTAAGTTTCATAATTGTTAAATTAAGTCACTAGAAAAGACATAATCACTAAATAATAACCAAGATTTATAAATGTTTCATTTGCCTTACTAATTTTTTTTTAACATTCTTTTTAGCTACATAAGGTTGAAACACCTAAAAGGACCTTATAGTAATAAAACACTTTGAGTAACTTTAGTGGGATGGTTGATAAACTTGTTACTAGTGGCTAGTGCATGATGTTACTTATTTAAAACCACATATCAACTAAAGTTGAAGAATTTGCAAAACATTGTATTTTTTGGTCATGAAGTGAAATACACACCGCTAATAGCTTCAACGTGTGTAATGGCACAACACGGTCATCATGATCAGCGGTTAGTAGCATACAAGACGGATATTGTGTAGCCTTGGTAGATGAATCTTCCCATGGTCGTCTAACATTGTGCAATGGTGAGTACCTGATAAAAAGAATTATAAATTTAGATATAGTTGCTGCAATATTTCTAGGTGGTTAGGAGAATGACCAAGTGTTTCTAGGCATTTTTGCAAAGTACAAGTACTTGGCCATTCTCCAGACCACAGCGAAAATATACGTTGAGATATAATTAGCGACTCACTTGATTAGGTAACGAAAATCCTCTTCTCTATCCGAACAACCAAACTCGTGAACCCATGCATGACCTAAAGCACAATATGATAATACTAAACATGTAAATAACACGAAAACATTTGTGTATATCTGGCTCGTATAATGTAGTGTGTATACTCACCAATGGTAAACTTATGGTACCGTAGCATGTCCATGACCCCGGCATGAGCTAGAGCACAACCAAACAGATCTGGTCTCTGTCACAACAACCATAATCCAACATTCAATCTTGTCTTTTTTTCTTTTTCTTTAGAACAACAAACACAAACACCCCTAAAATTCACCTAATGCCTATTTTATGGGAGTTGAACCCACACCACTTTGGTAGGAATAAACACTTTATGCCACTACGCCAAGAGGCCATCGGCATTCAACTTGTTGTCTAATGGCTATGTATTGTGGTCTAAGAAAAAAAGGAATTTCTTTTATAAATAGGTGGTTCGGGAAACAACGTTTGTAGTTTAAGGTGTTTTTTGGAACTTTTTGTACTTTAAGGCAATTCATTGCAGTTGTAACTTATAAGCGAACTCAGTAAGTTCGCTCGGGTAGCAAGCAAACTCCATAGAGTTTGGTGAAAAATCATGGAGTCCTTGCCACCCAAGAAAACTTGCTGAGTTCGCTTACAAGGGTAGCAAACTCATCCCTAAACAAACCACTTGCAAAAAAGAATTCCAAAGAAAAAGAGAAAGATATGATACCTGATTTATGCAAGCACCTATGAGGATGCCACCATTGCTTCCACCTTCAATACATAACTTGCTGGGATTAGTGTAGCCTTTCGAAATAAGGTACTCAGCCACCGAAACAAAGTCATCAAAGCTGTTTTGTTTGTTCGCAAGCGACCCGCCTTGGTGCCATTCTTCGCCATACTCTCCGCCACCACGAATATTCGCAACACAAAACACGACACCTAGGTGTCGTGCCAAAACAACACGCGTAATGTCAAAAGACGGCGTTAAACTAATGCCATATCCACCATACCCATATAATAAACACGGGTGCGATCCGTCTAGTTCTATATCCTTCGGAGCCACTATAAATGCCGGGACTCGTGTCCCATCCTTACTATGCACAAACACCTGATTAACATGGTACTCCGCTTGATCGAATCCTGGAACCACAATATCGCGTAAAACCTTTGAATCCGGACCCGTTGGTTTCAAATCGTATCGATAAACGACACCTGGATTGATGAAACTGCTAAACTTGACGAAAAACATATTATCTTCACGCCTAGCACTAATGTAGTCAATGCTACCTATGTCAATAGGTAACTTGTGCAACAAGGCACCACTCTCAAAATCTCTTATTTGTAAAACATGTTTGCAATCACTTAAATATGTCACAATCATTTGGTTTCTATTAATGGGTAGAACTGACTCAATAACATCATTTTTGGATTCTTGAAGCACTTCAATCCAGTGATCTGGTTTCTTGAGATCTACTCTAACTACCTTGTACCTCGGAGCTTGCTTGTTGGTTAAGAAAGTAAATATTGTGTCATCATTTGCAATGGCTTCGTAACGGGCCTCAAAATCGTCAATGAGCTTCACGAAAGGGAGAAGGTCGTCGCGTTTATGACCTTCGAGACCGTTTGGTAAGGTAGATAGATTACAACAGTAGAATTTGTTGAGTGGTATTGCGCCTTGACATATGTTCATAAGAAGGTACTGCCAAAGATACGAAAATAATCATGTTTGGTTTGTAAAATCGATAAGAATATTGATAACGTCAAACATAAGGGGAGTGGGGTGGTTACAAGTGATGGAATTCCATCACTCACAAACATCCAATCATGTTCCGCCATATCAGCAACCACTATTCTATCACTCACAAGCATTTTTTAGTGGTTGTGGTCATCACTAGTGATGGAATTCCAACGTACAAGTATTAATACACAACGTACAAGTCATACACATACAATCAATTTTTTACAACGCGTGATATGTTCAACGCGTTATGTTTTTCACGAGTGATGGGAGTGGTGGCGGCGGTGTTAAAAAAAACGAGTGATAGAATTCTATCACGCTCCCACCCCACTCCCCTAAGGTCTTATTATTAGAGATATATTTGAATAATGATTGCATCAATACTAGAATAGACAAGTTGACCTTTAAAATTAATAAAATAGACATGCATACTCAGCTTTGCTTTGACAAAATAGACAAAGATAAAAAGAGTCAATCCATTAGGAGATGCCAAATAAGATCCGTATATAAAAATTCATGGTGAAATACAAAGGAATCCACATAATAACCAGTCAAATTGAGACACGTGCAAAAACAAGGGCCAAATAGTCCATGTCTAGAATTTAGTCTCCTGGTTTTAGCTGGCCCTTGCTTTTTTTATCTGTTGGCTATTTAGCTTGCACTTTTTCATCCTTAGGCAATTTAGCCCTTGCTTTTTTTATTGGTTTTATGTGAACCCGTTGTATTTTGCTATGAGTTTTTGTGTATGGTTGTATGCTATTTAAGCGCAAGGATCATGTTTGGCAAGGGCTAAATGACCATATTTAACTTTGAAGGTCAACATGTCTATTCTAGTAATTTTCCCGAATGAATTTATGTAATTTACTTTTCTAATTATCATTCTAAAGATAGAAAATATCATTCATTCATGAGCACGTACCTTTCCATCATCCGAGAGTCTCGCTTCAAGAATGTGTGTCGGGTTTTCAAGATCTTCCCAACATAATATATCTTCGGATTGTTTCGTCCCTAATAAGTGATAATAGAGTTGATGATTGTGGTTAACGTTCACTTCTGTGCCAGCATCCATGTTCTCGCTATCCCTGAATGAAAAATGTGTCACAACTTCAGTTCAGGTATTATTATATTTAAAACTATGAGTTAAAAAAAGAAGTTATCCTAAAACAATATAAATAAATAATGAAATGAATTACTTAGGAGCAGGAAAACGACAACAGAAAAATCCCTTTGTGTCATGAGTCCAACTGATTGATGTAAACTTCAGCTGCAAAATATATATAAAGAATAACAAGTCAAAACGTTTTGTTGGTCAAATGAACTTTGGGATCTACTTGTTAAAGTTTGAATATGATTCCCAAATTCATAATCTGTTTTATGTTATAAGGAAAGATAAAATATCGTATTTTTCTAAACCAACGGGTTGTCAATAACCAAACACAAACATTAAACCTTACCCATGAAAGTTTGTCTGGCTCGATGGTCTTATTAGCAACACACATAACTTGTAGAGTTAACCAATCACTTCCACTTGAGCTAAGACCATAAGCCAAGTATTTTGCATCATGGCTAACCTCGTAAACTCGTAAAGCAACAGTTCCATCCTCGCTTAGTTGATTCGGATCGAGCAAAACCTCGCCTTCGACATCTAAACTATCCTGATAATCACAAAAAGGCGATGTATATAAATTATTTACTTTCAAAAAAAAAAAAAAAAAAAAAAAACTTAGTCGGTGCATTCTATATTAATTTTTTTTGTTTTAGTTAGTTGATACATGCGCCTATTAAGAGTTTCAAGAGATTATTTCGTATTAATTAGTTGATACATGCGCCTATTAAGAGTTTCAAGAGATTATTAGGCATAAAGTATAAAAAGATAACAACGTATACTATTATATAAAAAGATAACAACAAGTGAATGGTGCGTCAAAAGATAAGAAGTAGCTTATAAATACCTTTTAACACACCATCTTTAGCACAACTAGGTAAGTAGCTTATAAATACTATTGTAAGCTATAAGCTACTTACCTAGTTGTGCTAAAGATGGTGTGTTAAAAGGTATTTATAAGCTACTTTTTTTTAACGGCAATTTTCATTTTATTCCTGTTGTTTGTGAAACTTGAACACAAGACCTTCTCCTCCTAAGGTGTTTAAAGATTTTGTATTTGCCAATGAACCACCACCCCATTGGTGTATTTATAAGCTACTTACCTACCTGCTATTAAATCAAATTTTATTGGGCTCAATTATACAGGAACTTAAAAGAGAACAAGCCCAAAAGAACTTTGAAGAACAATTGTGGGATCAAATTAAATTGGAGTACAGTCCACTAAAAGAAGAGTCCAGGAAAATAAAGGGGATTTTGGGCCGGTGTATCCTAGAGACAGTCATCGATATAATCTAATCTTATTCCTCTAGTTGTTAGCTAGAGTACATATATGCTAATCACAAATTAACTTGTGAATTTTTGAATTTTTGCAATTTGTAACTAACTAATATGATTATTAGCATATGAATACTAAATAGCAAAACCATTTTTATCTAAATATATAATTAATTAATTATAAATCGCTTACTTGAATGTAGAGAACTCGATGTGGGCATAAGCCTGGATTATGAAAATAGAAATACTTATTCCCTCTCTGAAACGGACACCCATAGCGGGGGTAATCAAATGACTTGGTCATGCACGCATGAAGCTTCTCCCGATAATCGCAATTCGAAAGCACTGATTCCGTCACTTTCATCTGCTTTTCGACAAACTCTTTTACCTCTTTAGAATCAGGATCCTCGAGCCTATAATCCAAATGTAAGTTTTAACATAAAATGATTTATGTTCATTTAGTAGAATTGGTTTTTCTATTCAAAAGGGGGTGGCGGCGCAACTTGTTGCCCGACTACCTGCCATTGCTTTGTAAAAAAAAAAAAAAAAAAGTTTAAAAAGAACCTTAAAACATATGATAAACAATTTAAAAAGTTAAAGTTCAAAAATGTAAAATAATTCATATAAAGCTATGATTTTGGAAACTTTATATTATACGAAGTACTTCATAAATAATTTTAGAAAAGCACTTAAAATGTTAAATGTGTAAAAACAAATAAGTACATCGAGTTACCATCTATAGGGATCAGAAATAGGAACACCATGATAGTTATCAATCACATAATCGTCTCGACGAGCAACTGGGTATCGCAATGGCTCACACACGACACCCATACCCAACCCGAAATAGATAGAAAGCAAGATCGATTTTTGAGGGGTTCGTTTTTTAAATAACTTACTTGGGTTTTCTCATCAGTTATATAATGTTTCAAACTTCCAAACAGGGAATCCAAGAGTCCAAAATGTGTGCAGATGAGAACATCATGGTTTTGTTGTGTGTGGTTAATGTTGTTTATTACAAAATTTAGAATTATTATTCTCCATAGAAAACGTGAAAATGTTGACATTTTGTTTTATTGTGACTTCATTTTTGTTTTTCCAGAGCATATTTGGATATCCAGTGCACAATTTATATTGACGATCTTGCCCCCGTATCTTCAGTCATTTTCACTCTCCTCTCAATTTTTTTTTTTTTTTTTTTTTTTTTTTTTTTTTGATAACCTGTTATATGTTTACATTGCATTTTGTACGCAAAACGAGCGTTTAGAATATGTGAAAAAGAAATATATATAACACATTGAAAAATGAAAAAAAAAAAAATCATATACGTAATCATAAACTTGGAAAATAACATATATATCTAACAAAAACTAACAAATAATATGTATAGCTAGGGGCTCGAGAGCTACTCGGTATCGAATCGGATTGGTAAAAAACTCGAATGAGCCAGCCTTAACAAGCCATATGACTTGTTTAGTTATCGAGCCCCAGCTCGAGCTTTACATACAAAGCTCTTAAAGACTTGCGAGCCTAAACGAGCTCAAATAAATTTTATATTACGTTGTTATATATAATATACCTACTATTTAGCATTAGCGAGCCGAGCTCTTGTTGAGCCTTGGCTCGTTAAGCTATCAAAGCGAGCTCAAGTCAAACTTTTAGCTCGTTTAAAATTGTTTTCAAATTACCTCGAGCCGAAACAAGCCGAATTCGAGCTCTTGGGTTTTACTTTCGAGCTGAGCTCGATCTCATAATAATAGGCTCAAACCGAGCCGAGCTCGAGCTTCATAATAGCATGATGAGCCTAGCTCGAGCCTAATTGGGTTTGGGTTCAGGCTCAGCTCGGCTCGTTTACACCCATATTAATATACCTAATTAAATGAGATTTTACTTTATGACCATTTTACCCTTTTTCATGATTCTTTTATAATCTAATTTCTTTTATCCATATCGAAATCCAAAATCATCTTTGTCTCCTCTCTTACGAGGCTCAGTGGCAATTGCCTTATGAAGATTCATTTTCGCTACGACTCCAGTGGGTTCCCTTAACCAAGCCAATGCTTATGAGTCCCCGACTCATTCTCCAACAAGCACGCGGTCAAAGGCCTGGATCCTCTCACTGCTTGGAATCTTACGGGTTCATATTCTATTTCATTCCCCGATGGGGATTCTTTTCATCATTCCCTTATGGTACAACTTCGCTATCGGTCGATCACCCATGAGTATTTAGCCTTGTAAGGTGGTCCTTGTTGATACACACGGGATTCCACGTGCCTAGTGCTACTCGAGTTAGAGCATAAGCTAGTGATGCTTTCGACTACTTAACTTTCGCCTCTCAGCCTCTCAGGGTGCAACATTCTACTACTTCGCTTGGCGGCATGACAAGAATCTAGTAATAGCGCAATCAATATTCCAATCATGTATTAATCGCATCATATATTGCAAAAGAAGTTGCATGAAAGCATAATCACATGGGTTCTGAACGGTTTTTATTCAACATTAGCGCAAATACATTTATATATTATGAGAAAGTGTAAAATACAGTACAGCTTAATGTACATCACGTACGCGACCAAATTACGCACGTTATTATGAAAATCACGCACGTTATAAACTCAACAAAACCTAATCACGCATGTTGAAACAAATAATCACTCACGTTATCACGCATGCCCTACCTCCTAGTTCAAAAATCGCATCCCTTGTTCTACGATCTAAAACCACTGTTACTGCCATCTGACTCTAGTCGAATCAAAGCTTGGTCATGTTCATGCATCCTTTGTTCTACGGTCTGAATCAAAGCTTGGTCATGTTTCTTCATCCTTTGTTCTACGGTCTGAATCAAAGATTGGTCATGTTTTCTTCATCCTCTGTTCTACGATTTGATTTCGAGGGTCGATATTTTGATGAAACTTTTCAAAATCAACGATGAATTTGAACCCAATTCGATGAAATTGACGGAATAATAGCCAATTTGAAGTGAAACGAAAAGAAATTTGAACCCAATTCGATGAAATTGATCAAACCCAACTGAAATGAAAATTTGATATAATCACGCATGTTGGTTTTTTGAGTTTATAACGTGCGTGATTTTCAAATGAACGTGCGTAATTTGGTCGCGTACGTGATGTACGTTAAGCCGTAATGTACGTTAACCTTCCTCTATATATTATATTGCCAACAGATCTTCCAACCAACTTTTTGGAAGATTGTGGCCCTTTTAAGTCTTCAACTTTAAATCTTAGCCCTTTAAAGTTACTTAAAAGCTTTTAGAAGCAGCAGTTGATGCAGTTTCACTATCTCTCTCTCTCTCCTATTCCTATTCTTATGCATTTAGCGATGGTTAGAGTTACACAATTCTTTATATCTAGTTCCATCCACAATAGGCAAGTGTACCTATCATTTTTAGTAAAGTTTATATAAGAACCAAGTATCGAACCCAAAGAACACGACTTTTACTACTCAACTTTTTATGTTACCGCCTAGTTATTTACTTATCTTTTGCTTGTTTTGTTTTCTAGACTAAATATAAAAACTAGAAAATAAATGTGAGTAATAGTAATGAGTGGAGAATATTAAGATCACAAGAAGTATTGATTCATTTGAGATGAATTATAGTTAAGTTATTGTCACCCTCAAGCCCTCTTGGACGGACTCCTGCACCATGGGAGGAGTCCATTTGTCACTTGAAGAGTCCATGTATGAGGAGCTGACACGTGTCCGACATAAAGGTTGGCTAACTCCTCCCATTGCTCGGAGGACTCCTCCCATTGCTCGGCGGACTCCTCCCATTTTGGCTGACTCTTCCGAAGCGTCAGTGGACTCTTCCGAAACGTCAGTGGACTCTTCCGAAGCGTCATGGACTCTTCCGAAGCGTCAGTGGACTCCTCCTTAAATTAAGCAATACTCATAATTTTATTATTTTATTTATCCCAGAAAATCATAAACCTGATTTTGTATAATATCTATTATAGTGTATAATAATGAAAATCTGCTCAAAAAATCTAATGCAGCATATAATAATGAAAATAAAAAAAACATATATTATTAAGAAAATACCAAAGTACGACAAAAATAAAAATAAACATACCTACGTATTCAACTTTATTTTTTAAAAGTTAACGAACATAGGTTACTAATATACATTTTTACTCTATTTTATTTTCATTTAGTTTGTTTTTTCTTTAATATTCTTTTAAAAAAACTAAGTAGGCAGGTGCATTTAGTATTTTGCCTACTTGATTTTTTTTCTAATAACCTAAGTTTGATAACTTTTTAAAAAAAAAAAAAGTTGAATACGTAGGTATGTTTATTTTTATTTTTGTCGTAGTTTGGTATTTTCTTAATAATATATGTTTTTTTTCATTATTACATAATACATTAGATTTTTTGAGCAGGTTTTCATTATTATACACTATAATAGATATTATACAAAATCAGGTTTATGATTTTCTGGGATAAACAAAATAATAAATTATAAGTATTGCTTAATTTAGGGAGGAGTCCACTGACGCTTTGGAAGAGTCCATGCGCTTCGGAAGAGTCAGCCAAAATGGGAGGAGTCCGCCGAGCAATGGAAGGAGTCAGCTAACCTTTATGTCGGACACGTGTCAGTTTCTCATATATGAACTCTTCAAGTGACAAACGAACTCCTCCTATGGTGCAGGAGTCCGTCCAAAGGGCTTAAGGATGACAATTTGGTAATGTTGATTGGTCAAGTAACATTTACATTTTGATAATTTTCCCTTATATTGCATTTCCAAACTAATAATGACCCGATAATCGAATTATATAAATTATTTTTTCGTTCACTTTTTTCCCATGATTAGGGTTATTCGAATCAAGCCGAAATCAACTTGCTTTCTCTGATTCTACTTCGAATTCAGTTTCAAAAATTTCACACTAAAAATTTCTCTAACCTTGTAGACGATTTGACCCACTCGGGGATTGGAATGCCATAAGTTTCTGCTCTTAGTATAGATGCTGCAATAACAAACTTCAGGTGGCTTCAGTAAACACGGGATCAAAGGTATGTTCTAAGGACTCCAATTGGGATCAAAGGTATGTTCTAAGGACTCGAATTGGGGAATCGGGACCTATGTTTAGATGATTGTTTCCATTCCTCAAAAGAAAATTGGTATAAGATACATGAAATTTCCCTTTCTGGTACAGTTTTCAGTTGTGTAGCTTGAAATTATTTGACTTTATTTTGGGTTTTGTAATTGCTGTGTTTCTTGTACACAAGGTGTTCGACGCATTGCTCCAGTGAGCTTGTTAGTGTGTAACATCAATTAGAAGCTAAAAACAACTACAATCTCCGATGCCCAAAATATTTTTTTTGTTTAATTTGTTTTTTTGATCATCCGTTGATATGAAGTTTACTCCCAAACGGGTTTATGTGCCATGAATTGGTTTATAGTAGATGATAGATCATCAAAATTCAATTTTGCATTACAAGAAATATGTATATAAGCTTACCGTGGGGATTTTTTTATTTATTTATTTTTTTTTTTGAATTTTTGACTGACCATTTCGTGTATATCTCGCGTATGAAGCAAATGAGCGAACCAACATCAGGTGGTGTCAAAGAGGATGACAATGTGGCTCTAGAGTACAACACGGAAAATGTCAAGAAAGCGAGGCTAAATTCAACGCTAGCTGCGCTCCTTGATGATCCTGTACTTGCAGATGTACCCAAAAAGCCGACTCTATCAGATGTTGACACCCTAATCAGCTTGGAACTAGGGAGTGCTATGCGTGTTTCTGTACTTAAATTAGACGGCACATCTTTCGGTATAAAATTATGCTTGCTTCACTTCCTACTTTCAGCTTATAATATCATCAACGGTTGTTGGTTACTTGTATTGGACGCAGATGTTGCAGTGATGAATTCCGCAACAGTCAAGGACTTGAAACTTGCGGTCAAGAAAAAAGTCAACGACATGGAGCAGTCAAAGATGGGTCATCGCCACATTTCTTGGTTTCTCCCTTAACTTTATCATTGATCGTTTTAAAAAGTTCTATCACAGTTACTCTATTATTTGCAACAAAAATATAATAAAAAATGAAACATTTTTCCTATGAATAATAAATGTCATTTTGTGTTTGTTGAGCTTTCATTTCTTGTTTCTGTTTCCAGGAAGCATGTGTGGCGAAACTTCTGTCTATCACACCACAATGAAAAGCTTCTTAATGATGATGCAAACCTTCAAGATCATGACGTACGCAATCACTCTCAGGTACACACGTCGGTTAAATGTTACTTTTGTTGCGTGCTTTAGTCTCTAAATCATTCTATATGTGACGTTTTTATGGTCTTTGTTTGATTAATTGGGATTCTTGTTGCTTAGGTGCATTTTATTCCGTATGTAATGTCAAGAGCTTCGAAGCAGCATTCACGAAGAAGAAAGCATCGTTTTTTTCATGGTCTTAATAGACGGGAATGAACTGCTGATCCTTACCCATGTTTTCGGTGTTAGATGTTTTGTTTCATAGATGAAATGGACTAATAAGTCAATAACTAGATGTTCTGTTGATCCTTACTTTGAAGTTGTGCCGAAAATTATTAAACTTGACTTTTAGATTATTACTACAAATAGCTTTTTAAAGAGTAAATTACAAGTTTTGTCCTTTATGTATGTCCCAAATTGCAGGCGCTGTCCTTTGTCTTTAAAATTGATGAGTTTTGTCCTTAATGTTTGCAAATCTTGCACGTTATGTCCTTTAGCCCAAACCCAGTTAATTTTTTTGGTTAAATCTGCTCACCAAAGGGTATTTTTGTCTTTTTACCTATATATTTAGTATTATTATTTAAAAAATTAAAACAAAATATATTTAAAAAATACTATTATTATTACTATTATTTATATACATATACAATACAGATCTTCACTCTCTCTATCTACAACTCTCTCTCTACACCTCCCTCTCTCTCTACCACCGCAACCACCATCCTCACCCCTGCAACCACCATCCTCACCCCTGCAACCACTGCCCCCACCCCACCTACCACCACCACTGTCAACACCACCTACTGCCACCGCCCCCACTCTCTCTCTTCTCTCTATCGGCGATTCGCTCGATTTTTGTTGTTGCAAATATCTATGTTGTTGCAAATATCTATTTATGATTTTGTTTTTGAACTATTCATAGTTGTTACTCTGCCCCCCTTTTGCTTGCTTGGCTTAGGTTTTAAGTTGCCAAATCATTGTCTTTTTTTTCCTCTTTCTTTCCACTGGAATCTTCATCTGAAAATTCTTGTTCTATTTTTTTTTTTTAATGATTGTGGGTATTGTTGGAATGTGGGAGCTCATGATTCTTGATTGTTGTGTTGGTGTTTGATCTGGTTTGGTGATTGGGTGTGTGATTGAAGTGGGTTGGTTGAATGATCTATGGGTTCATCAAGTTCATTGCTTTTTGCAAATTCTTTGAGGTTTTGAAGGTTAGTTGTTCTTGGTTTCTGCAAATTATATTGGGTTTTTGAAAATTAATTCATGTTTTTTGCAAATTCTATGAGCTTTTTATGCAAAATTCTTGTGATTTTTGGAAGATCAATTCATGTGTTCTGCAAAATCTTTGATTATTTTATAGAAATTCTTTGAGTTGTTAAAGGTTGGTTCATTGTTTGCAAAATTCTTTGAGTTTTTTTATGCAAATTCTTTGTTGGGGGTTTCTCTCACGGCGGTAGAGAGAGAGAGAGAGAGTGTGGGCGGTGGCAGATGATGATGTTGACAGTGACGGTGGTAGGTGGGGACGGTGGTGGCTGGTGGCACTGGCGGTGGTTGGGTAAGAGAGAGTGGAGTGAGTGGTGATGGTGGGTCAGGCGATGGTGGAGATGGTGGGTGGTCGGCGGCAGGTGAGGGTGGGAGCTGGTGGTGGTCGGTGGCAGGTGTGGGTGGAAGGTGGTGGCGGCAGGTGATTGGCTATGTTTTATTTGATTTCTAAAAATCATTTATAAATTAGATAAATTAGGATGTGAAAAGACAATGCTACCCTCATGTGCCTTGCACATGACCAGATTTAACCAAAAAAATTAACTGGGTTTGGCCTAAAGGACATAACGTGCAAGATTTGCAAACATTAAGGACAAAACTTATCAATTTTAAAGACAAAGGACAGCGCCTGCAATTTGGGACATACATAAAGGACAAAACTTGTAATTTACTCCTTTTTAAAATATCATAAACTTCTTCCACCCTTAACATTTAGAACCACCTTTAACATTTGTAACCACCATACCCTGAGTGTTTTAAAATAACCGCGTTACTATCGGGTTTGTCACACTTCATAACTAAACTGTAGATAGAGAAAACTTGCTATCTTTTGAAAGAGCCAACATATCTATGATGACAACAAACTTGTTGATGTATCATTAACTTATTAGATGTCGATGAATTAGAGAGCTAATCTCAATTTTAAGACGCAATTAATCTAAACATAGCTATCTAATCGTGTGTGGACGAATTTTTATAACATTATGAAACACTTGTTAAACTACTTGTAAGTGCATTGACTATGATTTAAGCCATAAAGTATGCTCACAAAAAAACAGCTCAATATAATCAAGTGTCGGTCGCATCTCTGAGGCAGGAAAACATAAAAATGGGTCAGGATAACCATGGGTTTGACTAATACTCTTCTTTTGGTATTTAACTTCCACATCACTTGGTGAACTGGTATTTAGCTTCCGCGTCGTTGGGTCGTTCACCATTGCACTTCCGACAAACAACATTCCCAGCATAGTTGAGGAAATCACACCTATAATATATACCATGATTAGGGTTATTCGAATCAAGCCGAAATCAACTTGCTTTCTCTGATTCTACTTGGAATTCAGTTTCAAAAATTTCACACTAAAAATTTCTCTAACCTTGTAGACGATTTGACCCACTCGGGTATTGGAATGCCATAAGTGAAGGTCAGCTGTTTGTTTCACACGGTTAGCAAAGTAATCTTCAAACTTTAAGCATATTCCAGAAACTCAATATCATCACTGACTGACTGACGGAACTGAACCTCGTTGATCATCGAAAACACTCTAAATTCATCGGAAAACCAACCAAAGTGAAGAAACAAGTTTGATTTTATGCATCAAGGTAGATTTCAGTAAACAAGGGATCAAAGGTATGTTCTAAGGACTCCAATTGGGGATTTACTTTAAATCGGGACCTATGTTTAGATGATTGTTTGCATTCCTCAACAGAAAATTGGTATAGGATACATGAAATTTCCCTTTCTGGTACTGTTTTCAGTAGTGTAGCTTGAAATGATTTGACTTTTTTTTTTTTTTGGGTTTTGTAATTGCTGTGTTTCTTGTACACAAGGTGTTCGACGTATTGCTCCAGTGAGCTTGTTAGTGTGTAACATCATTTAGAAGCTAAAAACAACTACAATCTCCGATGCCCAAAATGTTTTTTTTTTGTTTAATTTGGTTTTTTTTATCATCGTTGATATGAAGTTTATCTCCCAAACGGGTTTATGTGCCATGAATTGGTTTATAGTAGATGATAAATCCTCAAAATTCAAATTTGCATTACAAGAAATATGTATAAGGTTACCACGGGGATTTTTTTTTTTTTTTTTTGAATTTTTAACTGACCATTTCGTGTATATCTCGAGAACGAAGCAAATGAGCGAAGCAACATCAGGTGGTGTCAAAGAGGACGACAATGTGGCTCTGGAGTACAACACGGACAATGTCAAGAAAGCGAGGCTAAATTCAACACTAACTGCGCTCCTTGATGATCCTGTACTTGCAGATGTACCCAAAAAGCCGACTCTATCAGATGTTGACACCCTAATCAGCTTGGAACTAGGGAGTGCTATGCGTGTTTCTGTACTGAAATTAGACGGCACATCTTTCGGTATAAAGTTATGCTTGCTTCACTTCCTATTTTCAGTTTATAATATCATCAACGGTTGTTGGTTACTTGTATTGGACGCAGATGTTGCAGTGATGAATTCCGCAACAGTCAAGGACTTGAAACTTGCGGTCAAGAAAAAAGTCAACGACATGGAGCAGTCAAAGATGGGTCATCGCCACATTTCTTGGTTTCTCCCTTAACTTTATCATTGATCGTTTTAAAAAGTTCTATCACAGTTACTCTATTATTTGCAACAAAAATATAATAAAAAATGAAACATTTTTCCTATGAATAATAAATGTCATTTTGTGTTTGTTGAGCTTTCATTTCTTGTTTCTGTTTCCAGGAAGCATGTGTGGCGAAACTTCTGTCTATCACACCACAATGAAAAGCTTCTTAATGATGATGCAAACCTTCAAGATCATGATGTACGCAATCACTCTCAGGTACACACGTCGGTTAAATGTTACTTTTGTTGCGTACTTTGGTCTCTAAATCATTCTATATGTGACGTTTTTATGGTTTTTGTTTGATTAATCGGGATTCTTGTTGCTTAGGTGCATTTTATTCCGTATGTAATGTCAAGAGCTTCGAAGCAGCATTCACGAAGAAGAAAGCATCGTTTTTTTCATGGTCTTAATAGACGGGAATGAACTGCTGATCCTTACCTATGTTTTCGGTGTTAGATGAAATGGACTAATAAGTCAATAACTAGATGTTCTTTTGATCCTTACTTTGAAGTTGTGATGAAAATTATTAAACTTGACTTTTAGATTATATCATAAACTTCTTCCACCCTTAACATTTAGAACCACTTTAACATTTGTAACCACCATACCCTGAGTATTTTAAAATAACCGCGTTACTATCAGGTTTGTCACACTTCAAAACTAAACTGTAGATAGAGAAAACTTGCTATCTTTTGAAAGAGCCAACATATCTATGATGACAATAAACTTGTTGATTATCATTAACTTATTAGATGTCGATGAATTAGAGAGCTAATCTCAATTTTAAGATGCAATTAATCTAAATATAGCTATCTAATCGTGTGTGGACGAATTTTTATAACATTATGAAACACTTGTTAAACTACTTGTAAATTACGCCATAAAGTATAGAACCACAACCACAACCACATCCTAAATTAAGCTATAATCCAGATTTAACAAATTTCTTCCTGCCAGACACAAAGGACGGCCCGCATGGCCACATGTTCAAATCTTTAAAAACAACTTCCGGGCGATTCACAAAAGTCCAGTTTCGTGTGCATGCTCACAAAAAAACACCTCAATATAATCGAGTGTCGGTCGCATCTCTGAGGCAGGAAAACATAAAAATGGGTCAGGATAACCATGGGTTTGACTAATACTGGTATTTAGCTTCCGCGTCATTGGGTCGTTCACCATTGCACTTCCGACAAACAACATTCCCAGCATAGTTGAGGAAATCACACCTATAATATATACCAGGTGTGTCGTAAAAGGGGTTATGTAGTTTTATATGATTTAAATCAATAATAAAAAATTAAAAAAAAAAGTATTCATGTGAGAAAACGCGAGACTTACGAGGGGCACTCCCACTCTCCAGCATTTAGTTGTCTCTTAGGACGGTGCTCTTGGCAACGTAAACACTTTGTGTTGCTTGCAAAATTCATAAATCGACACCTAAGAAAACATAACAAATATCATAGGTTAATAAAGTATTTACAAATATAATTAAGTGAGACGAATTGGGCTAGACAAACGCTAATCATGCCATATATAATGTGTGTGAATATTTGTGTGTGTAGTGCATATAATTATACAAATATATAAAGTAATGCATGAATTACTTACTGTGGGCAGTTCCAGTCTCCTTTCTTCATTTCAATATCATCTGTTCCGACCCTCTTCGGCCCCTCCGTTTTGCATTTCAAGCATCGAATGTTTCTCGAAAAATTCATAAAATTGCACCTGCAATATAATCGAAGAGCATTTATCTCGTTAAATATACAATCATTAAAACAACTAACAACTATCATCTGAGATTCATATGTCATATGACATTTGAAAATTTATGTTTTCCTCTTAAATTTAGTTTTAATTTAACACATGATGAAAATAACAAAATAAAGAATGCGATAATATCAAATGTAAATGCTTTATAACCACAACACCTCATTTACAAACTTACTGAGGACAAATCCAATAGCCTTTTTTCATTTCAACATCTTCATCACTAGCTTTTTTCGGACCATCTTCATTGCATTCACGGCATTTTGTATTCCGTGAAAAATTCAAGAAATTACACCTGCAAAAGATCCATGGAAATAATAATTAACTAGAACAAGTATGAACAAAAGAACCATAAGCCAACTATTAAAGAATTCATCTCAATGCAGCAATCTGTGAGCTAAAATGCCATTTTCGTCCATGAGGTTTGGCCAGTTTTGCGACTTCCATGTAAAGGTTTATTTTTCCGCACATAGATCCAAAAGATTTGAAATCTTGCCATTTTCATCCGGCTCGTTAACTCCAACCATTTTTCTCCGTTAAGTCAGGGGTATTTTGGTCTTTTTTGTTAACTTAAAGGGCAATTCGGTATAACGGATTCGGTCCAGGGTATTTTAAATGCTTGTACATAAAGTGAAAAAGACCGAATTGCCCTTTAAGTTAACAAAAAGACGAAAATACCCCTGACTTAATAGAGAAAAATGGATGGAGTTAACGAGCCGGATGAAAATGGCAAGATTTCAAACCTTTTGGATCCAGATGCAGAAAAACAAACCTTTACATGGAAGTCGCAAAACTGGCCAAACCTCATGGACGAAAATGGCATTTTACTGTTATAAAAAATAATCAACATGTGTAACTTAAACCGTAAAGCAACATTAAGAAAGATCGAAACATATACTCACTTGGGACACATCCAATCGCCTCTTTTCATTTCAACATTCCGTGATGAATCACGTTCCACATATTGAAAAGACGGTGCCTTTCGAGCAACAGGTGCAGCTGCTGGTCTTTGCAACTCAGGGTCAATGTTCGTGTCACTAAGCGTGGTCAACTCCAAAAGCAATTTTTTGGCAGATGCTTCAACGACATCTGCCCCTAAAGGCTTCTTACTCAACCCGACAACCGGATCGAGTGCATAGTTCAATAATATCCTCACAATATCCACAGTTCGCGCAGCTGATTCAACGTCTTTTAGTATTATATATGCCCTATCACACGATCCACGAAGAACACAAACACCACATGCCTATAATAACCAAAATTTAGCATAATTAATCACAAAGATCAGTTTATAACGATGAAATGCATAAGACTAAATCATATGAAAAACTAACTCACATCTCCTTCATCAAGTTGTAGATGTGCTCGTAACCGTTTCCCGGAGTTAACAGTCTTTCGGTTAATATTAGGGCAACCCTTCTCTACAAGAGTTTGGATATCTTGCATAGATAACGACCTACAATGCAATTTAACTCATTAAATGCAGGTTCAGCATTCTCAATCACACAACTAATCTATCCTAATAAATAAGTAACTCGTTGTGTCACGTGTTAGTGTGTCACAAACTCACAATTATGTGGACCCAAAATGAACCCACCAATGAGGGAGTGCCTCATTTTTACCCGGATTGAACCCGCCGATTAACCCGAATTCCACTTTTCCATTTTCTAAATAAAAAATACATTATATAGTTTAAAACAAATATACACAGCTTCATTAACTTCAACTTAAAAAAAAAAAACATAAAAAGAAAGTCTTCATACGTTAAAATTCAAATTTAAATTACTAGAAATTAGATAACACAAAAAAAAAAAAAAAAACTAGACTTCGCAAGACCAATTGCAATTCTCGGGTATGTCGAGTTTACTTTGAAGAGTAGAAAATAGTTTTTTGTGTAAAAAAATGGATTAAAAAGATGCTATTTATAGTGTAAAAAAATATTTCAATTTTTTTATAAACCAACGGTCATGTGCATCGTTCAGAAGACCCAAACGGTAAAAAAAAAAAAAAAAACCCAAACGGTCATCTGGTTTACTAGCCAAAAAATCCATCCCGATTCCAATCATGAGTCAATTGTGGCGGTGTTGCCGCCCATCCCGAGAACGCCCCCTTCACCCTTAGTATTATATGTCTTAATTTAAAAAGCTAACTAATATCGTTTTATAGATCATAATCTTCATCACCAACTATTTAATATTTCTTTTATTCAACAATTGTAATACACATGTTTCTAACCTAGAAAAGCAATATCTAACAAATTGAATTTGAAGGATCAATGAATACTAGGGCTCGTAATGCTCGCTTTACAAACAAATTAATCTATTATTCCTACTTCTAATAAACGGTTCCAATTACAGCCAGCCACATGGTATCATTTATTCAGCCCATAGTAATAGACAAGATCAAAGAAGATAGTTTTCTCTCGTTGCAACTAAAATTCAATGACGATTGCTATACAAAGATAGTTTGTTTTTAAAATAACCAGTATTTTCACAGGTCTGTACTTGGCTTGGCTTTTTCCAGAGTCAAAAGTAGAGATGGACTAAAATAGTTAATTGCTGATAAAGATGTAATCTTCTGAGTAGGACATCCAACGTTGTCTACAAATAAGTTTTAGAGATTTGTATTTGTATTATAGATTTGTAAATTGTAAATGTAACATTACTTTGTAATTTTTCATTATTACATGTAACTATTTTGATAAATGTTTTTCTATTGTATCATTTTTGGTACCCAACCCCGTGTAGCAATGTTTTAAAAACCGGTTTATACCGGCCGGTTAAACCAAATGCCAGAAGCTTGGCTGGCACGAATCATACCGGTAAACTGAGGGAACAACAAAGAAGTTGTACCGCCGGTAAATTGAATAATACCGGTTTAACCGGTATACCGGTAGCGGGTCAAAGGTTAAAATTTGGACCTTTAATCTATTATGGGCCCAAAAAGGTGACGATTTATCTTCTTAGTAAAACTTAGCGCCCAAAAAGGTATTTTTTATTATGGATTAACTTTTGGAATATCTTTTATTATGAAATGAAGTAGTTTTGAATTATTTTTCGAGTAAAAATTGTATTTTATGGATTTAAAGGGTTAATTGGTTAACCCGGTTGAACAGCCCGGTCCAACCCACTTCAACCGATTAATCCATTTCTAACTTCTAAGCCTAACACGGTACGATTTAAAAACCGGTTTTTAAAACATTGTCGTGTAGTACACAGGTCTATAACCTAGTAATCTAGTAATCTAATAAATAAGTAACTAATTGGGCCACGTATCACATGATACCAAGATTATTTTTCTCGTTTTTCTTATTCACCAATTCGTAATCTAATTCTTGATTTGAAAAAGCTAATTAATTAAATCTTCATCACTAACTATTTAATATTTCTTTTATTCAAATACACAGTTTTTTTATAACCTAGTAAATAAATATCTAACATATTAGGGCTCGTAATGCAGGCTTTTGATCCAAATTACAACAAATCTATTATTTGTAAAACAATTTCTTACTTGAACAAATCGAACCGATCACGACCGAAACTGAGGCAAGCTTCCTTCAAAACACTCATATCTTTATACAAAGCAACGTCATTTCCCCCTTCCTGATTAATGTAACCTTTGGATTTCAGTCGGTCAACGAAAGTCAGCCACTCAGGCCACGGATGTGGCTGAGGATCTCCGGCGGCGGCGGGAGTGGTGTGTGGGTGATCATCGGATGACACGGAGGCGGAGGAAGATGAGTAGCGGCGGAAGAGTAGGTTAGCGGCGGCGGTTGCGGTGACGGTTGGGTTGGTTTCAAAGAGAGAGAAGAATCTTATTGCAGCCATTTTTTTTTTAGGAGAGTCCCCTGAGATTGAGAATTTGAGATCAGGGTTTTTGTTCTGTGAACAAGGGTTTATGGTGAGCTAGATGATGAAAAGGGTTATTATAGTTTAATTTAAGAGTGAATTGCAAGTTTTGTCCTTTATCTTTAGGCCATTTTGCAGGTGCTGTCCTTTATGTTTAAAGTTGACGAGTTTTGTCCTTTATGTTTTCAAATCATACACGTTTTGTTCTTTAGCCCTAACCCAGTTAGATTTTTCTGTCAAATCTGGTCATGTGCAATACACATGAGGGTAAAATTGTCATTTTAACTTGCAGGGACTAACTGTGTAAATAACTTAAAAAAGAAGGTTTAAGAAAAATAAAAAAATTATATATATATAAACACACAAAACAACCCTGAAGTTTCATTCTCTCCATCTTTTCTCTCCCACCACTTCCACCTCCACCTCCTGCCACCCCCATCACCACCATCCACCTGCACCTGCCACATCCATAACCACCGCCACCCCCATAACCACCGTCACCTGAAACCTGCCACCCCCTTTACCACCGCCATCTGCTAATCACCTCTAAAACCCCATAACAACACCACCACGAATCGGATTGAACAGATCGGAACCCCCCCTAACATCACACCACCGGCCGGCTGCCGTTATAACCATCAACATCATCATCATCCCATTATCTTCAACACGTCATCATCATCATCATCATCATCAGCGCCGGTGTGGCGCTGCAACTCAGAGGAGCAAGATTGGGGGGGGGGGGGCGTCTGTCAGAGAACCCGTCGACCAGAGGAGTTCGCCGGCCGTCACCGTCTTGCCGGCTCCTCTTTGGGGTCCGCCGGATCTTGAATCGAGAGAAGGGGGTAGGAGACGTTAGAGATGGAATGTTGTGGCTGTGTAAGCAGCAATCGAGAGAGAGGGGAGGAGTCTTGTCTTGTCTGTGTTTATAGAGAAATCGAGAGGGGAAAGGTGGAGGAGTATGTTGTGTGATTTTTGTGTGATTTAATATACACCACCACGAATCGGATTGATGAATTTGTTTCTTGATTTGAATTTGTGATGTGAGATTTTTTGGGATTTAATCGTCAATTGTTTGTGGGGTTTAGGAAAGAGAGAGAGATGGGTGGGTGGGTTTGATTGGTAATTGTTGTTGGTGGGTTACAATTCTGGGTTGGGTTGGAAGTGATGCAGTAGGTGGTTGGAAGTGACGGTAAGGTGGATGGTGGTGATGGGGTGGCAGGAGGTGGAGGTGGAAGTGGTGGGAGAGAAGAAGATGGAGATAATGAAAGATCAGGGGTTGTTTTTGTGTGTTTATATATATATAATTTTTTTTTCTTAAACCTTCTTTTTTAAGTTATTTACACAGTTAGTCCCTGCAAGTTAAAATGACAATTTTACCCTGATTTGACAGAAAAATCTAACTGGGTTAGGGCTAAAGGACAAAACGTGTATGATTTGAAAACATAAAGGACAAAACTCGTCAACTTTAAACATAAAGGACAGCGCCTGCAAAATGGCCTAAAGATAAAGGACAAAACTTGCAATTCACTCTTAATTTAATTAATAATAGACTTTTTCAATTTTCAATGGGTGCCTTTCATGTGTAGAAGAGGGAGGTATATTCGACAAATGACGAAACGCGTATGAGATGAGTTTTATATCATAAGAGTGTGTAGTCGGGTTATATATGTATATATATGTGTGTGAGTTAGAATATGAAATAATTGTTGGGTTGTGGAGGATTTAACTAAAGAGTGTCAAAACTACTGATAACCCAGATGACCAGATAACTCGTCTGGGCTATGCCTCAAAGCAACTGACAACCCAGATGACCAGATAACTTATCTGGGTTATGACTCAGAAGCAACTGATAACCCAGATGACCAAGTAACTCGTCTGGGTTGTGGCAACTGATAACCCAGATGTGGGTTGTGAAGTTTTTATCTAGAGCCGATGTTTATTTGTTACTGTAGCTTAAAGTCAACAACCCTAATTGTACCCCCTATAAATATTTCTCATTCATGTACTGTAAATTTTGAGCACCTAATACAAACAAGAACTAGTTGTGGAGAGTGGATGTAGGTTAGATTAGGCCGAACCACTATAAATCTTGTGTTCTTGTGATTTAGAGTGTGTGAGTGTGTGTGCTTGCTGCAAATTGTTCTAGTGTTCGTGTGACTCGTGTTCTGACCCTAACAACTGGTATCAGAGCTCAGGCTCTTGATTGATTCACACGAACTAGGTAAGAGGTGAAGAAGAAGAACACTTACCTGTTGAAGAAGAAGCTGTGGTCTCGGGTTTCAGTCACAATCGCAGACATCGCGATTAGGGTTTCTGAGCCAACCACCGCTAGCACAGCCGCCACCGCTGTCAGTCTCTAACTCCAATTAGGGCTCCGATTTGAAGACATCTTCTGCAGAAATCGCGACTAGGGTTTGTCAACCCAGTAGCCGCCACCGTTGCCGCTGATCTTCTAGGAGGAGTTTTCTTTTGTTTTGTTCTGTGGGGAAGAATAAGCACAGTACGTGCTCTATTTTTTTTTTTGGTGGAGAATTGAATTTTCTCAATTTGACCAAGGAGGCCCCTCAACTTTAAACAAAGAAGAAAATTTAACCAGCAGGTGTTTAGTCCGTCTGTTTGAAGATCAAAGAAACGTGAATCAGGTGTTTTTTGTTTCTATTTGTTTCAATGTTGATTACAGCTTATTTTGATTTCAGTTTCGTTTAGTCGTGCTTGTGTTATCATGGCAGAAGATGGGAAGGTGCAAATCTAAAAGTTTGACGGAAAAAGGTTTGGTTAGTAGAAGATGCAGATTGAAGCATTACTTTGTCAGAAGGACTTAGATGTAGTGCTTGAGGATGAAAGGCCAGGAAAAATGTCACAAGCAGCTTGGGATAGGATGGATAAGAAAGATAGAATAGTGATAACTCTTTCTCTATCGAGAATGTTGCATTCAACATCCAGAAGGAGACCTCAGCTAGAGGAATGATGGCAGCATTATCGAATATGTATGAGAAGCCTTCTGCAGCGAACAAGGTTTATCTTGTTCGAGAGCTTGTGAATACCAGGATGAGGGAAGGTGATTCAGTTACAGCCCACATCAATAACTTAAACTCGATATTGTCTCGTTTAGTGTCTGTGAACATCAAGTTTGATGATGAGGTTCAAGCCCTATTGTTATTGTCCTCATTACCCGATAGTTGGTCCGGAACCGTAACTACTGTTACGAGCTCTTCAGATACGAGCAAGTTTATGTTTGTGAAGATGCGAGATCTTATTCTGGCCGAAGATGTCAGAAGAAGAAATTCAGGTGGATCATGGGGTGATTTAATGCATGTTGGAAGAGGAAGGAAGAATAACAGATATAGTGGCAGCAAGAACAGAAAGAGGAGTCAGTCTTGGGCTCGAAATGATATGACCTGTTGGAACTGTAAAGAGGTTGGACATTTTAGGAATCAATGTCTAAACAATAAGAAAGAAGTTAACGCTACAGTAGACCACCCAGATGATGAAGTTTTGATCTGTAATGTGGAGAGCAGTGTGGATTACTGGGTTATGGATTCGGGTGCTTCATTTCACGCTACCCACTACAGTGAAGCACTACGGAATCTTAAAATTGGGGATTTTGGTAAGGTACGACTTGCAAATGATGAAGTCCTAGATGTCACAGGCTGGCAAACCCAGAGTCACAGGTCAGATTCAGGTTGAACATGCTAGAAAAGGTTCAGTAAAACCAGTCAGGGGCATTCGTGGCAATGGGGGCACGGGTTGTGCTTCAGTCAGAGTTACCAGACGACAATGGGTTAAGAGAACCAGTATTCTAGTTGTCAAAGTCTCTCTAGTTGATCATCTGCTTTATTCGGAGAGTGTTTGTTCTCAGGATGTTCCAGGATCGGGCAGTTCGTGTCAGTGGGAGCCGATAGGGACAGAGAACGAGTCACGAGTAGTGACTGATGAATTGAAGCTCCGTGGGAGCTTCAATGAGCCTTCAGGTTAATTGATGAGAAGGCTGCCCACAACTAATGAAGATGAAGAGTTTACAAAGGTACTTATGAATATGAAGTTGCATGGAGTGCAATTTGAAGTTGTCAAAGCCTCCAAGTGGGAGATTGTTAGGTTGTGGAGGATTTGACTAAAGAGTGTCAAAGCTACTAATAACCCAGATGACCAGATAACTCGTCTGGGTTATGCCTCAAAGCAACTCACAACCTAGATGACCAGATAACTCGTCTGGGTTATGACTCAGAAGCAACTGATAACCCAGATGACCAAGTAACTCGTTTGTGTTTTGGCAACTGATAACCCAGATGTGGGTTGTGAAGTTTTTGTCTAGAGCTGAGGTTTATTTGTTACTGTAGGTTAAAGTCAACAACCCTAATTGTACCCCCTAAAAATACTTCTCATTCATGTACTATAAATTTTGAGCACCTAATACAAACAAGAACTAGTTATGGAGAGTGGATGTAGGTTAGATTAGACCGAACCACTATAAATATTGTGTTCTTGTTCTTGTGATTTAGAGTGTGTGAGTATGTGTGCTTGCTGCAGATTATTCTAGTGTTCGTGTGATTCGTGTTCTGGCCCTAACAATAATCCCCCCTTCACGCCACTGTGATTTTCACGGGAGAAGGAAAAAAACACCCCATAGCGCCCGCCGTAGTGGTGTTGGGGACGCTATGGGGGCGCCATATACAAAAATGGCGTGATATAACGTGCCACTACAAGTGGCCTTATAATTTAGGTTAGGGTTATAATAATTTCAATTTCAATATTTTTGGTTAGGGTATTGGATTTTAATAATCTAAAGTTTCATCACTTATAATGATTTCAATTTAAAAAATTCATTGTGACAATTTCAACTTTTAAGATTTTGGCTCTCATGGATCTTTTTGTAACCCAGTTAGTTATTGATGACGTGGATACTAATGTAGACGTTGATGTGGCACACAACTTTATTATTTGCTTACGTGGACGATGATTTAGCACCTCCACCACCATCAGCCACCAACACCGCCGCCATCTACACCGCCCACCACCACCATCAGCACTACCATCTCCACCACCACCACTGCCATCTCCAGCACAACCATCACAATTGCTGACCGCCATTTTCATCATTTACATTGACACATTCACCCACCGATTACCACCACATTCACCCACTGATCTCAGAATTATCCCCACTAGATTAACCATTATGCACATAAAAACAACAAGATCTAAAAGAAAAATAAAGTGTACCACTGGAGTTGTTAGATTCGACCCTTGCTATTCACCCTTGGTTGCCGAAGACGAACACAACACCAGCCGTCATTGATGTCGCTATTGGTCGTCGGAGAAAGGGCCCTTCCAGACCCCATACGTTCAGATCTAACTGACTAAAAAAGGAGTTTGAATGTGTTAATATGAACCCAAAACCCTCAATCTAGTCGAAATCCGTAAGACCCCCACCATCGCACAATAACTACCACCAATATGGTGGTTCCACCGCCGTGTGAATCTAAACCCCAAAACCCTCGATCTACCGTCGTAACTCCTCCACAATCTGCCGCGTACCACCGACCCAGCCATCCTGCCATTCTCCCCCTCTCTTTTTCTCTGGTGGCAGTGGGGTGGTGGTTATGGTGGGAGTGAGGTGGTGGAGTGGTGGTGATGAAGATGGTGAGTGTGTGTACATATAATGAAAAAAAAATCATATCAATATCCATGTCATCATCCACATAATCAACCAGTTCATTTTTTTACAGATCAGCGTCCACATCATCAAGAACTAACTGGGTTATAACCCAATTACAAAACGATCAATGGGGGTCAAAATCTTACAAGTAGGGATTGTCACAAAGAAATTTTTAAGTTGAGATTATTATCAGTCAATTGGTGAAACTTTGGATTATTAAAATCCAAATTTAAAGGAATTCCTAAGAATCCAACGAACAAAGTAAATAGAATTAATATAAGTATTGGGAATAACATCGTATTATCCGATTCATAAGGATACAAAGAAGTCTTGGTATTGCTAAAATTCGGAATAGAAAGAAAGGGTTGGATCAGATTTCTTCCATTTTCATCCATTTTATATACTTTATTTGAAAAAAAGAAGGACGTCCGTTCTTATTCATTTTTAATAAAGTTACCAAACAAAAGTTCAAGTTTTTGTTACTTATTTTTTAACCTTCTTTACCCCATATAGATATTGAATATAGGGGGGTATTATACTTTTGACTTTTGATATATATTAATTACATCAATCCATAAGAAGGCTGTGCAAAGTATGGTTTAGTTCGGTTAAAACCTTTAATCATAAATATAACCGTTAACTTTGATTATAGGATTTTCATAATTATATTCTTTTTTTTTTTTTTTGAACAACAAACAAAACACTTTTATTCCTCCAGACCAAAGAGACGACATAAAGCAAGACGCTAAATATCGCCTCCCCCATCAAGTATACATCAAGATACATCAAAATCCCAAGAGACTACATCAAGAATACATTTCAAAACTTTCGACTACATATCTTATATATAACTAACTACTCCAGTATAGAAAAACTTCTCCATTCATTCCATGTTACCCTGATTCGTCTTGTTCTTAAATTATACATTCAAACGACTCCTCTTTGATTTCTTCTACTAATTTAACTGGCACCGTGGTTTTGTCGTTGTATACTTTATTATTCCTGTTTTTCCATAGGCTCCATGCGGCTAAGAGATGTACAGCATATATGATTTTCTCCTTTTTCCTCGGCCAGCCCGACATATCGTTGAACCTTCTACTCATACTTTCACTATGATCACGCATTGGAATTTTCATCCAGGACCACAAAAGCAGCCATACCTCTTTCGCTATTGGGCATTGAATGACAATGTGATCAGCCGATTCCGCCGCGAGACCACATACTTTACATATATCCGCTCCGATTTGCAGCCCCCTTTTCTTTAAGGCTACCAACGTCGGGATTCTGTCTTCAGCCGCTCTCCATGCGAACAAGGTAACTTTTGTTGTTGCTATCTTGCTCCACTCAAAGTTGTTTGGTGCGGCATTCACATCCATAAAGCCAGCCACATCTCTCCTAACATCCTTAACCGAGTATCCATCCGTGATGTTATCCATCCAACTCCACACATCGCTGTTTTGCCCCACATTTTGTTGTTGCAGCAGTGATTTCAGCATGTCCCATTCATCATTTTCTTCGGCACAATTTGGTAGTCTAGTCCAGCTCCAATCCCACATCACTCCTCCCTGGTTTTTTACGTAATTTTGCTGAACTTTATTCATTTTGTTTTTAGCTAATCCGAATACAAGTGGAAATTCCTCCCTTAGTGGTCTATAAGTCGCCCACGAGTCCTTCCAGAATAGTGTTTTATCACCAGCTCCGACTTTGCTTCTTAGGCACCGGGTCGCTTCAATGCCGACTTTTTTAAATTCATCTTCCATTCCCACAATCGCTTTCCATACACCTGATGCTGGTTTTTTTAACGGTATACTTCTCATAGACCTGCTATTCCTATGTATTGATTCAATCACCTTGACCCATAACTGTTCCGGTTCTGTTTTGAGTCTCCACCTCCATTTCATCAAAAGAGGCATATTCATTTCCTTAATTCCCCCTATCCCGAGCCCACCCATGTTTTTTCCGGTCACTATTCTTTCCCATTTCACCCACCGAATTTTGTTCACACCCCCACATCCTCCCCAAAGGAACCGTCTCCTGATCCCTTCTTGTATTTTTATCACTTTCTTTGGTGCTTTATACAAGGACAAAAAATAGTTCGGTAAGGAGCCGAGTACCGATTTTACCAACGTAAGTCTCCCGGCGAACGATAATTGTTTTGCCTTCCAGTTTGACAACCTCTTATTGAATTTATCAATTACTTCCTTCCAATTTCCCACCTTATTCATATTTGTACCGACTTTCAATCCTAGGTACGTGAAAGGAAACCGACCCATTTTACAATTCAGTGTATCGGCCATACTCTCAATCGTTGTATCACTTACCCCAACCCCGTAAAGAAAGCTTTTGTTATGATTAACCTTTAGCCCCGACACCATGAAAAATATCCTCAATATTCTCCGCATTGATTTCCAATTTTCTATATCCCATAACCCCAAAAAAATAGAGTCATCTGCATAAAATAAATGTGATAGACTTGGCCCATTATTCGGTAAATTTAACCCCTTATACACACCCGACCCCACTGCTTTCACCATCAGCACATGTAAAGCTTCCATTGCTATCGATGGGGATAGCGGGTCTCCTTGCCTTAGGCCCCTCTTGTAATGAAACTCCCCCGTAGGAGACCCGTTGACCAAGACCGACGCTTTACCGGAGAATAAAATACCCATAATCCATGTTTTCCACCGGGACGGGAAACCCATGTGAGTTAGAACTGAGATTAAAAATCTCCAGTTTAAAGTGTCATATGCTTTTTCAATGTCTGCTTTGAATAAGAAAACCTGTTTCTTTTGCTTTTTCGCCCACGACACTACTTCATTGAGAACCAATGGACCGTCCACAATGTTCCGGTTAGCGATAAATGCAGATTGTTCATGTGATATTACACTATTCAACACTCTTTTTAATCGATTCGCCAAGGTTTTAGATATAATTTTATTGACGACACCAATAAGTGAGATAGGTCTAAAGTTGGATAAAGTAACTGGATCACTTACTTTAGGAATCAGTGAGATGAAGGATGCACTACACGACTTTTGAATGGACCCATGGGTATGAAATTGCTCCATCATCTCCATCACGTTCCCTTCTAACTCCTTCCAGAATTTTTTAATGACAGCAAATGTAATCCCATCCGGACCCGGCGACTTTTCCGATCCACATTCCCATATTGCAGCCCTTACCTCCTCCCGTGTGAATTTCTTGACTAGTTGAACTGCATCCATACTTGATAACTTCGAGAAACCCTGTGATGGCATCCTCGGTCTTGACTTCATAGGTTCCATAAACTTCTTTTTCATGCACTCTTGAATATACTTCATGATAGCTTGCGGATCCACCACCCAAGACCCATCAATCCAAAAACCGTTAATCTTATTCCTCGCCATATTACTCTTTACTATTGTGTGGAAGTACCTCGAATTCTCATCACCGCCTACTATCCATTTTGCTCTAGCCTTCTATTGATAATCCTTTGCTTTCCTTCTAAACCAATCTCTGACTTTACTTTTACAATCTCTCCAGTTCTCTATTTCACTTTCCTCTAAAACCCTTTCTTCCGCATCAGCGTCCAGCTCTTTAATCCTATTGATTGCCTCAGTGAACTCTTTTTCTTCAGTCTCCTTCTGTTTTTGTTAATCGGTTATAGTTCAGCTTTGGATAATTATCAATCCTTCCCATATTACTTTTGACTCGTAATTTCAAACCAAACAATAGATATTTATACCGATATTCGATCATTATTGTCTTAGTTACAATCATATTTATAAATAAAACAAAGATGGAAAAATATTAACATGCATAAAGCGAGTCAACTTTTATATAATGATTATTTTTAAACTTTTTAAAACTAATTATATTGCATAAAAAGACTTCTGTACATATTTTTTTTGTGTATATAAAGAGTTTGATTCCTTGAGCATGTGTATTTTATATATAAATATAGGTTTACAAAAATATTGACTAAGTATATTCACGGTGCTTTGTCTATGTGTCAAGCTGTGCATAGTGTATGATTAGATGACCACTGGTCAGGTTTCAAGATGTCAACATTAATATGATTATGTCCTTTATAACCACATACAATAGTTTCTAGTGTATATACATGTGATGACAATGATTTAGGTATTCTATTTCTCACCACACACTCTCTCTCTCTCTATATATATAGAGAGAGAGAGCGTGCGCGCGGCACGCGCTTTAGCATAACAAAATCCTTATATATGAAGATTCAATGGAAAAGAAAAATAGGAGAACTCACTAAAATTTAAAGATAAAGACTTCAATGTGAGTGCTCTTAGAAGACGAAATATATGTGATATAATAATGAGAAAATATTGAGTTGATAAAAAGTTGATAGATTTTTACATAAAACCAACTAGACAGAAGCAAAACGAAACAAAATTGGACTCAATTAAAAAAAAAAAGACATCACTTAGACTATATTTGGAGTTACGGGCTAATAGTGAACAGAAATGTCTCGGCGAGCTAGATAATGTGGTTTTAGGACCTGAATTTCATCGTCTACAACCCGATTTTAAAGTCAGAATTTGTCTCAATCTTAACAACCTTTATTTTTTTCTTTTTTACGTAATTGTGAATCACCGGTTTGAGTAATTTACACATATTTAGAAATTCAATTTCATAAATAGACGATCAATTTTCGTTTCACTTTTTGCTTGACCAGCCAGCCATATGATATCGAGACTTCACCAAATAAAAGGAGCCTTATCTAATGATTTCAATACTTTAAATTATTCCAATTTTCCTCTCAAAGAGTTTATTTTATCAGTTGTGCTTTTGTCCTGCGTAAATATTTTCTATTTAATTAGCATTGGTGTAATAACGATAACTACTCTAGAGTTCAGCAGCTGAATTGCAATGTAACAGAGAATGAATAACAGATTAAATTCTTATACAAAAAAACACTATTACAACTATATATATGTCCTACTAGATCGGTAACTTTTATATATACTAACAATTTCTTACTAAAATAATTACTTTTCTTAGATATATATATCATATACAATATACAAACACCTCTAACTAATGGAACTTCTGTCAATTACTTCGTACCTAACTTCTTCTTGCGAAAAATTAACATATATATGCATAACCATATGTAGAGAAGAGGGTATAACGGTATATACACCGGCACACCGATCCAAGACACAAAAAAAACGTGTGTTCAAGGCTCCACTAGGACATGGTCGTCGAATTTTGTTTCTGGGATGACACGTGGGGCCCGGATCATGACACTCTGGATGAAGGCGATCATCTGAAAATACATAAACAAGTATATAGAGTTCGTAACAGGTCAAAAGGGGTTCAAGTTGAAAGTGTCATTTTTAGTATTGGTAGAATTGGTCGGGTCGGGTCAGGTCAGGTCATGTTGGTTGACCCACAAAACACTTGTCCATTTTATCTAAGTCTATTTATAATTAACGCGTTAATTATGATTACAAAAAGGATATTATGTCAAAGCTCTTACCACAGCAAATGCAGCACACACAAGACTAAAACCAGGAAACACGAATGGCGCGTCGTCAGACAAGAATAAAGCTGCAGGATAGAATTGGAAGTACAAATTAGATTCAGTTAAAAGCAACCAAAAACAAAGCATCCGCGGATACTTTGCTTACCTGTTAGAGGACTAAAAATCAGTGGAGAAACAATACTGGCAAAGGAACATAGGCCTGTAATACACCCTTGAGCCTTTCCCTGAAAATTAAAAAAAAAAAAATCATTTATTGTATTATTCTGCAAAGACCAACCAAATTTACTTCAAATTACCTGCTCGGTAGGACCAACTTGTTTGGATACAATACTCCGTAACTGAAAAGCGTCGATATACTTGTAAGATTAAAGATATATAAAAATCTAACGAATGAAAATACATCAGAAACAAACAACTCACGCTTGGTCCGGCAAAAACAGCTAGGATTTGAAATGTGGCTGCAAAATAAATAACCTGTTTGATACAAAGATTCATTAGCTAAAACCGAGACACACACATTTAATAAAGAGAACTTGTTCTTGATACGTGAGCACATGTACATACCCATGATGACCAAGCTACACTGTATAGGAAAATCTGCATATAAAACCAAAGATTACATTAGGGAGTAATCAAAATTGAATTCTTTATAATGTTTGACGTTCTTGAGAATACGGAGGTCTGTTGTATATGTGATTTTATAAAATTTTAAAAATAAATATTTAATTGAGAATATATTTACATGTACACAGTTGAAGACGAGCCCGATTGCAAGAATCTTTTCTTCACTTATTACTCTAGCCAACAAGGGCATAAGAACCATCTGCAAGAGTTAGATACAATATAAGTTTTAATATTTTACATAAAGCAGTTACCCAAGAAAATTATATTTACAAGACGTACTTGCGATATGATCCCTGCTATCCCGTTGATGATCATCAAGTCAGCAAACTGATCTTTATCAAAATGGAATTCGGCCTTCAAATAGTACTGCACGTTACAAAGATAAACGCTTAACAAACAATATATCATGTTTTAATGTAAATGCTAAAAGTAGTAGTATCATGGTATATCATGTACCAATAATGCAGAATAAAGGCCTAATTCACCCAAACTGCTGAAAAATGCCACAATAGCTGCTTGAGAAAATGTCCAGCTGAGAGTATCATCCAAAATAAAACACTTCAGTACTTCCATTGTAGCCCCAAATTTTGAGGTTTCAAATCAAAATTAATAACCTAAATCTATTAAAACATAAATCTCATCCCAATTTGTACTAATTCACAATAATTTCATGTTACATTACTAGTTAAACAGTTACAAAATTTAATATCATTACATATTAGGTTTGAAATTCTAATCACTTAGGGGCTGTTTGTTTACCTCTTAATGAGGCTCTTAATGGTTCAGACCTCTTACTGGTTTAGCACTTAATGGTTCAGACTGTTTGTTTCGCGAGCAAATGTCTGAATGGTTCAGACATTTGCCTCTGAATGGTTAAGCATTATACTGGCTCTTAATGGTTCAGACCTCTTACTGGTTCAGCACTTAATGATTCAGACCTCTTACTGGTTCAGCACTTAACCATTCAGAAGTTGCCAAAATCCGATAATGAACGGCAAACAAAACTTACGCCAATTTGTACTAATTAACATATATTTCATGTTAAGTTTAAAAAAAATTTATAAACAACATACCTACTCCTCAACAACGAGATCGAATCCTTCAAAGAAGGACCTGTACGGAATGGTCTTCGATTATCCGTACACGTCTTCTCAGTCTTCGCAATAAGACATTCATTCATCGTCTCATCTTTCAACGAAGCTGCGATCACCGCAGCCTCCATACTCGATTCCGGCAGGAAAATCCTCATATACACCACCGAAACCATTGCAACAGCTGCAGCTACCTGTAACAAACAGCCGATTCGATTTACATTTTACCATAGATATTTATAGAAGATCTTTGGGTATAGCCCACTGGTCAGAGGCAATGAAGATAGTTCTGGTCCGACTGAAAGGTCACCGGTTCGATCCGAGCCCAACACGAGTTTTACATACAGTTACTCCAGAGAGTCTCGGCTCTTGTGGAGGCTGGAAACTTTCTCGTGGAATGCTTAGCCACACTTGTATCAGTTTGTGGGCACGGTTAAGACACCATGCTGGTACGAGTGGGGTGACAAGGCCTATCATGTCGACTGGTAGGTGCGGTCCTCTATCGTCTGTTGTAGTAACGATCGCCATTCAAAAAAAAGATATTTATAGAAGCATTTGATTGAAGAGATGTTAGTTACCTGAAAAACGGAGGCGGTTGAGGGGAGGAAACGAGTGGAGAGATTGCCGAAGACGAAGGAGCAGGATGAGATGCCGGAAAGGATTCCGAACGCCGATGCCCGCCGTGGTAACGGTACGTTATCAGCCTGACAGTTATAAAGTTCAAAAGGTTGTTACAAGTCAACGTTGTTTGTTAAAAGTCAAAATAGGCAAAGTTGACCGAGGTAGTTAAATTGTGAATTGGGTTTATAAAACTTTCAGTAAATTACTTTTTTACTTCTTGTGTTTTAGTGGTTTTAACCATTTGAATTCAAAATCAAAATATTTAACGCTCTGAGTCACTAGACGTTTTTTTATATCCATTTGAGTCTCTTTGAGTCCAAATTTCTAAATCAAAATGTGTTAACGCATCATGTATGAGTAAGGATTAGGATCAAATACAAAGGCTCCTAATTGTAAGATGGGTACAAAGGCTCCTAAAAAAACCCACTACACAAAAAAAACAACTTAAACATCCACCACCACCCAAAAACCTAATCCCCCACCCCCTCCCCCATCACCCACCCAAATTTTTTTTTGCCGAGGGGATGGGTGGGGGTTTAGGTTTTTGGGTGGTGGTGGGGGTTTAGCTTTTTTTTTTTAGGTTTTTTTTTTTTTTTTTTGGTGGGGGGGGGGGGGGGGGGGTGTTTAGGTTTTGGGTGGTGATGTAGTAGATTTAATTTTAGATTATTGGACACTTGTCACTCTATAAATCCTTCTTACACTTCTTACAATTAGGAGCCTTTATAGAATAACTTGACCCGTATGAGTAAAGTAAAACTACAAATATGATGTAACTTATTGACTTGGGGGGGGGGGGGGGGGGGGGGGGTTAGTGTACTTTTAATGCAACCTTTTAGATGTTGAAGGTACAACATGGAGAGACTAGACTAGACAGAGATGATTACCACATAAGCATGTGCAAGGCAAAGCACACTTCCTTCACAAATCATGGATGTGAGGGTTTTGAGTGCATAGTATGCAAAGAAGTAATTCCTCTCCCTGCTGTATGCCAGAATTACTGTTTCATCCACCAAATAATGAGTTAGTAACTAGTATGTACATCATGCTTAGACATTTGTACTTTCTAATTCTTCTATAAGAATTCACTTAATATTATCTTTGTTCAAATATGTGGTTAAAAAAATACAATAACATAATGAGGTTAGACATCAAGAACACAAACATGAAACCAAATATTACATTCTTTTTGATAGAATTCTAAGTGACATACGAGGCGTCATTTGTGAATTGGGTTGTTTCAGAATGTCATTCTGATAGGGCTATAAATTATATGCAAGGTAAAATACTAACGTGAGACCGATAACAAAGTAGAATCATCAATATTCAATTTATATAAAAAAATGCATCCATGTAGAAGGTGGTGGCCTTGGCCTTGTTTTGTTAGAATCTTTTTAAGATTGGGTGGTGATGACATAGAAATAAGAAAGTAGATGTATAAGTGTACTAAATGTGTAGAATGTGGACTTGGGATCTTACTTGTAAGCTAAACGGAAAACCAAAGGGTATCAAGATAAAAAAGAAGACAAAGAAGTTGGACCTAAAAGTTAATAAAAAGTAGGATATATATGCTTTATTGAATGAATTACCAAAGATGATGTAACACTAACAACAATGGCTATTGACAAAGCAATAAAAGTTATAAAACCATAACTATATCTTCTTCCATAGGAAATTCTCAAAATCATAAATTTATAATCTTAAAATCCAGTTAACTGTATTATATTTTAATTTTACCCAAATCACTTATAATTTTCGGCATATAATATACTTTTCATCACTTAACCTTTTCATGTGTACATATGCAAGTCAATATAACTTAGAATATCATTATATTATTTTCTTCCTTATAACTTCTTAATCAGGGGCGGACCCACATTAAATGGGTCGGGGTCCCCGGACCCCAATTTTTTTTAAAAAGTTAGTAGATCCGGTATATTATATTTTATAAGGACCTTATAAATACAATTAGGTGAACACCATAGAAAGAAAAGAAAAGAAAAGCTCGTGTAATTGTAAATCCCCTTCTTTACCAACAAGAGGTTATGAGTTCAATCCTTGTATAGCCAGTTTTTTTCTTTTTTTTCTTTATATCTAATTCAAGCCTCACTCTAACCCGACCCAAACGAAGACGGACCCGAAAATTTTTAAGGTTTTGTTATGAAAATTTTGAACAATGAAAAAATGGACCCCATTGGATAAAAATCTTGGGTCTGCCACTGTTCTTAATAATAACAAACATATTATATTTTAAACTTTCGTAACCTAAACCCTAACCGTACATATGTAACTATGTAAGTCAATACAACTTATAGTATCATTATACTATTTTCTTCTTTATAACCTCTTAATAATAAACATATTATATTTTAAACTTTCCTAACCAAAACCGTAACCAGTAACTAACTCATAACCCGTTACACCCAAAGAATATAGAGATTGATCAACAACTACTTTTTTATACTAAAATAAGGTATAGAGATTAATCAACAACTCCTTTTTTATACTAAAAATAAGGTAAATGTCATGAGTTTGAAAATACATGATTATATCATTTAAGGCAGAGACGTCTCTAAGAATTCACGTACCCTGTTCGAGCTTGAAAAAATATGTCTTTCTGTAATGTTTTATTACTATTTTTGTAAAAAATCAAATTAGTATTGGACTCAACAAACCTAATGCTAATAGGCTAAATTTTAAACCATAAAAAATGATTTTGTAAATGGGTCTATATTGGAATTGATATGTGTTTACTATTTAAAAAAATAACATATATATTGGATTTTTTTTTTTTAAATCGCATGCCCCTCGAAATTACATGCCTTATGTGGAAGTCCTCCCCGCACACCATCATAGCCACCACTAATTTAAGGAATAGAGATTAATCAACAACTACTTTTTTATCTTAAAATAAGGTAAATGTCACGAGTTTAAAATACATATTATGGGGAATGATCCACTAAAAAGTGGATTTTGCCTAAGTAGCCTAAGAAGGATTGTGATGATGACATGTGACACTTCTAATAAGTAGGAATGAAGGGCATTTTGGTCCTTATAAATAGGAGTGAAAATGACATGTGGCACCCCTTTTGTTTTTTAAAAATACAACAAAAAAATCTAGTACAAAAAAATCTAGCACAAAAAAAAAAAACTAGTACAAAAAAATATAGCACAAAAAATCTAGTACAAAAAATATAGCACAAAAAATGTAGTACAAAAAAAATATAGCACAAAAATATCTAGTACAAAAAAATATAGCACAAAAAAATTAAGTAAAAAATGTAGTACAAAAAAATCCAGCACAAAAAATTGAGGAAAAGAAATTTAAGATAAAAAAATCCAGCACAAAAAATTTAGCACAAAAATATAGTACAAAAATTCAGCACAAAAAAATGTTATACAACATAGAAATACAACACATTTAAGTGGGTTTTTTTAGTCTTCATATTTTATATAGCAATATGGTACTCAAATTAAAGATAAAAAGACGCTCGATTTTACAGTTAAATTTTTATGAAAAAATAATGTCGTATAAAAAAGTTATTAACGTTTAAAAAAAGAGGGTGGAATATGCATGTGCCTTGCATGTGGAGAGAGAAAATCCATAAATAGGATTTTCCCAAGATACCCTTTCACTCCTCCTTACTCCTACCCTTTCATCTTAACCACTGATTTGAAAAATGAATGGTTAAGATTCCTTCTTATCCTACTTAGGGAAAATTAACTTTTTATTTGATCTTACCCCTACATATTATATCATTTTTTTGTAAAATAAATATAAATTCATATTATATTATTGCTTATGCATTTTAGTTTTCAAATTAGTTTATTCTTTATCAGTAAAAGCCACCATTATCATAAGACGGTCTATCTTAGTGACGTTAAATACCAACCATATCCTTACATCTCCGCTTAACTTTTTCGTTCTTTTGGTTCCAAAATCTCCTGAAAATTTTATTTATGTTTTAAAAATATCCAAAAGAAATGGGCCCTTCCTTTTTATTTATGTTTTAAAAAATATCCAATAGAAATTGGCACCTTCCTTTTATTTGCAATACTATATGTATACACAGAAATATTAGAAAATTAAAAAACTCTTTGGTTATCATATCAAATTTATTAATCACAATATACGTACACATAAAAAAGAAAAAGGGAGGATAATGGTTGTGAACGACTAGAGGTAACGATGTAAGGTACATAAGATTTTTCGATTATAGTTTATTTATTACCATGGTTATTATTATTATTATTATTTAGTTAAACTTAGGTATACAAAATATAATAAAAATAAAACTCAAAAAGACTCGACACAAACAGGAAAAAGAAAGAAAAAATAAATAAATTGCAATCTAACATAAACTGGGTGTTTATGATTGCTTATTAAATCAGTTTTTCTGTTTATAAAACTGTTTATTATAACGACCAATCTACTAATTATTTATGAACAAAATAAATGGTTTGAAACTTCATATTTGCAACATAAAATAATCAAATAAACATTTAATAACAATCTCAATCTTTCGTTTAACTAACAATCTCAATCTCCCATTAATTCAATCATTTATTTTCTTTTTTTTTTTTTTCTTAAAGAACATAACAAAATAATATATTTTTTTTCTTAAAGAACAAAACAAAATAATAAAAAGTAAAATGGTAGAGAATGTGTACCCAAAGGTAAAGTAGTGAGGAGCATTGGGAGAGTGAGCATGACCTTCCTCCCATAATTGTCTGAGAAATTTCCAATGAGAGGCATCATCACCAAGCTCCCCATCCCTGTTATCTGCGATTTATATTACGTTTAATTTGTTATAACTATTTTTTTAAAAAAAATCTAAAAATAATAATTTTCAATATTATCTAGATAAATATATTAGTCGGGGTTTATGGTAAGTATTTTAATCATGCATCGAAGATATAGTTTAAGTATGTTTAATATATATATATATATATATATATATATATATATATATTTTTGCAGTGGTCCTATATCTATATCTATCTATCTATCTATATATATATCATCAGAAAACTACATCTAAATGAGAAAACTAGAAAACTAACTAAAAAAACATAAAAAAAGCCAAAAAACATACCAATTTTTTTTTTACAATTTTTTATAAAAAAAATCGCTACTTTTTATATATAAAAAAAATTTCAAAAAAAAAAAAAAAATTATTGTACTGCACATGTGCACTATATCCGTAATAGTGCACATGTGTAATACAACAAATTTTTTTTTTATCTTATTTTTTTGTGAAAATTTTTTTCCATGTATAAAAACTAGCGATTTTTTATAAAAAAAATGTAAAAAAAAATTTTGGAAATGTTGTTTAGGCTTTTTTAGTTAGTTTTTTGGTTTTCTCATTTAAACTAGTTTTCTCATGATCCATCCACTATATATATATATATATATATATAGGTCAGTTAACGTACATTACGGCTTAACGTACGACCAGTACGTTATTAAATTACGCATGTTATTTTGAAAATCACGCACGTTATAGACCTCAAAAAACCTAATCACGCATGTTGGAAACATAAATCACACACGTTAATCATGCATGCCCTAACTCCCCGTTCAGAAATCGCATCCCCTGTTCTACGATCTGAAACCACTGTTACTGCCCTCTGACTCCAATCGAATCAAAGCTTGGTCATGTTCTTGCATCCTCTGTTACGGTCTGAATCAAAGGTTGGGCATGTCCCTTCATCCTCTGTTCTACGATTTGATTTCGAGGGTCAACATTTTGATGAAACTTTTCAAAATCAACGATAAATTTGAACCCAATTCGATGAAATTGACTGAACAATGGCGAATTTGAAGTGAAACAAAAAGAAATTGGAACGAATTGGACGAAATTGATCAAACCCAGACTAATTGAAAAATAACAATAATCACGCATGTTATATACACGCATGTTGTCGTACGTGATGTACGTTAAGCCGTAATGTATTTTACACTTTCTCTATATGTATGATTAATAATAATAATAACGAGGTTTTCATAATTTTATATTATATTATAGGTTTAGGGTTTTGCTTTACTCTTTTATCTCCCTTCCTATCTCTCTTTGATGCTTTTATCGTAAGATTTAGAGTGATCCGTCTTCCCCGTTATCCCCTTTTGTGATGTGTTTTATCATCTTCTTCATCTTGTTTGCTGCATGAACGCCTTATAAACAAACACACACGTCATAATTTATGTCACCGTAACCCTAATAGAGTGACTCTTGTCGTCGACTAGAATATTCTACCAATATATTAATTGTTTTTTGCTCTAATTAATCCGATCGTCTGATTTCCTTTCGTTCCAATTATGAAGGAGTATCAAATATAGTATAGATTAGTTATATGATTTATTAGATTTCCTCTATATTAATTCGGACACGAGAAAAAGGTGTACGTACATAGAAAAATACAAATAAAAAAAATATGATTATATACATGAGTAACAATTTTGAACGTAATAATAAATAAAGGCTCACTTGGCGAAGTTGAGCATATTTATGTGTGGTTTTTAAAAACTTAACGAAATACTTTCACTTTAAGAAAAGAAACAAGAAGCTTTGTCAAAAGCAATGGAATCTTCTAAAACCAAAATCACCTACCACCAAACTACAAATTGTATTTACCTTTCTAAAAGGTAATTAAAGTGGTGCATTCTAACTAGGAACCATGTAAGTAAAGAAAAGAATTGCTTTCCTATAGGAAACACAAACATAAATAATTCTTTTTTTTATTATTATACAACTATTCATAAGAGAGGATGGTTCAAATAAAAACCACTTTTATTGCGAAAACTCGAAAACTAACTAAAAAAAGCCTAAAAAACACACCAAAATTTTTTTTACAATTTTTTTAATTAAAAATCGCTAGTTTGTATATATATATAAAAAAAAGCTTTTTTTCAAAAAAAAAAAGCTTTTTTTCAAAAAAAAAAAAAAATTTGTAGTACACATGTATAATAATACACATGTGTAGTACACATACACATATGCACTACAAAATTTTTTAAAGGTTTTTTATATACTTAAAATAGCGAAAATTTGTATGAAAAAAAAATTGGTATGTTTTTTTAGGCTTTTTAGTTAGTTTTCGAGTTTTCACGTTAACTAATGGTACATACACATGTGTACTATTACACATGTGCACTACAAATTTTTTTAAAGGTTTTTTTATATACTTAAAATAGCGAAAATTTGTATGCAAAAAAATTTGGTATGTTTTTTTAGGTTTTTTAGTTAGTTTTCGAGTTTTCACGTTAACTATTGGTTTTCATTTGAACGGTTGAACCTTCCCCTACATAAGAATTTATTCATTACAAACATATATTTATTTTAACACTTAGATCAATTGCAATTTTGTGGGTGTATTCTTACTCTAATATATATATATATATATATATAATTTAACGAAGGATACGATCAAATTTACATACCACGTGAGATTATTTGTACCATTAGATAACCATATTGATTTTTCTAATAGTTAAAATGAAATATTTAGACTAAACTGTTAAAATGATCAAACCACAGGGACTAAAATAACATTTGACTCTAAAAAAATTGTGTACGAAACGTACGTGTATATTTATCTACTCACGTTTCATTTGGATTAATACGATGTTATATTTATATGCATGCTGTACCAAAAAGAATTTTTAATTCAATTTACAGAAAAGTAAATGGTAAAAAAAAAAAATCACATCGATTAGTCGGATATTATTGACGAAAAAAGCAAGAAAACCCACATGGGAAATATCAAAATTAAAAAACACTTTTTCTTTTGTTTTATAAGTTTGGATTAATTTATATTTTCATAACATAAAGCGCCACTAAAAACATTAAACAAATAAAAGTTGTTACCGCTTGTGTGGCTCCGGTGAGGTAAATCGCCAAGGAACACTCTTCTTCTCCGGGACAAAGTGCCGCCATGGTGACGTCGGTAATGGCCGGAACCACCATGAAGTTAGCAAAATTGAAGACGAACACCGTCATGAAAAGGTGTCCTAGCCCGGATGTTGCGATGGTCTTTTCGGCCATGATGGTGGTGGTCATGGTGGTGGTGTGAGTGAAAGGATGGAAAGCAATGCTTAATGTGGAAATAACACCTCTATATTTATAGCAAAGTGAATGAGGTGTCACTATTGGTTATGTCATGAAGCAAGTGAGTCTCACAAGCCAAGTTACAATTACTCCACTCTCAAAGCCTAGACCCCCCTCATTTCTTTCTTATATCATATATGCCTACTTATATAGGGAAAATGGGCCCTTTTATGGTGAGTACAATTACCATAATACCCCCTTGGTTAAGAATTTTTTTCCACAAAATTGTTTAAAGTTATGAATATTTTATTATTATTATTTTTTTAAATTGATCATTACTTTTTGTTTTCCGGTATCATTAATATTCGGTCTATTTCTTGTTGTGTATGATACCCTAACAATATTTGATAGTTACATTCGTATAAGATATTTGTTGTAATAATGACTTGAGTGATCTAGTGATCGAAATGTTATGTAAAGCAAAGAAGACCGCCAGTATCGTCACGTTAGTTTCATTTCCTGTAACCTAAGTTTGACATAAGAGCTTGTGTTTTATTAGAACGATGCATTGTATAGATAAACAAAACTAGCGAGGATCTGGAGAACAATTACTAAGAATAGTTAAACAACGTAAAATTACACGAAGCATACAAATCTAACCTTTCCAACTTAGCTCTACCTTTCAACCATTTAAAGAAATATATATTAATGTGTGTTTAGATTGAGAAAGAGATAAGAGTTGTAGGTAGTAAATCTATTTATTAAACTCAATATATGTAGTTTTGTTCATTATTAATGTATATTGTAGTAGCCTTACACACCGTCTTAGCGTCTACATTGTGTCCACTACAATTAACAAGATGTATTGTAGCAAGTATAGTTTATAATGATGTTTGAACAATGCCTAAGCGATTTCTACTAAATCTTGTAGCATTTATGGGTTGGAATCATCTTATTTGGATCAACCTTGGTCTAGTTGTCTTCTCATACAAAACTTATGTTATGTTTTACGTGGTCAGTCTTATAATTAGGATTCGTGGGTAATTAACTTCTATCAATGGTAGGAATGGAATGACAACGGTTCGGGTTAGGTTGGCATATATGGGATATGTATTGGTAACCCAATCCCATATTCGTTTATAAAACAATATCCCATACTCAGTGTGTTGGTTCAATGTATGCCCCACGAGTTTTTGGGTATACTTCTTTATGATCTTATATACTTATGATCAGTGGCGAATACATAATTTTTTAGTAGGGGGGCACAATACAAGTTGGCTATAATTCTTATTTTATCAGCAGGATCCCAAAAAGATTATGCAAATCAATTAATTTTGACAAAGAGCAAAGATAGGTCTATGAATATTACTAGATAGATAGAAACTTTTATTTTTAAGAAACTGTTGTTTCTACATGAAAAACAAATATAATATATAAATTAATTTGCACAAAGCAATCAAACACATTACACGCTTAAATAAAAGGAGTGGTGCAATTTCATGCTTTACTTGAGAGCAAGAGAAGGTGACTTGTCTATGAAATAACTATATTCCCTTCCAGAAACCTCGCATATCTTTTTGTCATTACTTAATGTATACTAACTAGGTTATGCCCCGTCCGCGTTGCAGGACAATGGCCGAATAATTGTCAACCAATTAAAAAAACAGTACTATAGTTTTGCTAGAAAGGAAAAGTAAAAAGAGTGTTAGGAAACTTCTTGACATGATTTTTAGCTGGGGGCAAAGTTATATTTTTATTTTTACTTGAGGGAGAAACCGAATTTTTTCCCAAGGGTAAAATCCTAATTTTACCTAGGGGAAAACCATATTTTTATTTTGCACTGGGGGCAAAAACGTAATTTTGAATTGAGGGTGATATCGTAATTTTGAATCGAGGGGAAAATCGTAAATTTTAGCTGGGGGCAAAAGCATAATTTTATTTTGAACTGGAGACAAAGACGTAATTTTAAACTGGGGGCAAAACCGTAATTTTAAAGTGGGTATAAAATAATCAACTGGTGTAAAATCGTAATTTTGAACGGGTGGGGGGGGGGGGGACAAATTTTATTTTGAACTGGGGCGAAAACGTAATTTTTGCTGAGGGTAAAAGAGATATTTTTTTTACCAAGGGCAAATTCGTATTTTTTAGATCGGGGCAAAAGGGTAAATGTATTTTGAAGTTGGGGCATAACCGTGTTTTTTAACTAAGGGCAAAAACGTAATTTTAAAGTGGGTAAAAAATATTAAACCGGTTGGTCCAATGGGTATTGCCCTCCGCCCATTTGAACCAATGGCAGAGAAAAACTATTCAGGGGCAAAGACGTAATTTTAAAGCGGGTAAAAAATTAATAAACTGGTTTGTGTGTATTGTCGGCCGCCCATTTCGACCAATGGCAGAGAAACACTATTCCCTATTATGGTAAATGTAGATATCCCTTTTTTAGTTATAGATAACTATCATATGCTAAATTAAAAAGAAAAAAAAAACTACACCATGTTTCTGCCGCCATTTTTGGCCAGTAACCGAAGAAAACTATTACCCTCCATGTAAATGTATATGTAGGAAACTAGTTGTTTCCCTGTCTTTGTTGCGGAACACTAAGTCGAATATTTCTCTCTTATAAAATATACATCTGTGTTTCGTTTACTTATACATATTACGCATAACACGATATCAAAAAAGTACATTAAATCAATCAATTAAAACAAAACATTACCTTACTTTTGCTAAAAAAAAGAAACTAAAACGATGGAAAAACTATAATTTTAAATTGGGGGCAAACTTGTAATTTTTCAGGACAAATGAGCGTGTGCCATGCAGCCGCCTGACACGAATAAAAATTATACCGAGTCAACCAATTAAATCAAAACACTACCATAGCTTTCTTAAAAAAAGGATGGTATGATTGTAATTTTATACTGTGGCAAAAAAAACCCTAATTCTTCCCTTCTTCAGCCCCACTCCCAACGACACCACCCCAACCACCGGCCGTCGAGAAGAAAGACCCATGTGAACTTTGAATTGAAGATTTGAGAAGAAAGACCCACATGAACTTGCGTTTATGCATTATTTAAGCCTATTGTGAACTTTTGGCAACTTTTGATTCACTAAACATGTTCCTAGATATGTAATTGTTGAAACATTCGTAAATAGGTATTAACAGGTAATTATCGTGTATACCTATTAAAAAATATTTCGTGCTCGTGTATGGAAAACTGGACACGAAACCTTATCGTGTATAGGATTTCATGTATTATCGTGTTCGTGTATTATCGTTTACAGGTATACACGATATGCCAACATTAAGTGGTTGTGAGTGGAGGAGATAGAATATACAATAATAAAAGTATTCTTTAACTGGAAAAAAAAGGAGAGACAAGATTGTGTGTTTTTAATATAATTATAGAGATGGAGTAGAGAATCGATTGTGAATGCTCTAAGTCATACCAAAATCCGTATTAAAGTGTCATGTCATCTGTGTTTTTGAAATGATTATATTTAACGTATTAACTGTTGTCTCTATCGTGTCACGCCATGTAACCCATTTATCAAACATGTTCATATTAGTGTTTAAAAAACATATTTGATTAAATGTGTTTTATTGAACATGATATGTTTAACACAAGTCAAATTTCTATAGAAGTAATTGCCATACATCTGATCATTTGCTAAAAAAATGTAACCTTTACCTCAAGTCATACTCAAGTCATATAAAGAAGGGGAAATGGACTGTATCACCCTCAACTATGCAAAATTGGCCGATATCACGCTCAACTTTCAAGTTGGCTCCCACCACCCCCTACTCGACAAGTTGGTGTCACTGACACCCCTTCGTTAAAAAAACACTAACTGAGTTAGGTTTTTAAGCCTATGTGGCATGCAGATGCTGAGTTGGAAGCATATGTGGACAGGAACTTGATATATCATCTTACGTGGCAAGGGACTTGTGAGGTGGACAGCCTACGTGGACTCACCCTTATCATCTCTCTGTAAACCCTTGAAACAACAAACCCATCAAAAAGATTCAATCTTGATACAAACCCTCCTTTTCTTCTCCTCATTCCCCACAACACCACCGCCGCCGTCGTTTTCCGACCCCTACCTCTTCCCCCACCGCCAATCAGAAATCAGAAAGTACCCACAGAGGATAGCTCCATGATTGTCCTGGATACCTCAGCTGGGGAGGGTTTAGTCTGTAAACGGGGAGCCACCGAAACAGAACATCTCACAGGAGGCAAAGATGATGATGATCTCTCACTCTCGGGTTTCAATTTCAAGATTGGAACATCTCTAGGGTTTATCTCGTCAATCAGAAATCAGGTATGTGATGATGATGATGTTGATAACGATGCTGAATTGATTTGAACAGTTGTATCACCGCCGAAACAATCAGAATCCAGCGCTAAATCTCTCAACTTCAACAGGTTAAACACGAACATATTAAACGAACAGGATTGGCTAATTGGGGGTTTTGAAATGGCAGCTGTGTAGTTTGAGTAGGATTGTTACGTGTTTGTGGGCTGCCGGTGGCGAGGTTAGGTGGTAGCGGCGTGGTGGTGGTTGGAGACGGTGGTTGATCGGCTAATTGGGGGTTTTGAAAGAGGAAGGTGGAGGTGGTGATGAATTTGGGGGTTAGTGGAACTGGAGCCATGGATTTCAACAAAAACAACCCAAAACAAGCTTGAAACCGGAGCGATCTTGCCGTTGCCGTCTTGCCGGAGCCATGGATTCGAGTCCGTCTCCTTCAAGGTAGAGAGAGGAGAGTTTGAGAGATTGTTTTATGTGACTGTATTGTGTTATATATATATATAATTAAAAAAAAGCCACGTCACCTTGCCACGTCTGATAAAAAGCCACATCAGCAAAATTAACAAACTCAGTTAGTGTTTTTTTAACGAAGGGGTGTCAGTGACACCAACTTGTCGAGTAGGGGGTGGTGGGAGCCAACTTGAAAGTTGAGCGTGATATCGGCCAATTTTGCATAGTTGAGGGTGATACAGTCCATTTCCCCTATAAAGAATACATAACAATTATTCTTGAATATTGTTGGATTACACGTCTCATAGTTGCTAGAACAATAGAAAGCACTTATAAAAAAAGTATCTCTTTGAATGTAATATTGTGATTCTGTTATATAGATTATTATGTGATAAACACACATTACTTATAGTAATTTAATAATAAAAAAAGAAGTAAATTTAAAGAAATTAGACATATAAGTCAAAGTTAACAAAGACCTTGAACATGTGAAAAGAGATAGGAGTGGAGCTGTGGGGGTGGGGTGGGGTAGGGGCCGTAGCTTGCAAGCGAATACAAGAATTTCAGGAGATTAGCTTTCGGCAAATTAAAATCTTAAACACATTGTTGCTTGTATATAATCTTCTGTAATAAAAAACCAACTTTTACACACTATGTTATTAAATTTAGGGTCAAGTTATTCTACAAAGGTTTCTAATTGTAAGAAGTGTAAGAATGATTTATAAAGTGACAAATGTCCAATAACCTAAAACTAAACCCACTACATCATCACCAAAAACCTAAACACCCACCCCCACCCAAACCCCCCCCCCCCCCCCCCCCCAAAAAAAACTATAAAAAAAACTATACCTCACCAAAAAAACACCCAAAAAACCTAACCCCCCCCCCCCCCCAAACCCCCCAAAAACCTAAAAAAAATATATAAAAAAAACTAAACACCCACCCCCACCACCACCCAAAAACCTAAACCCCCACCCCCTCGGCAAAAAAAAAAAAAAAAAAAAAAAAAAAAAAATTTTTTTTTTTTTTTTTTTGGGTGGGTGATGTGGGGGGTGGGGGTTTTTGGTGGTGGTGGATGTTTAAGTTTTTTTTTTTTTTTTTTTTTTTTTAGTGGGTTTTTTTGTGTAGTGGGTTTTTTTAGGTTATTGGACACTTGTCACTCTATAAATCCTTCTTACACTTCTTACAATTAGGATCCTTTGTATTTGATCCTAATCCATTAAATTTATACTTATCTTATATTAACTAAACTAGGTTAGAACCCCGTGTATTACACGGGTTGAATAAATATAATTTTATATACTAAGAAATAAAATAATTACATCTTTTAAAAACTCGTGTACTGCACGATTAGAATAAACAAATGTCTTACACGAATAATGTAATCCGTTAACACATTTAGTCATCAAGATGTGTTTTCTAACAAAATAAACTTTGAGGTACTATTTACTTATTGTAACATCTCACTTTATTTTTTATTAGGTTAGAGAGTTGTGTATTACATGGTTTATAACATTTTACTTTGTTTTTTTATTTATTAGAGTTAATTGCCAAAATCGTCCCCGAGGTTTTGGCACGTTTGCCATTTTCGTCCAAAATGACACTTTTGTACCAAATTGCCCCCAACGTTTGTAACTTTTTGCCATTTTCATCCAAACCACTAACTTAGTTTATTTTTTCTGTTAAGTTGAGGATATTTGGATGAAACTGGCAAATATAAAATCACAGGGACGATTTTGGCAATTTACTCAAGCCCTTTTTAATTTCTTTTATTTAGTTATTTTTGTTACATATATAATAAAAAGGAATATACATGGAGTTTTTAGAAAAAAAAAATTAATATTTTTGTCACATAATTTTTATAAATTTTCACACAAATCACTAACTCAGTTTATTTTTCCAGTTGAGGTGAAGGATGTTTTAAATTTTATAAATTAAGACATAAATTAATTTACAGCTACTTTATATAAACCAGTTTTATAAAGAGAAAACGTCATTGGTGTGCAACACATAACAACCGATTACAACTTTTAGTATTTATCAGTTGTAGAGATAGAAAAAAAATATAAAACGTTACATATTTTTTAAATGTGTTGAGCACCTAGGAAATATGTTGGTAGAAATAAAATATTTATTTAATTAAGATTATGAGGGTAACTAACTAATACTTATTCTGAGTGGCTTGAGTAAAGAAACTTTTGGTTCATAGCATTATAAGTACAATTTGGTGGGTAATTTTAAGGTTTGGTAACGATACGTTGTTTGATAGGGGTGGGGGGGGGGGGCACTGGCTTCTGTTTTTCCTTAGGAGCGAATTTAAAAGAGTAAAAGATGAATTACAAACTTGGTACATATGATAAGGTTTTTTTATTTGATCTTTTTCAATAAGGTCACCAGCATCTTAGTTTATAAAATTTAGAGGTTTAAGTAGATTTTATTTTTATAAAACTGATCTATATAAAAAATTAGAAATTAAGTTATGTCTTAGTTTATAAACATCCTTCACCTTAATAGAAAAATTAACTTAGTTAGTGGTTGGATGAAAATTTATAAAAATTATGTGACAAAGCTATTATTTTTTTCATATAAAAATTGCATGTATATTCTTTTTTATTATATATGTAACAAAATTAATTAAATAAAAGAAATTTAAAAGAGTTTGAGTAAATTGCCAAAATCGTCCTATGGCTTTATATAGAGTAAAAGATGAATTACAAACTTGGTACATATGATAAGATTTTTTTATTTGATCTTTTTCAATAAGGTCACCAGCATCTTAGTTTATAAAATTTAGAGGTTTAAGTAGATTTTATTTTTATAAAACTGATCTATATAAAAAATTAGAAATTAATTTATGTCTTAGTTTATAAACATCCTTTGCCTTAATAGAAAAATTAACTTAGTTAGTGGTTGGATGAAAATTTATAAAAATTATGTGACAAAGCTATTATTTTTTTCATATAAAAATTGCATGTATATTCTTTTTTATTATATATGTAACAAAATTAATTAAATAAAAGAAATTTAAAAGAGTTTGAGTAAATTGCCAAAATCGTCCCTATGGTTTTATATTTGCCAATTTCATCTAAATATCCTCAACTTAACAGAAAAAATAAACTAAGTTAGTGGTTTGGATGAAAATGACAAAAAGTTACAAACGTTGGGGGCAATTTGGTACAAAGTGTCATTTTGGACGAAAATGGCAAACCTGCCCAAACATCAGGGACGATTTTGGCAATTAACTCTATTTATTATTAGGTTAGAAACTTACGTATTCCCCTGATGTTGGATAATCAGCAGGAAAAAAATAAATAAATGCGGGATAGTTAAATTAAACGTGGCCACATATTCTACCTTGGTTTAGTTAGGTTCGGTTTAATTTTTGGTTCCATTTTAATTTTTGGGCCAAGAAAGAATTACACCAATTAATGTGGGATACTTAAAAGGAGGTTAAGAAATAAAGTGTGTATTCAAGTTCTTACATTGAATTTCAATAAAAAAAAAAACAATAACGAAAGAGTTGATTAAAATAAATATTTTTATTTTAATACGTGATTGAAATCTTTATCTTTATAAATATTTAAAACGCTAATATATTTTTTTAGATTTTAATAATTAATATATGATTATAATAATTAACATATTATTATCAGTTATCTTTATCTTTATCATTAAAATCTCTTCTACAAATTTCAAATTTTAAATTTAATATTATCAATAATTGATTTTCCATAATAAATATTTATAAAAATAATTAAGATCGCCTCATAGAACGCCATGTGTCCCTTACATGGTTTCTTTTATTATATAGTATAGATAAATAATAAATGGGTAAATTACACTTTTCGTCCTTTATGTTTGTACCGGATTGCAATGGATAACCTTTAACTTTAATAATTACAAACACAATTCTTTATTTGGAAATCTCATTACACTCTACGTACTTTGGTCCTAACCTGGTTAAAATTTTCAGTTAAATATGACATGTGATTATCATGTGAGGGCATTTATGTGTTTTTACCTCCTAATTCATACAACCTTATAAATATACTAAAAATAACCCTCATGAATTATTTTCTCATCTTCTTGGCCAGTTTAACCATTATATCTGCAAACACAGAACCATTCTATCTACAAACACACATTGCTATACATCATATTTCCCTTGACACAACCCAATTCCAATCTCTAAAACCTTTCAATCGACTCGTTGTTTGTCGATTTTGGTCTAATTTCCTAGATTTGGGTTGAATCTAGACTCATGGGTCAAACCCGCCTGCGCTGGCTAGGGTTCCAATCGGGTCTGAACACAGCTAGACTAGGGTTCCGACGACCCTCAGGCCTCAGACAACGGGTCTGAACAAGATGAACAGTCCAAACAAAATGAATTGAGCTCAAACCCACCTCCCATTTTGTCCAATCTGGTCTGAAAAAGATCTGATGTTCTCCTTCGCTAACTAGGGTTCTGGTGACCCGTCCATTTTGTCCAATCGGGTCTGAAATAGATGAGAGATAAGAAATAAAGGAATCGTTTCAGAGGGGAGTCGGAAATTGTGGTGGTGGGGAAGGGAGCTGGAGGTGGGCGGTGGTGGTTCTGGCTAGAGATGAGAGAGAAAGAAGGGGAGAAGGGCAGAGATATTTAGAGAGAGAGAGAGTTAGAGAGGGATGGGCATGGATTAACAAGAAAAACATATTTATGCCATAAATATATAGTCTTACACTAAAATGATGAATTTACCCTCATCTGCAAGGCACATGCCGTATTTAATCGAAAATTTTAACATGGTTAGTGCTAAAGGACGTAACGTGTAATGAGTTTTACAAAAAAGGATTGTGCCTGTAATTATTGAAGTTAAAGGTCATCCATTGCAATCCGGTACAAACATAAAGGACGAAAAGTGTAATTTACCCATAATAAATTAATATTAAATCTTAGGGTAAATTACACTTTGCGTCCTTTATGTTTGTAGCGGGTTGCAATAGATAGCCTTTAACTTCAATAATTACAGTCACAGTCCTTTATTTGGAAAACGCATTACACCTTTCGTCATTTAGCACTAACCAAGTTAAAATTTTCAGTTATGTCTATCCACTTAAGGGTATTCAGGTCATTTCATGTTTTTATTTAAAATATTCATTAATAAATAAACACCATCTTCCCTAAAATCCCCAACCCTAACCCTAGAATCTCTCATCTTCATCTCTCCCCAACCAACCTCTACCACCACCAGTTGGTTTTTACGATTTGTACAGTTTTGGAAAGATATAATGCAGCTACATTATCATATTTCGACTGTAATTGCTCTTGGTATGTGTGAAATGGCGTTTTGGTATTTTGATTATAGGGTGACCAGAGTTCGACCCGTGGGTGTTACGATATGGGCTTTTATAATTAGTGTTGTTAAGAAGACGCTTTCTCGGTTACTGCTATTGGTGGTGGCAATGGGATACAGTGTTGAAAATTTGGGGACTGTTAATGATTTTACTGGAAGAACGAAATTGTATTTGATGTTTCCTGTTGCGGTTTTGGATGCTTGGTTTATTTTGTGGATATTTTCGTCTTTATCCAAGACGTTGGAGAAGCTTCAGGTAATGTTTTTTTTTTTCTTTTTTTTTTTCCAAATCCTTTTGTTTTAAAACAAGCAATCTTTTTGTACAGGTTGAAATGGCGTAGGTTATGTTAATTTGTTTTACATTTTTGTACCAAAGATGGTGGGTGGTCGGTAGTGCACAGGTGTCGGTTGTGAGTGGTAGGATGGTGTGGTGGTGGTGGTGGTGGTGGTGGCAGTGGGAGTGCAGTGGGAGTGGGGGTTGTTTTTGGATGGTATGTTTAGAGAGAGAAAGGAGTGTTTATGTTTTAAACCTGATTTGTTTTAATTGTTTTAATTTATTTTAGATAAATAAATGAGTAAAATTACCATTCTACCCTCATGTGCAAGGCACATGCCATGCTTAACTAAAAATTTTAACCTTGTTAGGGTCAAAGGACGTATAGTGTAACGGGTTTTCTAAATAAAGGATTGTGACTGTAATTATTGAAGTTAAAGGCTATCCATTGCATTGCAATTCGATACAAACATAAAGGACGAAAAATGTAATTTACCCTAAATCTTATCATACTTTAATAAAATATTATTCTCAAATTTAAATTGTTAATTTGATATATTTTTAAAACAAATACATCTCTTTCCTACTTATCTTATATTAAATATATAAATAATAAATTAATATTAAATGTTATCCTAATTTATTAAAAAATTAACTTTTTTTTATTATTTGGTACACAAAATTATATTTATTTAACTCATGTAAAACGTGATGTTTTTAAAAATATAACTTTTTTATTATTACTATACAAAGTTACTTTTATATAACCCGTGTAATACACGGAATTTTTAAAGATATAACTTTTTATCACTTGCTATGTAAAATTGGATTTATTCAACACGTGTAATACACAGGGTTTTTAAGGATATAATTATTTTATTATTTGGTAGATTTTTCAACCCGATTATACACGGGTTTTTTAAAGATACGACGTTTTTAGTATTTAATATACAAAATTACATTTATTTAATCTGTGTAATACACATGGTTTTTAAAGATATAACTCTTTTTTAGATCTATTCAACACGTGTAATATAAGGAGTTTTTAAGGATGTAATTTTTTTATTATTTTGTAGATTTATTCAACCCGATAACACATGGTTTTTTAAAGATACGACGTTTTTAGTATTTACTATACCAAATTACATTTATTTAATCTGTGTAATACACATGGTTTTTAAAGATATAACTTTTTTTATTATTTGATATACAAAATTACATTTATTTAACCCGTACAATATACGGGGTTCTTAAAGGTATAATTTTTTATTATTTAATATATAAAATTACATTTATTCAACCCGTGTAATACACGGGTTCTAACATAGTTTTTTTATTTATAAACAATAAGCAACATGCATTCTGATTTTTAACGAGAAAATCTCACGACTCAAATCTAAAATATTAAAATTCCTAAGCTTATCTATGATACACGTACTCATGAAAAAATTCTAACGAATTGACATTCTAAAGGCCCCCCTTATTCCCACATACCCTATATCTTATTTTCACACCCTCTATTGTATACGGGCCGTATACAGTTATACGGCCCGTATAGAATGTTTTTTAATAGAAAAATGCGTAGGGAATATTTTTTTGATTTTACTATATACGGCCCGTATATAGTTATACGAGCCGTATACATGTGTATACGATTTGTAAAACGTATACGGCTCAATGGATTTATTTTGTGAGGTTTTTGACGTTACCAAATGTATACGAGCCGTATAACTGTATACGGGCCGTATATAAGGATGTTTTTTCAAGTATCACGTTTTTTCTAGTAAAAACATAATCCTTCTAGGGTTTCTAAACTCTTCATCACCTTTAACAATGTCGATAAACATTGATCGGAACACGCCGCTTAAATCGGAGCACAAGTAGAGTAACGTTACCGATCAGTCCGTTGATGGAAACCTTAGCGATCGCAGAGATCTTCGTGTTGGTTATTTATCGATTCTGCTAGTTATCGGTAGGGATGGGTACAGAAACCACCAAGGGTGATTATGGATTGGTTACAGAAACCACTAGCAGAAGAACCCAACACGTCTTCTATGATGTTCCGAAACATTCCGAATAACTAGTAGAAGAACCCGACACAAACAAGTTCTCCACAGTTTGTTATTCAGTTCTCTATTCGGTCATCTTTCCAAACCACAACACACGATAACTTTAAACTTTATATTGTGTGATTTGACCAGGAAATGATTGGAGGCGATTGCTACTTTTAATAAGCTATCATAGTTGTCAAATTCGTTGCGTGCATTCATATTGTTTAGACAATAACAGATAATAAACGGATTGTTGGACTTCTTGTTCCAAATGCACGCCTCAATTCATCTTTTTTTCTTCGATTTCAACAAATCTTTTCCTTTTCCTTCAATTTCGAGAACATTCTCCGTAACATGAAGACGTGTCGGGTTCTTCTACTAGTGGTATTTTAATGAAGTATTGAAGACTGAATGTGCAAACCGCAACCGTTTTTTACTACGGAAACGGTGGCTATGCGAAATACAAACCGCAATTGTTTGTGACTATGGGAAACACAAGTTTTCTTTTTGAGTTTGATGGATGTCCGTTATCTCAGTTGAGGCGTGCATTGTTTAAATCTGAATCAGTTGGTATGTGTTCATATCAGCGTTGTTTATCACCCTGTGTGAGCATTGGAACAAGAAGTCCAACAATCTGTTCAGTCATATTTGTTGAGACAACAACAGATAATGAACGGATTGTTGGAGTTCTTGTTCAAAATGCAGTTGTAGTACTGGGACCACTGGACCAGACACGTCACATAGTTTGTCATGACAAAAGATATAGATGTAGGAATATAACTAGATGTTACATGTGTCAGGATCTTTATCTATCATGTCATCGACCAACTGCTCGAAATCTCTTTCGTTTCTCATGTTAGGGATAGTGTTCTCGAAATTGAAGGAAAAGGAAAAATGGTTGCTGATATTTTTAGAATTAAACGCATGTACGTGATAAAACAAGGATCGTTCTAATAGATTAAAGATATTAAACAGTTGTCAAATTCGTTGCGGGTTGGTTTTGGGAAGAAAAGAAGGGGTTTACGGTGTTTTGGTAGGTTGAAAGAGGTGAATGGTCATGAAAGATTTGTTGAAATCGAAGAAAAGAGTAACTAGCAGAAGACGTGTCGGGTTCTTCTGCTAGTTATTCGGAATGTTTCGAATCATCACAGAAGACATGTCGGGTTTGTATTTCTAATGAAGGTCCGTACTTAAAGGTCTCTCTAAAATATGCAACCGAGACCGCCTTGTTAATTTTAATGAAGCAATGAAGATTGAATGTGCAAACCGCAACCGTCTTTGACTACGGAAACGGTGGCTATGTATGCTTGGAAAATTGCGTCAACTCTCCTATATCAACATACTCTTCTCCAGACGCTTAGTTGTTATGAATGACAACTTGAGGGGTCTAGTTAACTTTCAGATTCAGATTCAAGAAGCAGATGATTTGTCAAAAGACATGGCAGACTGACAGGTGAATGCATTTAATTCTTTAATCTATTAGAACGATCCTTGTTTTGTCACGTACATGCATTTAATTCCCAAACATCATTACAGATTCCACGTTTAATTCCCGAATGCATCTACTTCTCGCAGTTATAACACATAGTCAATGTAGTAAAATGTGAGCTTTTACACCAACCATATCGATATTCTAGTTCTCCTTTTCCTTCAATGATTAGTTTGATTTGAATTTTGAAAGTTGGAAGAATTGAGCTTGATGGATGTCCGTTATCTCAACGCTTCTCCTTACATTACTGATCTGGAATTGGACAACCGCAACCGTTTTAGTGCTTCTCAATTAGATATTATTTATTGAATCATAACTGAAACAGTCGGAAAAAACTAAACCGAACTAACATAGTTGAAGGTGCATGTCTGCAAAAGGTGCAAGAGAATGGCGAGTAAGCAGTTGTATTTTTACAGATTTTTTTCTTATTGGCAATTATTCCACCAAGTAATCAGTTGTATTTTTACAGATTTATTTCTTAAACATAGTTAACTTTCAGATTCAGGAAGACATGTCGTGCATTGTTTAAATCTAAATCAGGTTCTCAAACAAACACAACTAGACAAAACAAGGATCGTTCTAATAGATTAAAGAAAATAAACCACATCCTAAATATAATATTGTTTTTACCATTTTTTACCCTAAGGATACGGGCCGTATACTATTATACGGCTCGTATACAATCACCGTATACATTGTATACGATCTGGTAAATTTTTTTCACATGGTGTATACGGGCCATATAAGTTTATACGGCCCGTATATAATTAAATAAACTGACAAAAGTCTTCTGGAATAGCTTTTATCATTCACATCATCATTCTCGATCTCAACCGAAGGGAAATCCAAGAAACGAAAGGGATTTCGAGCAGTTGGAAAATTGCATCTTCTTTCCTATATCAACATACTCTCCTATAAAGATGAGTTGGTATTGAACCAAGAATACGAAGATCAATAAAGATGAATTTGTATTGAAACAAGAATACGAAGATCAATAAAAATGAATTGATATAGTAATTTTCAATAATGTAGGAAGGATTGTAGTTATAGAACCGACAAACAAACAAAATCTGAAGACTTCAAACATTCTAAACCCTAACTGTGTATGTGCTTGTGCTGTAGAAACCGGTGATGAATTTGTGTATACAACTGAATGTTCTCAAGCAAACACTACTAAAGAAGAGTTGGTAGTGAACCAACATTCCTTCAAACATTCTAAACCCTACCTGGAAACCGGTGTATGTGCTTGTGCTGTAGAAACCGGTGGTGAGTTTGCGTACACAACTGAAGGTTCAGTGCACGAAAAGTTTCTTACGAAATGTACGTGACAAAACAAGGATGTTTGGGAATTAAACGCATGTACGTGACAAAACAAGGATCTTTCTAATAGATTAAAGAGAATAAACCACGTACAAATCATCTACTTTCTGAATCTGAATCTGAATGTTAACTTTGACTCATAAACCCTTGAATCCCAATGCTTCTCTAAAAATTTTGTTTCTTTCCTTTTAATGAGGTAAAACCAGTTTCAACATCAAGGGTTGTTTTTCACCACTTAAATTGGAACACGCCGCTTAAATCGGAGCACAAGTAGAGTAACGTTACCGATCAGCCCGTTGATGGAAACCTTAGCGATCGCAGAGATCTTCGTGTTGGTTATTTATCAATTCTGCTAGTTATCAACGGGGATGAGTACAGAAACCACTAAGGGTGATAATGGATTGGTTACAGAAACCACTAGCTGAAGAACCTGACACGTCTTCTGTAAGGATGCATTTCACGGTAAACGATGCAGCTGATGAAACCGAAGCTGTTATTTCGGTTGTTCAGTACTTCCGAGACGATTCAAGTGAGTCCTATGAAGCAAGTGTCTGTCTATTCAATTGAGAGGAATCATTGCATTATATCCCCATTGTGTGTTTGCTTACTGATATGGAATTGGAGAACCGTTGTGTCTATGGGAAACACAAGTTTTCTTTTTGAGGTTGATGGATGTCCGTTATCTTAACGCTTCTCCTTACATTACTGACCTGGAATTGGAGAACCGTTGTGTATTTGCTTACTGATCTGGAATTGGAGAACCGTTGTGTATCTGAATCAGGTTCTCAAACAAACACTACTAAAGATGTGTTAGTATTGAACCAACAAAATCCGAATACTGAAAAACCGACATTCCTTCAAACATTCTAAACCCTACCTGGAAACAAACCAACAAAAGTCTGCTGGCAAGAATCTTTTTTCACATGGTATTGAACCAAGAATATGAAGATCAATAAAGATGATTTGGTATTAAACCAAGAATATGAAGATCAATAAATATGAGTTGGTATCTAACTAAACCCATCGTAGTTAAATACCAACGGGTTGGTTTTGAGAAGAAAAGAAGGGGTTTAAGGTGTTTTGGTAGGTTGAAAGAGGTGAATGATGTTCAAAGATTTGGTTTGTGTTCATATCAGCGTTGTTTATCACCCTGTGTGAGCATTGGAAGCCCGACCACTAGCAGAAGAACCCGACACATCTTCGTTGATGATTCGAAACATTCACGAACCACAATGGACTCAGACTCATACTACTCACCCTTTCCTGAGGAAAAGTTTTCCCGACGACTCAAAATAAAGCAGTTGGTTTGTTGCGAATTTGGTTTCTTCTGTACAGGCTGATCAACCATCCGGAGAAGAGTATGTTGATATAGGAGAGTTGATGCAATTTTCCAAGATTTTATTTCGGTTGTTTAGTACGTCTCGGCTTTTATTTCGGTTGTTCAGTACTTTCGAGACGATTCAAGTGAGTCCTATGAAGTAAGTGTCTGTCTATTCAATTGAGAGGAATCATTGCATCACATCCCCATTGAAAACAAGTGGTTGTAATGACGAGACCGTTGATTTGAAACGAAATCGTTTGTAATGACGATACCCGCGTTGAAAGCTTCCGTTTTATTACAGTCATACGACGCGGATTTTTGTTCTTCAATCTTTGTTACTTGTTAATGTTTTATTTTTTTCTACTTTTAGAAAGGTTTGACCACCTCACGATTGTATGATAAAACCGCTTATTTTGCTAGTGGGTTTTATAAGTCAAAGTTAACGTTGCTATTCAGATTCATATTCAGATTCAGGAAGACATGTCGGCTTCCGTACCCATCCCCGCGTTGATAGCTTCCATTCTATTACAGTCATACGACACGGATTTTTGTTCTTCAATCTTTGTTACTTGTTAATGTTTTATTTTTTTCTACTTTTAAAAAGGTTTGACCACCTCACGACTGTATGATAAAACCGCTTATTTTGCTAGTGGGTTTTATAAGTCAAAGTTAACGTTGCTATTCAGATTCAGGAAGACATGTCGGCTTCCGTACTCATCCTCGCGTTGATAGCTTCCGTTTTATTACAGTCATACGACACGACTTTTTGTTCTTCAATTTTTGTTACTTGTTAATGTTTTATTTTTTTCTACTTTTAGAAAGAAATGACCACCTCACGACTGTAAAATGTATCGTGTGATTGGCACCTTAAACCCCTTAAATACTTTGAGAAAAAAAATCCAATTTTCGAGGAATACGGGCCGTATAACATTATACGGTCCGTATACTACGTTCATATACATCGTATACGACCAGGTAACTTATTTTCACATGGTGTATACGGGCCGTATAATGTTATACGGCCCGTATACACCATGTGAAAATAAGTTTTTTCCATGTGTTAATATTAGGACCCATTCTAAATTCCTATGTAAATAAAGTAGTTAAAAGTTGATAAATTAGTGCAGGGCCGACCTTGAGAATTCGTGTACCCTGTTCGAGCTCCAAAAAACGTGCCCTTAACGAAATTGGGTATTGGGCTCAATAAAGGTCTAAACCTAATGCCAATGGGCTAATAATTAATCTCAAGCATAAGAATGGTTTTGTAAGTGGGCCTATGTTGGTGTTTGTATAGGTATACCCTATTAAAAAAGAAAATTTTACGTATACATATCGGATTTTTTCTAAAAATAGCGTGCCCTCTGAAATATAGGGCCTAGCCGGTGGTCCTCCCCGCCCACCCCCAGAGCCGGCCCTGAATTAGTGTTATGCGTCAACAAAACAAAACAGACCATAATATAACATCAACATCAAAAGTTGTTTATCTAGATAGCCTTCACATATACAATATGTGTGTGGTGCATGGTTGTAAAAATCCCGATTATGTGCTGATTAATTTCTGATTAGTTACCGATTAATCAAATTAATCCCAATTAATCCCCATTAATTTCGATTAATCGCTAGTCCCTACCCTGTCGCCCGACTAGCGACTAGCAATTACTACAACACCGGTGCAGTGTGCTAGTAACCGAAGTTTATCTTTGATTCCATAAGTAAAATATGTTCAGACATTTCATATATTAAATTGGTTTGAAGTAGCTTTTGCGTAAACTGAAAATGTGTTAATGTTTTTTTAATCATATTTTTCTTAATCAAAATCTTAATATATTTATTTGAATATGTCTATATTTAAAAATTAAAACATACATATTAAACATATCAAAGGAATCAAAGTGTGTTTATAAATAAAAAGTCCACATGATGGATTTTACACAAGTAACACCTAGGTGAAGAGACCTTGGATTCAAGTCCCACGTATAACAAGATTAAAAAATTCGCCGTTAAAAGGGTTATAAAAGATTTCGAAAATAATCATTATATGATGCTTGACTCCTGTTTATGCATGTGTTATTTTTGTTTTTATCTTTAGTATTATTTACAAAATAATTGTAACTGAGACAATAATGGGCTAATATGTAAAAAATAATTGTGATGCAATAAATGTCTATCATTTGATTCGAAATTACGAGTGAAAGTAACACGAGAAGATGGATGATTATACGTTTATTACCAAATGGAGAGTGTTGTTGGGACCATATAATACGATGATGCTTAGACGATTTAGTTACGTTTTATTGCGTACAAGTTTCTCTCACTCCTACTCATGTGACTTTGGATAAATGTTTTGTTTTAATTGCTAAATTCATGAAAAGTCAAATCAAACAAATAAACAATTTAGTATGGGGTTCAAATGGTTTGGAATTAGCATTAAGAACCATAAGCGTTGCGGCCGGGTACATCGTAAAATTGAATGGATTAGTCTAAACATTATGTGATGCATTAACCATATGAAAACAAGCGTTTTGATGTATCCAATTGAACTCAATGTAACATGTATAACTATAAGCATTGCGATTGGATTAAAACGTAAAGTAAATTAAATTTATATCGTACAATCATAACGTATTATATGTGACTCAACTCATACATAGAAAACATAATAGGTATAAAGGAAAAACTGATACGTGTAATAAAAAGGAAAATTGGTTTTTAATAAACCAACCTTTGTCCCGTTGGTAAATAATAATCTTACCTACGTAATTGGTATACAATAATCCTACATATCAACATGTTGGTACTCAATGAACTTCCGTTAATTTTTTTAACTGGAGTTAGTTTTTAAATTTTATTTATTACACAAAAAGTCCCTGTAGTTGTAATTTACTAGTTTTAACTATTTTATAAAACAAAAAAAAAAAAAACCTCAAGGGACTGTAATTTACTAGTTTTAAAATAGTTAAAACTAGTGAATTACAACAACAGGGACTGTTTGTGTAATAAATAAAACTTAAAAACTAACTTCAGTTAAAAAAAATTATCAGAAGCTCATTGAGTACCAACATGTTGATAGGTAGGATTATTGTATACCAATTACGTAGGTAAGATTATTATTTACCAACGGGACAAAGGTTGGTTTATTAAAAACCAATTTTCCTAATAAAAAAGGATTAATTAGAGCTATCGAAAAAATGGGAAAAAAAAGAAACCATAATTTGACTCAACCCAGTTCGAAACAAAATTTACAAAACATACATAAAATAAGCACGAAACCATATTATATTTGACCCGAATCATTTCCCAAAAAAGTTTACGTCGAAAAGTAGAACTTGCATTTATACTGAAACGTACATAAAAATATGCACGTAAAAATGGTTTCTTTAAACAAAAACGTATTATATTTGAACTCAGTCGTTTCTAAAAAAAAAAGTTTACGTCGAAATGTAGAACAAATAGGTTAAAAACGTTCGTGGAAACGTGCCAAGTAGCACCAATCACACCGGCATCGACTCCCAACATCGGAAAAACTCGTAAAACTAAAATAAATTAAATGGAAAAAATTACACCGAACGAAAAGCAGACTTAAAATCGTTGAACTACACACACCCGTTACAGTGTGTTAATGCCAAGATATTAAACAGACACGTAAAACGTAGAAAATAATAACTAAGTCGATCTAGGAAACGTCCGTTGCGCCGAACTTGTTAAACGAGGAAAAATGGACGCGTTGCGACGGGCTTATGAAATGTGAAAAAATAGAGCAAAAACGTTGAACCTCACATGCACGTTACGACGTGTTAACTCATAAAATTTAGAATTGACGTGAAGTCGAAGACTCACTCAAAAATAATCCAATTACACTAAATAGATAGTGGTAAGTGGGTATCAAATACAGGGAGTTTGTTCAATGCGTGTTTACTAAGTAGCTTTACTAATTGATTAAATTAAAACTAAGTTGCAGAAAATAAATTACAAAGTTTCAGTTGATTGGTTTGTTTAACTAAGTTGAACTAAACTAGTGGAATTATCTAAATCGAAAGTTTGGATTGCTATCGACCAATTGATGAAAGTTGGGATTATCTAAATCTAATATCCCGTTTTGTTTATATAAACTAGTGGAATTTCCTCGCGCGTTGCGACGGGATTCAGTCGATATCAGTTCGATTTATTATGGTATATGTATGGTACCGGCACTCGGTATGTTAAGTGAAATAGAAAACTTAAATAATAAAGTAGTGATATGTACAATAGGATATCGATATGTGTTTTACGGTGATCGAAAATCATAAAAACGAATACCGGTAACGGTTCCGAAAATGCTTATCGGTACCGATGTTGTTCGGCTCATTACGGTACCAATACGTTGAGTATTGTGGAAAACCCTCTTGGCTCCTTGAGAGTTAAGCTTTCCGTTCACGAGTGTATAAAGTTACATAATGTAGGAATTAGGGTTATATAATTATACATATCATCATACACTAATAGACTTTATTACCCTTTAAATCTATTTAACATACCCCTTGCAGTCTGAGCAGAGGGATCTCAAACGTTAAGATTGTCTCGAAAATCCATAACGAGTCCTTACAAAGTGTATATCTAATTCCACATGTTTGGTTCGTTGGTGCTTTACATGGTTGGAGGCTAAATATACGACACTGACTTTATCACAAAACGCAAGAGTGACCCGAGACATTGAACAAAGTAACTCAAGAAGAAGATTACGAATTCAAGCCGCTTCAGCAACAACATTGGCAACACAATGGTATTTATAAATAATATATATACACACACACTCAAAAATAATCTTATTATTCACTTTTCCTTGTGACATCTCTTTCACAAAAAAATTAACTCTATTGCAACAAAGACAACCAACTTACTCATATGGCTTTCGAATTCCAAATATGAGTTCTGAGTTACAATGGCCGATGCTCGATTGCTCGCCACTCCACTCACTAGTCGCCAAAACAGAAGGCTAGAAGGGGAAGAGGAGAAGAGTGGGATCCGGTGAAGGGAGGCGGGGATCAAATCCGAATTAGGTTGGTGTCTTTCAAACAAAACACCTATGTGGCCTTGGGCACTTGGGACTTTTAAAGAATTAAAAAACTTAGTTGTACGGTGGGTGTGTGCCCACCCACTACTCTCTCTACTAAGATTCACCATTAAGTGTATAAGAGATGAAACTCAAATATAGAAAAAAAAAAGGAATTGGCCTGTAATAATCCCAACTAGAGATTATTGGCTATTGACAGTCCCACCTTTGAATATTCCCCCCACAAGTCCCATCTTTCAACTATTTTTCCTACACTAGTCCCCCGTTAAAAAAAAAAAAAAAAAACCGTAACGGAGTTGAGTTTTTTTTCCAAATTACAAACAGATTTTTAGGGCTTTTGATCAGAACGACGATACGAGCCCATTGATGTAAAACTTACCTCGAAATAGTGCTCCAAATGACTTGATTTTGGTTAATTGGAAATTTAAACACCCGAATTGAAGCGTCATTTTCATTTTTTGGAGCACCGTTTCGAGGTAAGTTTTACATCAATGGACTCGTATCGTCGTTCTGATCAAAAGCCCTAAAAATTTGTTTGTAATTTGGAAAAAAACTCAACTCCGTTAAGTCTTTTTTTTTTTTAACAGGGGACCAGTGTAGGAAAAATATGTGAAAAGTGGGACTGGTGGGGGAAATATTTAAAGGTGGGACTGTCAATGGCCAAAGACCTCTAGTTGAAACTATTACAGACCAATTCAAAAAAAAAACACTGTTAACAATAAGTTTTTTTTTTCTATTCATGAAATATATATCTATTTAAACATAAAGTGGCAATGTGGGGTTAGCCCGCTTGTATAGGCATATGCCTCTTAAAGGTGAGATCCACCTGACCAATGAAGAATTATATAGGAGGAATCATGGTTGCAAAAATCGCGACTAGCCGGCGATTAATCGCTGACTAGTAGCTAGTCGCCCATCAACTGAGTAATTTTCAGCTAATCAGTAAAAAAATCGCTAGTCGGCCCTAATCGCGACTAGTCGGTCGGGAAAATCGGAAAAAATCGGAAAAAAACACATATTCCAGCCAAAACCTCCCAGATTCCGGTCAAAACTTGTCCACTTAAAAAAATTACGTATAAAAATATATGTATATATGTATAAAAACTTAAAATTATACATAAAAAGTCCGATCCGATTAATCCCGATTAATCCTTAGTAATCCCGAGTAGTCGCTAGTCCCTACCTCACCGACCCGTTAGCGACTAGCGAGTTCTACAACCTTGGGAGGAATATTGGCAAAATAGAGTAAGAACTATCGTTGTCATTTAAAAAAAACACATAAATTATCCACTAATCAATGTTATCGCTTATTTTTGAAAGTTATGTTTAATTATTTTTTCTAAACGGCATTAAATTTGATTAGTTAGTAATTCAAATAGACACGTTAATGCCAAAAGAAGTGTGGCTGCTTTTTCTGAGAGATGGAATAAGAGAAAAGATAGAAATCAAACATATTTCTATTTTCTTGTTAAAACCACTCTTTGTGGTAATTTATAGGATTAAACGTCATTTACTATTTCATGTAAAACCTCATCTTATAATGTATGCAAGTGAAACCTATCTACTCTTATGATGTTTTAACAAGAGAAAATATAGCTGGATGGTAGAGGCTATTGCCTCTTGGAGAAAAAAATCAGGGTTCAAATCCTGACATGGGATGTAGTTTAGTATTTACTGGTGTAGTCATGTCAGTAGTTTAGTATTTACTGGTGTAGTTTAGGAGTAGGAGTAATGTGACCTTCGCCATTAAAAGAAAATAATAATCACTCGGACTCGAACCACTAATAACGCGAGCCAAACCAGCTCTAGTGATCAATACTTCCAACCAGTTAAGTAAGAAATTGAGTTTGGACCCGGCTTGTCTCCAACTCTAATCAGTTCAATACTCAACTAGTTGGCTCGGTTTTATCAGTTTTAAAGATTTTGAATGTTTTGGTCAATAAAATGCTCAAATAACAAATTAACAATATCATTAAAACATACATGGCTAAACTAATGAAATACCAAACTATTAATATATAAAATAAATGAACTAATACTCTAACTTCTACGAGTTAATGAGCGAGCTACTCAAACCAATCAACTTAAGCTTTTATACGAGTGAGCTACCATCTAATCGACCATTAATATAAACCAGTAACAGTAAGCTCAAGCTAAATCAACGTGAGCATTTATACGAACAAGGTAACTTCCGCTCAAGCATCAGTGAAATCAAGCCAAACCGGCCTTGTTTTTAGTGAGTTAATTAATCTATATTAAACGGTGAGAGATATTAAATCACAAGATTTTTAAACAATCATATTTCTAAGTTTGTTGCTTAAAACAAATTAATATTTTACTTTAATGATTTGATATAAAGCATAAATGTATAATACTTTACGTTCCTCTACAAAATTGTGGAAATGCCTCTTCCTAAACGTAGGTATCTCTAGGACCATTCTTTTCTCTACAATAACGTAGGTATCTCCTTTTTTTTCCCAAACAACCTCTTTCTTTTATATGTGGTACGTTTGAAATTCAGTAAAGTTGAATTCTGAATTCTATTTCTTGCCTTTTAAAAATCATAGGAATTGAGATATATATTTAAGGAAAAATTACAAGTTTTGTCCTATATATTAATATCACTTATCAGGCGGTGACCTTTTTAACGAATTTTGACAAGTTTTGCCCTTTACAAGGAATTTTGTTGCATGTGTTGTCCTATAAGCTTAACCCAGTTAGATTTTCTTGTTAAATCTTGTCACCCAAGAGTATTTTAGTCTTTTTACCCATTTATTTCAAGAGTCAACCCTAAAGTATTTTATTTTATTTTATTCTTTTAAATAATATTAAATAAATAGGTAAAAAGACTAAAATACCCTTGGGTGACAAGATTTAACAAGAAAATCTAACTGAGTTAAGCATAAAGGACAAAACGTGCAACAAAATTTCTTGTAAATGGCAAAACTTGTCAAAATTCATTAAAAAGGACACCGCCTGATAAGTGGTATTAAGATAAAGGACAAAACTTGTAATTTTTCCTATATTTAAAGATAGGAATTGAGATATATATATTTAAAGAATAACATGACCGGACTAAGTTCCTCAGGTAAATGAATTCAACAGCTCGCCGTTACCACCAAGACAGTGGGGTGTGGTCTTAGGGACTTCAGTGGGGAGCTAATGTGGATGGTGACCCCCCCCCCCGGGTCGAGTTTTCGGTGAGCTCGAGGACTCACCCCCATCTTCCCCGATGATAAAAAATCCAACCGTTTGAGTTATATCAGTTGCCAACGGTTAAAAAAAAACTTAAATTAATTAATAAATTCCTATTTAAACCCCTTTTATCAATTTTAAAAAGCAAAAACTCAAATCCTTTTCCAATCTCTTTACCGACTTTCATTTTATACCAAAAAACATGGATCCTAGCTGACCGAATCCGTCTCCATTCTTTCCCAACACACCTGCTACTCCCTCGACCCGACCCCCATTCATATACCCCACGACATCGATTGATTCATATTCGTTTGGAGGTTTTAGTCAAACTCAAGACGTTTGGCAAATGCAATACCAACAATCATACCATGCTATGCAAATGCAATCACAAGCACTACAAATGCCATTGTCCCAACCGTTGACTCAAACCGCACCCGAGTACGATTTGGTTTCTTTAGCCGTAGACGACGATGTTATACCCAAAACGCAACCTCAAACCACGAAGGCTAAGAAAGGTAAACAACTAGCACAAGAAGGAAACCAAGCACAAGCTCAAGAAGAGGGAAGCGGAAAGGCGCAAAGCATTCCTTGGACCCCGGACGAGTTGGAAGCGCTTGCACGAGCATGGATAAAAGCTTCTACTGATCTGATTTTAGGTATAATTTTAAATTTTGTTTTTAAATAAAGTATTAAAATTAATTTTTGTATTTTATTTCTAAACACTGATTATATTTTTAAATTTTAATGTGTAGCTACTAATAGAAAACGTGAAGGCTTTTATAACCAAGTTTGTAAAGAATTTTTCCAATTGATGCAACGACCCCATTCCGTTAGTTCAAAATATAGAGAGATGAACGCTAAAATTGGTTTGTTTACGGGTATATATCAACATGCCTGGAACAATCGTCCAAGTGGTAAAAATGATGCAAGTGTTTTGTCGTTGGCTATTGATAGATACACCAAGAAACATGGTTCGTGGCATTACATGAAGGCGTATGAAATATTAAGAAAATGTGAGAAGTGAAAAGTGGTGCCTAATGAGGTATCACAAGCGAAAAGATCTAAAACAAGTGCGTCGGGAGTTATAGTGCGAGTGGTTTTGAAGCACGTTGTGCTATCAATATAAACAATGACTCTGAGTTCGAAGATGAAGCTCCAACCCCTAAATCAGAGCAGCCAATTGGAAGGGATCGTGCTAAAAAACCAGTCGCTGAGAAGGCTTCGGGTTCAAAGGGAACGAGCTCGAGTGACGTATCAAAACTTGATACAAGGCTAAAAAAATTCAACCATTTTATGGGAGTGCAAGAGGAGAGGTACAAAAAGAAAGAGAAAGAAAAGGAAGTAGCGGTGGTGATGGAAAATAAGAGGCTTAAGTTTGATAAGAGCTGACTCGAATTTGATCTACAAGCTCAAAAACTGAAGAGTTCCGACTTATGGGAACCGAAGCTCGAAGGCCTACCGGAACAAGATCGTGCGGTGATTACAAGAATGAAGGACGAGATCGCGAAGAAATAGGTAGGAGAAAGTGGAAGTGGGTTCTAGTTTATTTTTTATTTTTAAATTATGTTTTTTTTAAACTATTGTTTTTTAAATTATGTCTTTTTTTTCTAGGCTATGTATTTTCTTTTTTAACTTAATGATAACTTTTTATATTTTATAGAATTTAGCTATTTAAAAAAAATAAATAACAGAAGGGGGAAGGGAAAAGAAGCCGAAACCACACCCCATGTTTGGAGGAGGATGATGAGGTGGAAGAGAGAGTGATCTGATGCTAAGGTATACTTGGAGGAATGGGAACCACACCATATAACCTAACAACGTGGACATCACCATAACCACATCTCCTCTTGCCGCCACCACTTTCCAACTTTATAACCTAAAAAATATGATTAGTTTGCTATCGAAATGTATTACAAATTAAAATTCTTTTGATAGATTATGATTTCTTCAAATTCCAATTACCGTTACCGATTTCATTAGTGCTTTGGCTGCGCGGCGAGCTTCCCGGGCAGTGGACCTTATGAGTAGCCTTTCGCAACTCCGAGACCCGCAAAGTGAGCTTCTCCTGCTGCGCTCTTGCATGGGTGTCGTCAAGCTCCTTTTTGGTCTGCGAACTTGTCAACCTGTGTTTGTAAAGGAGGCGGTATCCTTATTCGATAAAGGGCTACGGGGGGCTATAGAGGACATTGTGGTGTGTGGGGGTCCGTTTTTTGGGGATTTTCAGTGGCGGGTTGCTTCTCTGCCCTGTAAAATGGGGGGGCTGGGGCTTCTATCGGCCATGGATGTCTCCATTTACGGTTTTGTTGCCTCGCGAGCTCAATCGTGGGGGCTGCAAGATCACATCTTGCGCGAGAGTGGGGTTGTTGGAATGGATGGGGATTATGACATGGCTCTGGGGGAGTTGCATAGACACCTCCCGGATTTGGATATTGGCGGTTTCGCTAACAGGGACACCGCCCCACCGAAGACCCAGAAGACTTTGGCGAGTGCTCTGTTTTGTCGTATCGCTCAGAATATTGGGTCAGATTTCTGTACGACCCCTCGTCAGAACGCCGTCCTAGAATGCTTGCGGGGCCCCCACGCCCAAGATTTTCTATCGGTCATCCCCATCGAGGGCTTAGGCCAAAAGATGTCAGCCGTTGAATATCGTGCTATCTTAAAATATCGGCTCATGATTCCTATGTTCCCTGATGATGAGCAATGCCCGATTTGCCGGAAAGCTTGCTTAGACCAATTTGGGGAGCATGCTCTGCACTGTAAAGAACTGCCAGGTTTTAAGTATAGGCACGACTGGGTGCGGGATGTCTTGGGGGACATCCTCAAACGGGCGGGGATCTCGGTGAAGAAAGAAGCCCCCGTAAACTTTTTGACAGATCCGAGGGAAGGAAGATCCACATTGCGCCCCGCGGACGTTTTAGTTTTCGGGTGGGATGCAGGTAAACACGCTTGTGTTGATCTTACCGGGGTTTCCCCCCTTGTAGGCTTTCGGGATACAGGTTTTGTCCCTGGTCAGGCGATTGCAAGGGCGGCAGCAAAGAAAATGGATAAACATGCCAAAGCCTGCGAGGATAATCAACATTCCTTTATCCCTTTTGCCTTTGATACCTTTGGCTTGCTAGCCCCAGAAGCCATCAGATTTCTTGAACGGGTCCAACGGGTTGTTCACAGCAACATTTCGTCTCCTAGAGATCGGGGTTTCATTTTTACTAGGTTAGGTTTCGCTATTCAAAAGGGGGTAGCGGCGCAGCTTGTTGCCCGCTTACCGGCTATCTTGGTGTAATTTGTTTGACCTTATATATAAATATAAGATATTTTAGATAAAAAAAAAAAATTCCATAAAACTTCCATCTTGTTAAAAAGATATCTATAAACAAAACAGCCTTCAGTTTCTACCATGGTCTAAACTGAAATTATCTTAAATCATTCTAGTTGGAATTAATTAAAACCCATTTGTAATGCCTTGGGTTGGTCATTGGTATACTTGATTTGCGGTCTATATCAAGTATCAACATAGATCCAGGGTTTTGATTTGTTGGTCCACTTCATTAAGGCTTTAAACATCCTTATTATTATTATTATTATTATTATTATTATTATTATTATTATTATTATTATTATTATTATTATTATTATTATTATTATTATTATTATTATTATTATTATTATTATTATTGTTGTTATTATTATTATTGTTATTATTTATTTTATTATTATATTTTTTTTTGGGGGGGGGGGGGGGGTTCTGGCTAATCATTAAGTTTGCTTTGTGGTCTTTCACCATAACAAATCATTTAATGGGGAGGGGTTGTTGGTTACATAATAATTTGATTTGATTTGATTTTGCATTCTTACACCATAAATCCATTTAATTTGTTTGAGGGTTTCTTGTTTGGAAGCGAGGGTGGCTGACGGGCTGTGTTGATTGTTTTGACCAGCAAGGCAATTGGAGAAGAAGATGAGAAGCGAATGTTAGATGGTTGAGCGGACAAGAAAAATCTATTAAATTAAAATAACGATATGTATGATAACCGTAACAATAATGACATAAAACTAAAATTAGACTAGATTATTTAGCACGGTGTTATGATGACATGATGGTTATGTGACAACGAATGTAATATGAAATACTACGATTTGAAAGATAATGGTGAAGTAAATTAAAGTGTAACTTTTAAAAGTGACATGTATCCAAACAGTAATAAAAGACTTCAATTAATGCTATATGATATTTTCTCTTTCAACTTATTAAATATTAACTAATAATATTATTAACATATCTAATATCTAATAAATTTTTAATATCTCTTGAATTAATATAAATATATATCTATTATCTAATAAAAATTTGAATATGTGGATTTACTTAAAGTAAATTGCTAAAATCGTCCCTGACGTTTGTTCACTTTTGCTAGATCCATCAAAAAAAAAATTTTCTCATAGGATAGGAACCACTGAGGTTTCAAAAAAGTTCCTAAATCCATCCAAAATGACTAACACTCTAACAAAACTAACTTGATAGAGGGGTAATTTAGTCATTCTTTTAATTTATTTAATTTAAGACAGCCTTAATTTTAACTGAATTTTTTCTATATTTAATTTAATTATCGATTTTTAATTTCTTTTAATCTTAGAATAAACTAAATATTATTAAACTAATAGTATACTAATTCTACAGGTTGGTTGTTAAAAACAATAAAATGCCTAGTAGTTTACTTTAATGTCCTTTCGATTAAAGTAATATTTTGAACATGTTTAATAACAGTAACGTAGCTAGAAGTCACAGATAACAAAAGCACAAACATAATTTGATTTCGTATATAACTTTAATATCATCATCAATAATTTTTTTCCCTCTAAAATATAACCAATCAATCTTTCAGTTCATCATCGTTTTCTTCAGCAATGGCTTCCACAACATGCGGAATTTCATCCACCCCTCTCGTTTCAAACATTGTATCCAAACCTTCACCCAAATCAGCCTGCTCCGCCTTCTTCCCACATTCGCAAGCCCGTAACAAACTCCCAGTCGTCAGGGCTCAGGCCGGAAACTATAGCTCTGTCGATGTTCAGGTCAGTAATAGCCAAAACAAAGATGGTGCTACCGCTCAAGAACGCCGACCCTTATCAACCATATCCCCTTTGGTAAGTCCAGACTCTAATAACTATATATTTTGTTTATATAAAACTTTACTTTTTTTTTTATAATATCCTTTAATTATCTATTTACTTCTTGAAACTCTATATTTTGTTTATTTAAATTTTTTTTTTATAATACAACTACACATGAAAACAAACAAAGTATTGTTATAAATTATTTTAAGTTTGTTATCTGGGACTTTATATTATTACGTTTATTTTTTTAATTATTTATGACATCATATGGACTTTTAATCCAGATTGACTTGTCAACTGGTAAGGCAGAAGTGTTTGGTTACAAAAACATTGGGTCAAAGCTTAATTACTGAATGACATATATTATGTAATAAATTTTAGGCTTGATGGATCCATTGTCAATGACTAAATTACCCCTTTATCAAGTTAGTTTTGTTAGAGTTGTAACACCCCGAAAATATAAAACTTTATATTAAAATTATAAAGTATGCAATAAACGAAAATAAACTAACTAGGAATAAACAACCTAGTTAGTCATAAGTCTAAGATATAACAAGAAACTTGATTAAAACATCTAAAGTTTAACTTGGCATTAGTTGGAGGGCCAAAGGTGTTAAATTGGAAAAACTTGATTTTATAAAAAAAACATAATAATTAAAATCCAAATACACAATAAAGTGTGTCTGGATCGAACAAGAACACAGAGGGGGCGACCAAACTCACCTTCAACCCTAGTTCTAACAAATTGATCAAATTGAAGGTTCAAATCAAGCTTAAATCGAAATCCGAGCATAGATTAGCGATCACCGCAGTAAAGGGATCGTAAGGTATGTAAAATTTCATGGTTTGCTTTCATCTTGATTTCTAGATGAACACATGAGATTCAAAATCTGAGTTTGCATGTTTGTTATTTGGATGAAATTGTAATGAAATCATGTCTAGGAATAAACCCTAGTCATTAGTTTGTTTAATTAGGGTCTAAACTATGAAAATTTATGATCATCCATTATATGTGCTTGATGGGTTTTGTAGAACCATGATGAACACTAGAATCATGATTGTCAAACTAGTGTTGTTTGAGCAATATGAAGTAAAACCAGAATATGGATGTGGAATTTGATATATGAACTTGTGTTAGATGTTAAAATTTGGCCAAATAAATAGTCATGAGACTTGGTTATGGGTTTAGTAAAATAATGCCCTTAAGGTGTTTGTTGAAATGCCTAAAAGAAGGCTAAATATTGAAAATTATGAATAAAACGCATATTAGAATGATGAGATGAATTATACGTGATATGTTATGAAAGGAGTTTTAAACAATATATGGTTGAACTCTATAGGCAAGGAATCTAGATCGTCAAGCGGACAAGCCGGTGGAGACACGCGTTGAAAGGATCGCTCTAAAGGTACGTAACTACGGATTTGTTACGTTATGCTTGATTATGTATGTTAGGTCCGCTTATTCATATCAATAAAATAACAACTTGTTCGAATTAAAGACCTTGTACTTAACAACATTTATAAACTTTTTAACAAAATTTGGGCATGACCCGTTCATAGGACGAGCATACCCCTGTTAAGTTTTATAATCATACTACATACAACGCTAAGGTTTGTTCAACAACATACTACAAAAACCAAACTAACAAGTTTGAAAAGTGTAACGACTAACAAGGCTAAGCAAAATAGACGAGTATTTGACATAAAATATTAAAACAACTAGCGGAAGCGATTGGCATGACATATCAAGAACACGTGCTCGCTCCAATTCTCCAAGTCGCCTAAGATGAGGATTTACCTACATTCACAATAAACTTTAAAAAGTTAGTTATAATACTTGTTGCACTTCAATAACATCAATTTAAGTCCCATTCATTTATATTCCTTCGTTTTTCTTACGCATTCGGTCACCACACTAAGTGGATTGGCATAAACTCTCTTAATGAGATTCAAGCATTTCACTTACGACCCGGTGTCATCGGGTTAATAATTCACAACATAATCTTTTATCCCATCCGTAATACGGAATGAACTTTTAGATTTCTTTAATGCATTCATAACCATCCATTCTAAACGGATGGTACCATCTTCTTACCCGACCCGGTTCGACTTGAACCGGTCGTACTGCATAGCTTATTATAACCTTCACTAGCGTAACCAAATCCGCAAGGGATTTGTTATCCATTCACCGTTCACTATAATCTATGTAACAAGGGTTGTTTATCATAAATTAAATAAGGTATTAAATAAGATTTTGTATGCAACGAAACATACCTCGATCTTGCGCACCTTCCGCCTTCTTGGTGCTTGTACCTTCTTCCTTTATGCCTACATTACAACATTCATTCTTTCATTTAGTCTATCCATTCATTCAACCATTTTTCCATAATACACATACATACATTTTTCAAGCATTTTATCGAACACTTGGTAGGCATTGTAGTTAAGGTACATGGTACAAGTCTCTAAAGCATATTCTTACTAGTTCATCATTACACAACAATTTCATTCATTCGAATTCACCTAGCTATTTCATTCTACATCAATTTCATTCATTATTCAAGTATCATGACAAGCTAATACACTAACTTCCTAATTTATGATTTTTCATAATCATCAAACCTTTACTAACTTCTTAACAAATGGGTTTTTGCTATAATCCTTTCATGCAACCTAAAATCAACATAATTCTGGTTCTAGGAAGCAATTCTAACTAGGATTTCCCACTTTGGATACAAGAATTCGAATTGGGTTGGACCCCTCTTGTTACAAAGCATAATTTGATAAAATTGAACTTACCACTTTACTAGTTAGGTTTAGATTTTTGGAAATCTTGAGACATGCAGAAGATTTGGCTTGAATCTCTTGATCAATTGAGGAAATTAGCAAAAGAAAGGGTTTTCCCCTCCTTCTTCCTGTTCGATCGATCCCAGACACATATCCTGTGTTTGGGATTTAGTTTGTTTTAATAATTTTAAGTTTATTCACTTTTGCACTTTACCCCTTACACTTAGTTGCTAATTCCAATTCTAATCTTTAACCCACATTTAACTATCATTTTGCCATAAACTTAATCATGTTAAGTTTATTATTTATCCACACTGATTTTTATTGCGTTTTTCATTTTTGGGGTGTTACAATGTATTTTGTTAGTAGACTTAATATTAGCATATTATATATGAAATTAGCATTTAGTTGAAGTGACGAAGATCACTAGATAAACAAACGGGTCAAAGGTTGGTTAGAATAAGTTTGGTGTGTTGTAAAAATGGAGGTTTCCATTAAACAACCAAACGGGTCGAACAATGGTTGAATTGCAGTGTTGAAGTGACTGAAACGTCACTCATTGAAATTGAGTTATAAAAACGTAAACATGAAATGGACGTGATACGCGAAGGTTGACGAGCCCGGGAAAGGGTAATTATAGTTAGGAACCAATGTTGAGGAATTATGCAAGTATGTAACTTGTTATGTTACAACATGTAATTCAGATGTGTTAATTGTTCATAATAGTGTTTTGATATAAAGGTTAATATTAGTTGACGTGATATTGTTCACTATTTGATTTAATAGGTCAAGATTCGACTAAGAAACGTTTGGTAGTCATTATAATGGAGAATTCCATAAATGAGCCAAACGGGTCGAATAATTGTGTAGTAAGTAGTGTTAATGTTGAAAGTTAGCTTTTTGGCGTTGACAAATCACAAGAGCATGAAGCCATATGATTGGTAATGAAATGCCGGTGATATTAAGTCACGGATGTTGGGTAAAAACGCCTTAAGGTTACTATTGTAATGGTAGAAAAATTTGTGTAAACATAGCGGGTCAAATATTTAAATAGAGATTCTAGTGATTCAGCTCGTAAACCAGATTTTCGGTATAATAATTGTGGTAGGCACGTCGGTAATTTAATTACGGACGTGTAGGAAAAAGAATCAGTAAAAACGGACTTACGGATCATAAGTTATGGCAATTTTAAGTTGGGACTTGATAAAAGATTGAGCTGGGTATGTGCAGCAACAGTTTAAGCAACTTGCAGTAAAAAAAGGGGCTAGGTGTAGCGTCTAGCCCCTAGACGTAGCGTCTAGCCCTCTGATTCCGAAAATTGTTTAATTTTTGTTGTTTTGACCCATGGGACTTGTTTATACCCACTCTAACATTATCAAAACTAACATTTGATGTGGTTTTGACCTTAGGTGATATTGGGGACATTCCGGATGGTGATCAAGCATGTTTGAAAAACCGAACACGAACTTTTGAAGCTTCCGCAATTACTTAAATATGTTTAAAACAATGTCTATGTAGTTAACACTTAAATACTTGTTTTGGGGTTGTTAAACTAGTAGTACTTATCTAGAATGTTAACTTGGTCAAAATTTCCTTATATTTGATATAAAAATCAAGATTTTGGTTTACTAAGGCTTTGTTTATAATAAAATATTATGAAAATGAGCAGAGTGTTACAAGTTGGTATTATAAAGACAAGACGGGTGTTACATGAGTGTTGGTCATTTTGGATGAATTTAGCAACTTTTTTTGAAACCTTAATGGTTCCTATGAGAAAAAAACCTTTTTAGATGGATCTAGCAAATATGAATAAACGTCAGGGATGATTTTAGCAATTTACTCTTAAAGTTATAAGAACAAAATTAGGTATTATTTTATATTTTTGATTATTTAATGATATTATAGTAAAATATGAAGAAAAAAAAAATTTATTAAGTATAAGAATGTAACCGAAATTTTAATTTCATATAATTTTTTTGTGCTTCATAGCATTGTACCCTATGCTTAATGGGTTTAAAAAATTTAATTTTTTCATTTCTAACTCAAAACTTCTCATATTTTACAATTTAACCTCTTTTTTACATTTTTTTGGAGTTTAACCCAAATATCTTTACTTTCAATTTCAACTTTCGCAAGTTTTTTGTTTTACGTTTCATTCTAAATTTTGTGAATTAACACGGCACAACATGCGATTGGAGTTCATCGTTTTTTTGTCTATTTTTTCTCGTTTGAGATGTCCGCCGCAAGGCGTGTATTTATTCTCATTTGACATGTTTGTCGCAACTCTAGATCAGCTTAGTTATTTTTTATGTGTTTTACGTTTCGGACTAATTTCTTTGCATTAACACGCCGCAACGGGTGTGTGTGGTTCAACGATTTTACTTTTGCTTTTCGTTCGGTTTTATTTTTTCCTTTTTTATTTATTTTTTGTGAGTTTTTCCAGTGTTGTTAGTTGCTGACAATGGTATGACATTGGTGCTACTTGACATGGTTTTACACCCCAGCCGCAACGCGGGGCTTAATATTATTAATCTTATAAAAATCTAAATTTGAAATTTCTTTTATTTTTATCCAGTTATAAATTTTGGGTACTTGATTATCTTTTTATTTTTATTTTGCGTTGATGATTTAATAACAGAAACATGATGAATTATGAGAAATAATTTATGGTAAAAAGAAAAAGCAAAAAGAAGAAGAATTATGCTTTATATATTTTTTGACCAATATACTACCTCGAAACTTGGCCCAAGCTCTTTCGAAACAAGTGAACATAGAGTCTTTAAAAGTCCATAATTTAGCCCATAATTGTTAAATCACTATTTTTACGGGTTTTTACCTTTTACGAATCGATTAGATTGTTTTTTATATATACTAGGATATATTTTTACGGGTTTTTACCTTTTACGAATCGATTAGATTGTTTTTTATATTCTTTTTTTTTTTTGAAAAGTAGATTGTTTTTTATATATACTAGGTTATAACTCCGTGTATTACACGGGTTAAGTAAATACAACATCAAATAGTTAATAACGAAGATTTAACAATTATAAAACGATATTGTAAGACACTTTTCTGATATCCGAACAAAATTTTGGTTTATGTATGGTCACCACTTTTGATGTTTGTCAAGTTTATAAATATGAAAGCATTTGAACCATCGATTAGAAGACAAACTGTATCATCGACTTTCTCATTACGTGAACCCAAGTTTTATTTAAATAACAGTGGTCTAAAAATATTGTTGAAATCTTTAGATTAGGCATATAGCAATTAGCCAATTAGATAAGTAAAAATTATCGATAATTATTAATTATTAAGTTATATAATTTTAAAATTTAAATATATAGACTTGAGTTGCATCTTAAAAGGATAGTTGTTTCTGGATAAATTTATTAGTATGATAAATGTAGTTATTATTTTTCTTGTATTTTAAATATATTAAATAAATAAATTATTTGTTAAGCAAAAAAATCCTTTCCTCCACCCTCGTTATGAAAATGCTCGATATTTGTTTCAATTATTAAGATATAATTTCTAACCTAGTAATTAATATAAATAAGAAAATCATTCCCTCCACCCTCGTTATGAGAATGCTCGATATTTGTTTCAATTATTAAGATATAATTTCTAACCTAATAATTAATATAAATAAATAATAAGATAATTTATGAAACTTTATCCGTAATTTCTTAAATGTTTGAAATAAATATTAAATTTAATAATTTAAATTAAATAATAACTATCTAGAATTAAGTAAGAGTAGATGGTCTTGAATAATAAGTTAATAACCTAGTAATTAATATAAATAAATAATAAGATAATTTATGAAACTTTATCCGTAATTTCTTAAATGTTTGAAACATATATTAAATTTAATAATTTAAATTAAATAATAATTAACTACAATTAAGTAATAGTAGATGGTCTAGAATAATGACAAGTGTCCTTTTATTGGTTTCTTTTATTATATAGTACTAGCGGTAAGACCCGTGTGCAAACACGGGTCGTTTCTTAGAAAACCATGCATAACACGTATTGACAGAGAGTAAAAAAATAATTAGTGCAGACTTACAAAATTGATATAAACTAATGGTCAATAGGTTTATTCAACAGCAATTCCATTATGTTGATAGCAAACCACTGTTATCTATTAACTGTTAAAAACCTCTGTTGCTTTCCAACAGACTTTACTAAAAACTGTTATCCATTATCTCCAACAGAGTTTGCCAGATGGATATATTGTAAGTATTGTGACAACCCTTATAAATCCAGGTATCCGTACAATTAATTAATTATGATTAGTGCTTACTGACTGTGCTGAATTACAATAAACTGCTTTCTGATTACTGCAACATACTTACATGTGCATCACATATTACATAATGTCACATCATTATCACATACAAACCTTATTGACATACATGATGCACAAAGCACAGTTAGCACAGTTAACGGATGGAATAGGAATATGCTGACGGGATTCAGTACATAGACAGACAGTGTTTTGAGACCCAGTATGGGCCAGGGACAAGGTACTACACTAGTATGGTGTGTAGGGGAGTAAGGACCATAAAACTGCGCCACTAGGTGATAGTTTAAGTGCCGGAAAGTGCCTAAAACCCACACAAAGTGCAGAATTCTGCATATTTCAGCAAAATTCAGCTTTTTAACAAGCTAGTTATGAGCAAAAATAGGGCAAAATGGTCCTGAATGCTTTCCTAAGTGTCGGGAATTAAAAGTGTCACAAAAAGTAACATAAAGGTCATTAAATGGAATAGCTTGACACTTTAACGAACCGGTATCTAACCGAACAACCGGACACTACCCGAAACACCAAAATTATACTAGAAACATTGTTTAATTATTTCTGAGCTAGTCATGATCCCCGAACACCTTAACACCCACTAAAATATCTAGTAACCAACTTAACTAACTATATACTTGGATATGGACTATAAACTAACTACTTGGCTCAAAGTTACACTTAGACCCCCCCCCCCTATGCTAGTAATCGGCCATATCATCACCACCATACCTCAAAGATTTTATTTCTTTTTATATTGGATCTTGCTTGATCTTATGGACAAGATATTGAGGAGTTATGATTATAAGTATGGCATGAGATATCTAGAGATCATCACATTTCACACACTAACCCACACTTCATCTCTCTCCCTCTCCTCTCCAAGCTCTCGGCCGAACACCCTCATCACCACCACCATTACTTCCATTTCAATCCCATCCAATCCAAGCTCATTTCAAGGTGTTAGAAGGTGATTAAGGAAGCTTGAAGCTTGTGGAACTTGAAGGACCTCTATTGCTTGCTTTTATCCACCATTTTCATCATCTTCTTCATCAAGTGTTCTTCCCTAGCTTAGAGCTAGTAGTAAGTGTAACACCCTGAAAATAGAAATTATTATAAAACAATAATGTTGTGAATAAATAAGAAAAATAAACTAACTAGAAATGACATTAACCTAGTTAGATGATGAGTTGTGAGTAGTTAAAGAGTTAAAACAAATAAAGAACGAAAGTTGAGGGGCCAAAAGTATTTAAATGAAAACTAATATTAATAAAACAAAAAAAATTAAACTCAAAACACACTTGTCTGTGTGTTGCTGAGATCGATCAGAAGCAGGGGGCGATCCGAAGCTCCCCAAAACCCTAGTTCTTGTCAAAACCTCCAATTTGAAGGTTCAAATCAAGTCCAAAACGAAAATCGAGCATAGATTAGTGATCCCCATTGCAAGGAGATCATAAGGGAAGGATACCGGAGCGTCGAGTGGATAAGCCGGTGGCGACTTGCGTTTGAAGGGCGTACTTTGAAGGTATGTAACTTGATTCGTTACATTGAGTAAGTTTTGATAATTAGCATATGTATAGTTGAGTTGTAGAATAAAGGTTGCGTTAATTGAAGCGACAATGTTCGCTATATGGAATAATAGGTCAAGAATTGGTTAGAACTCGTTTGGTAGTCATCACAATGGAGGATTCCGTAGATGAGTCAAACGGGTTGAATAATGGTGTATTGGTAGCGTCAAAGTTATTTAATAGTTAGCGTAGGCGGTTACAATCATACGAGCATGAAGCCATAAGATGGATATTGAAATGCCGGTGATAATAAGCCCCGGAAGTTGGGTAAAAAACGCCTTATGTTTACTATTGGAAAGATAGAAAAATAAGTGTAACTTTAACGGGTCGAATAAATACATAGTGATTTTAGTCATTCGGTCCGTAAACCAAATTTTCGGTATGATAAACATTATAGACGCGTCGGTAATTAAATTACAGTCATGTAGGAAAAAGAATCACCTAAAACGGACTTACGAGTCAAAAGTTATGTTGATTTAAAGTTTAAAACGTTAAAAATTAGGTGCTGAACTGATATACAGCTCCAACAAACAACAATCTGTCCAAATCATGCCGTGGAGCTACACCATGGCCAAGCATCAAACCCGTCGCGCGACGCGACGGGGTGTGGCGTCACGCGACCACCTTCGGTGGTATCCGTCGCGCGGCGCGACCGTCCAAGGTGGATGGATTTTGTTTGTTTTGCTATGTTTTGAGCACGTAACTTAATCAGACTTATATCTAAGGTGTCAAAACTAATCTTTTGTGTGGTTTTGACTATAGGTGATGATGTACTTAATCCGGATGGCGATCAAGCATCTTTTCAAGAACCGAACAAAATCTTTTGAAGCTTCCGCGATTAGTTAACTTTGTTAAAAGACAATGTTTATATTGTAGACACTTAAATATCTGTTTTTGGGGTTGTTAAAAACTAGTAGCTGTTTACAAGAAGGCTAACTTCATGAAAACTTCCGTTTGGTATTTAATATTAATCGAAGTTTTTGGTTTAAAAATGTTTATTTTGTATTAAATTCTTATATAAATGAGATGGATGTTACAAGTTGGTAATCAGAGCTTAAGGTTGTCAACAAAGTGCTCATTCAAGCTTGATTGATCGTCCGGTAAGAATTAATTATTTATGTTAGTAGATTTTATCTTATGTAAGAAACGAGATGTGAGTTAATGTGCATGGGAAGAGCATGTTAGCACACTCAAACCCGGAAAGTACACCAAATGTGAACGGTTAAAGCAAGTTACGAACTTGGCTAAACCAAAGCAAATAAAGCTATGTTATAAATGAGACGTTTAATAATTGACGTAAACATTTCAGTTTCGAGATGTCGGAAGGGAATGACGATGATCCGGTGCCGACAAGCACCGAACAAATGAAAGAAACAATTGCCGAAGAAATGGGAAAGGCAATTGAGGGTAGTTTATCAGGGTTCATAGACAAAATTCAAACCACGGTGTTATCATTAGTTGAAGAACGAGTCAAAAGGTTGGAAGATAGTGTCAACTTTATGAAAGAGAAATCGGGAGAACATAAAGGATGTTCGTACCAAGAATTTATGGCGTGTAAACCGCCAATCTACAACGGGGAGGTTGACCCGATAATTTGCCAAAGATGGCTGAGCGACATTGAAGGGGTGTTTGAAAGGACCCAGTGTGACGTAAGTGATTTTGTTGCTTACGGAACGGGTCAGATAAGGGGTCAAGCCAAGGATTGGTGGGACAATAAAAAGAAGGAGATAGGAGCCGAGGCGGCAAGAGTCATGACATGGGATGAGTTTAAGGTGCCATTCCTTAAGCACCATAGTCCCAAAGCGGTTATTAACAGGATCAAAGAAGAATTTATCCAGTTAAGACAAAAAGGAGAATCAATTGATAAAATCACGGGTATCTTTATAGATAAACTGAGATTCTGTGACGAGTTAGTCACCACTGAAGAGCAGAAGATATACTACTATTACAATATGCTGAGTGCTGAATACCGGGAGTTCATGACTCCCTCAAAGTATGAAACCCTCACAGAAATTATCAACACTGCCCGGGAGCGGGAAATCGAGTTGAAGAAACAAGTTGAAAGGGGTGAGCGAAGGGCACAGGATGTGAATCCAAGCCCTACAAAGAAAGCTTGAACTGTGGAATCGGGAAAGAAAGTGGATGCTAAAGGCGGGTCGCCAAGTTGTAAAGTGTGTGGAAAAGGGCACAAGGGAGAGTGTCGTTTCAAAGACAAACCGTGCCCCATATGTGGTAAAACGGGGCACACGACGTCTCTATGCCCGGGTAAAGTCTCGGTCTGCTACAAATATTATCAGCCCGGCCACAAAAAGTCTGAATGCCCAGACTTAGTTGGAAAGAGAGACGTTAAAGAATCTTCAACAGAAGCTCCAAAGGCGAAGGCTAGGTCCTTCCAACTTACAGCAGTTGAAGCAAAGACAGAACCCGATGTGGTCTCAGGTATATTTGCAATAAACTCGATCCCTGCACGTGTATTATTTGACACGGGTGCGAATAAACCCTTTATTTCACATGGATTTATTCGACATCCTTCATTTGTATTGACAAAATTACCTATGCCTTTAGAGGTTGAGATAGGAGATAACAAAAGTTTCATAGTACGTGATGTCTGTCAAAGCTGCAAATTAAGTATCGATGACAAGGAATACTTGATAGATCTAATCCCGATGTCTATGGGGGAGTTTCAAGTAGTTGTAGGGATGGATTGGCTATCTCGACACCACGCAAAGGTCGTGTGTTTCCGTAAGGAGATAAAGCTAACATCTCTGAGCGGAAAACACGTCACAATCTATGGCGAAAAGGGAGGCAATCCTATAATATGCTCGATGATGAAAGCTCACAAGCTCATGAGGCAAGGATGTAAAGCATTTATGATATATGCGAATGAGCCGAGAAAGAATTACCGAAGAGTGGAGACGTACCCGTGGTACGTGACTTTGAAGATGTATTTCCGGATGATTTACCGGGAATGCCGCCCGAGCATGAGGTAGAGTTCGGAATTGAATTAGTTCCGGGCACGAAACTCGTAGCAAAAGCACCATACCGACTTGCACCATCAGAATTACAAGAATTAATGTCGCAGATTCAAGACTTACTCGATAAAGGATTCATAAGGCCGAGTGTGTCTCCTTGGGGCGCGCCCGTGCTACTCGTGAAAAAGGACGGAAGCATGCGTATGTGTATCGATTATCGGGATTTAAATAAACTCACGGTAAAGAATCGATACCCGCTTCCGAGAATAGACGATCTATTCGACCAATTACAATGTGCGAACTGGTTTTCAAAAATTGACCTTAGATCGGGGTATCACCAACTAAGAGTCAAGGAGGAGGATGTACCAAAGACGGCCTTCCGCACGAGATACGGACATTACGAGTTCCTCGTGATGTCATTCGGGCTGACCAATGCACCCGCGGCTTTTATGAATCTCATGAACCGGGTTTGCAAGCCGATGCTGGATAAATCGGTAATCGTGTTTATTGACGATATTCTGGTATACTCGAAAGGTGAAGCAGAACATGCACGCCACTTACAAGAGGTGTTAGAGACGCTCAGGCAAGAAAGGTTGTACGCGAAATTCTCAAAATGCGCCTTCTGGTTGCGAGAGGTGCAATTCCTTAGCCACATCATAAGCGCCGATGGAATATTGGTAGATCCTTCAAAGATAGAGGCCGTGTCAAAATGGAGCCCTCCGAAGAATCCTTCCGAAATCAGAAGCTTCTTAGGGCTTGCGGGATACTATAGGAGATTCATTCAAGATTTCTCCAAGATTGCGTCACCGCTAACTAAGTTAACCCGGAAAGAGGAAAAGTTCATTTAGGGTGCCGAACAAGAAAGAGCGTTTCAAACGCTAAAAGAGAAGTTAACTCAAGCTCCGATATTAACATTGCCGGACGGGGTCGAAGACTTGGTGGTTTATTCGGATGCCTCAATATCGGGGCTCGGATGCGTTTTGATGCAAAGGGGCAAAGTTATAGCTTATGCCTCGAGGCAACTGAAAATACATGAAAAGAAATATCCAACGCACGACCTCGAATTGGCTGCGGTGGTGTTTGCGTTAAAAATATGGAGGCACTATTTATATAGGGTAAAGTGCACCATATTCACCGATCACAAGAGCTTAAAATATTTCTTCGATCAGAAGGAGCTAAATATGCGAAAAAGACGATGGTTAGAAATGGTGAAATATTTTGATTGTGAAATACATTACCATCCCGGAAAGGCAAATGTGGTGGCGGATGCCCTGAGCAGAAAAGCGGATTATATCCCAATACGAGTAAGGTCGATGCAGCTTGTTGTGACCTCGGGCATACTTGAACGTATCCGAGAAGTGCAAGTAGAAGCAGTGAAAGAGGAGAACTGGAAGAAGGAAAGAATAATCGGACAGTTAAAAGATTTGTCGAATGGAAAGGACGGGTTGAAGACTCGATCCGGAAGAACATGGGTTCCAAATTCTTGTGGGGTTAAGACGCTTCTACTCGATGAAGCTTATAAATCCTGATATTCTATTCATCCGGGTGCGACCAAGATGTACAATGATCTGAAACAAAATTATTGGTGGCCCAGAATGAAGAGGGATGTAGTAAAATATGTGGAGAAGTGTTTGACTTGTTTACAAGTCAAAGCGGAACACCAGAAACCATATGGAAAACTGCAACCTTTGGAGATCCCGGTTTGGAAATGGGAACATATCACTATGGACCTATTGACCAAACTACCTAAAACGATTCGGGGATTCGACGCTATATGAGTGATTGTGGATAGACTAACGAAGAGTGCTCATTTTATTCCTATACGCGAGACATATACTTCGGAAAAGATGTCCGAGGTATATACAAACGAAATAGTGGCACGTCACTGAGTACCGGTATCTATTGTGTCGGATAGAGATACCCGGTTTACTTCAAACTTTTGGAGAGATTTTCAAGAACAAATGGGAACAAAACTTTTCATTAGCACCGCCTACCATCCCCAGATGGATGGGCAGAGTGAAAGAACAATACAGACGCTAGAGGATATGTTACGGGCATGTATCATCGACTTCGGCGGAAGTTGGGATGTTTATCTACCATTGGCTGAATTTTCGTATAACAATAGTTACCATTCGAGCATCCGCATGGCACCTTACGAAATGCTATATGGTAGGAAATGCAGAACCTCGGTGTGTTGGGGTGAAGTGGGACCACGTGAACTGGCCCATAAAGATGTTGTCCAAGCCACTAATGTGAAAATTGAAGTGGTACGAGCCCATTTGAAAGCAGCCCAAGATAGGAAAAAGTCTTATGCCGATAAAAGACGAAGACCGATTGAATTTCAGATAGGCGACATGGTTATGTTAAAGGTTTCCCCATGGAAGGGCATTATCCGGTTCAGAAAGAGAGGGAAATTAAGCCCGAGGTTTATTGGGCCATTTAAAATCATTGAACGGGTTGGCAAGGTAGCCTATCGCCTCGAGCTACCGGAAGAGTTGAGTGGAATACATGGCACGTTTCATGTATCACAGCTACGAAAATGTCTAGCGGAGGAAACAGCTTATATCCATTACGACGATATCGAGGTGGATGATAACCTGAATTACGCGGTAAAGCCATTGGAGATTTTATATCGAAAGATTAAGCACTTGCGAAATAAACATATCGATCAAGTCAAGATCAAGTGGGAGTATAGGAAAGGTTCGGACATTACATGGGAGTCCGAAGAGGAGATGCGACGTCTCTACCCTACACTATTCAGTATGTACTCTGGTTTCGGGGACGAAACCCTTTTAAGGGGGGTGGACTTGTAACACCCCAAAAATAGAAATTATTATAAAACAATAATGTTGTGAATAAATAAGAAAAATAAACTAACTAGGAATGACATTAACCTAGTTAGATGATGAGTTGTGAGTAGTTAAAGAGTTAAAACAAATAAAGAACGAAAGTTGAGGGGCCAAAAGTGTTTAAATGAAAACTAATATTAATAAAACAAAAAAATTAAACTCAAAACACACTTGTCTGTGTGTTGTTGAGATCGATCAGAAGCAGGGGGCGATCCTAAGCTCCCCAAAACCCTAGTTCTTGTCAAAACCTCCAATTTGAAGGTTCAAATCAAGTCCAAAATGAAAATCGAGCATAGATTAGTGATCCCCATTGCAAGGAGATCATAAGGGAAGGACACCGGAGCGTCGAGTGGACAATCCGGTGGCGACTTGCGTTTGAAGGGCGTACTTTGAAGGTATGTAACTTGATTCATTACATTGAGTAAGTTTTGATAATTAGCATATGTATAGTTGAGTTGTAGAATAAAGGTTGCGTTGATTGAAGCGACAATGTTCGCTATATGGAATAATAGGTCAAGAATTGGTTAGAACTCGTTTGGTAGTCATCACAATGGAGGATTTCATAGATGAGTCAAATGGGTTGAATAATGGTGTATTTGTTGGTGCATGCGTCTGTCGACTTCGTCTTGTATCGAGTCTTGTTTGTATATAGATAGATCTAGACACGTTATACGAGAAAAGTGTTAAAAATAGGTCAAGAGATAATTCCGCATGGAATTACATCTTGAAATTCCGTTTGAAATTGTCATGTCCGGTTCAAGCGAAATCACTAATTCCGCTTGAAAGTAATTTCGTTTGAGGCTGGTTCAAGCAGAATCACAAGGCTATATATAGGTGCTTGCTGATTTCGTTTGAGAGCAGTTCTGAAATTCTGGTTTGAGCCACGAAGTGCTGCCGAAGTGTCTACTCGCTGTAATTCTTTGTTAAATCAATCAAAAGACAGTTTAAAGTGATATTCTTGCGGAATTGAACTCGATACGTCTGTTTCTGCCTTTCGTATTGAGAAAAACTCTTCTGATCGACTCGTTCGGGTCTGAAAACGATCCTACAAGTGGTATCAGAGCTCAGGAAGAAGAGTTCATACCAATTCAGCTGCAATTTCTGATTTCTACACCTTCTTTTTCAAAATTAACAACTTTTCACAGTTAAAATCGGCTAAATTTCTCACATATTGTGCGCAACAGTGTTTTAACAAATCCTTGAAAGTTTTGGACCTTAATTCGATCTAAAATCAGTAAAATCTGTAATTTCGCTTGAATTTCAGCTCGAAAGATGATGTCAGCAGCATTTCATACGGAATTAGACGGTTAATTTCGCTTGAAACCGGTATTCCGCTTGAAATCACTAATTCCGCTCCAAACTGTGATTCCGTTTGAAATTTTTTCACACGAAATTAGTAATTTCGCTTCAAGTTGCTATTCCGTTTGAAAGGGTGTTTTTCACACGAGATCAGTTAATTTCGTTTGAAGCTGGTATTCCGTTTGAACATGTGATTTCGTGTAAAGAGGGATTTCGTTTGAGAAAGGTATTCCACTTGAAAGGAGTTATTTCGCTTGAACAGTGTAATTCCGTGTGAAATAGTGATTTCGCTTGAAAGGGTATTTCGTTTGAAGTGTTAATTCCGTTTGAAACTGACTGTTTGAGAATTTTTGAAAACCAAATCTTGGAAGAGGAATTTTACAACGCATTTGCTACTCTGGTTACCCTGATTACTCTTGCACAGAACACAATGTTAGAAAATGAAACGGGCACTATGCAAAAACCGCCAAAACTTATGAACATTGAGGAGTATAAGGGATGGGAGGAACGATTTGAGAATTGGGTACAAGCAAACTACTTAGATGCTTGGGAATGTGTTGAGACGAAATATGTTAGACCGATTACTGATGATGAGGAGATTATTGCAATTAAAGATCTAAGTACCGAAGAGAAAAAGAAATACAAAGATGAGAAAATGATGACGAGTTTATTGCATCAAGCTGTTAAGGAAGATATTTTGGTTTTATTGCAACACAATGGAACTTCTTATTCAATATGGAAAGCATTAAGATTGAAGTTTTTTGGAAGCCAAGAGATGGTCAAGAACAAAAAATCGTTTTTGAAAAAAGAATTCGATTTATTTCGGGGTTTAAAAAATGAAAACACAAAACAGATAATAGAAAGATATTGCAATTTGTTAGCAAACATGAAGAGATTGAGTGTCACTAAAGATAATGAAGAGTTGATCGAAAAATTGGCTGATGCGTTGCCACATGAAACATGGGGCACATACCTTATGATGCTAAGAAATAAGAAAGGGTTTAGCAGTTTAACTCTCAGCAAGTTTATTGAAAAGATTGAAGCTCAGGAGATGGAACAAAGAAAAATCTCAAGAATGAAGGATTTTGATGGTGAACAAGATATTAGTTTGTATTATAAAGGAGGAAGCAGTGATAAAACCAACATGTCACCAAAGATCGAAACTGCATTCAATGCTAAAAGTTCATCTGGAGGATCATCTAAAGGATCAAACAGCACAACAAGTTTTTCTTCATATCCGTCATTTGATCCAAACGTGTCAGCAACCAAGAATGGCAGAAAGTTACAATGCAACATTGTATTGAATCTTGAGAATGATCAAGATTATTCTGAAGAAGTTGCAAAAAGTCACATGTCTTTGTTGGGGACTATTTTAGAGTCTTATGGTAGTTTAGTTGCAGGTCGGATCGGGAATCCAATGTTGACAAAAGAAGATTACGATTAGATTGATGCTGAAGAGATGGAATTAATGGACATAAAATGGTGTTTGGCAAGTGTGTTGAGAAGAGCTGAGAAGTTTAAACAGATCACAGGAAGAGATGATTTCCGTGATGCATGTGTTTCTAATTTAGGTTTTGATAAATCTAAAGTTACTTGTTTTCGTTGCAGGGAAAAAGGACACTTCAAGAGGGAGTGCACTAATCGCGAAGCAAGTGGAGCTCAAAATTCGTTCAACAACAATGATTACTACCGGAAGGCCATCTATCATCAAGTTGCTCAACAACAACAAGAACCACAAACTGCACATGCCAGGAAAACAATTGAAGAATCATCAAAGAGAGCTTGTATGGTGAATCAGGATGACAAAAAGTCAACAAAAGGATTCAGTTGGGACAAATATATTTCAGCTGATAATAAAGCATGCCTGATAAATCAAGATGATGAAAAATTACCAGAAGGGTTTAGCTGGGAAGGTTTTAGTTGGGATGATTACTGTCCGGATAAAGATATTTTAAAAGCAAAAGCTTTTGTTGCTCGAATTGAAGAAGATAGTGATGATGATAATGAGTATTATGCAAAACAGATGCAGAAACACTTGAAAATGATGGAAGAGAGTGATAGTGATGACGATAAAACTAAAAAGAAAAAGAAGAAAGTTAAAACACCTGTCAGCAGTGATAATGAGGAAGTTCCAATGATAAAGAGAAAGGTAAAGGAAGTTCCAAAGTTCAAAGTTGATGAAGAAGTTGATGCAAGAAAGATTCCTGTGAATTGTGAAACCTGTGAGATCATGAAAAAGAAAAACAGTGAATTGATTAACAACATGAACATGTTGAAGGAATCTTACGATGTTCTGAACAAGGCCATGAATCAGTACAATGAGTCAAGTAGCGAATAAGCAACAGCCATGAAAACACTTCAAGGAGCTTTCATGACAAAGAAAAAAGTTGTTAACAATTATATTGAAAAGTGTGCTGTTCTAGAACAAAAACTGGAAACTTAAAGAATTGAAACAGAAAGAGTAAATAGGTTGTTAAAAAGTTACTCATGTACTTCTTATGTCATTGATAGGATTTATCCAACTGTTGAAGGCATGAAGGCATTTGAGGATGATGAAGTAACTGAAGAACAGATAGTTTCTGAAGAAAAGACTTCTAACAAGAAAAAGGAAAAGAAGAAGGATACTGAAGTTAAGACATCTGGTAAGAAACAAGGTGTCAGTTATAACAAGTGTCCACCCCCGCTTGAAAATGGATATTCTCCGAGAAATCCAAATTCAGAAAGAGTCGAAAAGGCAACAAATTTACAGTGGGAGTCGGAGTCTTCAGTTAAATGTCACTTTTACATCGTCTGACACTGATCAACAATCTCAATTGATGAAGAAAGTGGTGGATCATGTGTTAGATAACGATGAAATGGAGGAGTCAAAGTCGGAGTCTAAATCAGAGTCAAAGTCTAAGTCCGACATGTCAAGTCCTTCAGTCAAAAGGGAGAAACGGGTTTACAATAAAGAATTTCTTCTATCAAAATCAAATTTGAATGACAAAACATTCAAAGTTGCATATACATTGAATGATTCCGACAAATTATATTTTGATGAGGAATTTCCAATAAGAGGTGTTAAAACTGAAAAGATTAAAAAGGTTTTCAAACTAACAGAAATTAATATTTCTGAAATAAAAGATGCAAATATTTCTGGAAAACCTAAACCTTACACCTCAAGAGTTCAACAAAGAGAAAACAAGAAAAAGGGTTACAGTTCTGGTTCAGGTTATCGAAAGAAACCAAACCATAACGGTAATTACAAAAAGAAAGGTCTTGGTTTTATTCCACCAGAAAATTATAAAAATGAAAAATATGTTCGAAATTTTAAATCAAAAATGATATTTGTTTCAGGTACAACTTCTGAAGAGGAAAAAGAAAATTTGTTCAGAAAGCAGTCGAACAAAGAATTCCTTGCGAAGAAGCAAGAAGAAATGGAGAAGATGGTTGATCAAAAGAAGAAGGAGACTCAAACCTGTTTTAAATGTGGTAGAATTGGACATCTAGCTGTGAAATGTTCACAAGCAATTCAAACCAAACAGGGAGTTTCTAAACTAAAAGAAAAAATGGTTGAGTTTGAACCACCAATTGAGAGAACTAAACTTTTCAAAAATTCAAAATTTGAAATTGGTGAATGTTCAAAGAGGCTTTACAAGAAAAGTGCAAATCTTGACAACCAAAAATGGGTTGTTAAGAAATCTGATGATGGGTCTAGTAATGATTCTGATTCATCAAAATCAGAGGAGCTAACTTCGGGCAATGAATCTGATTCCACAAAATCAGATGAGCCACAGGTTGTGGAAAAAGGTGAAAAATCAGTGCCGATAGTAAATGATGTGAACTTTCCACCACTTCGGGCTGAAAATTTTAAGAAGAAAATTGGTAAAGTTGAAATTTCAAACCAATTTTATTCTGATAAAAAGGTTTTTGATGTTGAAAAGGCCTTTAACCTCACAGTTCAAAATATTTTTGGAAAAATGGTTGATGGAAAAGTCAAAGGGGTGAAGGAGTTTTATGAGAAAAAATTGAAGAAACCAGGTAAGAGTGTTTCATCCCAGGTTTGTGACTGGGATGGAACCTATTATGATGAATGAAAAATCAGGACTTGCCGGAGCTCCCAGATTGGTAAGAGTGGAGCAGGAATTGGCATCTTTCTTGAGAAATTCACATTTGTGATATTTCGCTTTACAAGTGGTAAATCAGGGACATTAAGTTGTACTTGATTTTCTACAAGTGATTTTTGATGATTGAACCTAAACATGTTAAATTTTTCAAGTGGTTGAAAGAACAAGGTGATGAATCTCCTAACCTACAAGTGGTTTTATAAAATCAACAAAACTTATTTTCCGAAAAAACCATTGTGATTAAAACAAACTTAAGTGTTTTGAAATCAAATGAGAAAATAGTTTGTTGTGAGGGGGAGTTCTGATTTTTTATGCCAAGTGGATGGCGAATTGAAGTGATTTGATATCAGTTGTCACTTTATTTGTACAGTTTGTTTTTCAAATTTCTCTTAAAATGCTTTTGCATTTTAGGGGGAGTAAGAATTTTCAGAAAATCCAAAAACATTAGAAAATTTGAAAAAGCCAAAAACATGATAAAAACAAAAATGAGTTTTGTTGAGAAAAGAGGAAATGATAGTACATCAGTGGACGATCACAGCATGCTAAAGAATTGGAAAGTTAAAAAGTGATAAACGGTCTCACTGATGATGTGTCAGTAGTATTTAGTAGATTGTGACGAGATATAAACCTAAATTTCAAACTTACTTATATCGTGGGGAACATCTCTCGGATATATGGGTAACCCCCGAAACCATGTTTGAAAGGTCTCTCTTTCTAAGATACTAGGTCTTTATACTCAGTGATATCTGGGGTATTATCCCGGGACTTCTGATTTTGCGGAAGCAATGACCTAGTCCCCGGAGAATACTTTCTGCTTGCTTGAAATATAGCACCGCCCTCAGTACAAAAAATGATGAAACATTGAAAAATGCTAATCATGTGCTGTTGAAATAAAAGATCCTCTAAAGGGGACACACCAAAAGTCAAAGCCGTCATCTCTCTGCTGAACGGAAGTTCTGACCTGAGCTCTCACGGCCCTCGCAATATAACCCCTTACAGATACCATCTAGGTATACTTACCTGTAAGACTGGATATTGGGATCTGGATACGGGAGTATATTCTGAGATGGGACACGCGAATAAGTTTAAGTCACTAAAACATTAATCTCGTATCTCAAAACAGTTGAACTTTGTGTGAAAATTTAAGTGGACCAGAATACTGACAATCTAAGTGAATCGTTTAGAACTTAAAATGTTTAAAGCTTAACGGTGTTGGTGATTTGTCTCAAAAACTGATATGATCCTCTTACACAAACTCACAAAAATATTGTTTGTAAATATTTCTTTACTGCATTTCATTCTAAATTCAAAAATTAAAAAAAAGATTTTAAGTGTGTTTTAGCATAAATTTTTGAAAATTCAAAAAGATTTTTGACAGCTAATGTTGGAGAGCTGATTTTTAAAATTCCGAGTGCTAAACATGATGAACAAAAGGTTTGGGAGATTTTGTTTGAAATGTTTGAGATGAAAAATTATTTGAAAATGAAAAAGTTTTGCCTACAAGTGGTCATCAGAAGTTTCTTAAATGTTAAATCATGGTATTCATACAATTGGTCATCAGAGATTTACATTGTAAAATCATGATGTTGTTTTGTGTCTACAAGTGGTAAGCAGAGAATAAATTTGTAAAATGTTAAATTTGTGAAATTTATTTTTGGGTAGAGATTGTGCAGGTAAGCCAGATTTTGATCCTGAGCAGGATGTGAGCCAGGTCACGATCTTGAACCTGTGGAGGCCAGGTTACGATACTGGAAATGCTGATGCTGATGAACTTAAGGAATCAAGAGATCTGATCAAGAGAATGTAAGAGCCAGCTACAGATCTTTGGAAGATAGTAAGTAAAGGCCAGATTGTGATTCTGGAATTGAAGATTAGATCAACATCTGAGGGGGAGATAAGTTGATAAAGAGAAGACAGAGATTGAGGATCCTTTACAATGTCAGATACTTCAGGAAGAGTTAAAGATCGATAAAGACTGAAGACGTTGAAGACTCGACACTGAAGACTCATCAACATTCGAGGGGGAGTCTGTTGGTGCATGCGTCTGTCGACTTCGTCTTGTATCGAGTCTCGTTTGTGTATAGATAGATCTAGACACGTTATACGAGAAAAGTGTTAAAAATAGGTCAAGAGATAATTCCGCATGGAATTACATCTTGAAATTCCGTTTGAAATCGTCATGTCCGATTCAAGCGAAATCACTAATTCCGCTTGAAAGTAATTTCGTTTGAGTCTGGTTCAAGCGGAATCACATGCCTATATATAGGTGCTTGCTGATTTCATTTGAGAGCAGTTCTGAAATTCCGGTTTGAGCCACGAAGTGCTGCCGAAGTGTCTACTCGCTGTAATTCTTTGTTAAATCAATCAAAAGACAATTTAAAGTGATATTCTTGCTGAATTGAACTCGATACGTCTGTTTTCGCCTTTCGTATTGAGAAAAACTCTTCTGATCGACTCGTTCGGGTCTAAAAATGATCCTACAGTTTTGGTAGCGTCAAAGTTATTTAACAGTTAGCATAGACGGTTACAATCATACGAGCATGAAGCCATAAGATGGATATTGAAATGCCGGTGATAATAAGCCCCGGAAGTTGGGTGAAAAGCGCCTTATGTTTACTATTGGAAAGATAGAAAAATAAGTGTAACTTTAACGGGTCGAATAAATACATAGTGATTTTAGTCATTCGGTCCGTAAACCAAATTTTCGGTATGATAAACATTATAGATGCGTCGGTAATTAAATTACAGTCATGTAGGAAAAAGAATCACCTAAAACGGACTTACGAGTCAAAAGTTATGTTGATTTAAAGTTTAAAACGTTAAAAATTAGGTGCTGAACTGATATACAGCTCCAACAAACAACAATCTGTCGAAATCATGCCGTGGCGCTACGCCACGGCCAAGCATCAAACCCGTCGCGCGACGCGACGGGGTGTGGCGTCACGCAACCACCTTCGGTGGTATCCGTCGCGCGGCGTAACCGTCCAAGGTGTAGGATCGATTTGTGACCCAAACGAGTCGTTCAGAAGAGCTCTAGTCTGTTTCAGAAGCGGAAACTAAGAAACAGACGTGGAAAACAGCTTGTTTCACTATTAATCGTCTTGTTTATTAATATCACAACTTTACAGATCAAACGACGCGTCGGCAGCACTTCGGTACCGGAATGATGAAAGTTACAACTGATTTCTCTCAGAACCTATTTATAGAGTTCAGATTCCGCTCGAAGGTGACCATGTGACAGTTCAAGTGAAATCAACAAACATGATTTCGCTTGAAAGTGTTACTTGACATTTCAAGCGGAAATAGGACTTCAAGCGAAATAAACTCAAATACACCCTAAAACCTCCTATTTTCTCGTACAACGCACCCTGATCTAACAATTCTAATACTAGACTCGATACAAGAAGAAGTCGACAGACGTATGCACTAACAGACTCCCCCTCGGATGTTGACGAGTCTTGAGTGTCGAGTCTTCAACGTCTTCAGTCTTTATCTGTCTTCGGGCTTCCAGAATCTCTATCTGGCTCTTTTCACACTTTTATTCTGTCTTCAGTTAATCTCCCCCTCGGATGATGCTCTATCAATCTCTGGCATCTGCATGATCAAACTCCTAGCTCTTGCATCTTCAGACTCTCTCTCTCTAACATACTCCTCCTCAACTTGTGCTTGGATCGAAATCTGGCTCAATCTCTGCTCAAGAATCGCAATCTGGCTTTCTCAAATGTTTACAGGTTCAGGATCGATTCCTGGCTCACCTGCATATTCTCTACCCAAAACATAAGTTTCCTAATAGATAATATATAACAAATTTAGAAACGTTGCTAACCACTTGAAGATACAATCTGAACACATTATTTTCAAATGTCGTACAAAAAGATTTATCATGTAAGTCACTGATGAACCACTTGTATGTATGTCATTTTTCATTTCAAACATCTTCAAACAAACTTTCCCAAACCTGTTCTTCATGTTCAGCACTCGGAATTTTGAAAATCAGCTCTCTAACATCAGTTGTCTAAAATCTTTTTGTATTTTTCAAAATTTATGCTAAAACACACCGAAAATCTTTTTGGATTTTTTATATGAAAGAAATACAGTAAAGAAATATTTACATACAATGTTTTTGTGAGTTTGTGTAAGAGGATCATATCAGTTTCTGAGACAAATCACCAACACCGTTAAGCTTTAAACATTTTAAGTTCTAAACGATTCACTTAGATTGTCAGTATACTGATCCACTTAAATTTTCACACAAAGTTCAACTGATTCGAGATACGAAATTAATGTCTTAAGCACTTAAACTTATTCGCGTGTCCCACCTCAGAATATACTCCCATATCCAGATCCCAATATTCAGTCTTACAGGTGAGTATACCTAGATGATATCTGTAAGGGGTTAAATTGTGAAAACCGTGAGAGCTCAGGTCAGAACTTCCGTTCAGCAGAGAGATGATGGCTTCGACTTTTGGTGGGTCCCCTTTAGAGGATCTTTTTACAACAACATTGATTAGCAATTTTATTGTCTCATCATTTTATGCTGAGGGCGGCGCTATATTTCAAGCAAGCAGTAAAGTATTCTCCAGGGACTAGGCCATTGCTTCCGAAAAATCAGAAGTCCCGGGATAATACCCCAGATATCACTAAGCATAAAGACCTAGTATCTCAGAAAGAGGGGTCCTTCAAACAAGATTTCGGGGGTTACCCATATATCCGAGAGATGTTACCCACGATATAAGCAAGTTTGAATTTAGGTTTATATCTCGTCACAATCTACTAAATGTGCAAAAACCTATTGGCACATCATCAGTGAGACCATTTATCACATTTTTACTTTTCATTTCTTTAGCATGTTGTGATAGTCCACTGATGTACTATCATTTCCTCTTTTATACAAAAACTCGTTTTTGAATTTTATCATGTTTTTGGCTTTTTCAAATTTTCAAATGTTTTTGGATTTTCTGAAAACTAAAATGCAAACACATTTAAGGAAATTTGAAAACAAACTGTACAAGTAAACTGACAACTGATATCAAATCACTTCAATTCGCCATCCACTTGGCATAAACAATCAGAACTCCCCCTCACAACAAACTATTTTCCAATTGTGATTTCAAAACACTTAAGTTTGTTTTAATCAAATGGTTTTTCCGGAAAATTAGTTTTGTTGATTTAATTTACCATTTGTAGGTTAGGGGATCAATTCATCACATTGTTCTCTATAATACCACTTGTAAGTATGGTCTAATCAAGTTCAACTTAATGACCTTGATTAACCACTTGAAGATGAAAACCTTCTTCAACCACTTGTAGGTTCATTTCACCAACCATAACCACTTGTAAATCAACATATAACAATTTAAAGATATCACCTGTAGATTTACCAACCAAACATTTCAAGAATGATGCCGATTCCTGCTCCACTCTTACCAACCTGGGAGCTCCGGCAAGTCAGGGTTTTTAGTTAGGAAAAACTTTCCCCCAAGCCTGACCATCCTTGGGAGATTCTGGTACACATCTATCCCCACCAACATTTTGATTTATAAAATTCTTTTGCATCCTTCACTTTCCTGTCAACCATCTTTCCAAAAATATGTTTAACATTTCCATTAAACACCCTTTTCAGCATCAAATTCTTTCTTATCAGCAAAGAATTGACCTGATATCTCAAATCTACCTTTTGATTTTAGATTATCTTTCGACAATGGCGGAAAGTTTTCCTCGTTCAACTCAGGAACGGAATTATCAACCTTTTTCTCAACACATGACTCCTCTGATTTTATGGAATCAGATTCATTGTCAGAACTTCTTTTAGATTTTACAACCCATTTTTGTTTGTTTAAATCAACTCTTCTTTTGTAAAAACGTTTTGAACTTTCACCTTCTTCGGAAGTTGAATTTTCAAACACTTTCGATTTCTCAGTTGATTGTTTCTTCTCAAAGACAAGTTTCTTTCAGTTTTGAGTTAGAAGTAACTTCCTGTTTTGTGTTGTTGGACTGTTGGCAATTCCAAGCAATATGTCCAACTTTTTGGCACTTAAAGCAAGTTCTTCTGTCAACTCTTTGAGCAAACTTTTTCACATTCCTCTTTACCTCAGCAAGAAACTCTTTGTTTGACTGTTTCCAGAATGGTTTCTTCTGCTCATCTTCAGAACTTCCTCCTGAAACAAATTTTGTTTTTGGTTTATAATTTTTCTCATTTTTATAATTTTCTGAAGAATTAAAACCAAGACCTTGCTTTTTGAAATTACCGTTATGGTTTGCTTTCTTTTGAGAACCATAACCAGAACCGTAACCCTTTTTCTTGTTCAATCTCTGTTGAACTCTTGAAGTGTACTTTTTAGGTTTTTCAACAAGATTTAAATCTTTTATTTCAGAAATATTAATTTCTGTTAATTTAAAAACCTGTTTGATCATTTCAGTTTTTACACTTCTTATTGGGAATTCCTCATCAGAATATAATTTGTCTGAATCATTCAAAGTATAAGCCACTTTGATTGGTTCGTCACTCAAATTAGATTTTGATAACAGGAATTCTTTTTTGTAAACCCTTTTAACCGGTGAACTAGGACTCTTTTCTGACGAACTCAAACTTTCAGACTTAGACTCCGGTTTTGACTCTTCATCCGTATCCAACACCTGATCGACCACTCTTTTTAATAACTCAGACTCATGATCAGTGTCAGACGCTGTGATGTAACATCAATATTGTCTGGTAATTCATCAATGATTTCAGACTTTAACTTGATGTTGACTGCCTTTTTTAGACGCTCTTCGTTTGGATTCCTGGGAGATTAACTTTCATGGATCGGGGGCGGACATCTGTTATACTTGACACTTTGTTTCTTACCAGTATCAGTATCTTCAGTCTTTTTCTCCATGAATGCTTCAAGACCTGCACCAGTAGGATAAACACGATCAATCAAATAATCACATGTTGTATAGCTCAACAACAATCGTTTAATCCTTTCACTCTCAATCTTCTCAAGTTCCAACTCCTGTTTCAGCTTAGCACAATCTTCGATATACTCATTAATAACGCTCTGCTTTGTCATTAATGTTGCGCTCATTTTTGTCATAGCATTTTCAATTTTTGAATTCGTTCTTTTCAGACTATCAACTGTTTTGTTCAGAACATCATATGACTCCTTCACATACTTCACATCAGATAGTAAATCTTCTTTAATCTTCTCCAAATCAGCAATCTTCTTATCTTTCTCTTCACCATCTTTGCAAGATTCTAAACACTTCAAACATGGTTTTTCAACTTTAACCATTTTTTCAACTATCTTTTCAACCTCGACAGTCTTTTCAACTTCAATGAGTTTCTCAACTTCAACAATTTTTTCTATTTCGACAATTTTCTCTACTCGACAAGTTTCTCAACTTCGACTAATTTTTCGACTTCAACAATTTTCTCTATCACTTTCTCCACTTCAACGATTTTCTCTACTACTTTCTCAGTCACTTGATCACTACTAGCTTCTCCAGCTTCTGTCTTTGCCTTTTCTTCAGCTAGTCTTCTTGCTGCTTCCAGCTCTTTCAACAATCTGGCAATCTTCTTCTGATACAGCAACTCAACTTTATCTGCAAAAAAAAAAAATTAAAACTAGTAGGATCTATTCCTTTTCTAGCTTTGTTGAGATGTTCTTCCTCATCATCGGTATCCACATCACTTCCAAGATCTGGAAAAATCGGTATTCTTTTCTGATTAATCTCATCTTCACCCTGAATTCTAGCAACAAAACCTGAACCAGATGGAATGTATTTATCCCAGCTAAATCCTTCAGCAACAAATTCATCATCTTGATCAATGATACCAAAATAAGCTTTTTTATTTGCATCTTCGATCATTTTCCTTTTGTCATCCACAATTGGCCGATCATGTGCAGTTTGTGGTTCCTTTTGTTGAGTAATCTGATGAAAATTTGATTTCTGATAATAATTATTCTTTTCTTGATTCCCGGTTGCTTCTTGGTTTTTGCATTCTCTTTTAAAATGGCCTTTACCTTTGCAACGAAAACATGTAACCTTTGATTTGTCAAAACCTAATGGAGAAGTAGCCATTCCTCGAAACTCATCTCTGCCAGTAATTTGTTGAAACTTTTCTGCTCTCCTACAAGCACTAGCCAAACACCACTTCACATCCATCAACTCAAGTTCCTCTGCATCAATTTGGTCATAATCTTCTTTTGTAAGCATCGGATTCCCAATCTTGCCATCAATCAAACGTTCATAACATTCTAACATAGCAACGAGTGATGCCATGTGTTGCTTGGCTATTTCCGGAGACAAATTCTGACCATTTTGAATGTTCAAAGTGACGTTACACTGCAGATTTATTGAGTTCTGTTTTTAAGGACTTGATGTTGTATGATTCGGATCAAAACTTGAAAACGAAGATGAAGATCCATCACTCTGTGTCACATTATTACCCTTTGTTCCAGACGAACTGTCAGCACTAAAACCAGTTTGGATATTTGGGCTAGGGCTGGGGGTTTCAAATTTGTTTCCTCGGTAATACAAACTGACATCTTGTTTAGCATTTGGATTTGTCATGATAGCCGTTTTCTGGATATCCAACTCATACTCTTCAATCTTTTGAATAAATTATGCCAAGTTCATATTTTCAGACTTTCTTGTGTGTTTTAAAATCAGCAAATACGTTCCCCATTTCTGCTGTGGTAATGCATCAGCAAGTTTATCAACCCACTCCTCATCATATTTCTTTATATCCAATCTTCCCATTTCCAAAACAAGATGACAATATCTGTCGATGGTCGTTTTTGTTGATTCACCTTCGAAGGCTATAAACGTATCAAATGATTTCTTTAACAAAGCTTTCTTGTTTTTAATCATATCTGCGCTTCCTTTGAATTTCTGAATCAATGCTTCCCAAATTGACCTAGCTGTACCATTATGTTGGAGCAAGACAAAGATATATTCTTTTATCGCTTGTTGAAGAAAATTGATCATCATTTTTTCACTCGTAAATTTCAATTTGTCAATCTCTGAGAAGTCAACAATTGCTTTTTCAATTCCACGTTCATTTTTCGGTTTTTCATAATCCTTTTCTAATGCACACCATGCGTCGAACTTGTATGCTTGCACCCAAGTCTCGAAACGATCATGCCAACCTTTGAAATCCTCAATGTACATCAGTTTTGGCGGTTTCTGATGAGTTCCAGTTTCATTCTCACTGTATAAAGTTTCAGCAGTAGTAACTGGTGCAATCGGTGTAGCAAACGCATTGTAGAAATCCTCGTCCATGTTTCAGAAAATCTTTCACCAAAACACAATTTCAAGCGAAATACCACAATCAAACGAAATCACCTTGAAGCGAAATAACTGTTGAAGCGAAATCACCTCTTTGAATCTAAATCACCTAATTTCGCTTGAAACAGTTCAAGCGAAATCACCCACTGAAGCGAAATAAGGTATTTCTAAGCGAAATCAAATGACTTTCCAAGCGAAATCATGAATTCAAGCGGAATCTGATGAAATTTTCAAGCGAAATAAGGATTTCAAGCGAAATTAAGATGCTGATTTCGCCTGAAATGTTGCTGACATCATCAATTCGATATGTTTTCAAGCGGAATTAAGTATTTTTACCAGTTTTAAGCCTAATTAATGTCCAATTCTTTCAAGGATTAGTTAAAACACAGTTTCGCACTTAATATGTGAAATTCAAAACTTTTTGACCGTGAAAACTTGTTCAATTTCAAAAAGAAGGTGTAGAAGTCAGAAAATGAGGCTGTTTTGGCAAGAACTCTTCTTCCTGAGCTCTGATACCACTTGTAGGATCGAGTTGTGACCCAAACGAGTCGTTCAGAAGAGCTCTAGTCTGTTTCAGAGGCGGAAACTAAGAAACAGACGTGGAAAACAGCTTGTTTCACTATTTGTTAGGCCCTAAAGTGTGAGACTGACGCATCAAATTAACACAACGGGTTATGGTTACGAGCTGGGCCATACTGGGTTAGTTTATATTAGGTTGTGGACCTTTATAGGTCACTTGGGCTAAGCTTTAGGCCATGTGGGCCAAGCAGGCCCATGGGGAGCCCATGTAGGGAATTGGGCTTGAGTTAGTATATAAACAAGTTTTTAACTTGTTTCTAGGTTTGAACTTCATTGTTACAACTTCTAGAGAGCTAGATAGAGGCGAGTTGGTGAAGAACACTTGTACTAGACGGTTTTGCTTTTCAAGTAATAGAATCGTGTGCAAGTGTTGAAAGTGATTCCGGTTTGTTCTTCGTTGTTCATATTTTTGTTGATTTTCATTTAATTTCTTGAATCACATCAAGTTTGGATTCCGCACAAACTTGGTGTAGTTTGATATCATTGAAAGATCCGTTTCACGGGACTTACAAGTGGTATCAGAGCCTTTAGAACCTATTTCTAGGCTCGTTTTGATATCAAATATTCAAGATTCTCATTATTTTTGGTTCGGTGTTCTTCGCGTTCTTCGTAGTGTTCATCGAAGTTTGATAAAAATCAGTATATTTTGGTGTCCAAATTTTGAAAAGGTTGTTAGAAGATTAAACGTAATCTTTTTATTTTTATGAAAATATCTTATTTTCAAAATTCACAAAGTTTTCGGAAGGGAGTTGTTGGGTTGATTGAAACTTTCCATATATTATTTTAATATACACGTGATCATCCATAATTATCTCAAATCTTCAAATTGTTCACAAGTTGTTAATTTGATTTCGAGTCAACTGTTTCATCAATTGGTCTCGAATCCCCATCATAATCATCATTCACGGTTTCGAGTCCTTCATCACCGGTCTCGAGTTGCATTCCGATTTCAACAACCTTCTTCACGGTTTCGACTCAGCGGTCTCGACTCATCACCAAAGTCATCACCATTTCAAGTTTAAGCTTTCCAAGTCGCAACATCTCCAACGTCTCGACTCATCTTCATCACCTTCACAGGTCTCGAGTAGCAACCATATACACAGGTCTCGACTCTTCAAACATCACTCAACCATCATCTTTCTTACTTCATCTAAGTCACAACAAGTTTCAAGGTCTCGAGTGGAAGTTATTATCAGTCGCAACCTCCGTTGATCTTCACCACTAAAGCTTCTTTTCAGTTTCGAGTCATCTTCACACTGGTCTCGACTCACTGCTGGTCTCGAATCATCTTCTTCCCGAGCAGTCTCGAGTCGCAACCTCGGTTCTGACTCGCAACCATCTCAACTGTTCATCATCATTCCGAGTCGAAACACCGTCATTGATCATCACCATCAATCTTCTCCGACTATCATTATTCGCCTCAACCTGCAACAACAACGTGATCGACCTTCTTTGCCGTTTCATCACCACGACCACCATACCTCCATTCATCAAGTCTCCGGTCTTCCTCTCCGGCGACCACCACCTCCACTTCAACGTCCGAACACGACCAACCATCATTCATCTCCGTCATACATCGTCTGATCCATCGACCACCACTCATCAGATCACCATTTTGACGGCTGAAAGAAAATAGGGTTTTGGGTGTTTTGTTCAAACGAGGAAGGCATACTGTCATCTTTTTGTTTTTAATATTTTTTAGGTTTTATTAATAATATTAATAATAATAATAATAATATTAATAATTATAATAATCTTTTAGTAATCATTACCTTATTATTAATTATTAATATACTACTAATAATAATAATTATTGTTTAATTATAATAGTTTATATTATATCCTATTTAAAAAAAAAAAAAAGGTTTGTTTGGCTGTGATAAGTTTTAACAGGTTTTGTGGTGCGGTTCAGAAAGTGGGTTCATTCGCCTACAAAGGTTTGAGTTAGCAAGGACACGGGTTCTCGTTTGGTTTGTGTTTTGAGGAGAAGAACAAAAGTAACAGCCACCCGCTGAAATTATGGCATTCATGTTTCACAAACCAGTGGCTCAAGAAATTACCAAAGAAGAGATACTTTCTGTCTTTTGCACTCCTGAATGTAGAGAAAGGGTTGAGGCATATCATTTACACAACACTGAGCTAATCGAAGATTATAATGACATTAAAAGGAAAAATTTCACTTTGACTAATAATGAAAAACTTTTTAAGGAGAAAATCGAAGCTCAGCGAAAAGACATCATCCAACTCAAAGATGATGTTAGTGTAAAAACAGCCCAACTCTTCATGGTTAAAGAAAAACTATGCAATGTGACTAAAGAACTGGAGGATATCAGAGATAGATATCAAATAAATGAGCTAAATATTAAAAAATTTGATTCTTCCAGCAAATTAGTCAAAAACCTGTGTGATCAACAGCTAGCATACCAGAAAAGGAAAGGATTGGGACTGGGTTTTAATCAGGTTCCTCCTCCTTATAACGACAATTATACTTACTTACCTATGACTGAGGAGGAGATGATGAATGAAAGCAAAATGACTTATGGTCCCAAAAACTGTAAGCCATCAGTAAATGTCAGACCTGTTGAAAAACAGGTGGGTAAACCAGTTTGTTTTGTGTCCAAGGGTACTTTTGATCCTAACGTTTCTTCATCATGTGCAGATGAAGTACCTGAAGTAAGATGGGGAGATATGTTTGGGAATGAACCACCTTTAGATTCTGATGTTTCTAAATCTACTTTTGATAAAACTGATTCTGGTTGTGTGTTTGGTCAATCGTTTTTGAACTCGTTTCATAGTTATGTTTCGGGAAAAACTGTGAATGCTTGTGATGAATCTTTGAATAATGTGTGTGATGATGGATGTTTTTCAGTAGCTGAAAATTGTGATTCTAATGTTTCTAACTCTTCAGCTGATGACAGTGTGACAGGTGAGGTCCCTCAGGATACATTCAGTGAAACCACTGAAACTTCTTCTCAAGAGAATCAACAGTGTTCTGATTCTTCTTCTGAATCGGTCTCAATGGACATCCCTAATGTTGAACCTAGTGGGACCCCATTGGAAACTGAGGTTGAAAAGGAACCATTATCAAACTCAGATGATACATGCATTGATGAAACACGTGTTGATGAAACTTCTACATCTTCTGAAATTAAAACTGAACCAGATTTTGAAAAAGAAGAGGTGGTCACATTAAATGAAAAGTCACAAGAAAATGTTTCTGAAAAGGAAATTAAAACAGAAACTGAATCGTCTTTTCAAAATGATCCTGATAAAATTATAAAAGACGAAAAACATCATCTGTCTGAATCTCATGCTAGTGCTAGTTCTGATCAACAGGTACAGAAGAATTCAGAAAAGGCACACGGAACACAACCACAACAACCTAAGCAAGCTCGGTCATCTAGACCAATCAGATCGGCTAATGCTGCTTGCTCTCAGAATCTCCATACATTGAAACGACAGACATGTTTCAACTGTGGAATTCCTGGACACATTGCTAGAAATTGTGTTCATCGTCCAAAAGTGCAACAAAAAGTCAACACTCACTCTTGTGCTGGTGTTTGTGAGCCGGTTCACAACACACAAAAGGAGCCAAAACGAGCAGATCAAAGTCGAAGATATAAGAAGTCTGCTCATCAAAGACAATCACGATCCCATAAGGCTCATGACAAGGTGATTGAAAGCTCCAATCAGGGAGAAAAGACGAAGAATGGTGCTCAAAGCAACAAGACTTCTGCAACCAACACATACAAGCACCCAAATTCGTCTTCATCTAAGAGAAATGTGCAGGCGCATCCAGCGCAAAAAGGACCGGTTTGTCCTTCAGGACCTGCTAGAGAGAATCAAGCTGCTCAAAACGTCTTTCCGATGAAAAGACAAACTTGCTACAACTGTGGCATTGCGGGTCATATTGCTAGAAACTGCTCACGGCGTCCCCATGTACCCTATTATATGCGAAATCAGAGGGTTACACCAAATGATAACTATCATTCCAAGCCGATGAAGGTATCATCACCTAAGGCAATGAAGAATGTGAATCCCAAGGTTAAACCTTCTGATGGGGATTGGAACGCTGCTAAAAACAAACGCAAGGCTGTTCAAGAACAAAAACGTTTTTCTAAAACTAACAAGCCTGAATTAGCTAAAGTTGCTTAACCGAAGGCAACAAACACGTTTGTTAAACCGAAACAGATTTGGAAATCCAAATCCAAAGCAGCAACGTCTCCAATCCTTGAAATGAAAGGGGACTTATGTTTAAAGGAAGTGTCTTATTTTGATGCTTCAGGAAATCCCAGGACCACGATGGCCTGGGTACCCATGTCTTACTAATCTCCTTATTTTTCAGGAACAACCAAGGAGGAGCTTTTGACAATCTCTGGAATGTTGATAGCGGTTGTTCCAGAGATAGAACGGGTAACATTTCACTGTTGCAAAAAGTTCAATTTTTTTTTACAGATGATATGTTTCCTTTGGAGGAGATTAGAGAAGTAAGAAAAGATCAGCAAAAGGTACCGTTTAAATTCAGTACTTTGATTTGAATATTGATTAGTCTTCAATCTGATGACAGAACAGTTAAGCAAAAATAATTTTTTTCTCTCTTTCTTAGTTCATTACTTTGTATATAAATTGTCTTTTCTCTAGTAAATGGTAAATTTGCGCAAAAATACAAGATTTATGCACAAATTTAGGGGGGAGAGGAACATATAGATAGATATAGAGTTTATGGGGAGAAAACTCAGAAAATACAAAAAGAGTTTGCTGTAAATATGTATTGTTTTAGGGGGAGAAAATGAGAAAAATACAAAAACATTAGAAAAATGAAAAAAGCCAAAAAGAGAAATTGCATGATATGGGAAGTGAAATAAATGTTTGTGTTAAAGGGTTTGACTAACACATGTAAGGTGCCATAGCTGAAAAGACTAGGATCTACTGCGATATGTCGATAGGCTTGACGCTCAAAATGATAAAAGATACTAAGTGTTATAAACATAACGAACTATGTACCATGTGGGTAACATACCAACGGCGTATGATTTTATGGTCTTAAATCTTGCGTTGATAGATAGCCAACATCTGAGGTTTTGGGTCTTTATATTGATGAATCATCTGGGGATATCTTGGCTGTCCTTCTGTTCAGAACTAAAATTGTACATGAACCCAGGAAAGAAAGTCACTTGGAATTAGCTCATTTCTATTTGAATGTCTGTATGTTGTCTCGATATACACAATTTTGATCTGATTCTGAAATCTTCTCTGAAAAAAGTCGTGTACCTCCTCTGCTGCATCCAGATATATGCTGACCTGGAGGTGCTAGGCAACGACAGCTTCTGCTGCATCCAGATACATGCTGACCTAGCTGTACGTTGTCGTGCTATAGATCTAATACACCCGAAAGAGGCCCTCAAGTGCCCAAAAGAAACCCAAGAAACCTATATCAAACTGAGAAAAACTCATTTGATCTGTATATTATACCATCTTTACAAAAGATCTATTCTGTTCTCTTCTCAACCTATTCCCAGTTAAGATTTCAGAAATCTGGATTGGACTTGTGAAATATGTGGTAGGGAAGATACTTGCATGATAGAGTGTGATGTTTATATTTCCAGGATTTGATTAGTATTTATTTGGGTGTTCATTGTTAAGAAATCAAAACATGATAAAACAGATTATATGCAGACCTAGACACAGTCAGGATATCTTAAAGGATGACATCAGTATACTCACCTGCTACGATGAATCGTTATGCTTACCTTGATCGCGGGGGTATGTCTTGGAATGGGACACACGGGTATAATAGTATAATATTACCTAAAGCATATCACGAAGTTGAAAAATTGAAAGTTGAGCGTTAAAGTTTAAGTGGACAAACATATTGGCAATCGCATAGACCAGTTTGATTAGGCTCGTACTGAAAAGTGTTCCTTAGTCTGCCTGAGAACGAATTTTGATCCCATTGCAATTGTAATTGTATATTATGGTAGTTGTTTATATTTTGAGTTTTTATTTGTTTTTAGTTCTTAAAAAAATTGAAAAATTTAAAAATACAAAAATAGTGTCTTGTTTTTCTATAAAACCAAAAATCTAAAAATAGAGTGTTTATTTATTTTTCTTAAAATTAAAATGTAACCGTTCTTGAAGATTTGACTGATCATCAAAAGTTGAAAGAATTTAAATTGTGAAATCTGAGTATAAGTACTTGGTTGTACCTAGTGTTCATATGGCACTCTCCCTGTTGCATAAGAAATGTTTGCTTATGAGTTTGTGAGCATGTGCAGAACTTGATTTCAATCAAGAACAGGGGTTGATGAAGACTGAGATGCTGTTAGTTGCTGAAGAAACCTGAAGCAGCTCAACAACAAGATGTACCTGAGTCAAAAGAATCGGATACGAAACGCCGTCTGACAATGAAAGTACATTTGAAGAAGTACCGTGAACTTGCTTGAAAGAAAAAGACTGAAGAAGAAAAGAGCTGTTGAGAATCCTCCTCTCACATTCTTTTTAACAAGATTTTCAAGCAAAACTAATCGAGATCCTGATATGAAGCTAACCACAAAAGCTGAAGAAAGAGACCCAGTGCTGAGAGTTCAGAAGTCAAGAACTTCCACAACATCTGCAGCATATAGACAACCATAGACTTCGTTGAAGACGTTGCTGAATTCATGGTATGAAGACAATTTGATGGCATCAGTCTAGGGGGAGATTGTTAGGCCTTAAAGTGTGAGACTGACGCATCAAATTAACACAACGGGTTATGGTTACGAGCTGGGCCATACTGGGTTAGTTTATATTAGGTTGTGGACCTTTATAGGTCACTTGGGCTAAGCTTTAGGCCATGTGGGCCAAGCAGGCCCATGGGGAGCCCATGTAGGGAATTGGGCTTGAGTTAGTATATAAACAAGTTTTTAACTTGTTTCTAGGTTTGAACTTCATTGTTACAACTTCTAGAGAGCTAGATAGAGGCGAGTTAGTGAAGAACACTTGTACTAGACGGTTTTGCTTTTCAAGTAATAGAATCGTGTGCAAGTGTTGAAAGTGATTCCGGTTTGTTCTTCGTTGTTCATATTTCTTGTTGATTTTCATTTAATTTCTTGAATCACATCAAGTTTGGATTCCGCACAAACTTGGTGTAGTTTGATATCATTGAAAGATCCGTTTCACGGGACTTACACTATTAATCATCTTGTTTATTAATATCACAGCTTTACAGATCAAACGACGCGTCGGCAGCACTTCGGTACCGGAATGATGAAAGTTACAACTGATTTCGCTCAGAACCTATTTATAGAGTTCAGATTCTGCTCGAAAGTGACCATGTGACAGTTCAAGCGAAATCAACAAACTTGATTTCGCTTGAAAGTGTTACTTGACATTTCAAGCGGAAATAGGACTTCAAGTGGTATCAGAGCTTAGGAAGAAGTGTTCTTGCCAAAACAGCCTTATTTTCTGACTTCTACACCTTCTTTTTGAAATTGAACAAGTTTTCACGGTAAAAAAGTTTTGGATTTCACATATTATGTGCGAAACAGCATTTTAACTAATCCTTGAGAAAATTAGACCTTAATTCGGCTTAAAACTGGTAAAATACTTAATTCCGCTTGAAAAACAGATCGAATTGATGATGTCAGCAACATTTCAGGCGAAATCAGTAGGTTAATTTCGCTCGAAATTCTTATTTCGCTTGAAAATTTCATCAGATTCCGCTTGAAAACGTGTTTTCGCTTGAAAATATACCTGATTCCGCTTCAGTACGTTATTTCGCTTGAGTGTGTACTGCTTCAAGCGAAAACAGTTATTTCGCTTCAAGGTGATTTCGTTTGATTGTGGTATTTCGCTTGAAGTTGTGTTTTGGTGAAAGATTTTCTGAATCATGGACGAGGATTTCTACAATGCGTTTGCTACACCGATTGCACCAGTTACTGCTGCTGAAACTTTATACAGTGAGAATGAAACTGGAACTCATCAGAAACCGCCAAAACTGATGTACATTGAGGATTTCAAAGGTTGGCAGAATCGTTTCGAGACTTGGGTGCAAGCATACAAGTTCGACGCATGGTGTGCATTAGAAAAGGATTATGAAAAACCGAAAAATGAACGTGGAATTGAAAAAGCAATTGTTGACTTCTCAGAAACTGATAAATTGAAATATACAAGTGAAAAAATGATGTTCAGTATTCTTCAACAAGCGATTAAAGAAGATATCTTTGTTTTGCTTCAACATGAGGGCACTGCAAGATCAATTTGGAATGCATTGATTCAGAAATTTAAAGGAAGTGCAGATATGATCGAGAACAAAAAGGATTCACTGAAGAAGTCTTTTGACATGTTTGTAGCCTTTGATAATGAAACCACAAAAATGACCATTGATAGATATTGTCATCTTGTTTTGGAAATGGGGAGATTAGATTTAAAGAAAGATGATGAGGAATGGGTTGATAAACTTGCTGATGCATTACCGTAGCAGAAATGGGGAACGTATTTGCTGATTTTAAAACACACAAGAAAATCTGAAAATATGAATTTGGCACAGTTTATTCAGAAAATTGAAGAGCATGAATTGGAAAGAGAATGGGAAGAAACAGAAACAAGAAAAGCTGCAGAAGATAAAGCAAAAATAGAAGCTGAGAAAGCAGAAGTTGAAGAAAGTTCAACAAAGGAAACTGAGGGACAGAAAGCTGAAATAGAATCTGAAGAACCAGTGGTTGAAAAGATTATAGAGAAAATCGTTGAAATTGAAAAGACGGTTGAGATTGAAAAGATTGTCGAAGTTGAGAAGATAATTGAAAAAGTGGTTGAAGTTGAAAAACCATGTTTGAAGTGTTTAGAATCTTGTCAAGTTTGTGAGGAGAAAGACAAGAAGATTGCTGATTTGGAAAAGATAAAAGAAGATTTGTTGTCTGACGTGAAGTATGTGAAGGAATCATATGATGTCCTAAACAACACAGTAAATAGTCTGAAAAAGACAAATTTTGAGATTGAGACCGCAATGACAAAGATGAACACTACATTGATGACAAAGCAGAAAGTCATTAATGAGTATATTGAAGATTGTGCACAGTTGAAGAAAGAAGTGGAACTCGAAAAGATTGAAAGTGAAAGAATAAAAAGATTACTGTTGAGTTATACAACATGTGATTATTTGATTGATCGAGTTTATCCTACTGTTGCAGGTCTTGAAGCATTCATGGAGAAAAAGACTGAAGATACTGATACTGGTAAGAAACAAAGTGTCAAGTATAACAGATGTCCGCCCCCGATCCATGAAAGTTATTCTCCCAGGAATCCTAACGAGGAGCGTCTAAAAAAGGCAGTCAACATCAAGTTAAAGTCTGAAATCATTGATGAATTACCAGACAATATTGATGTTACATTCACAGCGTCTGACACTGATCATGAGTCTAAGTTATTAAAAAGAGTGGTCGATCAGGTGTTGGATACGGATGAAGAGTCAAAACCGGAGTCTAAGTCTGAAAGTTCGAGTTCACCGGTTAAAAGAGTTTACAATAAAGAATTCCTGTTATCAAAATCTAATTTGAGTGACGAACCAATCAAAGTGGCTTATACTTTGAATGATTCAGACAAATTATATTCTGATGAGGAATTCCCAATAAGAAGTGTAAAAACTGAAATGATCAAACTGGTTTTCAAATTAACAGAAATTAATATTTCTGAAATAAAAGATTTAAATCTTCATGAAAAACCTAAAAAGTACACTTCAAGAGTTCAACAGAGATTGAACAAGAAAAAGGGTTACGGTTCTGGTTATGGTTCTCAAAAGAAACCAAACCATAACAGTAATTTCAAAAAGAAAGGTCTTGGTTCTAATTCTTCAGAAAATTATAAAAATGAGAAAAATTATAAACCAAAAACAACATTTGTTGCAGGAGGAAGTTCTGAAGATGAGCAGAAGAAACCATTCTGGAAACAGTGAAACCAAGAGTTTCTTGCTGAGGTAAAGAGGAATGTGAAAAAGTTTGCTCAAAGAGTTGACAGGAGAACTTGCTTTAAGTGCCAAAAAGTGGGACATATTGCTTGGAATTGCCAACAGTCCAACAACACAAAACAGGAAGTTACTTCTAACTCAAAACTGAAAGAAAAACTTGTCTTTGAGAAGAAACAATCAACTGAGAAATCGAAAGTGTTTGAAAATTCAACTTCCGAAGAAGGTGAAAGTTCAAAACGTTTTTACAAACGAAGAGTTGATTTAAACAAACAAAAATGGGTTGTAAAATCTGAAAAAAGTTCTGACAATGAATCTGATTCCATAAAATCAGAGGAGTCATGTGTTGAGAAAAAGGTTGACAATTCTGTTCCTGAGTTGAACGAGGAAAACTTTCCGCCATTGTCGAAAGATAATCTAAAATCAAAAGGTAGATTTGAGATATCAGGTCAATTCTTTGCTGATAATAAAGAATTTGATGCTGAAAAGGCGTTTAATGGAAAAGTTAAACATATTTTCGGGAAGATGGTTGATGGGAAGGTTAAAAGTGCAAAAGAATTTTATAAATCAAAATGTTGGTGGGACAGGTGTGTGCCAGAATCTGCCAAGGCTGATCAGGCTTGGGGGAAAGTTTTTCCTAACTAAAAATTCTGTTGGTGCATCTACTGTCTGTTAACTTCGTCTTAATCGAGTCTTATGTCTAGATAGGATAAACAAGCACACAACAGGGTCGAAATTAGGGTTTTACATGTTAATGTAAGTGATTCCGCTTGAAAGTGTAAAGGTGCAGTTCAAGCAAAATCATAACATGTGATTTCGCTTGAAACAACCTGTTGCATGTTCAAGCGAAATCAGCTCAACTATATATATGTGTGTGTTGTGTTCATTTGGAGCGGAACCTGGTCATTAGCTCTGAGTTGAGGTGCTGTCCGTTTGTCATTTGAACGTGTAAAAAGCTCAGGATTGATCAATAAAAGGATAATTAGGAACGAACAAGCAGTTTTGACATCTTTTACATTGATTCTGCCTTTATACTTGATGATGAACTACTCATACTGACTGTTTAGGGTCACCGGACGATCCAACAAGTGGTATCAGAGCTCAGGACGAGGAGTTCATACCAATTCAGCTTGATTTTACCGGATTCTCACACTTCTACTCCTTCTTTTCTGATTTAAACAAGTTTGAACGGTTGAAATGGCCTGAAACTCTCACATATCAAGCGAAACATAGTGTTAACTAATCCTTGAAAGTATTGGACCTTAATTCGAACAAAATCGGATAAAAACTCATAATTTCGCTCGAAAATCTGTTCGTAAATGCTGACATCATCTTGATTTCGCTTGAATATTACACGTTATTTCGCTTGAAACTGTTGTGGATTTCAAGTGAAATCAGATTTCGCTTGAAAATACTGTTTGATTTCGCTTAAATTGAGATTTCGTTTGAAAGTTCAAGCGAAATAAGTGAGTTCGCTTCAAGTGACCTGATTTCGCTTGAACTTGAATTGTTATTTCGCTTCAAAGCCATAATTCTATTTGATTTCGCTTCAACAGATTTCGCTTGAAGTTGCTGTTTTCAAAATTTCAAAAATTTTTCTAAGTGTTTGTTGATTATTTTAGGTACGTGAAGATGGATGATTTCAATCCTTTCTGTGATGTGTTTGCATTTACTGGTGGTTCGGGAGATGGCACATTAAACAATACGAATGAGAATACAACAACACCGAGTGCAAAGAAAATTCTCAATGATGCTATGAGTGTAGACAGTGCGTATGGAACATATAACAAGCCGCCCAAGTTGATGGCAATTGAAGATTACAACCGGTGGGCTACAAGATTTGATGAATGGCTTAAGGCGTTTGCTTATCAGAGTTGGAGAAGTCTGAAAAATGGCTATGATTTGGGGCGAGATGATTATGAGAACTTGGAAGATAATCAAATTGAAAAATACGTTGCTGAACAGAAGTGTATTGCATTACTTCACCAATCTATTCGAGATGAAATTATCACACTGATCGAGTACAAAGATTCGAGAGATCTTTGGGAAAAATTAAAAACAAAATGTATTGGCAGTGCTGAAATAGTGAAGAACAAAAAGAAACTATTACGAAAAGAGTTTGATTTGTTTGGTTGCCTAAAGAACGAGTCTGTTTCAAAGATGATTGAGAGATTTGGACATCTGAAGATGGAGCTTGCTAGACATGAGATCGTTTACACTCAAGAAGAGCTGGTAGACAAATTGTTTGATGCATTACCAAATGAGCAAGACTGGCAATATTTTGCATTGATGCTGAAAAATACGATAAAGCCAGCTGATTTAACGGTTGATCTGCTTATAGAAAGACTGGAGAGTCACGAGCTGGAAATCAAGAAATCTAGCAAAGTCAATAACACATCTTATCAGCAGAATGTGGAGCTGTATTACAGAGGCAGTGTGATCCCAAAGACTGCATCACCATAGACAGCTTTTTCAGCAGAAAGCTCAAACTCAATGAATCAACAAACTCCTAGCAGTGGCTATCATGGTGGTTCTTCATCAAATACTTCAAACCAATCTGCACCAAAGAATCTATTTCAATGCAACATTGCTATTGATCTGAAGAATGGTCAGAATTTCAGTGAAAAAGTCTGCTAAACAACAGATGGTGTTCTTAGCGTCTGTGTTAGAATCGTATGAAAGTCTCGTTGCAGGCAAGATAGGCAACACCAACCTAACAAAAGAAGACTACGATCAAATAGATCCCGAGGAGATGGAATTGATCGATATAAGGTGGTGTATGGCCAGTGCAGTGAGAAGAGCACAGCGTTTCATGGAAATTATTGGGAGACAGTCTATTGGTGGACCTTCTACCAAGTTAGGCTTTGAAAAGTCTAAAGTGACGTGTTTCAAGTGTAAACAGAAAGGTCACTTTAAGCATGAGTGCAGGAATGCTTACACTGATGATACTGCAAATCCTTTTCGAGAGGATTATTATAAGAAAGCGATCTATCATCAGAATAAATCAGAACCTCCTAGGATGAAGCAAATAGAGGAGGCACCCAAAGAGAAATCCAGGGCACTTGCAGTTTTTCATGACGATGAAGGTTATGATTGGAGTGATGTTTTTCCTGAGGAAGACGCAGTTGGTTATGCCTTCACAGCAGCAAAGATTGTTCCATTTAAGGATAAGAGAACTGAAGAAGTGAAGTATGTGAACAGGAAGGATCAAGCTCGATTCATGAAAGCCAAAATCTATCGTATATACAAAGAAGCTAAACAGGCGAAAAGATGGGATCCTGATAGAGAATGTTATCTTGATCCTAATGGTAACATAGCTGTGGATCCAGATACTGTTGATCTTGAAGTTCTCACCAAACAAATTGCTGATGAAGAGGAAGCCAGACAGAGAGAATGGTGGGGAGGTGGAGAAGTTGTTGAGAAAGAAAAAGAAAAAGAGACAGCAAAAGAACCAGAGCCAAATAAGATTGATGATGATGGAGTTATTGATACGTCACAAGAACTCATCGCCGAAAACTTGAAGAAGATGGCTGACAAAGTTCTAGCTGCAAAAGTACTAGAGGTAGTTTCTGGTTCTGGAACTGAGTCCAAAGATAAGGCCAGTACAAATGATACACATGTGTCAGGTAAGAATGGTAAATCTGAGAACAACTGCAAAAATTGCATGAAAGAGTGCAAAGTTTGTAGTACACATACTTACCTCAGTGGTAAGAAGGTTGAAGAGCTGACTAGTAGAGTCAGAAGTGTTGAAGATCAGATCTTAAACAGTGATAAGTTGTTAAAAGCTTCAAATGACAAATTAAAAGAATTAACTGAGAAAATTGAAAATGATAAAATTGACGTAGAAAGAATTAGGAAAGAAAATGAAAAATTGATTCTTGAAAATCGTCAAATTTCAGAAAATTTTGTGAAGCTTAAACGAACGGTTAAAAATTGTGATGAAAGAAATGGTAAGACATACAAAGAAAATCTTCAACTGACCGGTGTTCTTAGAGTGAAAGAAGAGTTAATCAATCAGCAACTGGATGAAATTGCTAAGTTAAAGCTTCAATATCAAGAAGCTAAAATTGAAAATGAACGCATCCAGTTGAAATTGAACAATTACAACTCTGCAAGCTTTGTTTTGCAACACATTGTTCCCAAACCCATCGGGAAAAACAAAGCAGGCGAAGATGTATACTTTGATGGAACCGGGGTTGGATTTCATCAGGTTCCACCACCTGTTCTAAACAATTATTCAAAGAAAAATTCAGGGTTGGTTAATGATGAAAATGAAACGAATGAAATAAAACTTCCAGAGTCAATTGATGTTACATTTTCTTCATCTGATGATAGTGTTCAAACTGATATTGTGAAAGGCATGGCTGAAAGTGTTTTGAAGTCTGATAGTGATTCAGTTGAGGATGAAGAGTGTTTTCTGAACAATTACATTCCGAAACCAAAATCTAAAAACAACTTAGGTGATGAACCGGGTCTTGTGATGTACAAAATGGCTGGATCTGATAAGTTGTATTCGGATTCTGAGTTTCCTCTGGAGAATGTTAATATAAACAAATTGAAAAATGTGTTCAAACTGGTTGAAATTGATTTGTCTGAAGTAGAAGGTTTGAATCAGACAAAAAGGCAAATGAATTTTGAAAAAGATAAAGCTTACTACAAGAAACCTGTTGTTCCACCGCGTTTTTATAACAATAATCGGAACAGATGGTCGGGTGGTTATCAGGGTAGTAAGAATTATCAAAGGAGAAATTTTCAAAACAGAAGGTTTGCTGAGAAAAAGGTGTTTGTGAACGGTTCGAGTTCACTTTCTGATGAAGAATCTGATATTTTCTCAAAATCAAACAAAGAGTTCTTTGAGAAGAAAACATCGCAGCCTCAGTCTGAAGGCACAAGTCGGGTTGTTGACACCCGAACATGCTTCAGATGCAATCAAGTTGGACATATTGCACGAAAGTGTACCAATTTGAAGCCTAAGACTGAAGTTGTGATGAATTCAAGAAAGAAAGATGATGTGAAGGGAAAAGCTCCAATGGTTGTTGAGAAAAAGGTTTTGAAAAATGACAACACTAAGATCAAAACTGAACCTGTTAAGAAATTGGAAACTAAAAATAACAATTTTTACAAACGGGTTGCATCATCTCAACAAACATGGAAGCCAAAAGTGGTTGAAAAGAAACCAAGTGTTTCAAAACCAAAGGTTTCAGAGTCAGAAAAACAATCGTCTTCTACCACTCCGGTAAAGATGCATGTTCCTTTGGATTATTATGAACAATTGGAGAAATAATCTTCTAATCCACCAGAGAAGAAGAATGTTCAAAAGAAAGATCAACCAACAGGTCAACCTAAGATTGATGAGTTTTTCTTGTACAAAAAGGTTGAGGCTGGATCAGAAGAAAGTTTGAAAATGAATGATAAAAATTTTCCGCCACTTTACACTGCAAAATCTCACATTAAAGTTCAGTTACCTGAGTCGAAAGAGGCTTGGGTAGCATCAAAATCTCATTAAATATTTTTGATTTGTGCAGGAGCTTCCAAGATCCGTTTCATGATGGATTATGGATAGTGGAGCTTCTCGGCACATGACGGGGAAAACAGCCCTGCTGTACGATGTTAGAAATTTCAATGGTGGTTACGTGGGATTCGCAGGCAATCAAGGTGGTAGAATAGTTGGAGAAGGAACGTTATCCAATGGGATTGTAACGTTTGAAAGAGTTAACTACATCGCCGAGCTTGAAAACAATCTTCTGAGCATATCTCAGATTTGTGATAGGATGTATACAACGCATTTCACAGATAAAGAATGTTTGATCTTGAAACCAGGATTTGTTGTTCCCGAAGAGTGGATTATCATGAGGGCACCTAGAGTGAATGATCTGTACGTGTTGGACATGAGCGTAGCTACTACAACCACAGGTCAATCACACTGTTTTATGTCAAGAGAAACGGAAAAAGAATCACAATTATGGCATCGAAAGATGGGCCATATCCATCTGAGGAAAATGAATCACCTGGTACATAATGACTTAGTTCTTGGTGTTCATGTGAAAGGATTTCATCTTGAAGGGGAATGCATAAGCTGCATCAAAGGCAAGCAGAAGAAGAAATCACATCCTAAAAAGAAAGTCAACTCAGTCTCAAGATCGTTAGAGAGACTCCATATGGATCAGTTTGGTCCAGTGAACGTCAAAAGCATTACAGGGGATCTCTATTGTCTTGTGGTCACAGATGATTATTCAAGGTTTTCTTGGGTACTATTTCTGAAGTCAAAAGATGAGACGTTTGATCGTTTGATGACGCTTTTCAAGAAGATGGAAAACTTGTACCATACACGCATTAGAAGATTACGTAGTGACAATGGTACTGAGTTCAAAAATAACAAGATGGAAGAGTATTGCGATGAAAGAGGTATATTGCATGAATTTAGCGCGCCATACACTCCGCAGCAGAATGGAGTAGCTGAAAGAAAGAACAGGACGCTAATCGAAACGGCTAGGACAATGCTTGCTGATTCAAAGTTACCAGTTAATTTTTGGGCAGAAGCAGTATCCGCCGCATGCTATACACTCAATCGGGTTCTCACTGTCAAGAAATTCAATAAGACGTGTTTTGAGCTGATCAATAACCGCAAGTCGAACCTGAAGTATTTAGAACCGTTTGGGTCTCCCTACACAGTTCTAGAGCCTTTTGGTAAATTTGGTCCAAAGAGCATTGAAGGGATATTTGTGGGATACTCAAGTCCTCAAAAATGAGACTTTGTTCCAAACTTAAAGCGGATTATTGAAGCATACAATGTTGAGTGTCAAGGTTACACAATGCCACCACAGAATCCTGGAGATTCATGGCGTTTTCATTATGACACTATGTGGGATTCGTTTGACATGGAAGAAGAAAAGGAAGAAGAAGAAGATTTCTTTGACGAGTTGGATATTCTAAGAGAGTATGAAGATTCGCAGGAAAGATTCCCAGCTGAGTATTCAAGACGACCTCGACAAACTTCAAATGATGATGAAGCAGGTCCAAGCAATGCTGGAGAAAATGATGATATTCAACAAAATGAAGTTGCTCATGATAATCAGACGACACAGAATGATAATCAAGAATCTGATAACATGCCAGTATTTGATCATGGTGATTCAGATTCTGAGGGGGAGCAAATTCAAATTTCAATTCAAACAAACCCGGTCAGTGAACAAGGTGCAAATCAGAATGTTACTAATCTGGAAGGCGAGGTAGATGTTTCAGGCGAGATCGAGCCGCGTACATATAAAGAGGCGCTAACTGAAGATTCTTGGGTCAATGCTATGCAAGAAGAATTGAGTCAGTTTGAGAAGTTAGGAGTGTGGAAGTTAGTAGACTTGCCTGATGGTCAGAGGAAGATAAACACCAAGTGGGTGTTCAAGTGTAAGAGAGATTATAGAGGAGTTGTTGTTCGTAATAAAGCTCGACTCATAGTCCAGGGTTTCAGTCAGCAAGAGGGGATAGATTTCACTGAAGTATATGCTCCGGTTGCTAGACTAGAAGCGATCAGAATCTTTCTAGCATTTGCATCTTGGAAAAACTTCAAAGTATATCAGTTAGATGTTAAATCGGCGTTTCTCTATGGAAAGGTAAAAGAGGAGGTATATGTCGGACAGCCACCGGGCTTCACCGATCCAATCCACAAAGACAAGGTCTATTTGCTAGACAAAGCACTGTATGGTTTACACCAGGCCCCGAGAGCTTGGTACGAGACATTGTCTCAACACCTGCTAGCCAACAGCTTCATCCGTGGAAAAGTGGATGCCACTTTCTTCACCAAGAAGGTCGACGGTCATCTTCTGATAGTTCAAATATACGTGGACGACATCATATTTGGGTCAACAAATGAAAATTTGTGCAAAGATTTTGAACAAGTTATGAAGCAGAAATTTGAAATGTCATCAATGGGTGAGATGAAATTCTTTTTGGGACTGCATGTTGATCAACTACCCAAAGGAATTTTCATACATCAAACGAAGTACGTTCATGATATCTTGGAGAAATTTGGGATGTCAGGTTCTACTCCTGCTTACACCCCATTAGCAACGGACCATGGGATAAACCCTGATCTCACCGGAGAGAAGGTAGATGAAACGATGTATTGTTCCATGATCGGATCGCTGATGTATTTGACAGCTTCAAGACCCGATATCATGTACCCAACCTTCCTCGCAGCAAGATTTCAATCTAACCCGAGAGCTTCGCACATGGTTATTGTTAAAAGGATATTATGCTACCTGAAAGGAACTCCATCGTTGGGGTTGTGGTATCCAAAAGATGGCGAATTAATGCTCGAAGGGTATTCCGATTCCGATTTCGGATGCTGCAAAGTCAACGCTAAATCAACAACAGCGGGGTGCCAGTTTTTTGGATCATGATTGGTCACCTGGCAATGCAAAAAGCAGACCTCTGTGGCTTTATCCACATGTGAAGCAGAATATGTATCTGCTAGCAGCTGCTGCTCACAGATTTTGTGGATCCAGCAACAGATGCGCGACTACGGTTTGCAATTTCTAAACACCCCTATCTTTGTTGATAATGAGGCAGCGATTAACATTACTAAAAATCCAGTTCATCACGCTAAAACGAAACACATTAAAATTCGTCATCACTTCATCCGAGATTGTTTCGAGAAGAAGTTGATACGAATTGAGAAAATCCACACTGACGAACAAAAAGCTGATTTACATACCAAAGCGTTTGATAAAACTCGTTTTCAATACTTGCTAAAATTGAATGGTATGAAGCTTTTATCGGTGTTGGAGGAGATTCTTGGCGTTGATGAAGGTACCACTGTAGATGATGATGTTGAGAAGCAATCTGCAGTGGTTTGTCGATTTTTTACTTGTTTTGGTATTTAGGGGGAGAGTATAGGGTAATATTTTCAGAAAATGGGGTAATATTTTCAGAAAATACAAAAACAGTAAGAATTTCAAAAATACAAAAACATGAGATATTTTTCAAAATCCAAAAACAATAGAAAATCTGAAAAAGAGCTTGTGTAAAAAGGGAAAATGATAGTACATCGGCTTGACAGTTACGGTATGCTAAAGAAATGTAAAGTTTAAATGCGTTAAACAGTCTGGCGGATGATGTGCCGATAGGTTTTTGCACATTCAGTAGGTTTGTTTGGGATATAAACCTAAATCTTTACTTACTTATTTCGTGGGGAACACTACTTGAATATATAGGTAACCCCTGAAATCTTGTTTGAAAGATCTCTCTTTCTGAGATACTAGGTCTTTATACTCAGTGATATCTGGGGTATTATCCCGAGACTTCTGATTTTACGGAAGCAATGGCCTAGTCCCCGGAGAATACTTTACCGCTTGCTTGAAAAATAGCGCCGCCCTCAGCATAAATGATGAGACAATAAAATTGCTAATCAATGCTGTTGCAAAGAAGATCCTCTAAAGGGGACCCACTAAAGTCGAACCGTCATCTCTTTGCTGAACGTCACGGCTTCGCAATTTAACCCCTTACAGATATCATCTGTGGTATACTCACCTGTAAGACTGAATATTGGGATTTGGATACGGGAGTATATTCAAGAGGTGGGACACATGAATGAGTTTAAGTCTCTAAAACACTAAATCTGTATCCTGGACAGATTGAAAATTGTGTGAAAATTTAAGTGGATCAGTATATCGACAATCTAAGTGAATTGTTTAATTCTGAGTATGTAATTAAAGCTTAACGGTACGTGTGACTTGTCGAATAGCTGATATGATTCCCTAACGCGCTCATCAAAAATATGTTTGTAAATAGTTTACTTTTATTGCATTCTATTTCTGCATTTTATTTCTGTATTTCATTTCTAGTTTAGAAACTTTATTAAAATCCAAAAAGATTTTACACTTCTGCTTTATTTTCTGACAAACCAATGTAGAAAGCTGATCTTCAGATTCAAATTGAAGCAGATGCAGGAAGTTTTTGGGCTGGATGATGAGTCGTGAGCTTAACATGATAAGTTTGTGAAATTTGAAAAGTTGAAACAAGTTCATTAATTTGAAACTTGTAAATTTCAGAAAATGTTTAAACTAGTTTGTTTTCAAAATGTCAGTGTGAATTGTCTCAGATCAACCAAGGTCATTAAGTTGGACTTGGTAGATTAATTGAGTAATCAGGGTCATTAACTTGGACCTGAATACTTAAGTGGATTTCTAAACACTGATTAGAATATCGAATGAGGTTGAATGGTAAGATTGGATTAAAACTGTTATTGTCATATATCTTATATTTGGGTAGAGTATATGCAGGAAACAGGAATTAAGTTCCCCATGGCAACGAAAATGTCAAAGATTGAATCAGAATTCGAGCCCTAGCTTATCGAGAGGGGGAGTCTGCGAAAGGGGGAGTCAGAATTCTGGATCAACACTCAAAGGGGAGATTGAAGTTTAAAGTTTGAAGATAAAGATTGAAGGGAGCTTTTACAATGTCAAAATAAATTTGGAAAAAGACAAAGACTAAAGACTCGACGCCGAAGACTTCGTCAACATCCAAGGGGGAGTCTGTTGGTGCATCTACTGTCTGTTAACTTCGTCTTAATCGAGTCTTATGTCTAGATAGGATAAACGAGCACACAACAGGGTCGAAATTAGGGTTTTACATGTTAATGTAAGTGATTCCAGTTGAAAGTGTAAAGGTGCAGTTCAAGCGAAATCATAACATGTGATTTCGCTTGAAACAACCTGTTGCATGTTCAAGCGAAATCAACTCAACTATATATATGTGTGTGCTGTGTTCATTTGGAGCGGAACCTGGTCATTAGCTCTGAGTTGAGGTGCTGTTCGTTTGTCATTTGAACGTGTAAAAAGCTCAGGATTGATCAATAAAAGGATAATTAGGAAGGAACAAGCTGTTTTGACATCTTTTACATTGATTCCGCCTTTGTACTTGATGATGAACTACTCATACTGACTCGTTCTTTAGACAACCAAACAAATCAAACTCTTTTCGTAACAGTTTCTTTTAGTTCTTCACTATTTCAGCACTGCCAATACATTTTGTTTTTAATTTTTCCCAAAGATCTCTTGAATCTTTGTACTCGATCAGTGTGATAATGTCATCTTGAACAGATTGGTGAAGTAATGCAATACACTTCTGTTCAGCAACGTATTTTTCAATTTGATTATCTTCCAAGTTCTCATAATCATCTCTCCCCAAATCATAGCCATTTTTCAGACTTCTCCAACTCTGATAAGCAAACGCCTTAGGCCATTCCTCAAATCTTGTAGCCCACCGGTTGTAATCTTCAATTGCCATCAACTTGGGCGGCTTGTTGTATGTTCCATACGCACTGTCTACACTCATAGCATCATTGAGAATTTTCTTTGCACTCGGTGTTGTTGTATTCTCATTCGTATTGTTTAATGTGCCATCTCCCGAACCACCAGTAAATGCAAACACATCACAGAAAGGATTGAAATCATCCATCTTCACGTACCTGAAATAATCAACAAACACTTAGAAAAATTTTTGAAATTTTGAAAACAGCAACTTCAAGCGAAATCTGTTGAAGCGAAATATTTTCAAGCGAAATCAAATGGAATTATGGCTTTGAAGCGAAATAACAATTCAAGTTCAAGCGAAATCAGGTCACTTGAAGCGAACTCACTTATTTCGCTTGAACTTTCAAGCGAAATCTCAATTTAAGCGAAATCAAACAGTATTTTCAAGCGAAATCTGATTTCACTTGAAATCCACAACAGTTTCAAGCGAAATAACGTGTAATATTCAAGCGAAATCAAGATGATGTCAGCATTTACGAACAGATTTTCGAGCGAAATTATGAGTTTTTATCAGATTTTGTTCGAATTAAGGTCCAATACTTTCAAGGATTAGTTAACACTATGTTTCGCTTGATATGTGAGAGTTTCAGGCCATTTCAACCGTTCAAACTTGTTTAAATCAGAAAAGAAGGAGTAGAAGTGTGAGAATCCGGTAAAATCAAGCTGAATTGGTATGAACTCCTCGTCCTGAGCTCTGATACCACTTGTAGGATCGTCTGGTGACCCTAAACAGTCAGTATGAGTAGTTCATCATCAAGTACAAAGGCGGAATCAATGTAAAAGATGTCAAAACAGCTTGTTCCTTCCTAATTATCCTTTTATTGATCAATCCTGAGCTTTTTACACGTTCAAATGACAAACGGACAACACCTCAACTCAGAGCTAATGACCAGGTTCCGCTCCAAATGAACACAGCACACACATATATATAGTTGAGCTGATTTCGCTTGAACATGCAACAGGTTGTTTCAAGCGAAATCACATGTTATGATTTCGCTTGAACTGCACCTTTACACTTTCAAGCGGAATCACTTACATTAACATGTAAAACCCTAATTTCAACCTTGTTGTGTGCTCGTTTATCCTATCTAAACATAAGACTCGATTAAGACGAAGTTAACAGACAGTAGATGCACCAACAGACTCCCCATTGGATGTTGACGAAGTCTTCGGCGTCGAGTCTTTAGTCTTTGTCTTTTTCCAAATTTATTTTGACATTGTAAAAGCTCCCTTCAATCTTTATCTTTAAACTTTAAACTTCAATCTCCCCTTTGAGTGTTGATCCAGAATTCTGACTCCCCCTGTCGCAGACTCCCCCTCTCGATAAGCTAGGCTTTAATTCTGGTTCAATCTTTGACATTTTCGTTGCCATGGGGAACTTAATTCCTGTTTCCTGCATATACTCTACCCAAATATAAGATATATGACAATAACAATTTTAATCCAATCTTACCATTCAAACTCATTCGATATTCTAATCAGTGTTTAGAAATCCACTTAAGTATTCAGGTCCAAGTTAATGACCCTGATTACTCAATTAATATACCAAGTCCAACTTAATGACCTTGGTTGATCTGAGACAATTCACACCGACATTTTAAAAACAAACTAGTTTAAACATTTTCTGAAATTTACAAGTTTCAAATTAATGAACTTGTTTCAACTTTTCAAATTTCACAAACTTATCATGTAAAGCTCACGACTCATCATCCAGCCCAGAAACTTCCTGCATCTGCTTCAATTTGAATCTGAAGATCAGCTTTCTACTTTGGTTTGTCGGAAAATAAAGCAGAAATGTAAAATCTTTTTGGATTTTAATAAAGTTTCTAAACTAGAAATGAAATACAGAAATAAAATGCAAAAATAGAATGCAATAAAAGTAAACTATTTACAAACATATTTTTGATGAGCGTGTTAGGGAATCATATCAGCTATTCGACAAGTCACAAATACCGTTAAGCTTTAATTACATACTCAGAATTAAATAATTCACTTAGATTGTCGATATACTGATCCACTTAAATTTTCACACAATTTTCAATCTGTCCAGGATACGGATTTAGTGTTTTAGAGACTTAAACTCATTCATGTGTCCCACCTCTTGAATATACTCCCGTATCCAAATCCCAATATTCAGTCTTACAGGTGAGTATACCACAGATGATATCTGTAAGGGGTTAAATTGCGAAGCCGTGAGAGCTCAGGTCAGAACTTCCGTTCAGCAGTGAGATGACCGTTCGACTTTAGTGGGTCCCCTTTAGAGGATCTTTTTTTTTACAACAGCATTGATTAGCAATTTTATTGTCTCATCATTTATGCTGAGGGTGGTGCTATATTTGAAGCAAGCGGTAAAGTATTCTCCGGGGACTAGGCCATTGCTTCCGCAAAATCAGAAGTCCCGGGATAATACCCCAGATATCACTGAGTATAAAGACCTAGTATCTCAGAAAGAGGGATCTTTCAAACAAGATTTCAGGGGTTACCTATATATCCAAGTAGTGTTCCCCATGAAATAAGTAAGTAAAGATTTTGGTTTATATCCCGAACAAACCTACTAAATGTGCAAAAACCTATCGGCACATCATCAGCGAGACTGTTTAACGCATTTAAACTTTACATATCTTTAGCATACTGTAACTGTCAAGCCGATGTACTATCATTTCCCTTTTTACACAAGCTCTTTTTTAGATTTTCTATTGTTTTTGGATTTTGAAAATTATCTCATGTTTTTGTATTTTTGAAATTTTTACTGTTTTTGTATTTTCTGAAAATATTACCCTATACTCTCCCCCCTAAATACCAAAACAAGTAAAAAATCGACAAACCATTGCAGATTGCTTCTCAACATCATCATCTACAGTGGTACCTTCATCAACGCCAAGAATCTCCTCCAACACCGATAAAAGCTTCATACCATTCAATTTTAGCAAGTATTGAAAATGAGTTTTATCAAACGCTTTGGTATGTAAATCAGCTTTTTGTTCGTCAGTGTGGATTTTCTCAATTCGTATCAACTTCTTCTCAAAACAATCTCGGATGAAGTGATGACGAATTTCAATGTGTTTCATTTTAGCGTGACGAACAGGATTTTTAGTAATGTTAATCGCTGCCTCATTATCAACAAAGATAGGGGTGTTTAGAAATTGCAAACCATAGTCACAGATCTGTTGCTGGATCCACAAAATCTGTGAGCAGCAGCTGCTAGCAGATACATACTCCGCTTCACATGTGGATAAAGCCACAGAGGTCTGCTTTTTGCATTGCCAGGTGACCAATCGTGATCCAAAAAACTGGCACCCCGCTGTTGTTGATTTAGCGTTGACTTTGCAGCATCCGAAATCGGAATCGGAATACCCTTCGAGCATACATTCGCCATCTTTTGGATACCACAACCCCAACGATGGAGTTCCTTTCAGGTAGCGTAATATCCTTTTAATAATAACCATGTGCGAAGCTCTTGGGTTAGATTAAAATCTTGCTGCGATGCAGGTTGGGTACATGATATCGGGTCTTGAAGCTGTCAAATACATCAGCGATCCGATCATTGAACGATACATCGTTTCATCTACCTTCTCTCCGGTGAGATCAGGGTTTATCCCATGATTCATCGCTAATGGGGTGGAAGCCGGAGTAGAACCTGACATCCCAAATTTCTCCAAGATATCATGAACGTACTTCGTTTGATGTATGAAAATTCCTTTGGGTAGTTGATCAACCTGCAGTCCCAAAAAGAATTTCATCCCACCCATTGATGACATTTCAAATTTCTGCTTCATAACTTGTTCAAAATCTTTGCACAGATTTTCATTTGTTGACCCAAATATGATGTCGTCCACGTATATTTGAACTATCAGAAGATGACCGTCGACCTCCTTGGTGAAGAGAGTGGCATCCATTTTTCCACGGATGAAGCTGTTGGCTAGCAGGTGTTGAGACAATGTCTCGTACCAAGCTCTCGGGGCCTGGTGTAAACCATACAGCGCTTTGTCTAGCAAATAGACCTTGTCTTTGTGGATTGGATCGGTGAAGCCCGGTGGATGTCCAACATATACCTCCTCTTTTACCTTTCCTTAGAGAAACGCCGATTTAACATCTAACTGATATACTCTGAAGTTTTTCCAAGATGCAAATGCTAGGAAGATTCTGATCGCTTCTAGTCGAGCAACCGGAGCATATACTTCAGTGAAATCTATACCCTCTTGCTGACTGAATCCCTGGACTACGATTCGAGCTTTGTTACGAACAACAACTCCTCTATCGTCACTCTTGCACTTGAACACCCACTTGGTGTTTATCTTCCTTTGACCATCAGGCAAGTCTACTAACTTCCACACTCCTAACTTCTCAAACTGACTCAATTCTTCTTGCATAGCATTGACCCAAGAATCTTCAGTTAGCGCCTCTTTATATGTACACGGTTCGATCTACGAAATAAAACAACTAAGTGAAAACTCAGTTTGTAAAGGTGCTACTCTAGAATAAAAACAAGTAAGGCCTTGGTCAATTTGACGTCTAGTGCGAACGCCTGATTACAATTCTCCAATGATCAACTCCTCTGGATGGTATGAAAGAGTTCTCGGCATCACCTCGCCTGAAACATCTACCTCGCCTTCCAGATTAGTAACATTCTGATTTGCACCTTGTTCACTGACTGGGTTTGTTTGACTTGAAATTTGAATTTGCTCCCCCTCAGAATCTGAATCACCATGATTAAATACTGGGATGTTATCAGATTCTTGATTATCATTCTGTGCCGTCTGATTATCATGAGCAACTTCATTATGTTGAATATCATCATGTTCTCCAGCATTGCTTGGACCTGCTTCATCATCATTTGAAGTTTGTCGAGATCGTCTTGAATACTCAGCTGGGAATCTTTCCTGCGAATCTTCATACTCTCTTAGAATATCCAACTCGTCAATGTTTCTTCTGGATTCTGTGGTGGCATTGTGTAACCTTGACACTCAACATTGTATGCTTCAATAATCCGGTTTAAGTTTGGAACAAAGACTCCATGTTTGGAACAAAGTGTCATAATGAAAACGCCATGTTTCTCCTGGATTCTGTGGTGGCATTGTGTAACCTTGACACTCAACATTGTATGCTTCAATAATCCGCTTTAAGTTTGGAACAAAGTGTCATAATGAAAACGCCATGTTTCTCCTGGATTCTGTGGTGGCATTGTGTAACCTTGACACTCAACATTGTATGCTTCAATAATCCGCTTTAAGTTTGGAACAAAGATTCTTTTTTGAGGACTTGAGTATCCCACAAATATCCCTTCAATGCTCTTTGGACCAAATTTACCAAAAGGCTCTAGAACTGTGCAGGGAGACCCAAACGGTTCTAAATACTTCAGGTTCGGCTTGCGGTTATTGATCAGCTTAAAACACGTCTTATTGAATTTCTTGACAGTGAGAACCCGATTGAGTGTATAGCATGCGGCGGATACTGCTTCTGCCCAAAAATTAACTGGTAGCTTTGAATCAGCAAGCATCGTCCTAGCCGTTTCAATTAGCGTCCTGTTCTTTCTTTCAGCTACTCCATTCTGCTGCGGAGTGTAAGGCGTGCTAAATTCATGCAATATACCTCTTTCATCACAATATTCTTCCATCTTGTTATTTTTGAACTCAGTACCATTGTCACTACGTAATCTTCTAATGCGTGTCTGGTACAAGTTTTTCATCTTTTTGAAAAGCTTCATTAAACGATCAAACGTCTCATCTTTTGACTTCAGAAATAGTACCCAAGAAAACCTTGAATAATCATCTGTGACTACAAGACAATAGAGATCCCCTGTAATGCTTTTGACGTTTACTGGACCAAACAGATCCATATGGAGTCTCTCTAACGGTCTTGAGACTGAGTTGACTTTCTTTTTAGGATGTGATTTCTTCTTCTGCTTGCCTTTGATGCAGCTTATGCATTCCCCTTCAAGATGAAATCCTTTCACATGAACACCAAGAACTAAATCATTATGTACCAGGTGATTCATTTTCCTCAGGTGAATATGGCCCATCTTTCGATGCCATAATTGTGATTCTTTTTCCGTTGCTCTTGACACAAAATAGTGTGCTTGACCCGTGGTTGTAGTAGCTACGCTCATGTCCAACACGTACAGATCATTCACTCTAGGTGCCCTCATGATAATCCACTCTTCGGGAACAACAAATCCTGGTTTCAAGATCAAACATTCTTTATCTGTGAAGTGCGTTGTATACATCCTATCACAGATCTGAGATATGCTCAGAAGATTGTTTTCAAGCTCGGCGATGTAGTTAACTCTTTCAAACATTACAATCCCATTGGATAACGTTCATTCTCCAACTATTCTACCACCTTGATTTCCTGCGAATCCCACGTAACCACCATTGAAATTTCTAACATCGTACAGCAGGGCTGTTTTCCCCGTCATGTGCCGAGAAGCTCCACTATCCATAATCCATCGTGAAACGGATCTTGGAAGCTCCTGCACAAATCAGAAATATTTAGTGAGATTTTGATGCTACCCAAGCCTTTTTCGACTCAGGTAACTGAACTTTAATGTGAGATTTTGCAGTGTAAAGTGGCGGAAAATTTTTATCATTCATTTTCAAACTTTCTTCTGATCCAACCTCAACCTTTTTGTACAAGAAAAACTCATCAATCTTAGGTTGACCTGTTGGTTGATCTTTCTTTTGAACATTCTTCTTCTTTGGTGGATTAGAAGATTGTTTCTCCAATTGTTCATAATAATCCAAAGGAACATCCATCTTTACCGGAGTGGTAGAAGACGATTGTTTTTCTGACTCTGAAACCTTTGGTTTTGAAACACTTGGTTTCTTTTTAACCACTTTTGGCTTCCATGTTTGTTGAGATGATGCAACCCGTTTGTAAAAATTGTTATTTTTAGTTTCCAACTTCTTAACAGGTTCAGTTTTGATCTTAGTGTTGTCATTTTTCAAAACCTTTTTCTCAACAACCAATGGAGCTTTTCCCTTCACATCAACTTTCTTTCTTGAATTCATCACAACTTCAGTCTTAGGCTTCAAGTTGGTATACTTTCGTGCAATATGTCCAACCTGATTGCATTTGAAGCATGTTCGGGTGTCAACAACCCGACTTGTGCCTTCAGACTAAGGCTGCGATGTTTTCTTCTCAAAGAACTCTTTGTTTGATTTTGAAAAAATTTCAGATTCTTCATCAGAGAGTGAACTCGAACCGTTCACAAACACCTTTTTCTCAACAAACTTCTTGTTTTGAAAATTCTTTTTCTGATAACTCTTACCACCCTGATAACCACCCGACCATCTGTTTCGATTGTTGTTATAAAAATGCGGTGGAACAACAGGTTTCTTGTAGTAAGATTTATCTTTTTCAAAATTCATTTGCCTTTTTGTCTGATTTAAACCTTCTACTTCAGACAAATCAATTTCAACCAGTTTGAACACATTTTTCAATTTGTTCATATTAACATTCTCCAGAGGAAACTCAGAATCCGAATACAACTTATCAGATCCAGCCATTTTGTACATCACAAGACCTGGTTCATCACCTACGTTGTTTTTGGATTTTGGTTTCGGAATGTAATTGTTCAGAAAACACTCTTCATCCTCAACTGAATCACTATCAGACTTCAAAACACTTTCAGCCATGCCTTTCACAATATCAGTTTGAACACTATCATCAGATGAAGAAAATGTAACATCAATTGACTCTGGAAGTTTTATTTCATTCGTTTCATTTTCATCATTAACCAACCCTGAATTTTTCTTTGAATAACTGTTTAGAACAGGTCGTGGAACCTGATGAAATCCAACCCCTGTTCAATCAAAGTATACATCTTCGCCTGCTTTGTTCTTCCCGATGGGTTTGGGAACAATGTGTTGCAAAAACAAAGCTTGCAGAGTTGTAACTGTTCAATTTCAGCCGGATACGTTCATTTTCAATTTTAGCTTCTTGAAATTGAAGCTTCAACTTAGCAATTTCATCCAGTTGCTGATTGATTAACTCTTCTTTCACTCTAAGAACACCGGTCAGTTGAAGATTTTCTTTGTCTGTCTTACCATTTCTTTCATCACAATCTTTAACCGTTCGTTTAAGCTTCACAAAATTTTCTGAAATTTGACGATTTTCAAGAATCAATTTTTTATTTTCTTTCCTAATTCTTTCTACGTCAATTTTATCATTTTCGATTTTCTCAGTTAATTCTTTTAATTTGTCATTCGAAGCTTTCAACAACTTATCACGATTTAAGATCTGATCTTCAACACTTCTGACTCTACTAGTCAGCTCTTTAACCTTCTTACCACTGAGGTAAGTATGTGTACTACAAACTTTGCACTCTTTCATGCAATTTTTGCAGTTGTTCTCAGATTTACCATTCTTACCTGACACATGTGTATCATTTGTACTGACCTTATCTTTGGACTCAATTCCAGAACCAGAAACTACTTCTAGTTCTTTTGCAGCTAGAACTTTGTCAGCCATCTTCTTCAAGTTTTCAGCGATGAGTTCTTGTGACGTATCAATAACTCCATCATCAATCTTCTTTGGCTCTGGTTGTTTTGCTATGTTTTGAGCACATAACTTAATTAGACTTATATCTAAGGTGTCAAAACTAATCTTTTGTGTGGTTTTGACTATAGGTGATGATGTACTTAATCCGGATGGCGATCAAGCATCTTTTCAAGAACCGAAAAAAATCTTTTGAAGCTTCCGTGATTAGTTAACTTTGTTAAAAGACAATGTTTATATTGTAGACACTTAAATATCTGTTTTTGGGGTTGTTAAAAACTAGTAGCTGTTAACTAGAAGGCTAACTTTATGAAAACTTCCGTTTGGTATTTAATATTAATCGAAGTTTTTGGTTTAAAAATGTTTATTTTGTATTAAATTCTTATATAAATGAGACGGGTGTTACAGTAAGACCCTCATAACCTTTGTTACTTCTAATTTTGATTGGTTAAAAGAAGTAGTATGTTGTAATCCCAAGAACCCTAAAAGACATGAACATGAATCATGAACATAAAGCTTACATATGATGAAATCTTGATGAATAATGTTGTTTAAGTATGTGTATGATACTTGTTGTTGTTTACTTGAGATTATGATGTTGATCATCATAAGGAGCTTGCTAGATTGTGATTAAACACATGATCTAGCAAGTTAGAGGATGATTATGTGTTAACACAAGTAGATCATCCTCATATATAAGCATGAACTTGAACAAAAAGATGATTTCTTGAAAAATAATAAACAAAGTAAGCTAGTAATCTTATGAATCTAAGATTTATGAATGGTATTTCGAAAGAACCGAGTTCAAAATATGATTTTTAGAAAATAGTGGTTCTTACTTAAACAAACACTATTTTTAGAGATAAGAGAAGTGTTTAAACACTTATGAAACAAAAAGATCTCACAAAGAAACGTTTTTGTAAAATGTGTTTACAAGTTGTAAACACCTAAATTCTTTAAGAATGAGATTTGTAAAGTAATAAACGCACTTTAAAGGGTAACTAAACCTACTAAACACCCTACCAAGTTCCTACAAGTTTTTAATAAAAGATCAAGTTCATGTTGTTATGTAAATCGTATAGTTTTTTGCACTCGGTAAGTATAAGTTGTTTAGGGATTGATTGTTGATTGTTGTGATGATTTTTGAAAAGAAAATGATATGCTTTAATAGCATGGACACCTCCATTTCCAAAGGAAACTATGGCAAAATTTTCTAAAAATACAAACACTTAGAAAAATATTTTCTAAACAAGTGTTTACAAGTGAGTTTTAACTATGGTTTTCAATATAAACTTTGCCATAATTTTTGTAACAAAATACAAGTATTGGAGGTTGGTTTTATAAATAAAAAAGGGTGAATATATATTTAAAATATATATAAATATTGAAGACACTTGTGTGAATATTTGTATACTTTGTGAAATAATTATATTATTTTAGGGTAAAATAATATAACTTAACAAAGTACCATGAAATTTACAATCCAAAATATTACCAAAAATGACAAGGAATAAATATATAAGTTACACACATAATAATGTGGAATCAAACGCAAGAACGTAACTTACAAAATATTCCGGAAATACCGTCACTAATATATTTTGGTAAATGTTATTTTGGATACAAGAAACGAAAATATGATTTTTGTAAATATTACAAAGTTGTATCATATTTTTTTGGACAAGGAGAAATATATTATTTTTGGAAATAAAAATATATTTTCCTAGTATATTTAGAAGATATATGATTTTTGGGAAAAATATATATTTTCTGGACAATACATTATTTTTGGGACAAAATGAGTTACATATATATTTTCTAAAGTGAGACTTGAAGATATATTATTTTGGAACTACAAATACAATAATACAAATATACATGTATAAGATACCCCCATCATTGGGAAAGAATTATGAAAATAAAATACTTGAGAAGTATTGTTACAAAATGTGGTTTAGACAATTATTCCAAAACTAAATATAATTTGAGGTTAAAATAATTATTATTTTAACAAGTAATTATAACTTGGAATAATATTGGGAATATCAGAAACGTAACTCAAACACGAAAATACTAAGCAAATGCACGACCCGTTCATCTAATAGACGTTAGTACACTGTAGGTAGTCGTGTTTGCTGAGGAGTTTTGAGTGCCAGTACTGAAGACGCAATACTGTGAGTTCATGTCCCCCTTTTCTTTAAACTGTTTTTTTTATTTACTTCGGGGGTGAAATACATGTTACAAAAGGATTACTTACAATACAATTGGTATGGTTAGCCTAGGAAAGAATCATAGATCATGTGAATGGGTAGGCGTATACTTGAGGCCATCAATCCTCTTGTAGGACCGAGGGGCATGAGTGATAGATCTATTTGGGTATAGCGAGCCCATACCCATGAGGCCAGGGTGGCCCATAGTGGTGACTATGTTTTCCAGTCGGAAGCCCGGTGCAACTTTGCTAGGTTTGAGTCTTCCTTCACCGTCACACATATCAGTGGCCTTGCAAACCATTGGTGATCTTTTCCTTGTTTGCTATCATACCGGGACTTTCATACATACATGAATACGAAGGTTTTATACATACTCACGAACACATGAACTCGCTCAACTTTTGTTGATATTTTTAAACTACATGTATTTCAGGGAACTAAGTGGATCTGCCAGGTGTGTACATGTTTTCAAGCTGCGTATAAATAAAAGATGTCATCCGTGGTCATAGAGTTTAGAAGATGTATCCTATTCCTGGACGTGATACATGTTTCTAAACCCGGTTTTGATCTTTTGCCGAGTCTTGATGAACTCAATTGAACATGTCATGGTTTGTAACTTGAATTTGGTGTCGATGTTTCAAACAAGTATGTTGTGGTACTTTCAAACTTAACTTTTATGGATGAATATCTTTTGGTTTTATCATTTAGCATTGTTATGATTGAATGTTATGGTATTAAGAAGTCACACCAATAACCACGCTTCCGCAAAAGTCAGGGTGTGACAAGTATCAGATGTAAAGTGGAAGCTTGCCAAAAAGACAATATAAACTGTTTATAGACATATGTACTTAATAGAATTTGAATACAACTTAAAGTTCAACAAATGTTAACTACAAACACACAATCACCTGCCTCAACAACTTTCAGCAAAACTAAATCAAGGAATCAGCAGACTTCAGAAATAAGCAGATCTTTATTCTCTCATCAACATTTCCCGAATTTGCCCTTTGAATTAGAGCTCAAAATCCAAGGAATCAGTATCATCTTCATCCCTATCAAGCTGAAGGTTAAAAAGATCTTGGAGGTCAACTGGATTTAGACCAAGTGCATTCTCCCTTGATATCTTTTCAACACTACCATCAGACTTGATCAAAGTCAATTCATGGGTCTGTTTGTCATACTTCCACTTTACTATTTTTGAATCTGATGGGTTTCTTGGGAGAAGTTTTATTTGACAGGAGTTTGGCGATTGAGGCCTGCTTGCCAACTTCTGAAGTGCTTGAGCAACTTGAGCTTGTAATTGCAACGAAGCATCATCCAATCCATATCGTAACTGATTTTTGATAGACTATTTTCTGTACTCAGCATACCTATTTTCATCTTCCTCATCCATCAGTTGTTGTCTTTTTCTTTGGTTCAAGGCAGCGATGGATACATCTGCTGATGAGAACAACTTTTTAGATGTAATGGTCTGCCGACGTCTAACAGTGGTTTCATCTTTGTATATTGGCTTTTTAGGAAGAGATGGATCTGTCTTTCTTCGCTCTTCTAACTTATTGTAAGCTCCATCAATATACTGCCTAGACCATTTTCCAATTTGTCTAGCAGTCCCAACCTTAGCTGCTACAAGTTCTGCCTTCATTCTCTTGTACTTCAACACTTCATCCACTTCAACCTTTTTGTATTGTTTCTAGTTGGGAGCAGATTTTTGCATTTGAGGATCTTTATTCATCTTTTCAATTCTATTAACTTCCTCATTAAGAGCTTCAAGGGGCCAGTCTTTGAAATCAGACCTGTAGGCTTCGTAGGGCTTGGTATCCATGATAGTGTTCAAAAAATCATTCCTTAATGTCTTTTGTAGCTCAGCATTTGGTGACAGATTTGACATATTCTTACTCAGGTCTCTAGCAAAATCTTCCAATTTCTTGACTTCACCAAGCCAATGTTGCATGCAAGCTGATAAGTTAATGTCTCCTAGCCCTTTACACTCTTCTTTTGCCTTATCTTCTGCTTGTTTGCCCTTTAGCTTCAGATATTCATAAATATTCTTTGGAGTTTCGAATCCATAAAGAGATGGGAAGGTTCTTTTGGATGGATCATCCTCTATGTAAAATTGAGTCATTTCATCTTGAACTGCAAGCAGTTCCAGAGGGAAACTTACTGCTAATGGGTTGATCTTTGTTGATGGAGGTGGGACGAATGGTTTGGGTGAAGTTTGAATGAATGGAGTAGCTGATAATGGAATAGGTGCGGGTATATCTTTTTCTTCCTTCTCTTCTTCATGCACCATGAATTTTCTCTTTCTTGTGTAAACATATTTTGGAGAAGGAGGATTTAGGGAAGAAAAAGGTGCTATGAGTGTAAGGGTTGATTGTGATGGGAATTGAAATTGGGTAGAATCAGTGGATTGACTAACAACTGTTGAAACAACTGGTGTCTCAACCGCTGTTATCTTAACATGTGTTGAAACATTTGTTGTATCAACAATTGTTTCAGTGGAGGTTGGCAGTGGTGATGAGGATTTTGTATTCTGCTTTTTGACAGGTGGTTTTTCTGGTGAGAGTTTTGTTTTAGGTGTATCAGAATCTGGCTTCTTAGGTTCAGCAATGCTTTTAAGTTTCACAGTAGTGGTTGGTTTTTCTGGTGGTGATATTGGTTTAGGAAACATGACAATAGGAGATTCGTTGTGTTTGTGTAATTTTCTTCTATTTGACGTTCCAATGTTGAGCACTTCAGCTTCCTCTTTTGTATGCTTCCTCTTCTGCTTTCGTTCAATCTCCTTATCTGTCTGTTTGTTAACAGTATCATCAATTCCATTTTTCTTACCAATATCAGATTTTCCAGGAGATTTTGCAGAAGTTTGCTTGGCAGGCTTTGGATTTTGTTTTGGCTGATTCCTTGGTGTTGGTTTCCCAAAGTTTTTCATGGAATCCTTTTCCCACTTTTCAGCATCATCTTCATCATCTTTTTCGAACACAGGTGCAGGGGTAGTACCAGTTAACTTTGCAATGCATTCTTTTATGCCCTTGATGTCAGCATGTGTGTCTTTATATCTTGCTTCAACCATAACTCTAAGTAGCTTCATGTGGGAATTAAGTTGAATCTCAGCCAGTTCCTTTTGAGCTGCAAGAATGGGTTGTACCAAATTCCAAAGTTCTTGGCATAACTGCTGATGAGAAGGTCGACTTTTGAAAGCATCTACCAACTGCTTCAATTGATCTTTCATATCAGCAATGGTTGTTTCCAACTTAGATATCCTGTCCGTCAAATCATGGTATTTTAATCCATCACCTAATTTAATAGGATCATCTGAATTCCCACCAGAGGTGGTTGTATCTGCTTTTGAAAGAGGAGGTATCTCCAAATTTTCATTAGCAGATGCCCCTTGTTCTTGATTCTGGGGACTTCCCTCTGCATCAATGGTTACCTTAGTGATCTCACCCGTGGTTAACTTGAACTCACCAGTGGATACCTTGATAGACACAGCAGTGGTTGCCTTCAAGGGAGTCTGACTGATGAAACTACTGTCCAAATGTAAATCAGTGGATTTGACATTTATAGTAGCTGCTCCACTGGAAATACCATCAAGAATTTGCTGAAATTCAAGAGGTGTAGCCTCCTCAACTATTTCTGGGTTAGGTAATTGAAAAGGTTCAGACCTAGCTATTGTCGAAGTTAAACTCTCAGTAAAGTGTTTGTGGGAGGGATTGCTATCAGTCTGAATGTCAATAGCTTGAAGCAGTGTTACAAACTTTGGTGGATTAGAAGATGAAGGAATTGCTGTCGAAAGAGACATTGCCCCGGGAGAAGGACTTTTAAGTATACTCTCATATGAGGGTATGACATCATATTGTGGTGTCCCTCTGGATACAACATGTTCCTTTTGTGAGGAATCATGATGAGTTTGGTTTATGGGTTCAGATCTTTCCACATGTTGTGAGGAAGTAGCAACAGTGGTTTGTAGTGACATCTGTGTTGTCACAGGGTTAACCTATGGGATCTCATCTTCCAGAGGACCCGTTTTGCTGGTTTCGGTGGGCTTTTTGGATTTTGTTTTGGTTTTTTGAGTTTTGTTGGTGGGGGTTTCACAGCAGTGGTTGTAGTGCTGTGATCACCAAGAGCAGTGGGCTCAGCAACAGAGGTTTGAGGAGCAGTTGTGGACTCATCTAAAATTTCCTTATTCCCCTCTGCTTCAGTTTTGGAAACATTTGACTCTTTAGCCATACGGCGAGTAAAAGTTTCAGATGTTAGACTATTCATTTTAATAGCTTTACCTTTTTCAAAAGCTTTTTGAGAAACATGTTTTTGCAGGTAGTAGCTTAATAGTCTAGGAAACATAAGAAAACCAGCAGTTATCCACTTTTAAATAGCAGCAGTTTTCCCCTTTTTAATAGCAGCAGTTTTCCCCTTTTTAATGTTTTTTAAATTTGCAACCAAATCAACAAACAGTGCCTGGGAGTAGTTAAAATCAGTATTTGTCAAAATTTCATACCCCAATGACTGAATTTTCAAAGGTATTTCATTAAAAGAAGTAGTTTTATTTGAGAGACAGATTAAGAGAGTATCGAACAGGAATTTCATTGCTGGTGGAAAATTAACTTTAAACATAGTTTCCTGATTCAACTGTCCATCATATCCCCTCCCAATCAAGTATGTTTGAATCTCATTTTTCGGCAAAGAGGTCTTACCTACCAAGTCGTTTACCTCAAATGTTGTTGATATGGTACTGGGGGTAATAGCAACCGATTCACCTCTGACCCTTTTGAAGTTATACTTACGGCCACATTGTTTTGTTCTTCAATATTCACATTTGCCCAAAAATAGCGGAGCGTCTCTTGGTAAATGGGTGCGTCGGCGGTAAGAATGACCTTATATTTTGATGATGTAAGAACATCAATCATTGAATGATAGAGAGTATTATTCTTCGTTTTCTCAAAAATAGCCAGATAGTTATGCGAATTTTTCATCATCAAAGCCATAATCGGAATTGAAAGTTGCGAGAGGTTGACGAAGAAGTGTTGAAGAAGAAGGTGGAAACCGCTCTGATGAATTTTAAACTCGAGATGAAAGTAAAACCTCTGTTTGGGGATGAAACAGGGGTTTATAAAGTGAAAAAGTGAATGCTGACGTGTCAGAAGTTACAAAGATCTGATGGCTAACATCTGTCCACGTCAGAACCTCTGCTCTGATAATGGATGACAGTTGTTTGAAAACCACCGTTGGCCAACAACAGATGTTAGGCAACATTAGTAACTCAGCAGTCCTTAGATTAAACAGAACCTATGAGAACAGACAATACCCTTCAGCAATGTTTGGAAACCACTGTTAGGCAACAACAAATCTTATGCAACAATAGTAAGTCAGCAGTCCTTAGTCAAACACAGGTTTGGAAAACAGTTGTTTTCAACAGACTTTTAATATAAACAAATAAATTAATATTAAATATCAGCATCCATTTAATGCAAAACATTTAAAAAATAAATTTTCATGGGAAAACTATAAAATTAAATATCAAGAAACCGAAAGCACAAATTTTAAACCTCTGCCATAAAAAAATTAAAAAAAAAACTCTTCATTTAAAAACAAAAAATAATCTACATGGCAAACAAAGGCTACTACCACTTAATCGGACACAAATGTTGTAAACAGTGGTAAATCAACAGTCCCTAGGATAAACAACACTAATTAAAGCAGACAATACCTTTTAGCAGTGAATGAATTTTTATCCAAACAGAAGTTAATTCAAAACATCAACAAATACTATGAAAACACTGATAATCTGTTTTAAATTGATTTTATATATTAAGACTTATGATTATGATGCAATAATAACCTAAAAAAAACCTTGTTGATGGAGTTTTCCAATATTTAAAAAAATAGCTATTTTTGAGAGTGTTTTCCAATATTTAAAAAATAGCTATTTTTAAGAATGTAGTTTTCATGTTCTGAAGACATTTTACAAAGATCTGTTGAGCAATAATAGATATTCATAACGTCTATTGTGTTAATCGTTGACAATTATTTGGAAACTGCTGTTGGGAATAACAGATGTTGGCAACAATAGCAACTCAACAGTCGTTACAAAAAACAGAAATTATGAGAACAGACAATACCTTTAAACAGTGGATGAATCTTTTGACAAACAAATGTTTTAAAAACAGCTGTTTTCAACAGACTTTTAAAGATTTTTGTCAATTTTTTTAAAAATAGCTATTTTTTAAGAATGTTCAGAACTTCTATTGTGTTAATGGTTGACAATTCTTTGGAAACTGCTGGTTAACAAAGATCTGTTGAGCAATAACATAAGTTCAGAACTTCTATTGTGTTAATCGTTGACAATTATGTTGGGAATAACAGATGTTGGCAACAGTAGTGTCACACCCCGATATTTCCACGTATTACCGGTGGGCCCGGTGGGGAGTATCGTGACGTAATTGATATCATCATAGTCAAACAACACAATATATAAATGCACAGCGGAAGCAAAAGATAAATATATTACATTCCGAATATAAAGTAATGTCAAAGTATTACAACGGAAGTAAAGGATCCACAGGCGGATCTTAAAACATAAACATTGTTCAACAGACTTTAGACGCCTAGAACTTGCAAGATTCCTTATTAACACCCTGAGCTTCCAGCCAATTACGTTCAGTACCTGTCACTTAACCTTTTTGGAAAATACGTCAGTTTACACTGGTAAATACAATTAACCGACTCATTTGAAAATGTTTAATAAAATTGATTTGAATGCACAAGGCACAACATATCTTTTATAACTTGGGACAATTATATATAAAATCTTGTATACAGATTTACATGTTCGTTGAACGTTCAGGGCCCGATGTAGAAACTGAGTCAAGATTAACAGACACGCCACAAGTATAGGCCCACAAGAGAGTGAGATACCGTTTCTCTTATGCACTGTCAGGTGTATGCCTACACTGCGTGCATAAGACGTGGCCATTTTATAATACAATGATGTCAAGGATATCCGAGACATGGTCATTAACCCCTAAAGGCTTTTATTTCAAACAATACAGATTAAAGCGGGTTACATCAATAATTTAATCACAATTCGACTAAACATTCAATACCCGACCAAGCGGTATTTTTATAATACCGTATCCCAAGCCCGTATAGGGAAAATAAGTTAAAAGTATTTACCTGAGCTAGCAAATGCAATTTATACCCAGCCGTATATTCTAATCAGCAAGCACAAGTACTTCTACCGGGGCTCTCAATCTGGAACGAAGGTTTTATTAACCTATTAGATTCCTAACGGGTTGTAAAGCTCAAAATACTCAGGTTGTAAAGCTCAAAATACTTTATTTATTATACAGGAAATCTGAGTTTTCTGATCAGGTTGTAAAGCTCAAAATACTTTATTTATTATATAAAATCAGTAGCAATTGGATTGGTGTCAAAATATCATGTAAAACTCATTTTATACACAAAAAGGGTATAATCGGTATTTACCGAATTAAGGCGATAACCTTAGGTTATGATCAGTTTAAAAATAATTAAAAATCTTTAAAAATCTCAAAATATTATATTTCATCAGTGGGTAAAAGGTTTGGTGTTGAAAATTGGGTTTAGATAAGCTTTATGCTAAATGCGCCGTTTAATTACTAAAAGGCGTTATAATTACGCTAATGAACATAACTCCTATTCTAGACCTCCGACTGATGTGAAATTTTAGGGACATGTTTATAAATCAGTAATAAATATTTTTGTCCTTTCACATATCCAAAATTCTCGTTTTATGGTCAAAAGGGCATTTTGGTCAACATTAGGCAATTAACGGAAATGTGTAAACGAATGGGGCAAACAATGAACCAAGCACAGAGGGTTATACCAACATGTAACCTGGTCCTAAGGAAGCCCTAAGGCATTTCTAAACCTATCTAATTCGGGTCAGAACTGAAGTCAAAGCAGAAGTCAAAGTTTTGCGACTTTCGGTTCCGAACCGGGTCTAAACAGAAAATTGTCGGATCAAACAAGCTTAGACCAGTTCTTATACTTATTATCAAGTTATATGAATGATAAAATAGGTTACACGCCTTCTACATTGTTAATTATGCGTTAATTCGAAGATTAGCATTCTGTTGACTTTTTCTAATCAACTTTGACCCAACAAATGGTCTAGTTAGAGTGGGAATCAGAGGGTGCCCTTTTAAGGGTTTATTGCCCACATAATTACCAACTTATAACTACCTTCAATTCGACTAATCATAGAACCATTAATGATTAATCGCTAAGTCAAACGGTAATTACGATGGTTTGACTTTTAAGCTAAAACTAAGCAAAAACTCAACTAAGAAAGGTTAAGCATACTTACCAAAGTCCTATGCACGATTAGTGATGACTTGGATCTGCTTTGGAGCTCCAGAAGTCTTCAAGAAAGCAGATGGAAGGTGTGATCAAATGGTTGCAACATAAGGGCCTTTTATAGTGCTTAAATCTCATTAGATTGTTGACAACTAAGGCTACAACTGATCATGGATCACCCACAAGTGTCCCTAAGTGCCTAGGAATGTTTAGGGGTCGCTCATGGATGAGAAAATATCTTCTTAAGTCGGTTCCAAGGCTGAACAGCCAACTTTCACATTTTTCTGCATCTGGGGGTCTGACGCGGCCCGCGTAAGATCTTAACATGTCTTACGCGGCCCGCCTAAGGCAGGTTTTCAGGTTCAAAAACTTTTTCATTTTGCACCCTTGGCTCTTTGTCCTTCGAAAGGTCATCCCATCTTTATATCTTGCATTTTGAGCCCCTCAACTTGACTTATAAGGACTACAAGACTTATACCCACTTTGTTAAGTCCTTGGTTACTTTATGTTTACCCGAAAAGTCATAGTTTTCAACATTGACGCTTTTAACCCCTCTTATACGAATTTGATCATAACTTTCTCATACGATAACGAAACTTTATAAAATTTTTATCATGTATTCTAGCAAGCATAATTTACCGTTACAAAGCTTCAGATATGCTAAAAGGTCACTCAGAGGTATACTTTAAACATGTTGACACATTTAACCCCTGTAGCTTGTAATCTCTCACTTTCTTTCACAATTAGTTTCGTATGATCCACGATTTATTCGTTTAAGGGTATAAACATCATGTAGGGTTATTGTAAAGTATATTTATCCATTGTTGATATTCTGAACCCTTATATTCACATACTTTCTTTGTTTGTCAACTTTAGTCCTTCTAGAGTATTCTTTTACACGTTCAAAGCTTATGACACGTGTCAATACATTATTGGACATGAAATTTCGAGGTGTCACATCCTCACCCCCTTAAAAGAAATCTCGATCTCGAGATTTGTTAAAATGCTGGAAATAGTTTTTGTCGCATAATGGACTTTAACTTCTATAACATATCTGGAGTCTTTCCCAAGCTCCCAAAGTGACCCCTATATTAGGTACATGTATCCTTTTGGGGCTTCTTAACCTGTCGATCCTCAATCGATACAGGATACTCATCACATCATAAATCTACATATCATTATGTGATAGTGCTTCTTGGCTTATTGGCGAAACATATCCTTCTGTCACTAGTGTGCAATGTATTGCGAGCTCCGCCAAGCTCCTTAAATAGGTTTTAGCTTATAAGCTACTTGATCTTGATACATTCAATTTCTTTCGAATGATTCTATATATTCAGAGCTTAACTAGCCTGATAATTTAACAAATTTGGCACACCCTTCCTGGGTGATATCTCTTGTTTGAACTTTATTCCTTAACAAGAATTTAGGAGGGTTGCTACTATCATTAATTCTTGATTTTCTGCCGAATACTGGAAATTTACAGATGATTAGGGATTTGTATGATCTTATTTGTTGTTTCCAATGCAACTTTCAGATCCTGATAATTGGACTTACCAATCTATCGTCCTAACAATAGATGTTTACCAATCCATCTATACAAGGTCTCCAAAGGAGCAGCCTTGATGCTTATATATCAACTATTATAGAAAGGCTGATTTTAAGGTGAGATGGTTATTCCAACCACTGCTTGAAACTAATCTTAAGGAATAGCTAATCCTTGTCGTTAGTCGAACTAATTGACGATCCTGGGCAGCTGATGGCAAATCTTAATCGTTTCCTAATTAGGGTTGCGGTAACAAGGCATAAGCAAAATGAACCGTCTTTCATAATTACTATACCGAATTCTCAGGATATTGAGTTAGGCTATATGAACCCTCTATTTTAAAACTTAGTTAATCAGGGTTTCGATTCTTCCAATGATGGTACTAGCCGTTCTTGGAGATTTCATAATAATACAGCCTTAAATGGTATATAAACCTTATCTCTACCTGCCTCTCAGGGGTAAACAGGGAAATCTTAGGAGAAGATAATCAAGGTACAAGGAGGTTACAGAGATTTTTCCCAATCTCAGGCTCCAGTTCATCCATCCTTGCTTGTGTCAAATGAGTGACACATTTATGCTATGAGTCCACAGATTCCTTTACCAGGAATATTTACTTGGATAATTCCATTCTAGATGTCTTCTTTGAATACCATTAGCTGACTTTAATACCGTGTGACCATTGGAATATCCTTGTGGTTCCATGCATTAAACCTCCATACTGATCAGCCATGGAAGCAATCTATGGAACATATTAAGATACACCAATTCTCACATGGCGCTTTTGTCATACCATTTGGTATTCGTAATCAATAGAGATCAAAGAGATATCAATTTCATATGATGATGTACTCTATTTGTAGAGAGGGTACATTAGGATTTCATGACTGAAGATTTTTAACAGGAGCAGAAGAAATGGTTCTTATGATATTTGCCTGTAAGTTTTACCTTACACTTAATATCTAGGGTTCTCATGAAGACTTTAAGAGTTTGTTATACCCACTATCTATGAAGGATTGATTGGCATCCGAATCAAAGCAGAACTCTTAGCGTTCATTCTACTTCATATTTTATGCTTAAGGTTCTAATAGGCAGATTTAGTAACTTACAAAATTTATTCCACAAATGACTTATCTGCACCTGCATCAGACAATACCCTTGCATATACATCATGGATAAGGACGTACCGGTTATAACATTGTCATCTTGTATGGCCTCTTTTGCATCCATCTGAGAGGCCTTAGCGTCAGTCTTCTTATCTCCTTTAAGCTCCTTCTCATACTTTGGGCAATTGGATTTGATATGCCCTTTCTCGTTACAGTTGTAACAAGTCGCATCTCCTATCTTCTAGCATTCCAATGTTTTATGCTCAATAGATTCGCAGATCCCACAAGCCCTCGGCTGTGATTGGGATTTTGGTTCGAACCTGCACTTCCCATAATGGCGTTTCTTGCAGGTCTTGCATACAGGTTTCTGGTTGGACTTTTGTTTGTTCTTTTTCTTAGAACTCTGGGAGTTATCTTCCTCCCCTTTCCTTTTTAGTTCATCCCTTACATTAGAGGTATGAACGAGATCCTTCTTGTGAGTAAGGACGCGTGGTCTTGGATGAGACTTGGAGCAAGTAGCATTGGGCTCGTTGAGCTTTTTCACGGCCTTCTTCACAACTTTTCCAACAGCTGCGTCTATCATAGTTTGAAGAACATCACTGGAAATTCTAAGGTTCACAATTGTAGCATCATTGGCATGTGTCGCATCATCCATAACACGATCAACGGCTGTCTTATCTGAGTTTGCCATACTCGATATTGGTTCCTAACGCCAAATAAAACAATTAGTTGCAATCCAACATCCGCTATTATCATCCTGATGACGTAATATACTAACCATGGTATCGTTAAACCATACAGGCTAATATAGTGTGAACATTCTCTATGAATGTCCTGTAGATATGTATATACATATCATTTATTCTTAGCCTAGGCCATAGAAGACCATTAATGGCAAACTAGGTTTGGACCTAGTCCATCACCTTTTTGACAGGGGATCAATTGTCATATCTGTCTTGATCATATTGATGATTTTCGATAGCTTGAAAGTTTGACGTTAGGATATTGGATAAGAGTGTTTCCTAATGGATAATAAGCATCCATCTAAGGTTGTTGGAGCTGTCTTCAAATGTCATCAGCCAATTCTACCTCGCGCTATAAGCCTAAGATCCTAATAGGCGGAGACAACAGTTCTCAACATTTACCGTTCATTATAGAATCATATGTGCTAGCATTAAATAAATTTCTGCATAGACTGCTTGATAAGGAAAGGTACCTGCTATACAATTATCATTCTGCACCATCTCCTGGGCGTTCATCCTGAAGACTCATGTGTTTGTTCCCTTGGCCTCTTCGGGCTTCTCCTGATTTCTAGGGCAGTTAGTCTTGATATGCCCCTTTTCGTTGCAACCGTAGCAGGTTGCGTCCTTCAACTTCTTGCATTCCAAGGTTTTATGTTCCTTAGACTTGCAAATCCCACAAGGTAGAGGCTGAGATTCAAATCTGCATTTCCCGAGGTGGTATTTCCTACAGGTTTCGCACCTGGTCTTCTCACCCGACTGCTGGCTGTCTTTCTTAAACCCAAAACTCTTCTTATCCTCAGGGTTCCTCTTTTTCTTCCTATCGGAGCGATGAGAATTCTCATCCTCCCTTTTACGCTTTCCTTCTTCAGAGGCTTTGGCAGCCTTGTTTCTGACTACATCGAGTGTAAGAGATAGCGACAGGTCTGCCGCTGACCTGAATGTAGTAGGTCTCGATGCTTTCACACTTGCCTTTATTTCTGGGGCTAGACCCCCAATAAAGCGAGCTATTCGCTTTGGTTCCGGTGTGATCAAGTAAGGAACCAATCGAGACATGGTATTGAAACTTGTAAGGTATGCTTGAGAATCTAAGTTCTCCATGACTAATGTCAAGAATTCAGTCTCAATTTTCTCAACTTCATGTTGAGGACAGTAATTTTCTTTGATAAGAGCAACGAACTGATCCCAAGTCATGCTATACAAAGGGATCTTCCCCGTAGCTTGGATCAGTAACTTCCACCAAGCCAGAGCTTCTCCTTTAAAAGATTGTGAAACAAACTTCACAATGTCTTGCTCTGCACATCCACTGATGTCAACAACGGTGTCCATTTCATCGAGCCATGTCATGCAATTGATGGCCCCTTTTTCTCCTGTAAAGTCTCTGGGCTTGCAGGAGATAAAATATTTATATGAGCAGGTCTTAACTGGTGCCCCTTGATGAAGCACCACCTGTCTAGACGGAACACTCCTTTGATTTGACGAGTTACGAACATCGTCTTCCCTTGACTCATGTGATTTAGAAGGGGGCTTACTACGAGCCACAGATAGAGTCTTAGAGTGTGTACCACTTGATTCATCATACTGTATGTCGAGAGCTCGTGAAACAGCTTTATCTATTAATGTCTGTAGTTCTGCACCAGTTATATTAACTCTGGTAGCATCATCATTCTCCCTCGGGTGGCTGTTGACCTCATCCGATCCAGCCATGTAGCTTGATTGCTACATAAATATTGACAATGATTTATTCAGAGGTTATTATGGAATCCTCATTTTTGACGATTCATCAACCATGGTAATATAAACCATATTGGTTAATTTGTTAGTTATATTTAATTAGTATTTTCATTATAATTTATCTTAGTTATAAAACATTAAGGATATTAAAGTGGCGCAAAAGGCCTAGTCACAAGGACAGTTTTAAATTTATAAGCCATGATTTCAGAGAATCGAGGCATTAAGGTTTGAACATATTTCATTACCTTTTCTTGACAGAGAGTCAAAGACCTCAACTGTCTTTTGTCCCTTAGGACAATAAGTATGGCCCGTAGACATTTCATCACTTATGGATGTTTATAATATGATCATCTTCATTTGATGATATTAGTCTAGATCGCATTGATCATACAAACTATTATGCTTGGACGTAGTCCAATATCTTTAGACGGGGCCAGAGACCACCACTAACATTGTCTTATCGGACAACAAGTTTGGCCCGTAGGCACTTCATCACTAATGGATGTTTACAATATGATCATCTTTATTTGATGATTTAAGCCATGATTCTAAATCACTAGGCTAGATAAGGGTTTGGAATTTCCCAATATAAAGATAACAAGTGTGATTTTATCGCATCACTGTTGTCAGGAGTGTTAACATGTTTTCGGATGTTAACAAGAATCTGAATCTCTTTTAAACAGGTTTTACCATCATAGCTAGGTCTTTAATGACATTCAAGCTAGGTTTTACCCTTTAAGATTCTTTCAATATATATACTGGTAGATCAATTATGAAAAGGAGTAATAACTTGATTTATTTCATATATTATATTCATATAAAATGATAAAAATGGAAGTTAGATAAAATATTCAAATGATTTTTAAAAGGAGTATATAATTGCTCTAAACGGGACTTGAAAGGAATGATGTTGTCCATGAAGGGATTGAAGATAAGCATGTCCTTATAAGGACTACTAAGGAAACGAATTTCAGCAAAAAGGAGTTTTCTTCTTCACTTTATTTCTGAATGTTTTCTCCTTGGTTGCACGTTGTACCCTAGCCGCAGTGTGAAGCTTGGTAATTCAAAGCTTCGGATGTGGAGAATTTCCCTTTCGGCTTCCTTGATTGGAGACATATTCAAAATATATAAATTCCGAAGCAATAGTTTTCAGATTAGGGTTGAGAGTATTCCTATGTTAAGTCTAGACTCAGAAGGTCAAGGAATGTGCTACTGTGTCATTGAGATTAAACACAAAAAGGCTAGTGTTTAATTCACTCAATGTTGGCTCTGATACCAACCTGTCACACCCCGATATTTCCACGTATTACCGGTGGGCCCGGTGGGGAGTATCGTGACGTAATTGATATCATCATAGTCAAACAACACAATATATAAATGCACAGCGGAAGCAAAAGATAAATATATTACATTCCGAATATAAAGTAATGTCAAAGTATTACAACGGAAGTAAAGGATCCACAGGCGGATCTTAAAACATAAACATTGTTCAACAGACTTTAGACGCCTAGAACTTGCAAGATTCCTTATTAACGCCCTGAGCTTCCAGCCAATTACGTTCAGTACCTGTCACTTAACCTTTTTGGAAAATACGTCAGTTTACACTGGTAAATACAATTAACCGACTCATTTGAAAAGGTTTAATAAAATTGATTTGAATGCACAAGGCACAACATATCTTTTATAACTTGGGACAATTATATATAAAATCTTGTATACAGGTTTACATGTTCGTTGTACGTTCAGGGCCCGATGTAGAAACCGAGTCAAGATTAACAGACACGCCACAAGTATAGGCCCACAAGAGAGTGAGATACCGTTTCTCTTATGCACTGTCAGGTGTATGCCTACACTGCGTGCATAAGACGTGGCCATTTTATAATACAATGATGTCAAGGATATCCGGGACATGGTCATTAACCCCTAAAGGCTTTTATTTCAAACAATACAGATTAAAGCGGGTTACATCAATAATTTAATCACAATTCGACTAAACATTCAATACCCGACCAAGCGGTATTTTTATAATACCGTATCCCAAGCCCGTATAGGGAAAATAAGTTAAAAGTATTTACCTGAACTAGCAAATGCAATTTATACCCAGCCGTATATTCTAATCAGCAAGCACAAGTACTTCTACTGGGGCTCTCAATCTGGAACGAAGGTTTTATTAACCTATTAGATTCCTAACGGGTCTTATTTAAGTCGTAACTTAGACCGGTTAGTTTTAAGGAAAGGTTTACGGTTCAAAACGCATGATTAAGCGAAGACCGGAATAGAATGTGATTTAGACCTGACAAGTTTGAAGACTTGTGTACTATGGGTAATCTAAACACCTTCTGGATTTTTAGATAAAAATGATATGGTTTGACCCGTTTCGGCTAATTTATGCAAACTAGTTACATAAACCGAACCGAACGCGCAAGGAGCGTAACGGGTAACCATAAGAGTCCTCAACAGGTTTCCTAAGTTAATATGCCTTAAATATGTTGTGATATCAGTAGGATATCTTCCATTATGCCCAAAACGAGTTTAATCTCAAAATAAGCCCCGTAGGGGTATTTTAGTCATTTTAAAGATTATAAAAGAGGATAATTAAAATTATGAGATTCAGGTCCGAATACATCAGTAGAACAACTTATTTTATTAGGTCATATCAGTTGGTAATAGGTCTTATGTGGCAAAATGGTTTTAAACCCAAACTATGTGTTTAATATGCGTAAAAAGCCATTTTAAGCGATTTCCGGGTTATACAGGAAATCTGAGTTTTCTGATCAGGTTGTAAAGCTCAAAATACTTTATTTATTATATAAAATCAGTAGCAATTGGATTGGTGTCAAAATATCATGTAAAACTCATTTTATACACAAAAAGGGTATAATCGGTATTTACCGAATTAAGGCGATAACCTTAGGTTATGATCAGTTTAAAAATAATAAAAAATCTTTAAAAATATCAAAATATTATATTTCATCAGTGGGTAAAAGGTTTGGTGTCGAAAATTGGGTTTAGATAGGCTTTATGCTAATTGCGCCGTTTAATTACTAAAAGGCGTTATAATTACGCTAATGAGCATAACTCCTAATCTAGACCTCCGACTGATGTGAAATTTTAGATACATGTTTATAAATCAGTAATAAAGATTATTGTCCTTTCACATATCCAAAATTCTCGTTTTATGGTCAAAAGGGCATTTTGGTCAACATTAGGCAATTAACGGAAATGTGTAAACGAATGGGGCAAACAATGAACCAAGCACAGAGGGTTATACCAACATGTAACCTGGTCCTAAGGAATCCCTAAGGCATTTCTAAACCTATCTAATTCGGGTCAGAACTGAAGTCAAAGCAGAAGTCAAAGTTTTGCGACTTTCGGTTCCGAACCGGGTCTAAACAGAAAATTGTCGGATCAAACAAGCTTAGACCAGTTCTTATACTTATTATCAAGTTATATGAATGATAAAATAGGTTACACGCCTTCTACATTGTTAATTATGCGTTAATTCGAAGATTAGCATTCTGTTGACTTTTTCTAATCAACTTTGACCCGACAAATGGTTTAGTTAGAGTGGGAATCAGAGGGTGCCCATTTAAGGGTTTATTGCCCACATAATTACCAACTTATAACTACCTTCAATTCGACTAATCACTGGACCATTAATGATTAATCGCTAAGTCAAACGGTAATTACGACGGTTTGACTTTTAAGCTAAAACTAAGCAAAAACTCAACTAAGAAAGGTTAAGCATACTTACCAAAGTCCTATGCACGATTAGTGATGACTTGGTTCTGCTTTGGAGCTCCAGAAGTCTTCAAGAAAGCAGATGGAAGGTGTGATCAAATGGTTGCAACATGAGGGCCTTTTATAGTGCTTAATCTCATTAGATTGTTGACAACTAAGGCTACAACTGATCATGGATCACCCACAAGTGTCCCTAAGTGCCTAGGAATGTTTAGGGGTCGCTCATGGATGAGAAAATATCTTCTTAAGTTGGTTCCAAGGCTGAACAGCCAACTTTCACGTTTTTCTGCATCTGGGGGTCTGACGCGGCCCGCGTAAGATCTTAACATGTCTTACGCGGCCCGCCTAAGGCAGGTTTTCAGGTTCAAAAACTTTTTCAGTTTGCACCCTTGGCTCTTGGTCCTTCGAAAGGTCATCCCATCTTTATATCTTGCATTTTGAGCCCCTCAACTTGACTTATAAGGACTTCAAGACTTATACCCACTTTGTTAAGTCCTTGGTTACTTTATGTTTACCCGAAAAGTCATAATTTTCAACGTTGACGCTTTTAACCCCTCTTATACGAATTTGATCATAACTTTCTCATACGATAACGAAACTTTATGAAATTTTTATCATGTATTCTAGGGAGCATAATTTACCGTTACAAAGCTTCGGGTATGCTAAAAGGTCACTCAGAGGTATACTTTAAACATGTTGACACATTTAACCCCTGTAGCTTGTAATCTCTCACTTTCTTTCACAATTAGTTTCGTATGATCCATGATTTATTCGTTTAAGGGTATAAACATCATGTAGGGTTATTGTAAAGTATATTTATCCATTGTTGACATTCTGAACCCTTATATTCTCATACTTTCTTTGTTTGTCAACTTTAGTCCTTCTAGAGTATTCTTTTACACGTTCAAAGCTTATGACACGTGTCAATACATTATTGGACATGAAATTTCGAGGTGTCACAAGTAGCAACTCAACAGTCGTTACAAAAAATAGAAATTATGAGAACAGACAATACCTTTAAACAGTGGATGAATCTTTTGCCAAACAAATGTTTTAAAAGCAGCTGTTTCCAACAGACTTTTAAAGATTTTTGTCAAATTTTTTAAAAATACCTATTTTTTAAGAATGCTCAGAACTTCTATTGTGTTAATGGTTGATTTCTCCTTTGAAAACTGCTGTTGGGAATAACAGATGTTGGCAACAGTAGCAACTCAACAGTCGTTACAAAAAACAGAAATTATGAGAACAAACAATACCTTTAAACAGTGGATGAATCTTTTGCCAAATAGATGTTTTAAAAACAGTTGTTTTCAACAGACTTTTAAAGATTTTTGTCAATTTTTTTAAAAATACCTATTTTTTTAAGAATGTTCAGAATTTCTATTGTGTTAATGGTTGATTTCTCCTTTGGAAACTGCTGTTAGGAATAACAGATATTGGCAACAGTAGCAACTTAACATTTACAATAGCAGGTATCAACTCTAACATCTGTTGATGCTCAAATTAGTAAAAATAAAATGCTCTACAAAGATTAATAGAATTAAAATTTATATATCACATATGACGATAGATCAACAATTACATTGAGAACTGAACAACGAAATTTAATAATCTTCAGCTCTTAAACAGTAGCCTATCCTCATATACTTGATCATAATCCTTGATTGATAAAGCGATACTTTAAATCATAAGAACCTACAGAAGGTTATGATGACATTTTTAATTTGTATATTTCTTCAAGTCTGATGTAAAATAAGGATATAATGCTAGTAAAACGTGATGAAAAGCTTCTGCACTGTTTTTGAAGTCTGAAGTGCAGAAAGACATCACCATCAGGTTTCTGGACACTTGGTCTCTCGTAAACAGACCAAGATGCAGTCCATCAAAACACCTCTTCAGCTGTTGAACAGTAGCCCTCTCCACATATACTTCATCCTCAAGTTGCTTGATAAAGCGATACTTTAAATCATAAGAACCTACAGAAGGGTATGATGACATTTTTAACTTGTATATTTCTTCAAGTCTGATGTAAAAGAAGGATATACTGGTAGTAAAACGTGATGAAAAGCTTCTGAACTGACAATCATACTATATAGTGAAATAGCTAACGGGCTGATGATTAGGCTGATTGAAGAACTACTATATAAAATGGACATCATCAGTGATAATAAATACAAGAAAACCTGGAACAGCATCGGTGCTTCATGAAGTACTACACTTTCTCCCCTTCAAACTTCAAAAACAGTGCAGAAGAACTCCCCACTGCTCGCTCGGAAAAAACAAAGCTGAAATATATCAACACCTTAAAATAAATATTATCAACATATATCAACAGTTTAAAAGAATCCACAAACCTAAAATAACCCGCAACTGATTGTTTGAATTTTAAACAACTCTGATTAGGCTAAAATATAAAGCGAGAATTAGAATAGATCAATTCAAAATTTAAGATTCAAAATCAGAGAAAAAAAAACATACCCTCAACGATATTGCAACAATGATGCTGGAAAAATTACGTGAAGTTCAAAAAGCTGTAACCGCAGATGAACAGACTGAATATGCAAATTCTGCATCCTTTAACAATCTATATATCTATAATTTCTATAAAAAGAGAAAACCAAGTGACATAAGAAAAGCTGAGGTGAAACGTTGGTGTATGAAATAGAGCTTCAAGTAAAACAACGATGTTGGAACAATGATAATGTGTAAACAGAGTCAACAAATGTTAGAACAAAAAACTGCAATCGAAGATTAACCGGATCAATCATGAGAGCTATGCAGTTTTGAGTGAGAGAGATATGATCGCAAATATGAGTGACAGAGATAAATTGAAATTTGAATGTGGAGCCAAATTCATATATGTTATTTATAGGGAGACAGATTCATATGTAGTTTGAATTTTGAATTTGGAGCCAGGATTTTAAATTTTGAATATGGGCAGAGGTTTGAGACGTTTCTGTTCAACAGCAGCAGACCTTTTGTATGTGGGCAGATGTTTAAATTGATTTTAAAGTGATTTTGTATATGTGGGCCAGACCTTTGAAAATTAAAGTGATTTTATATATTAAGGATTATGATGCAATAATGACATAAGAAAAGCCTTGTTGGACAGCCTCTATGGCTGCCACCTCAGCTTTTCTTATGTCACTCAGATTTCTCCTTTTATAGAAAGTATAGATAGATTATAGCCTGGTTTACGATTCGATTAGACTGTTTTATTATATATATTATAGCCTTGGTTGTGACTATGGTTTCAGAAAATAGAAAATAGCAAATAAAATTGGTCGCTTTGGTTTGAACCATTTTTTCTTTGAGTTGTAGATTTGTCTTAAGGTTGTCTTTAAAGAATGATATAATGGTTGTATCTTATTCATACATAAGCCTAACTCGTAACTCAAAAGTGAAATTTTTTTAATAATAAATGTAAATGGCTAGTTAGGTTTACAATTCCAATTCCAATTCCAAATGGTATTTATCCCAAACTAACCTATTTGTTATGGTGTTAGTAAACCGTTAGTTGAGTGATTCTTCTCTTTCACAAATTCATCTCCGTTTAACTAATGTCACACCCCGATATTTCCACGTATTACCGGTGGGGAGTACCGTGACGTAGTTGATATCATCATAGTCAAACAACACAATTTAATGCACAGCGGAAGCAAATGATAAATATATTACAAACCAATATAAAGTAATATCAAAGTATTACAACCGGGATGTAAAGGATCCACAGGCGGATCGAAAATAAAATGAAACATTGTTCAACAGACTTTAACATCTAGAGCTTGCGAGACTTGATTATTGATGCCTGGAGTAGCCAGCCTATTACGTATAGTACCTGCACTTAGCCTTTTTGGAAAATACGTCAGTTTACACTGGTAAATACAATTAACTGACTCATTTTGAAAAGGTTTAGAAAATTGATTTGAATGCACGTGGCACAAAACATTTTATAACTTGGGATAATTATATTAATATAATCTTGTAAGTGAATTACATGTTTCTTATGCGTTCAGTAGCCCGATCCGTAGACCGGGTTAAAGATTAATAGACACACCACATTATTTGGTTAGGCACTGACGGGTGTACGCCTACACCCCGTGCTTAGGTCGTGGCTATCTCGTAAGATGATGCCAAGGATATCCGGGACATGGTCATTAACCCCCCAAAGGCTTTAAGCAAACAAAACATTTCAAAACATAGCATCTCAATGATTTAACCTCTATTCGATTAAAGATTCAATGCCGGACCAAGCGGTATTTTATATACCGTACCCCAAGCCCGTATAAGGGAAAATAAGTTAAAAGTATTTACCTGAGCTAAATATAAATTCAATCCCAGCCGTATATCAATTCAGCAAGTACAGATAGCTTTTAATGGGCTCCTAAATCTGGAACGAAGGTTTTTAATAACCTATTAGATTCCTAACGGGTCTTTAATTAAGCCTAAGCTTAGACCGGTTAGTTTTAAAAAGGAAGACACGGTTCAAACGCATGATAAAGCGAAGACCGGTTTAGAATGTGGTTTTGACCCGACAAGCTTGTATGCTTGTTTAATATGGGTAACTTAAACACATTCTGAATTTTGAGACAAAAACGATATGGTTTGACCCGTTTCGGCTAATATATGCAAACTAGTTACATACGCCGATCCGAACGCGAAAAGTGCGTAACGAGTAACCAAATGAGTCATATACAAGTTTCCTAAGTTAATATGCCCTAAATATGTTGTGATATCAGTAGGATACCTTCCATTATGCCCAAAACGAGTTTAAGACCAATTTATGCCCCGTAGGGGTATTTTGGTCATTTTAAAGATTATAAGAGAGTTTAAATATCGTTCTGAGTTACAGGTCTGATTAAATCGGTAATTATACTTAATTTAATAAGTTATATTAGTAGGGTATCATATATATGTGAAATTTATTAGTTATAACCATACTATGCACCGTAGGGGCATTTTGGTAATTCCACATAGGCTTAAAAAGGGCAAAACAGAGAATCTGAGTTTAAAACTTTTGCTTACTGTTAAAATATAGAAATTTACTGAAAATATCAGTAGGCATCAACCCTTATATATTTAAACTAGTTTCGATACATACTATGCGTTAAAAACGCTTAAAAAGGCGATTTGGAGCCATTTCCGGGTTTTGTATAGAAAGCTGATATTTTTATTATTCAAGAAGGCTCAAAATATTTTATTTATCATATTAGATCAGTAGAAAAAGGTTTGGGGTCAAAAGGGTTTGTAAAACTCATTTTATAGCCCAAAAGGGCAAAACCGACAATTACCGAATCAAGCCAAGAACCCTATGTTATGCTCAGCCTAAAAATAAATAAAAATCTTTAAAAATCCCAAAATATTATTTTATGTCAGTAGGTAAAAAGTTTGGTATCAAAAATTGGGTTTAGATAGGATATACGCTAATTACGCCGTTTAATTAATAAAAGGCTTTCTAATTACGCTATTGAGCATAACTCCTAATCTAGACCTCAAACTGATGTCAAATTTTAGGGACAAGTTTATAAATCAGTAATAAAGATTATTGTCCTCTCACATTTTCAAAATTCTCGTTTTAGTGTCAAAAGGGCATAACGGTCAACATTTAGGCATTTAACGGAAACAAGCATGAACTAGGATTTCTATGGAACCAAGTTGTATAACCTCGAAGGGTTATACTAACCTATAACCTGGTCCTAAAGGAATCCTAAGGCATATCTAAACTAAGCTAAATCGGGTCAGAACTGAAAGTCAAAGCAAAAGTCAACTTTTGCGACTATCGGTTCCGAACCGGGCCTATACTTAGAATTGTCGGGTTGAATCATGCTTAGGTATGTTCAACTAATATTTACCAAGTTATTAAAGTGAGAAAACTGATTTTATATTAAAAGTTATGTATTTTATTTAAAACTAACCCGTTTGACTTTTATTTGACCCGACAATTTAACTAAGTAATCGTGGTAACTAGGAGGTGCCCTTTTGAGGGTTAAACACCTACCTAATTACAGTCACGTAGCCATGTTCGTTGCAAACCATGGCTCAACCGTTTAAAAGTCAAAGCGTTTGTCGCTAACGCTTGACTTTTCGGTTTTTAAACGCTAAACCAATAAACTAAGCATGAAGGGATTACTTACAAGAGTCCAAAGGACTGAAGGAGGTTCTCAAAGGGTTCAAGATCCTCCTAATTTAGAGAATAAGCAGATTTGAATGAAGGTGTGAGTGAACAAGTGAGAAACCCACCTCTATTTATACTTTTCGGGGCCTCGTAGGATCGCGACAAGTGTCGGGGAGCTATACTCAGATCATGACAAGTGTTAAGGGGTCTTGCAATCCAATGGGCAGCCCCTAGTATTGAGTTTGTGAGTATGACAGCTGGCTTCAACAAAATCAGCAGCAAAACAGAGTTTCTGCAGCTTTTCAGGCCTCGCGGCCCGCGTAGGAAGCCCAAGAAGGCTTCGCGGCCATCCTAGCAGCCCAGTTCAGCAAAACACACTTCCAGAAGTGGCAGTTTCAGTCCATGTGAGTACATAACTGCACATAACAGCCCTTTATAAACCCGTACATCTTATAAAAGGACATATTTAGTCCTTCTGACCTCTGAATCAGATGGTTACAGGTCTAAAACAACTTCTGAGGGCTGTTATGAGCAGAAATAGTTTGCTGAATTACAGTTTCAGTCCCTGTATATGTTAAATGCCATTTATGACACGTTTAAAGTCTGTTAAGCCATATTCAAGGCTCCACAATGATGCCTTAACATAGGGGACATGAAACATGCTCAAAAACATCTCGGATATCGGTCCGTTTGGCCGTACGGTCACGTTGTTCGTCTAATTACGACGAAACACGAACGGACGCGAAAAACGGTCCAAATTACGCGACGAATGAAATTTTATCAAGGCGATCACTAAAATAAAATATTTTAGTGCTTACCTAAATTTTTGGGTGTCCGGAGATATTCAGATTGTGAGATATGCGCGAAAATGCAAACTTGTGCACTTTTTGACACTTTTAGTCCCTGGTGGACTTGAAAGTTTATTTTTGCGCACCAAACACCTCTAAGCCTATATCTAAGCTATAGAAATGATAATTAGGGCATGTTTAACTCATGGACAATTTCCGGAAGGTCCGTTACCATACGAATCGACATACTTCTGCAGTTTGACGCAAATAGTCCTTAAATTGCGCAAAGTAGCGCGAAATGCCGTTTAATGTTATCCAAGCCTTCCATTGCCCATATTTATCCTTCCCAAGCATATACTTAAATATTAATACGCTCTCGTTCGCTTAGATGGTCACCGAAAGGCATAGATTCAAAAGTTGACGCTTTAGGTCCCTCTATTGCGCAAACTTGCGCATCTCATCATTTAATAGCATTATTAAACATCACAATACTTCAGGTTCGCTAAAAGGTCATTTAGATGTATAATTAAACATATTGACACTTTTAGCCCCTCTAACTTACATAGTTGCGCGTAATTTTACTTATAGGCATAAAAACTTTAGTCGGCCAATATTTGGCATTCCCGAGAGTATAATCAAATATCATGAAGCCCCCGATTGGTTAAAAGGTCACTCAGAGGTAAGAATTAACATGTTGACGCTTTTAACCCTTCATTGCGCAAACTTTCAATTATTTATGCAAACGGCTACACTCGATCGACAAGTGGCTCATTTGTGAATATAATCATCGTGAGAGGTTATTTAGAAACTTATTTTAGGTATGCTAACACTTCCATTCCTTTCATAATCAAAGTTTTCGATTTTTCAAAAAATTAATCCCTTAAATTCCATGTTTGACTTCATTAGGGTTTATTTCACCTGTCAATACATCATTGGACGTGATTTTACGAGGTGTTACAACTAACGATTGACTAACCCATTCTGTTAACAAGAACTTAATTGTTGCAATGCAATGTTGGGGACTTGGCTATCCAAATTAGAAAAGTAAGGGCTCAACTTGCAACCGGATGCAACCTCAGGAACTCAAATTATACTTTACTCTAAAAAAAGTGATGAGTCTATATTAAAGAACCAAGAACGAGATTAAGAGAGTCGATGTTAAAGAACTAACTGCCAAGAACGATTATTGAAGAACAATTACGAATTTTTGATCCTGAATAAATGTTAGCTAGGTTTTTTATTGTTGTGTTTATCAAGTTATGTTATTTATACTTGATTATGTGTGTTTATGTGATTCGATCTGACCCAATCTTAAAGTTTTAACATTGAGTTATAAATACGAGTACCGAAAAAATGGCATGATCATAGTAAAACATTTCTGGCTCTGCAAGTTATCAAAGATAGGTTTACTAGTTAACTTAACTCATTCTCGCACTAGTACACAAGTCTTTAGTTGGTGCTTTGACAATTTTTTGATGATACGGTTCAATAAAACAACCGCACCTCCAAATCATTTTTCATCAAATTTGAATTAATTCATTTGTTGGTGCTATGGCATCTTTTTGATGATGTGGTTAAATGAACAGCCGCACCTTCAAGTCATTTTTCCAACATTTAAAATTATGCCAACTCATGAAGATGTACAAGTTGCACATTTAGTGTATATATATATTCTTTTTTTAATATACTCAAATTACTACTATAATCTTATTTTTATTCAGGATAAAAGTTAATGACGAAGATAAGAAGACATGGTTGAATATTTATGCTAAGAAGATTGTTTGGTAATTTTATTATGTGTTATGCTTTTTAACTTAAAACACATGTCCCATATACTAGATGGTAAACGGTATACAAAGCTCAACTGTCATAACTATGTGTAATATCATGATACATACAGTGTCCAGATCTCCTCACTATATATATAATGAAAAGATGAGAGAAATCTAACAAACTAACTCAACTAACTGTAACAGCCATAGCTACCATATACACACTAATATGCCCCCTCAAGCTGAACGGGGCGCAGCAACGTGAAGCTTGGACCGAAGAGTCTCAAAACGAGATGATAACAACCCTTTGGTCAAGATATCCGCAAGCTGGGAAGCTATGTGAACATATCTAACACAGAGAGTGCGATCCAATACCATATCTCGGATGAAATGCAAATCAATCTCAAGATGTTTGGTGCACTGATGAAACACCGGATTGACTGCAAGATAAGTAGCACCAATATTGTCACACCAAAGAGTTGGTGGACAAGACGTGATAATATCGACGATCATCAGGGCATCCAGCCCAATCAGCATCAGAATGAGCATGTATATCAAGACTACCAGATCGTCGAATACAAAATCCTTGAGCGCAAACTGAGAATGCAACTGATCAATCCGTCCAGTAATAAAATCTGAAGAACTCCCAGTTGTAGGTTCAGATTCGGACCGAAACCCGTGATTATTGTATGATTATGTTCAAGACGAGAGAGATTAGAGACGGATAAACAAAACTTCCTTGTATTAATTCGGTAGAATAACGTTATAAAGTGGCCCGATTACAAGCTAACCCGAACCATACCAAATGAGCATACATCCGAGGAGAGACCAAGTGGTGATCTCTCCCCCTAAGTCTAAAACCTTCATCCTAACTCTCTACTCTGCAAATGAACCAAAGGGGTGGTATTTATAGCCACACCCACTTCACTTGCACACACACGGGGTCAAACAAATAACCCTCTCGTTTGACCACTTCAAACGAGCGGGTCAATACACGTTCGTTTGACCATTTTACTAACTATTACATAATCAGCATAAAATAAAACTAATCTATTCGAACGACATCGGACACAAAAACTGCACCAACAAATTCCCCCTTGTTCGTTGCTGTCGAATGCTGAAAATGCAACTGCAATCGATCTTCAGCCAAGTATTTGTTGATGTCATCTTCTTTGTGTTAACAAATTCCCCCTTGACCGATGATCCAGGTAAGTAGTATCTTGACTTGGGTCTTCATAGCAATACCAAACCCTTGAAGCTTCTCGTATAGTATTTCCCCCTCAAAGTACGCGTATCCGTGTTGGGTGTTGTGCAATCTCCTCGCAAGGCTAAATTGACCGATCTTCCGCTGATCTTCCAATACTCCAACCGGCATTTGATAAGGGTTCCATTCTTTAAAAACTGCATAAAGTCTTGATTTTTCATAAGAACTCCATTTCATTCAAGCATACTACATTGGTAGAGTTTTCTGGTGAACTGTCTTCTGTAAACCATCTTTGTGGAATCGACCAAGTAATGCACTTTGATAATCAACATCAACACTCAGGAAGTAAGCTAGACCGAGTATATCACTTGCAAGCTCAACCAGCATGCTTAGTTGAACTACATCCAAGTGTGACCCACTGATTTCAATTAAACATGAAGCCCACAATGAAACAAGCCCACGAACAATGAAGATTCTTCGCCGATTGACTGGAGTGATTCTTCGTTGACCTTACATGGTCTTCGACCAGCAAACAATTGATTCTTCATCCAGCGAACAATTGATTCTTCGTCCAGCGAACAATGGATACTTCGTCCAGCTAACCATCTTGATTCTTCATCGACCATGGAGTGTTCGTAGACCTTGGAGTGTTCGTAGACCATTTCATTCTTCGCCAAAGGATTCTTCGGCAGAGAAAGATTCTTCGTGGATGCAGATATGAAGTCAAATCTGTCCCAAGCATCACGTTCCTCAGATCCAGTAGCCGGAATCGGCAGCTCTTGATTCAAAAAGTTTAATAATCCAAGATTTTTAAGCACCGTAAGTATTAGATGTCTTCAAAAATTCTAACAAACTAACTCTAACTAACTCAACTAACTGCAACAGCCATAGCTACCATATACACACTAATACTAGAGGTGCACAAAAAACTCATACCTGGATAAAAAAACCCGAAATTGGTTATTTTTGTACCCGGGTATTGTATAGCTGTAACTGGACTCGACCCTACCCGTAGGGTATGGATAGGGTATACATTTTGAACTTAATACCCATAACCGAAACCTTACCCGATTTATACCCGGAAATACCCGAAACTAGTCATACCCTGTACCCGAACCCGGTTAATAAAAACCCGTTTCGTGCACCTCTACCATATACATCAAAAATAGGCTAAGGATTATAATTTCACAGTTAACAAAGATAAGATGACATGTAAAAAGTTGGGTGAAGACACGTAGCAAAGTTAAAACACGTAAGTCTCATATACATCAGATTATAGTTGGTATAATTAAATTAATCAAATATATTATTAATGATAACCATCATACAATTTTTCATTTGAGCGGCAATTGTAAAGATATATATACAGTCACGAAGCTTCTTTCCCCCCAAAAATTCCCCCAAACTCTTCTTCTCCCCTTGAACCCTAACGCACGCGGCAACCATAACTCACGGCGGCAACCCCCACTTCTCACCTAACTGGCGGCAACCCTCTTCTCACCTAAGCGGCGGCTACAAACCCTAATATGAGAATGAACCGTTCGACAAATAGAGGTGATGTTGCAGTTGTTCTACACCTTTTGTTTGTTTAAAGTTCAGTTATTTATATATGTTTCTGAGTTTCTATTTGGTGTTGTTGTTGGATATAATAATTGCAAGTGGTCCTATCTTTATTGGATTGTCGTTTTATAGTGGATCTGCATGTGTATATCATTTTCTTATTAGTTTATACTATAGTTGGTTAGGTATTCGCATTGGGTGGTTCTTGGGTTTTAATATATACGCAGTTCTTTTTTAGTATTCTTAAATGGTGTGTTATGCATTTATGAATCACTCATGTGTTTTAATTTTTTATTACTAGGAAGCTTATAATCAGAATATCTAACATTGATGAAACACTCATGGAATAAAACCCTGGGTAACCATAGTTGGACAGTAGTTGTTGTTTGGACAGTAAATGATAGATTTGTGTGTGTAGTATTGATGTGTGTATTTATTATAAATATATATGTTAACTGTTATTGTTTATTATTAACTACAGGTTTTACGCGTAAGAAATTTATGTCATGGTATGGAATGATGGTCCAGCATATGTTACCATATCATATTGAGACGGGTAAAGTTGATGACCAATATTTTGAGGAACGGTGGTTGGAAACCAAGGTATGTATTATCATTTAACTTATTAGAGATACAAAATATTTGTTAATTAATTATTTTGTTTAACTTCTTGTTTTGTAAATTCTAGAGGGCGTGGAAAATTATGGACGATCACGCGAAAGACTTTATGAGAAAGAAAGCCGTGAAACTTGGCACAAATTTTAGAAGTAGGCTTGCAACCAAATATGTATATAAAGGTTTGAATGCTTGTCACAAATATACATTTCTGGATCCGGATAAATGGGAAGCCTTCGTTTGGGAACGAACAAGCGCCAAAGCAAAAGATTGGTCAAGCAAAGAGACGGCAAGCAAGTCAACTAGTGCCACAAGAATGGCCTCGAGTGCTGGATCACCAAGTTGTACCGGCGCCTCGCTACAAATCCGTGCTGATGATACCGCGATGACGCCATATCATCGTTCACAGGTACTTTATATGAAATTATTTGTTTTGTAACTTTGTTCATAGTAAAACAATTTGTTTAAAATTTTAGGCTGAGGTAGTCAACCAATATCTAGAACTCCAAACTCAAGATGTCATGACGCAACCTGAAGAAGTTCAAGGCTCTTTAATGAACATGGTAATTACTAAAAAAACTTGCTGATTAGTTTGCTGATCAATTAATCAGTTTAAATGCATTAGTTTGCTACTCAAAGAATCAGTTAGTTCATCAACATACTATGTTTAATCTGCATCAGTTTGCTAATCAGTTATTCACCAACACACTATGATTAATAATGAGTTTGCTACTGCATAATTACTAATGTTTTTTTTATTTGTTTCTAGATATTAAACTTTAGTAATCCACAACCTGCATTTGAAGATCCCGCATTAGCTCCAGCCTTGGAATTAATAAAGGGCGGACCTCAACCAGTTCAAGATTTAGTTGACCCGTTAACAATTGATTCACAAGGCGTTTAATGGCCTGGAATGAAATCACTAAAAGCGTCTCAAGGTTAGCCAAAATTCTATCATCTAATAGTTATTTTATCTCTCATATATATGTGTGTGTTAGTTAGTATAAGACCCAATAAAACGTAAACGGATCAAACTTGGTAAACATGTACGTATAATCCCAAAGTGTATTAGCGCATTAATTTTATATTTTTAAGGCTCATTTTGTTAATGTCACGTTATGTTTTGTTGTTTTGTTAGGCGGTTTCTACGGAGTTGGATGCATGGTTTGAAGTGATCGGTTGAGTCGCAAGGGGTATGAAGTCGTCCGTTTGACATTTTTGGGTTGCAAACTTCTTTTAGCTTCATTTGGAAAACATGTCACTTTATCAGATTGTATACGTTTTGTGTTTGATTCGGGAAACGTTATGTTTTGTGTTTAATTCCGGAAACATGCACTTGTTATTTTAATATAAGTTAGAATCTTTTGTTTGTTGTTTTTTATATCCATATATGTCTGTTTAGTTTAACGGTATTATTTTGTTTTTGAAGAAAACTGGTGCGGTTCTTTTGTCCAGGTGGAGGATTACCAGTGGTTGAATATTCAGTTAGCAGGATTCAAAATCAATTAGGAGGTGCGGGTGCTTTATTAGTTGATGTGGGTCTTATGTTTAAAGATGCTAGTATCGCTTCCAGGTGGAGGGTTACTAGTGGTCTATTTCATTTAGCAGGATATTCAAAATCAATTAGGAGGTGCGGCTGGACTGTTATTTGATGTGGTTCGTATAAACCGCACCTTCAAAGAAAGCATTAAATGGTGCCCATATTTTTAATGCGGCTCCAGCACCGCATTTTCAATCCAATTTCACCGCATTACTAAAGTGTTTGTGTACTAGTGTCGTAATTAGTTTCTATGAATAATAAATGGATTAAAATAGTTAAAACATGGTATTTGAATATCTGATTGCATTTTATTCTCATTTTCACTTTTACTCATTGTCAGATACTAATTTGGTATTTAAAAAAAGGAATGAACTTAGTTGATGATAATAAAAAATGGAATGAAATTAGTTGATAATAATTATAAAAAAATTACTACTTTTGAATATTGTTGTAGAACAGCATTATCACATAAAAATATTTTGATAGTGAAGATCCAAAATTCGGAGAAGGCCGAAGCCTGTAAATCGCGTTTGAACCTTGGAGAGATTGAGGACTTAAACCTGCAAAAGAGAAAACTGTTAGGCTTGCCGTAGAGATGAGAGGGCCCCTCTGCGACCACCATCTGGCGTGAAGATAAGTATTTGATAGAGAGAGAAAGTAGAGACGAAGATTTAGAAAATCGTACTTAGCCTTGTACTTGAATGGGTATTTATACTAGTCAACTGGTATGACGTCATCCGTCTAGACGCACTTGTTCGGTTGTCCGTCTCCAGCAATGTGGGGTACAGAGGTCTTTAGAATGTTCGTCCCTAGAAGATTCGGTCCGTCCCTCGGGATAAGATCCGGACATGAATATGTATCTTAAGATAGTATCTCAGAGAAACAAAAGTAACAAACAAAATACCATTTTCATCTTAAAGAAATGGCACATAATTTGATTTTCATAAACATAACTAACACTTGATAGAATATTAATTCTTCATTCATATTTATCAAAATGACTCATATATCTCTTAAGATTTACATATCAAAGTCATCAAAAATTGAAGAAAAGTCACCCACATATCATCAAAACTAAAAGAAAAAAACTAATTAACAACATGCACTTGAAGAGGCTGTGGTTGAGCCATGGTTCTTCTCTTCCACAAATTAATCTCCTTTCTTGGCTCTACATTCACACCACCAACCCTAACAAAACTATCACCAACCCCTTTGTTTCTCACCATCACCGGTACAGACGACGGCATCACCACCTCTTCACCATTGCTTCCACCGGAATCCAACGGCGCAACCTGAGTCATCCAATCAAAACTCATAAACGCATCTCTCCCACTTGAGAATCTCTTCATTGTACTCAAACATGGACCCTTCTGACCAGTCAACGCCACCTTTGACTTCTCATCGATTGCATCGCACTTTCTCCGGCCACCACTGAATAAGCTCCGAATCCAGCATTTCTTCTTGCTCTTCACAACCACCGGATCCACTTTCATAACCTTTTCTTGATCTTCTTCGGTTTTATAAGTTCTCATCGGAGTGTACTGTAAGATTAAATATATTATGTAACAGTATTTAATCTATAGCCATCATAATTATTTACATAATATAGATCAAAATATATAATAACCTATTATATAATTAGTTGGTAATTGTTGATGGACCATATTACCCTTATTAACTAATTAGGTTTCCTCCTGGGTGCCTATATAAAGGAGTCTTATGTTGAGGTTGAGGGGTTACTCAGTTGCACACCCCATAAGCATAACATCAACACCGACCTCCTCTCCTAAGCCGATACCCTTTTCGGTTTCTTAGTCCCCATCATGAGTTTGCACCCTAAGGAGGAACCAGATCAAGCTGACAATCATGTCAAACACTGCTGCTGGTCTATCTGATGCAATCAAAGGTATGTTTTCATGTTTTCCATTATGCCTAAAACAGAACTGATCAACATGTGGTATCAGAGCATATGTTGATTAGTCAGTTCTGTTTTGAATCCGAAAATCTGGATTAAATCTGGAAAACAGCTTTGAAAACCCAATAAAATTACGTTTTTGTCATCCGGAATCATCATCTCAATGCATTTCGGATCATTACGGATCCATTACGGATGCATTACGGATGAATATCTTCAAATAATTTTATCCGAAATGCCATTCCGGATCATCACAGATCCATTATGGATCATATCTGATCATTACGGATCATTACGGATGATTTCGGATCTGAGGTTTCATCATTACTGATCATTTCGGATGTGGAGTTTCATCATTACGGAGCATCACTGATCATTACGGATGATTTCGAATCATTACTGATGCATTTCGGATGGATGTTGATCATTACGGATCATCTTTCATCATAAGCTATTGATTTCGGACTTATCATCACCATTACGGATCATTTCGAATCAGCATCACCATTTCGGATCAATTTCGGACTAAGCATCATTCGAAATAATCCGAAATGGATCCGAAATGTTTCGACTTACGCGTTTTGGACACATCCGAAAGGATTCGAAATCAGCCATTACGGACTGTCCGAAATGGATTCGAAATCAGTCATTTTCATCCGAAATCATGAGTGTTTAATGTGAACTAAAAATTTTTGTAGTTTGCTATTAAATAATTGGTTTTTGTAAATATTTAGTTAATTAATAAGGATCAAATAATGTTTTACAAAACCAAAATGGCTTAACTTGAATGAGCTTCTGATATATCATTTCTGGCCAAAGCTGACTTGATACATCTACTTATCGTTCGAGTATTACGAAAGCTATGTTGTGTATGCATCATAAGCATGAATGTCTTAATTTCTAGCCAAAGCTGATTTAATTCATTCATAGATGCCATACTTAACAAGTGCATAACTAAAGTGATTGTTTCAATTCTGGCCAAAGCTGATTTGTTACAACCACTTTGCACATATGCTTAAATGATTACACTTCTGGCCAAAGCTGTTTTGTCTTCGTTTAAGTAGAATTTTAGCTAAGTCTATTATTTTGATGTTAGTAATAGACATATCACAATCTCTTCACATAATGATCCTTAGATTAATGATCCTTAATTAAGTTTTTATAATCATTTCGTCTGCCTTATTCTTAGTACCCATATTTTTACTCACTGTAATTTTCTTCTATTAATCTATATCTGATCCACTCTAATTCTTAAAACCTAAAATGTTTTGCTTAAAGTTTCTATAAGAATTAGCTCTTAAATTAAATCCTTGATTATCTCTTAAGACACGATAATCCTATTGCTCTCTTCTGATAAAGCACTACAGAAGAAAAGTAGAGCATGATGATTAGGATAAATCGAACATGATGTCTCTTATGATAATCAAGTATAAGTGCTGTCACTAAGGTTATTCCAGATTAAGTCTTTCCTAAGACTAATCTATAATTGTGGAATAATCATTAGAACTCCTAAGATGCATGTTTTCATTTAAAATTATAAATTATAAAGCTAAGTGGTATATGTGAATACATAATAATGTACAATACCATGACCCATAAAGTTAAGGGCTTATGCATGGAAATAAGTACATTTTTCCAGTACATTACATACTAAGATTTTCACTTGTACAATTTGATGCATTATAAATCAACTATAACACTCAAAAGTACCAAAGTATAATGAGTGTGTTGATAAGCAACATATGTACAAAGAAATAAATGTTTAAAGCTGGAAAATAAGATGTTATTCACCTTACAACCACTAATACTTTAAAAGAGGATTGTTCTAAGGTCCATAGACAAAATACAAGTACAAAATCCCAACTCTAAGGTTCTTCAAGGGAAAATCTCACTGCATCATTATGTCATTAGACTAGGCATAAGCAACGAGACTATCCATTATTCTAAAGAACAGTTGGATAAGCTAATTAGGTAGTCATTTCCTAATGATATTTAAGTCTGCTAATTTTAATATTCCAATTAACACATGATTAGTTGACTCTAGTTCCATACGTTTCCTTACCAGAACTCGACAAATAACTAACATTAGAGTTAGTGACAAAATTAAATGTTAAAGGCTATAAGAACCATAATAAGCAGTTTTCTAACAAAGCCTTTCGATACCTTACATATTCTGAAGATTAATCAGAATACAGTATCATTACTTAGGCTATGTCATGAAGGTTGTGAGGTTTGCATAGTCAACATAAAGTCACACTTACCTTAAACTCTCATCTTATTTGTTCTAAATATCTGGATTGAAACATTACTAAGATGGAACTAGATGATACCTTACGCTTTCACAACTTTTGTCATCATGCAAATGAGAATTCGACAAAAGGAAAATGAGACTTATAAATTTCATCCATTATAACCAAAATTCATGACAAATCATGACATGGTTAATGAGGATGATTTTTATCTAATCTCATTCTAAGTGATTTTAAATCATGACGTTACAGCCCTTAATATTACTTGGCTTATGGAATAAGTATGGGTCCATCATAAGTCATTCATTGACATTAGTGGAACTTATTCAAAATGGAATATTCAGACATAATTCATTTATCATTTAAAAGACTATCAACTTGTATCTAAATTTTGTCGCATATGGCTGACGGTCTTAGAAGAAATCTATTCATATATATATACTTAATAAGATTTCCATTAGATATGTCCCTAAAGTTTCTTATGATATTTGGACATTAAAGAAATCAAATAAAGTCTAACGTATATATGATAGGTTCCCACGTCACGTACCTCATTGAAACTTCTCTTGTAGCATTTCTAGAGATATTACAGATTAGTGGGAGCATTAAGTGTCTTAATAATAACTTGCAATAGTTGCAGGAGGTGGGGGAGTGAAAAAATTTACATTACCTAAAAAAAAAAAAAAAAAAAAATTGCACCTCTTGTACAAGACAACGCTCCATCACGACACTGTTCTATCAAAACTTATCTTCTTAAATCTAATGCTACTCTTACAAAAGTTTCATTGTTGACTAATTGTGGGCACACTTAGATTTCTTAACTTAAACTAACATAATCCTCAACAAGAGAAACTACAAAGACTAACGTCATTAATTTGTGTCTCTCTATTAGAATTTGTTGGTCGTTACATATTGACCCTAAGCATGCTGAGTTCCTAAAGATTTCTAAGGTTAGTGGGAGCAGTCAAAGTCCTTATCATGATTTGCAAGGAATACAAGAGGCGGGGGGAAGAGTGTCATTAAATTTCACTCCAAATTTAACTCCGATTACACCTCTTGTACACCATACTGCACCAACTCTTATAAACTTAGAATCATGAAAATGATAGCAACCTAACCAAGAGCTAATCCACAAAACTGAAACTTCTAATGAACCCAATAATCAACTCAGGAGGTCATTCAGGTTTAAAAGCCTACTAACTTTGATGATTAGATAACCTCCCTAACTGAAGTTGAAATGGATTTTGGAAATGTTTACTGATCCTATCTCTTCAAATTAAGCCATTAGCGTCAATTAATCTTCTGAATGGAATAAAACAGTTTTCTAGTAAAACTGATTTTATGTGTTCGTATAACGTTTGGGATTTGATTGAATTACCTAAGAGTGTTCATAACTAAACCAAATCCTAATATAAGCATTAAGACACGAAGAAGCTTGATTGATTGACAAAGGTTACACTCAGAAAGAGATGAATTATCAAAGAGTTTTTCTTACCTATCTTACAAAAGTTTTCTTTGAGGATCATCACTGTTCTAGTAGCTTATAATAGTTTAAAGCTACATTAGATGAACATTATAAACCTTTTTCCCTAACAAATGGCTGACACATTTACATGTTCATTAGATAACAACCTAAAGTTTCAAACTGAAGGTTAAAGAACACTTTATTTGTAAGCCAATAATATCCATGTATGGGTTAATGCAAACATCATAATGTGATGAAAAGCTAACGTAATTATTTTCATCAAGAATCAAGTGGATTAATGTACCTACCTCAAAATGAGTGGGAGCAACTAAGATAAACTTGTCTATATAGATGACATTCTTTTGACAAGTGTGTGTTACATAAGTCAAAGCATTGTTAACACAAACTTTGATATAATAAATCCCAGAGATATCTCTTACGTGATTGATATCATAACATACTGAGATAGACCAAATGGGATATTAGTTCCGTTCCATTAGTTTAACATTAAATGGGTCCTTACATATGTAACAAACAATACTGCTCTCCTTTAGAGGATAATAGGATAAGTGAGATTATTTATTTACGCTTCATTAATTAGAAGCCTTATGTAAGTTCAAGTCTACACTCGTTTAGATATTACTCACATTGCAACACACTAGATATGTCTAGATTAATGTGAAGCATCTAATGGAGTATTACAATATCTTTAAAGAAACGAGAGGCTATTATTTAAAGAAGAAGTGAGAATTAAAACCGGTTTATTACTCTAACTTTGAGATATTCAAAGATGACAAAATGTAATTTCGGGTATATCTTTATGTTAGCAGACAAAACATATCTCATGGAGGAGTCATAATGCACTGATATTGACAACCTAAGTTATAATGACATAATATAGTCACTAAATGTTGTTGGAAATTTATCAGTGGACTCATAAGCTCATTAACTCCATATAATTAATGTTTTTGAAGACTTAGTGTGATAAAGTCAGCTACCATGACTCCTTGAACAGTAACAGTTCAAGAGGTGCTGCATTAAATTTCGATACCCAATTAATTATTCGTTTATGAACGAATTGAGGAAACTAAGTTTTGTATCGAATACATTCATGATATGCTTAAGGATCCTATAACTAAAGGGCTATTACCCATAAGTCTTATTAAGAGAGCTCAGAGACGGGTATTAATTGATGGCCGTGCGCGACTGCATATCGTACTATGAATGACTAAGTATTAGTTAATTTTCCTCATCAGTTTGATTTTGTATGTCTCTTAGAATATGTTCAACCGGTATAATGGCATATTGACAAATAAAGTTACAAATCAAACAAAGGGCTTATGCGTATTTTGATCATGATGATTAAGTTTTAAATTAAGGCTATAGTATGATTAATGGGGGTCCTGAGTCGCATAATGATTCAACGGCTGTATTTTTCTGCTATAGTACTTGTTTAAGGCTAAAATGAGTGTTAACTCCTGATCAGGCTTATCTAATACTCATAGTAAATGATTACTCGGCTAAGTGGGAGAATGTAAGATTAAATATATTATGTAACAGTATTTAATCTATAGCCATCATAATCATTTACATAATATAGATCAAAATATATAATAACCTATTATATAATTAGTTGGTAATTGTTGATGGACCATATTACCCTTATTAACTAATTAGGTTTCCTCCTGGGTGCCTATATAAAGGAGTCTTATGTTGAGGTTGAGGGGTTACTCAGTTGCACACCCCATAAGCATAACATCAACACCGACCTCCTCTCCTAAGCCGATACCCTTTTCGGTTTCTTAGTCCCCATCATGAGTTTGCACCCTAAAGAGGAACCAGATCAAGCTGACAATCATGTCAAACACTGCTGCTGGTCTATCTGATGCAATCAAAGGTATGTTTTCATGTTTTCCATTATGCCTAAAACAGAACTGATCAACATGTACGACGTCGTTCTTGAAAACTTATTGGTTGGTTTGTTGGTGAGTTTCCGGTAGCGTTTGCACTTAACTGTACCTACGCAAGAGACTCTAGGAGAAGTGGGTTCGTGTAAAAGTGTGAGCTTTGAGTCGTTATTGATTTTCCGGTGGGTGTCCGATGGAAGTGTGGAGAGAATGGGGCTGGGGAATCCGATTCCGAGATTGGATTTGTGGGGTTTTTCTAATGGTTTCTTGTCTTTAACCGGGCTGTAAAGTGAAGGGCTTTGAAATGAAACAGATGATGTTGCTGCTGGAAGATACTTCAAGATTTTGGTCATTGATTTTGTTGCAAGTATCTTTTGGTGTTCCATTTTTCACACCAAAGTATCAATTCCCTCTTTAAAAACTTGGTGTGATTCTTTCTCAATTTATATGTAGTTTGTATCTATAATGAACAATGATTGTGTATATGTATGTTCGGCACATATATATATGCTGATATACATACGGTTATGTCAGGAAAGAGGGAGGAAAGATGCCGCTGAAGAGATCCAAGTTTTGGGTCAAATTAGGGCAGATATGACTAAATTGATATTTGTTGCATGGCATATTATTTAAATGTGTATAAAATATTCTACCCGTTTGAAATGATCATTGCATATTTTTTAATATTTGTCCATTTTAAATAATATTCTACCCGTTTGAAATGATCATTGCATATTTTTTAATATTTGTCCATTTTAAATGATTTTATTCTCAAGTGAAAGACGATATATTCTTTTTAAAATGTCTAATTGTTTAATGTTTTTATAGTTATTAATAAGATAATAGATACGTGTTACACCTTGAAAACATCTCAACATCACCACATGGAGACACATCATGCACAACGTGGGTAATTCATTTTTCTTGCGCGCGCACTACAAGAAAATATACATGTAGAAACTAATTTTTTTTACCTGTAACGACTATACGTGGTCCCTGTAGATTTTTTAGGGCTGAAAGAACGATATTTCGTCTCCACTACTTTTGTTCTTATAAGACCGTCTTAATAGTTTTTTTAGGTCGTCTCTATAGGTGTTGTCTCTATAGACCAACTTTTGGAGATGACATGTCGTCCCTGTAGATATAAAATACAAAAAAAGTGTTATTAATCATGTAGAGACGACATGTCGTTCCTATAGATTTAAAATTAAGTAAAATAAAAACAATTCATCTTCAACCTACAGTGATGAAATGTCGCCTCTTAACCTGTTTTAAATTGTAGGAAAACCCTATATAGGGAGGACATGTCGTCCATAGGTTGTTCAATAGGGATTGTGGTTCCTATAGGTTTTCTCCCTACAAGTGTTTTTTCTTGTAGTGTGCATTTACAATATGTCTTAAATGAAATAAAATATATCTTTTTAGTATTAGTATTTTATGTAGTGGGTCAAGATTAGTGATGTTACTGCGTTGTATTTAGCATGTGTTTTGTTTCCGAGACTATATAATATTATGTTGTTCTTAATATTTGTGTGTCATAAAACATGTAAGAACTTTCTTTGAAAGAGGGTCGTTCTTCATCTCAGTATTTCTTAGGAGATTAAGCTCATAATACCAATTGCTTCTACTGTCGCGTCACCACCACGTACCCTAAGCCTCTTCAATTAACCGCTACTTTATAAATTAGGAGATTAAACTTGTAATACCAATTTCTTTTGTTGTCACGCCACCACCACGTACCCCGAGTCTTTTCAATTAACCGCTACTTTATGAATAATCTTTTAGTTTTTTATTAGAGTAAAGTCTTTTTTGAGCCCATGTGGTTTGTGTATTTTAACCATTTGAATCAAAAAACCAAACTTGTCTTGATTTGAGTCCATGTGCCCTCTAATTTTAACCATTTGAGTCCCTGTTGTCTCTAATTTTAACAACTTGAATCCAAAAACCAAATGTTTCTAATTTGAATGTTGTCTATACGTTTTGGATTCAAATGGTTAAAATTAGAAACCACAAGGACTCAAATCAAGACAAGTTTGGATTTAGATTCAAATGGTTAAAATGCACAAACCATAGGGACTCAAAAAGAACTTTACTCTTTTTATTATTTCCCCCCTCTCAAATTTACTAAGGTGTTGTTTGTTTTTCAGAGGGAAAACGTCTGCAGTCTGCGGACCACATCTGCAGCTGAAGAGGTGGACCAAACCTCTGCAGTCTGCAAGGAGAAGACTGTTTGTTTTTTTAACTTCTACAAGCTGCTAAAAATCATCAAGAAGAAACAGCACCTAATAAATTTGAAGACACCTAAATTTGAAGACCTAATTACTGTGTTTAAAAATCATCAAGACCTAATTTCATCTTTCACAGCCAATGTACTGTGTTTAAAAATCATCAAGAACAAACAACACCTAACAAAAACACAAGAAAGAACAGAACAAAGAACAAACAGTACCTGGGTGAACAATTGGAGGGAGATAGTGAACGACGATGTCGGTTCGTACCTGGGTGAACAGAACAAAGAACAAACAGCACCTGGGTGAACGATTGGAGGGAGATGGTGAACGATGATGTCGGTTCGTACCTGGGTGAACAGAACAAAGAACAAACAGTACCTGGGTGAACGATTGGAGGGAGATGGTGAACGACGGTGAGGTGTCTGCTGGAAGTGGAGATGGTGAACGAACCTGGGTAAACGATTGGAGGGGCGCCGAAGGTGGAGGGGCGCCGGAGGTGAAGGGGGTGGCAGAGGAGGTGAGGTGTGGCTGGAAGTGGAGATGGGTGCTAGGGTTTGAGGTTTGAAGATGGGCAGTTGTTTTGAAAGAGAGAGGTGATGTGAAGAGGTTTGAAGAGGTTGGTCCAGAACTGCGCGATGAAGAGCTTTAGAAGAGCTTTTTTAGTGAAATCTCTTCAGAAAAACAAACAGTCTGCAGACACAAAGGTCTGCGCGTGGTTTGCGCGGCGCAGACATAAGAGGTCAGGAAGTGCTTCTTGCAAAAAACAAACACCCCCTAAACCTATTTTTCTTGTCAGTATACTATACTTAGGGGTGGCAAAATGGGTGGGTTGGGCAGGTTTGGGTAATGGGTTTGGGTTAGGATGAGTTTATTAAGAAATGGGTTAGGATGGGTTTAGGTCAAGATGGGTTTTTGTCAAGATGAATTTGGGAATGATAGGCTAAAAATAAAAAAAATAAAAAATAAATTTTAAAAAAATAAAAAAAATAATAAAAATAATAAAAAAATTAAAAAACTAATAAAAATTGTAAAAAAAAAAAAAAACATCTAAACCAAAACAATTCCTGTTACGTCGATCTTTATAGCAACAAGTTACAAGTGCAAGACGTTCTAAGAGCATATAAACTTGTTTGGTTTAAAATATGGTATCTGTAACAACCAAACTAGACTCAAACCTTCAATCAAACTTAATATTGCAAAAGAAAATGGTCAATGGGAAGATCTGTAGTACAGCCTAACAACAGTTTTCTTCATTCTGCTTTTGGGCTTTCATGATATTTGCTCTATAAACTTTAAGATCAGTAAGTATCACATCAAAAGATGGCCACTTATACAACACATAGAGCAACAATGTGCAACCTATGTATGCACATAAACGATAGAACTGCAACATATTTTAAAACGTAAACATCCGTATGCTATAACTGCAAATGAACCTTCAACAGTCTCCTCAAAACAGTGATTTTTAACATGATTAGATGTGAACATTATGACTAGGGGGCAAAATGGACAAGAACTTAACAGTCTCCTCAAAACAGCGATTTTCAACTAAACAAACTTCGAAAAATATAACAGAAAACATATATCGGTTGCCAACACATATTAGATTCTTAAAATAAGATCTAAATACTTTTTGAAAAATAAGAATATCCGAAGTTTTTGCACCACCAAAAATTCTGAATAACATCAAAATAAAAAGTAAAAACAAACCAAGCTACCCTGGTGATAAAAAAAAAACTCCAAATGACCTACACTATTGCATTTGCAACACTAGCAATTCTTGGCCATAAATCAACACACTCCTTTCCAATGGGTCCGGTAATTGCAGATCCTGTAAAAAATGCAAAAAAAAAAAAAAAAACACCTTAACTTTTATATATAAACATATATATATCTATTGTATGACGATAACAGAAACAAGATTACATCAAATTAAACTCCAACAAACAAACAATTAATTCACTAGTCAACTACAATTCATCAAACTCCAACAAACAAACAATTAACTCACTAGTCAACTACAATTCATCAATTTACAAAATCAAACAAACTGTCTCTGAAACCCTACAAAGTCAACTTAACAAAATGACGATAACAGAACAAAAATTCTTCGAATTACACTCTAACAAATGAACCATTAACTCACCGATAGCTTCAATCAGATCGTGAATTGCAGAGATCGAAATAAAGGGGTTTGGTGGCTATAATCATTGGTTCCACGAAGTCTGATGCGTTTAGGGTTGAATCACGAAGATAGCAATGAATTCTTGTAAACAATGATTCAATGATTCGACGATGATGGTGATTTAGGGTTAATCCACGAAGTCTGATGCGTTTAAGGGTCACAGAATTAAAAACCTATCCTAACCCATCTTAAAATTTAGATGGGTTTTTTAAAACTCATCCTAACCCATCTTCACTAAATCCTCAGCCCATTGTAACTTATTTCCTTTTTTAAAAAGACCCCAAAATAATCCAAAATATCATGGTTGGTTTTTATTACCACCACTAACTATACTGGTGATAAATGTTTGGGATTCCACTTCTCCGTTGCTTCAGTCGCCATCTGCTAATCGGTTGTACTAACCAGATCGACCGCTAATTCTCATCTCGGTGATGATGGTGGAGCTGTGGAGCGGTGGAGTTCTCCCTGCTTTCACAACTCTCTCTCTCTAACCCTAGTTCCCGATCTATATATGTTTCTCTTTTTCTGCATACGTAAAAACAGGGGCGGATTTACAGCCAAGGAAGGGGTTCCCGGGAACCCGTTTGGTTCGCAATTTATAGTGTTAAGTTTAATAGAAAAGACTGAAGGAACCTGTTAACAATTTTTAGGGGAACCCCATAATAGAAGAAGAGAAGTGGTCTGTTGGTGAAGCGTGTTGTGTAACAACTTGATGTCTCGAGTTCGAGTCCCCTTAGGCGCTTTTATTCTTTTTTACTCAAGCCACCACAGACATGACCGCAACCCTTCTTAGTTCTGACTTCTCGTTTTCTTCAGTTCAGGTTTGTAAATTTTAACTTTCAGTTTGTTGATTTTTAGATTCAATCTATAATTAATGAAAGTGCCATGGGGAAAACAAGATTCATGAAGTATTTAGTGGTAAATTGAATGCATAAGGTAGTGTGGATTCAAGAAAGGGTGCAAAAATAGTTGTAAGAGTTAATTACGGTTTTCGTCCCTGTGGTTTGTCAAAAATCACTATTTCAGTCCATTAGTTTAAAAATTGCTATTTCAGTCCCCGTGGTTTCATTTTCGTAACTATTTCAGTCCACATTCGTTAACCCCATCCAATTATTCTGTTAGTTTTATACGAAATGACCATAATGCCCCTGTCTACTTTGTACCAAATGTGCACATTCACCAATATACTAGGGACTACAATAACTCTCTCTTAAGTCTCTAATCACTCCCAAAATCCCAAACCAAATTAGGGTTTTCTCGTATCATCACCATCACCACCATAACACCAAAAACCTGCAAATCAGCAATCAACACTCAACAATGAAGAAAAACTACACCAAAACTTCGAACTCCGGCGATAAAATTCCACTTCGACTTCAGCACCTGCTCGAAAAACAAAGACTTCACTGGCGCAATCACTCTCATCGGTTACGCAATTTCACAAAACCTAAAACTCAACCTGCACCACTTAAACTGCTTCCTATACATATGCACAAACTTAACCGAGTCATTGGGTATTCCCAAAGTTTGACATTTGCAGGTGAGTTTCTTCTGTTGTTCATTCTTGATGTATTTAAATGTGTTTTTGAACTTGCAAAAGTTCAATATTGGCAGTTAAAGAAATCAGAATCTTGCTTGTCTTTGGATTGATTAGATGTTACTGGTTCAAAGATTCTAGCTTCAGAGTCCTTTGATCTGTTTTTTCCTCTACAGCCACTCGGTTGAACTCTAGGGTTTAAGCACCTTCACTCTCCACCGCATAACAAAAACCACCGTCAAGATGGCCGCCGCTGCCAGATCGTTTTTCCGGTCAAACCTTCGTCATAACGTAGCTGCCAGAATCTCCTCAGAGGCCAAATGCAAATCTGGTCCTTCTCCGTTTTGATTCTCTCAACTAAACCCCTTTCTCATCGTGTTTACAGTTGTGTGACGGGGATGGTGGTGGTGTGTGGCGGAGGTGGGTGGTATCGGGTGTGGTCTGGTGGTGGTAGTGGTGTTGTGTGGTGGTGTAATGGTGGTTTTTTTGTGGTTCTGCAAAGAGAGAGAGATCAAGTATGGTGATTAAACAACATTTTAACAATTTAGTCCCTCACTTTCTTGGTTTGACAATTTAGCCCTTTATTTATTTGAATTTTAACTTTAATAATAGGGGCATTATGGTAATTTCATATAAAACTAACAAAATAATTGGATGGGGTTAACGAAGGTGGACTGAAATTGTTACGAAAATGAAACCATGGGGACTGAAATAGCAATTTTTAAACTAATGGACTGAAATAGTGATTTTTGACAAACCACAGGGACGAAAACCGTAATTAACTCTAGTTGTAATAAATCAGATTTCGCGTATTGTTTCCTAATGACAAAATGGATAGTGAAGTTCTAATTCTTGATTTAGATGCATATCTATAATAGAGGTTTCAAACAACACAAACAATTCAAAGGATCACTTGAGTGGGTTGAGAAATAAATGGAACAATGAATTCGAGTTTCTATATCAGAGGGTAATCAAAGAATATCTGTTTCATGTGCCCGACAGCCAACTAAAGTAACAACTCATAGTGATGTTTTGAGAATAATAGTTGAAACTGATGTATTGATGGAGATTAGAGAAATTGAAACTTCAAAGAAACCTGTCACAACAGAAGTTGTTACTGATTGGTAAAAGCATAGGATCGAATAAAGTGGACTGAGATACGGGAACAAGAAGATGAACATTGAGATTGTATTCAGTTTTTTCAACCGGAAGCTACCTCTTAACACGGTTCTCATGCTTGCATATCAAATGATCAATCGTGTTGAAATTATTCATTCGATAGTTATTGAGAGTTTTGAATGGAGACCGGGTTGACAACGGTGTTCACCAAAACTATTGGATGTTTTTCCCAGTCCCTCTAATTGATTTTTTTCACTGGTATAGTTTCCCAAGATCTCCTGTTGTGGTAATTACTGTTAATAATAGATTCTTATGAATGATTCTTGTGTTTGCTACATTGAAAGGGAGTTCTTACAACAAGTTTTGTTTCGATCGAGAATGTAACGCAATGTTTTCAAAAGATGAAACCTTGTAGGGAACAGGTGTATGTATTTTTGTTATTCGTAAAGACCATTTTGTAAATTTATCATGATGATGTTTTTTTAATTATTGTATAGTATTGTTATTATGTGATTAACTTTACCCGACCCGAACCGTCGAACCGGACCATATTTTTTATGTTAGGAAATATGTTATTGGAACATTTAAATAAGTGAACCCCATGGAAAAAATTCCTGGATCCGCCACTGCGTAAAAAGATGAACTTAAGAGTTAAGAGCACGTAGGGACATGGAGTTTAGGCCTCGAATCGATGGATTATGAATATATCACAGCAAGTCGGCAACTTCAGAGGATAGCCGAGGTGAAGGGATTACGGGAAAATCAGTGGCTGAGCTTTTGGAATAGTAATCGTTCAAATATGGAAGTGCAATAATCTACTTTAGAATTGCAATCTTTCAATGAAATATCTTGTGCCGATTGTCCACTTTCCACAATCTCTATTTTTCTAATGCTATTTCTACTATCTGTAGCCAACGATTTTTGCCTTCTGCGATTTCAGTTTGTTACGATTGCCATTTGCGAATTCTGATTACTGGCTTCTAATGACTTATTTCTGATTACTGGCTTCTGATTGCTTGGGCGACTATGATTTGCGAATTTCGCTTTTCTGGTTATGGAACTTATAGAGTTCAGATTACTGGCTTCTATAGCTCTTCGATTTCCAGGCTCTTGATTTGTTACTTTATTAATTGTTCAATTTGTTAAGTGTTCGATCATTACAGATTGTTAACGTTATATACTCATGCTTGTTAGAAAATTACAGAATATGTATTTACATTACTTTGTCAATAACATAATCTTATGTACTTGGTGTCTTGCTCGGATATTTCTAAAGTACTATTATACTATACCTGTATCATACCTGCAATTTTTTTTAAATAAACTCATACTCGTCACATCCCGATCATCCCTACTAGACTGGTCACAAAAAAAATACAAAAAGATTAAACTTACTTGATAGTAGTATTGTTTTATATATTTTATTACCTTTAAATGTTTATATAGAATAACATATATAATCATCATATGTAATATTTAATTAATATTAATAATCTTTTAGAAAAGGTAGCAAACTAAATATTTTTAATTTTAAATAAATTTCACAAACTTTGATTTTCAAAATCATACAACACTTCAAAGGTAGGACAAAATATTACTTCTTCATTCGTATTTATCAAAATGACTCAAATTATCTTATTAAGCCTCCCGCGTTGCATTGGGGTGTAAAACCGTGAGAAATAGCACCAATGCCACACCACCGACAACGACTACCAACACTGAAGTTGTGGCGTGTTAATGTGAAGAAATTAGACCGAAACGTAAAGTATGGAAAGTAATAACTAAGTCAATTTAGAACCCGCACATTGCGACGAACTTGTCAAACAGGAAAAAATAGACGACGTAAAAACGTTGAACCACACACGCACGTTACGTCGTGTTAAGTCGCAAAATTTAGAAAAAAAAAAAACATAAAAATGTTAAACCATATACGCCCTTTGCACCGTGTGAACTCGCAAAATTTCGAGCAAAACATAAACAAAAAATTTGTAAAACATGAAATGTAGAATGCCAAAGTTGAAAGTAAAAAAGTTGTAAGGTTAAATTTGCAAAAGATGAATACTACTGGATTAAAAGTAAAAAAAAAAAAAAAACCAAATACTTTTTAGTTAAAAGTATAATATCAAATTTATTTTGAAAGCTCCCCTAAAACTCTAGTATCTATCTATTATACTATATTAAGCATTTCCTATATACAAAACTGTAATTTCCTTCACAATTTTAAGACGTCATATCAAAGGTCAGGCTTATTTCTCCAATTTTCATACCCTGCTCCCAAATTTGCCCCTCTTCAATGAAGTTTTAATGATTCTTCAATGTTTCCTTCTGTTTTTTAGCATTCTCTATTAAATGTGATCATCAATTTATGTAATCCAATCGTTTCTGCTTCAATGGCCCCGTCCGTTTCTAGCAATCCCACGTATTAAGAAGTCATCATTGAAATCACGCACAAATCATTGATTCAAACCAGGCCTACAGATCGGAAAATCAAGCCAAGACGGAATCAGAGGCAACATCCAGGTATGCTGTTGTTTGCTTTCCTTTGTATAGATTTAGGATGAAGTATTGAATAAGTAGGGCTGTAACGAAAGAACCCTAGAGGAAGATATGTGTTAGGCCCTTGAAGGTTTATGGATTAGTAGCTAAGTGTTTTAGAGGGCTTGTGGATTAGTGGATATTAGAGTGGGCTTAGGTAGGTAAATGGGCCTAGGGTTTAGGGAGCCTTATCCCTAATCTTCTACTATAAATAGTAAATCATGTTTAGGAGCATGGGTGGTGGTTAGTGGTGTGTGGTGATTATTGGAAGTGACATCTTGTATTAGACAACTAGGTTGTATGCAAGATTGAATCATTTGATTAATAATAATCTTTCTTCTTCATCTCCTTTCTAGTGAATCATAGCTTGTTTGTGTGATTCCGCCACCATTCAAGCTAGTATGAATCATTGTGATCTCGGTTTCGGGACTTACAACTGGTATCAGAGCCTATCGAACCTGTTTCCAGGCTCGAATCTGATATCACACCGATTCTGGATCTCGGACTGTTGACTGGTTGCTGTTTCAACTCGTTCTGTTGAAGATCTGCACATCTCAGACTGGTTTCTGTGCATCTCGGACAATCTTCATCACATTTCGGATGATATCGTACTGATCTCGGATCATCTTCATCGTCATCTCGGACTTGAAGATTTGAAGATTGCCTTATCTCAGATAATCATCATAACATATCGGACAGATTTGCTTGAAGATCTGATCGTCTTGGACCTTGTCTGTGCATCTCAGATCATCTTCAACACATCTCGGATTATCTTCAACGAATTTCAGACCATCTTGGATAAACTTTCCCATCCCGGACTTGAAGATTGCTTCATCTCGGACCAATATCATATCGTCTCAGATCATCATCAAACCATTTCGGATTACACTTGTTGAGGATTGTCATCATCTCGGACAATATTAAGGCATCTCGGACAACATTCTCGGATCTACTGTTTGAAGCTTGTCGTTCGTCTCGGGCACTTTACCTGCATCTCGGACGAACCTATCATCTCGGATACACTGTTGATCTCGAACCTTATCTCTAACCCATCATCTCGAACCATCATCTCGGACATCTTATCACCTCGAATCTATCATCACCATCTCGAACCATTACTCACCATTACTCACCATCTCGGACCACAGTGTAGTACAGAGTGGGTTAATACGGTTACAACGTGTTTGAGTTAGCGAGTTTACGGGTTATTGCTTGATTATTGCTTGGATAGACGATGACTTCTCCAAGTATTGATTCTCAACGTCAATTGCTCTCGGAACAACTTGATAGTTTCGGTTTCATTGAGGGTGAAAGCGTAGAAGACGTAATCAGAAGGTTTACACTGTTGCTTTCTGAAATCGAGAAGAGCGGATTGTATGTGACACTTGGTAGGAATAACAAAGCCTTTTTGTACGGATTGCCTCGAAGAAAGACATGGGACTATCGTATTGCTATTATTATGGGAAAATGCAATCATTGCACAATGGAAACAAGAGATGTAATCTCCTTAGTCAATGAATACGTCCAGGAGGACAAGCAGAGGAGTCAGAATCTCACAAGCACATCGTCATCTATGTCTAACCGTGAGAAGGCCGTTGCTACATCTCCATTTGTTACTCATTCCAACACCACTCAAATTCCCTCATCTTCATCCGTGGCTGTTACATCATCCGATGAGAATACCCCACAATTGATGGAATCTTATCTCAATGAAGTAGCCAAAGCTGAAGAACCGAAATCACTCTCTGAAATGCTAAACTCTCTTTTATGTTCCGAGCACTGTAGAAAGAAAGTTGCGTTGCTGAAATCTCAAAACTCAGTATTAATCACTGATTACAACACTGTGATGGGAAAGTACATCAGTCTTCGAGAGAATAATAAAATTCTCTATGAAAAGATTGAGGCACTTAAGAAGGACATAGCTCAACTTCACAGAGATGTGAACCAACAACAATGTTGGGTTCACGACTACAAACATAGACTCACAATTAAAACTCTTGAATGTGAATCTGTGAAGGGTGAGCTAGAGCTCCTCACTGGAAAGTACAAACAAAATGAGTTAAACATCAAAAAGTTTGATACTTCCAGTGACACTGTTCGTAATCTGTGCGATGTGCAACTTGCTTATAAAGAAAATAAGGGTAAGGGATTGGGATATACACGGGTTCCGCCACCATACAATCATAATTATTCTAGACTGCCTATCACTGAGCAGGAAATGGAAAATTATGACAAAATGATGTATGACAAGCCTAGTGATTATGTTCCATATGAACCATCAAAGTTTAAAAATGATCATCAATCTGATTTCAAGAAATCAATGAACTTTGTCAAAAATGAAAATGTTCAAACTGAATCAGCAGATAAGCCCGATCACATAAATGAAACAGTAACAAATACAGAAGCTGAAACTGAAACAAAAACAAAAACAGAACCAGTTAACACACCCGCATAGGAGATGAAGGAAATTTCACAAAATTCTGATTCTGTTGAAAATACTAATTATTCTAGTTCATGTGCAGAGTCAGTAAGAACAGAAGTCTAAAGAGGATGGAATCACATCAACGTGCTGCTGATAATGTTATTTCTGATAAAAATGACCTTTATGCTTGGAATTGTGTTTTTTCTTGGTTTGCTGAGACTTGGGGTGTTCCCACTAAGACTGATGAATCTGGTGCTATTATTCTAGATTATGCTTATGATAAAAATAACCATGTTGAAAATGTTGAAAGTGTTGAAAATGTTGAAGATATTTTGACAGGAGAGCCTGATGTGTTAACTGAGGAACCTGAAACATCTGTTTCAAGTAACTCAGAAATCAATTCTGATGATTCAGGAAATTGCGCTAGTATGCCTGAAACATTGAATAATACATCAGAAGCTCCCTGCAATGATGAAAAATTTGATGATCTTATTTGTAATAATGAAGAAATCATTGTTGAACAGGGTTCATCTGACGTTCTTAGCAGTCAAACAGAGAGTTCGGGAATCTCAAATCTTCCACTGACTCTGATTGTGATGAACAATCAGAATCTAGTAGTGTTGCAAAAGAAGACAGTCAAGCTGTCTTAGACACAGACTGCTCATCATCTGGCCTATCGGAATCATCTGATGTCGAGAACTCAGAGGTTGATCGGGATGAAGAAGAGACATCCATAGAATCCAATTCTGCAGAAATGTAACACCTCGAAATTTCATGTCCAATATAATATCAACACGTGTCATAAGCTTTAAACGTGTAAAGGAATTCTTATGAGGAACTAAAGTTGACAAACAAAGAATTTACGTATGTAAAAGTAAAATGGGATGCCCGTAGAGGTCCCGAGTACACGTGGGAGGTAGAGTCCACAATGAAAGAAAAGTACCCTCATTTATTTTAGTAAATCTTGAGGTCGAGATTTCTTTTAAGGGGGTGAGGATGTAACACCTCAAAATTTCATGTCCAATATAATATCGACACGTATCATAAGATTTAAACGTGTAAAGGAATTCTTATGAGGAACTAAAGTTGACAAACAAATAATTTACGTATGTAAAAGGATTCAAAATGTCAACATCGGATAAATATACCTCGCAACAACTCTACACGATGTTTATACCCTTAAACAAATAAATTATAAATCGTATGAAGTCGTTTGTGGAAGAAAGTGAGAAATTACAAACCGCAAGGGTTAAAAGTGTCAACATGTTTAATTTACACCTCTGAGTGACCTTTTAGCGAACCCGAAGCTTTGTAATGATTAATTATGCTCACTAGAATAAGTGGTAAAAATTTCTCAAGGTTTCGATTTCGTATGAGAAAGTTATGATAACACTCGTATCCGAGGGGTTAAAAGCGTCGACGTTGATAATTAAGGCTTTTCGGGTGACCATAAAGTTGACCAAGGACTTCACAAAGATTGGTTATGTCTTGAAGTCCTTAGAAATCAATTTAGATGGCTTAAAGTGCAAAACAAGAAGTTAAAACAACTTTTAAAAGGACCAGGGGCCAAAATGCAAAAGTTGAAACTTGTGTGACCTGAGACTGAGCCTCACGCGGGCCGCGTAAGACTAGGCTGATCCTTACGCTGGCCGCCTAAACATGCCAGCATCAGAAACTCTTGACAGGTGCCAGTTCAGCCCGTTTAACCGACTTAGATTGATTGTTTTCAATACCATGGGCTGCACAAACATGTTTTTAGGCACTAGGGACACTTGTATTGATCAGGGATCAATCCTAGACTTGTTTGGCATCATCTTGGTCAATCAAAGATCACTATATAAAGAAGCACTTGTTGCAACTTTTGATCATTCTTTCATAACTTCACTTCTGAGGATTTCTGGAGCACAAGAGCATCCCCTAAGCATCTTTAGTCGTGCATAGGACTTCGGTAAGTATCCTTAACCTTCCTTAATCGTGTTTTACTTAGTTTATTAGCTTAAAGTCAAACCGTTGTAATTAAGGTTTGACTTAACGATTAATCACTAATGGTCCAGTGATTAGTCAAATTGAAAGTAGTTATAAGTTGGTAATTATGTGGGCAATAAACCCTTAAAAGGGCACCCTCTGATTCCCGCTCTAACTAGGTCGTTTGTCGGGTCAAAGTTGGTTATAAAAAGTCAACAGAAACTTAATTTTGGAATTAAAACATAATTAGCAATGCAGAAGCTTTGCAACCTGTTTTTATCACTCTTATAACTTGGTAATTAATGTAAGAACATGTCTAAACATGTTCGATCCGACAATTTTCAGTTTAGGCTCGGTTTGGAACCGAAAGTCGCATAATTTGACCTCTGCTTTGACTTTCAGTTCTGACCCATATTAGCATGATTTAGAAATGCCTTAGAGCTTCATTAGGACCGGGTTACATGATAGTATAACCCTCTGTGATTGGCTCGTTGATTGTCCGATTCATTTACACATTTCCGTTAATTGCTTAATGTTGACCATAATGGCCATTTGACCTTAAAACGAGAATTTTGGAAATGTGAGAGGACAATAATCTTTACTACTGATTTATAAACATCTCCCTAAAATTTCACATCAGTTCGAGGTCTAGATTAGGAGTTATGCTCAATAGCGTACTTAAAAAGCTTTTTATTAATTAAACGGCGTAATTAGCATAAAGCCTATCTAAACCCGATTTTTGACACCAAACCTTTTACCCACTGATGAGATATAATATTTTGGGATTTTTTAAGATTTTTAATCATTTTTAAACTGATCATAACATAGGGTTATGCCTTGATTCGGTAATTGCCGATTATACCCTTTTTGATTATAAAATGAGTTTTACATAACATTTTAATACCAAGTCTTTGGCTACTGATTTTATATGATAAATGAAGTAATTTGAACTTATAAACTGATCAGGAAATTCAGATTTCCTATTATAACCCAGAAATCTCTTAAAACGACTTTTTTACACGTTTTAAACGTATAGTATGGGTTAAAACCATTCTTGTCATATAAGACTTATCACCAACTGATATAACTTATTAATTTAAGTAGTTTTACATATTATTTTAGACCCGAACCTCAAAATTATATCTAACCTCTTTTATAATCTTTAAAATGACCAAAATACCCCTACGGGGCTTAATTTTAGATTAAACTCGTTTTGGGCATAATGGAAGGTATCCTACTGATATCACAACATATTTAAAGCATATTAACTTAGGAAACCTGTTCATGACTCATTTGGTTGCCCGTTATGCGTTATTTGCGTTCGGTTCGGTTTATGTAACTAGTTTGCATAAATTGACTGAAACGGGTCAAACCTTATCATTTTCACCTCAAAGTCCAGAATGTGTTTAGTTTACCCATGTTATACAAGTATTCAAACTTGTCGGGACTAAATCAGATTCTAATCCGGTCTTCGCTTAATCTTGCGTTTTGAACCGTATACCTTTCTTTAAAACTAACCGGTCTAAGTTTAAACTTAAGGAAGACCCGTTAGGAATCTAATAGGTTAATTAAAACCTTCGTTCCAGATTAGGAGCCCGGTAAAAGCTACGTGCACTTGCTGTTTGTGATTTATACTTTGCTCAGGTAAAAACTTTTAACTTATTTTCCCTATACGGGCTTGGGGTACGGTATTATAATAATACCGCTTGGTCGGGTATGAAGTCGTACAATCAAATATTGATTAAAAAGATGCATAACCTGTTTTATTCTGTCTTGTTTGATGCAATGCCTTTGGGGGGTTAATGACCGTGTCCTGGATATCCTCGGCTCATTCGTTAGAGATGGCCACGACTTAAGCACTGGGTGTAGGCATACACCTGACAGTTGCGTTTGTAAAAAGGTAGTCCACAAGAAGGGTATCTTCTTGTGGGTATTATACCAAGTGGTGTGTCTATTAATCTTGTTAAACCGGCTCTTCTAACCGGGTCCTAAATGGACGACAAACATATAAAACTGTATACAAGTTTATTTTTAAATAATTATCCCAGTTATAAAAGATTATTTGTGCCTTGTGCATTCAATCCATTTTTCTTAAACTCTTTTCAAAATGAGTCGGTTAATTGTATTTACCAGTGTAAACTGACGTATTTTCCAAAAAGGCTAAGTGCAGGTACTATACGAAATAGGCTGGCTACTCCAGGCATCAATAATCAAGTCTTGCAAGCTCTAGATGTTAAAGTCTGTTGAACAATGATCTTATTTATCTTTTGATCTGCCTGTGGATCCTTTACAGCCCGTTGTGATACTTTGATATTACTATTAATTTGGTTGTAATGTGATTCATATCTTTTACTTCCGCTGTGCATTTAAATTGTGTTGTTTGACCATGATGATATCAACTACGTCACGATACTCCCCACCGGGCCCACCGGTAATACGTGGAAATATCGGGGTGTGACAGGTTGGTATCAGAGCCAACATTGAGTGAATTAAACACTAGCCTTTTGTGTTTAATCTCAATGACACAGTTTTCACATTCCTCGACTTCCGAGTTTAGACAAAGAACTTAGGACAAATCCTAAATTGTTTTATATTGTCCTTTATTTTTCTTGTTGTTTCTTTCATTTGTATTGACAGGAATTATGCCACCGAGGTTCCGAAGGGGAGGACGAGGCAAGGGGCCAATGAACGCCCCCAACGATCACGAGGCCGGGCCTTCACACCGGCGAACTCCTTCTGCTACCATGAGTACCGATCCTCGAGGAAACTGGAGGACCTATTTGGAGCCTGCTAGGCGATCTATCTCGCTAAGCTCAACGCCTCCTAATTGCCATTCCTTGGGCCACAATCAGAGAACGAGCCCGAAGATTCACGCGACTCCTTCTTGCCGTTGCAGCGGTCAACCTCACACCGGGCCTTCCAGGATCCGACTCGGTATTTTCAGAGCCGGTTTAACCCGGAAAATGTAATTGAAGAACCAACGGGTCATAACCCATTGGGCCTTGAAGACCATTTCCCCGAAGCCCAGGGAATGGATATGGATGAAGACACGGATCATGTTGAACCACCTTCTGGGACACCTACTCACCCCATTGAGATATCGGATGGGTCGCCCTTTCATGGATCACCTTATCGTGGTCCAGACAGCTACCAGGCGAGGTTTGCCGAATATGAATGGGTTTTCACTCCCTCTCATAACCAGCAGCAGCAGGATCCCTCAGAGGATTCGCGTTTCGTGGCAGTCACGCCACCACCACCACCGCCGCCAGTACATCAAGCACCTCCAGAACCACCAAGGCGTAAAAGAACAGGCACACGGATGTCCGTGCGAGAAGGGGGTTTTCACTTCAGCACCCCCCAACACTCAAGTGGCAGTCACTATCTGCCACTGCATGAAGACCCACAAATGGGTGGGCCTTCAAATCCAGTTTCAGAGATAGATTCTGCACCTATCGCGCCGCCACCATTGGGATTTGGTAACCCAATTCCTACATACGCAGGTTCAACGGTGTATAATCCATTTGAGCAGCCGGCTCACACAAACTACAACTATGCTGAAGCCGACCCCTACCTTGTAGCGGCAAACTACAACGCCCTTCATCCTGAAGGACCATATGGAGCTCCCTGGAGAGTGGGATACCCAGCTCATGGGTATCAAATACCTGCACGACCTTCGATTCAACAGCAGCCGCAGCCACCACGGTTTTCCCCACCGGAACAGGAGGAAATCCTCCAAAGGCTAAGTCGGGTGGAACACGAATTTTAAGAAGGCGTAGGAACAACCGGGGATTTCTCAAGGGCCTAGCAAGCTTACTAAAAGGAAAGAAGAAGAGGGGTCACTAAATCCCTATATGTATTGTTGTATTTCCTTATTTCAATCAAGTCCCTGTGTGGACATTTATCTATGTACTTAGTCCCTGCGTGGACTTTTCTTTCCTTAGTCCCTGCGTGGACTTGTCTTTTTAGTCCCTGCGTGGACATCTATTTTAGTAATCAGTCCCTGCGAGGACTTGTATGTACAGTTTAGCCCCTGCGTGGGCAAGTTATTTCTGTTAAAAGTCCCGTTTAGGGCAATATGTACTCCTTTTAATGTTTAATGGAATGTTAAATTTAAAAATTTCATTTTCGTCATTATATGCATAATTATATTATACATGAAATAAATAAATCAAAAATCATTCCTCTTAAAAATAATCTGCCCGTTAAATATTAAATGACAATCTTAAAGGTATAACCTAGCCTGCATGTCATTATAAGACTTGGCCAAGATGGTAAGACCTGTTTAAAAAGATTCAAAACCATGTTAACATCTGAAAACATGTTAACGCTCCAGGCAGACGTGATTCGTTAAAATCACACACGTCATCCTTATAATTGGATTCTTCAAAAGATTCCTAACCTAACATGATGATCTATAAATCTTGGGTTTAAATCATTAATTAAGATGATCCTATATTAAACATCCATTAGTGATGTAGTGCCTACGGGCCATATTCATTATCATATAAGACAAAAGACAGTTGTAGTCTACGACTCCCTGTCAAGGAAAGGTAATGAACTATATTCAGACCTTAATGCCTGATTCTCTGAAATCATGGCTTATGATTCAGAATGTCCTAGTGACTAGGCCTTTTGTGCCACTAATAATACTGTTATTGTTTTATAATTAGGATAAATTATAATAAAAATCCTAAATAAATATGATTAACAAATTAACCAAGTATGGTCTATGTTTACCATGGTTAATGAATTGCCATAAAAGACAATTCCATAATAAACTCCCAAATAAATTATTGTCAATATTTTATGTAACAGTTCAAGGTACATGGCTGACTCGGATATCAACAGTCACCCACGGGAGAATCATGATAATACCCGAATTAACATAGCGGGTGCAGAACTGCAGGCATTGATAGACAATGCCATTACTCGAGCTCTAGATAGAAGGGAATATGAATCAAGTGGTACACATAGCAAGACCTTATCTGTACCTCACTCTAAAGCACCCTCCAAAGTTCATTCAGCTCGAAAGAGTGAATCTCATCACTCTTCAATTCAGAAAAGTGTCCCGTCTAAACAGGTTGAGCTCAACCAGGAGCCACGGGTCAAGACCTGTTCGTATAAGTACTTTGTCTCCTGCAAGCCGAGAGACTTTACGGGAGAAAAGGGAGCCGTCGATTGTATGACCTGGCTCGACGAGATGGATACTGTGGTAGATATTAGTGGTTGCGCCGAGCAAGACATTGTGAAGTATGTGTCGCAATCGTTTAAGGGAGAAGCTCTAGCATGGTGGAGATCGTTAATACAAGCTACTAGAAAGATCCCGCTTTATAACATGACATGGGGTCAGTTTGTTACTTTAATCAAGGATACTTTCTGTCCTCAGCATGAGGTCGAGAAGATTGAGACTGACTTCCTCACACTGGTTATGAGGAACCTGGACTGTCAGGCGTATCTCACGAGTTTTAATACCATGTCTAGGCTGGTCCCATACCTGGTTACACCGGAACCTAAGCGTATAGCTCGTTTCATAGGAGGTTTGGCTCCAGAGATTAAGGCGAGTGTGAAAGCATCGAGACCTACTACCTTTAGGTCTGTAACTGATTTGTCATTATCCCTTACCCTCGATGCGGTCAGGCAGAGATCGTTTAAAAACTCAGATGAGGGAAAGAGGAAACGTGAGGATGATAACTCACGTCGCTCAGACAAGAAACACAAAGGGAACCATGAGAACAAGAAGAGTTCAGGGTTCAACAAAGGTAACCAGTAGTCGGGTGAGAAACCCAGATGTAAAGTTTGTCGGAAACATCACTTTGGAAAGTGTAGATTAGAATCGAACTCACAGACCCAATCAAGGACATTTGCATGTGGGATATGCAAGTCCAAGGAACACAAGACAATAGAGTGCAAGAAGATAAAGGATGCGACATGCTATAACTGTAACGAGAAGGGACACATTAAGTCAAATTGCCCAAAGTATGCAAAGAAACCGGAAGAAATTAAGAAGACCAATGCTAGGGTCTTTAGGATGGATGCTAAGGAAGCAGTTCGGGATGATAATGTCATAACAGGTACCTTCCTTATAAATGATGTTTATGCAAGGGTGTTATTTGATTCAGGGGCGGATAAGTCATTTGTGGATAATAAATTCTATAAGTTGTTAAATCTACCTGTTAGAACCCTAAGCATAAAATACGAAGTGGAGTTAGCTGATGGAGCCATAGAATCTGCTTCAACCGTGTTAGATGGATGTTTCATATCCATTAGGAACCATTCATTTCCATTATCCTTACTTCCCTTGAAATTAGCCGGTTTCGATATAGTAATAGGCATGGATTGGTTGTCTCGCAACCAAGCCCAGATCGTTTGTGCTAAGAAGCAAGTGATTGTCAGAACTCCTCATGGCGAGCCTTTGACAATCCAAGGAGATACTAAGTACGGAATGCCTGAGCAAGTGTCCATGCTCAAGGCATCAAGGTGTTTGAAGAAGGTTTGTGTTATCTACATGGCGCAAGTAACTGTTGATGAACCAAAGCCTAAGATCGAAGACATACCTATTATCTCTGAATATCCAGAAGTATTCCCTGAAGAACTACCTGGTTTACCCCCAGATAGGCAAGTGGAGTTCAGGATTGACATTATTCCTGGAGCGGCACCTGTTGCAAGGGCGCCTTACAGATTGGCACCAACGGAGATGAAAGAGTTGAGAACTCAACTGGATGATTTGTTAGCCAAAGGATTTATTAGACCTAGCTCATCTCCTTGGGGAGCACCAATCCTGTTTGTGAAGAAAAAGGATGGATCGATGCGTCTATGCATCGATTATCGAGAGCTTAACAAAGTTACTATCAAGAATCGGTATCCATTGCCCAGATCGACGACTTGTTCGATCAGCTTCAAGGGGCAAGTTACTTCTCCAAAATTGACCTGAGGTCAGGCTACCATCAGCTGAAGGTTAAAGATGAAGATGTACACAAGACTGCATTTAGGACTCGTTATGGTCATTACGAGTTCTTAGTGATGCCTTTTGGACTCACTAATGCACCATCCGCATTCATGGATCTCATGAACCGCGTCTGCAAGCCCTACATGGATAAATTTATCATCGTCTTCATCGATGATATTCTTATTTACTCGAAGAATCAAGCTGACCATGAGAAGCACCTCCGTTGCATTCTAAAACTGCTTCATTGAGAAAAACTCTACGCCAAATTCTCTAAGTGTGAATTTTGGCTTCGTGAAGTCCAATTTCTTGGACATGTGGTTAGTGAACGCGGAATCCAGGTAGATCCCGCTAAGGTTGAAGCTGTCATGAATTGTCAAGAGCCGAAGACGCCCACAGAGATTCGCAGCTTCTTGGGATTGGCAGGATATTACAGGCGTTTTATAGAAAATTTTTCAAGAATTGCTGCACCCCTAACTTCATTAACTCGTAAGAATATAAAGTTCGATTGGGGTCCTAAGCAGCAAGAATCCTTTGATATTCTCAAACAAAAGTTGAGCAATGCTCATGTTTTGACATTGCCTGAAGGTATCGAGGAATTTGTGGTTTACTGCGACGCATCGCACACTGGCATGGGATGTGTGCTTATGCAAAAGGGAAAGGTTATTGCATATGCTTCCCGATAGTTAAAAGTGCACGAAAAGAATTACACCACCCATGATTTGGAGTTGGGTGCCGTTGTATTTGCACTAAAGCTATGGAGGCACTATTTGTATGGTATCAAGTGTGTGATCTATTCTGATCACAAGAGCCTCCAGCACCTGTTTAACCAAAAGGATTTGAACATGAGGCAGCGCCGATGGATGGAGACGTTGAATGATTACGATTGTGAAATCCGATACCATCCAGGCAAGGCGAATGTAGTCGCTGATGCCTTAAGTAGAAAGGAAAGAGTTAAACCTATAAGAATCAATGCCAAGAGCATTGAGATAAAGAATAGTTTGAATGAAAGGTTGTTAGCTGCGCAGAAGGAAGTTGTTTTGGAAGTTAACTATCCTGATGAAAAGATAGGAGTAACTGAAGAACAGTTATCCTATGGCAAGGACGGAATCCTAAGGTTAAATGGACGAATATGGGTACCAGTTTATGGAGGACTTCGGGATGTTATCCTCCAGGAAGCCCTTAATTCTAAATATTCCGTTCATCCTGGAGCTGATAAGATGTACCAGGATCTAAAGGCAAACTATTGGTGGATAGGCTTGAAGAAGCCTATAGCTGCCTATGTAGCTAAATGCTTGACGTGCGCGCAAGTTAAAGCTGAACACCAGAAGCCGTCAGGTTTGCTATAACAGCTTGAACTTCCCACCTGGAAGTGGGAAATGGTGACTATGGATTTCATCACCAAGTTGCCAAAGACAAAGAAAGGAAATGATACTATATGGGTGATAGTAGATAGACTGACTAAGTCAGCACATTTCCTACCCATTAAGGAGACTTATAGCTCCGACATGTTAGCCCAATTGTACGTAGATAAGATTGTATCTCTACATGGCATACCAGTGTCTATTATCTCTGACAGAGATACCCGATACACATCACATTTTTGGAAAAGTTTCCAACAGTCTTTGGGCACGCGCTTAAATTTCTGTACGGCTTACCATCCTCAGACGAACGGGCAGAGTGAGCGTACCATCCAAACTTTGGAAGACATGCTTCGTGCGTGTGTGATTGACTTAGGTGGTAGTTGGGATAACCACCTACCATTGGTCGAGTTCTCCTATAATAATAGCTATCATTCGAGCATCAAAGCCACGCCTTTCGAGGCCTTGTACGGTAGAAAGTGCAGAACGCCCGTTTGTTGGGCGGAAGTTGGAGATGTCCAACTGACAGGACCTGAAATAGTCCTGGAGACGACAGACAAGATTGTGCAAATACGAGATTGTCTCAAAGCTGCCAGGGATAGGCAGAAAAGCTACGCAGACTTAAGGCGTAACCCTCTAAAGTTCGAGGTTGGTGACAAAGTGTTGCTTAAAGTATCACCCTGGAAAGGAGTGATGCAATTTGGTAAGAAAGGTAAGTTAAGCCCAAGGTACATAGGACCATTCGAGATCATCGAATGTGTCAGATCAGTTGCTTATAAGTTAAACTTACCTGAAGAGCTCAGTGGTATTCACAATGTATTCCACATCTGCAATCTGAAGAAATGTCTAGCTGATGAATCACTAGTCATACCACATACAGATGTGCACATAGAAGAGAGCTTGAAGTTTGTTGAAAAAAATGTGTCGATCGAGGATCGACATGTTAAGAAGCTTCGAAGAAAGCATGTACCGATCGTAAAAGTAAAATGGGATGCCCGTAGAGGTCCCGAGTACACGTGGGAGGTAGAGTCCACAATGAAAGAAAAGCACCCTAATTTATTTCAGTAAATCTCGAGGTCGAGATTTCTTTTAAAGGGGTGAGGATGTAACACCTCGAAATTTCATGTCCAATATAATATCGACACGTGTCATAAGATTTAAACGTGTAAAGGAATTGTTATGAGGAACTAAAGTTAACAAACAAAGAATTTACGTATGTAAAAGGATTCAAAATGTCAACATCGGATAAATATACCTCGCAACAACCCTACACGATGTTTATACCCTTAAACGAATAAATTATAAATCGTATGAAGCCGTTTGTGGAAGAAAGTGAGAAATTACAAACCGCAAGGGTTAAAAGTGCCAACATGTTTAATTTACACCTCTGAGTGACCTTTTAGCGAACCCGAAGCTTTGTAACGATTAATTATGCTCACTAGAATAAGTGGTAAAAATTTCACAAGGTTTCGATTCCGTATGAGAAAGTTATGATAACATTCGTATCCGAGGGGTTAAAAGCGTCGACGTTGATAATTAAGGCTTTTCGGGTGACCGTAAAGTTGACCAAGGACTTCACAAAGATTGGTTATGTCTTGAAGTCCTTAGAAATCAATTTAGATGGCTTAAAGTGCAAAACAAGAAGTTAAAACAACTTTTAAAAGGACCGGGGGCCAAAATACAAAAGTTGAAACTTGTGTGACCTGAGCATGAGCCTCATGCGGGCCGCGTAAGACTAGGCTGATCCTTACGCGGGCCACCTGAACATGCCAGCATCAGAAACTCTTGACAGGTGCCAGTTCATCCCGTTTAACCGACTTAGATTGATTGTTTTCAATACCATGGGCAGCACAAACATGTTTTTAGGCACTAGGGACACTTGTATTGATCAGGGATCAATCCTAGACTTGTTTGGCATCATCTTGGTCAATCAAATATCACTATATAAAGAAGCACTTGTTGCAACTTTTGATCATTCTTTCATAACTTCACTTCTGAGGATTTCTAGAGCACAAGAGCATCCCCTAAGCATCTTTAGTCGTGGATAGGACTTCGGTAAGTATCCTTAACCTTCCTTAATCGTGTTTTACTTAGTTTATTAGCTTAAAGTCAAACCATCGTAATTAAGGTTTGACTTAATGATTAATCACTAATGGTCCAGTGATTAGTCAAATAGAAAGTAGTTATAAGTTGGTAATTATGTGGGCAATAAACCCTAAGCATCTTTTGTAACACCTCGAAAATTCGTATTAAATAAAACAACGACACGTGTCATTTAAAGACAAAACGCGTTGAAAACCCGGAATTGACAAAGATGTTTCGGCAGGATTTAAAGTGGCGTCATGTAAAATTTTTTTACCTCTGAACACCTCATTTATAAATCCCAAGACCCGATTTAATATTTTACACATCTATTATACCCTAAATTCAGGGAATTATTGCTAATAATAGAATTGGAAATGCATGATAGGATTCTACGAAGAAAAGAATGGAAACCCGTTGTTTTCGGGTCTTGTTTTTGGATCCAATAGAAACAATGGATAATGGTAGGGTATGGAACTATTCTAGACACATTGTGAAGGGCCCTAAGTGATAATTGATGCCCCAAAGTCAGAATTTACGGCTGCCCTTTTGAAACACCAACAAAGAAAATCAAAAATCTGATTTATATGTCTCAGGCGGCCCGCCTGAGATTTGGTTAATCAGGACGCGGGCCGCGTCCGGTCTGCAGATGCAGAAAAACAGGCAGCAGCCTGTTTAGTGCATTTGTGACCCATTTAGCCGGTTTCTCTTGCATGTGCATGGCCCCTAGACATCCCTAGACACTAGTTACAGATGTTAATCGATTGTGGATGGCCCTAGACTTTGTTGTCATCAATTCATGGTGCCAAGAACACTATAAAACCCACCTAAGTTGCAACCCTTTGATCATTCCATCCTCATTTCACTTCTGCTCATTTGTGGAACATCCAAGCTGATCAAAGGCATCCCTAATCATCATTAATCATCTAGTAAGTTGTCTAACCCTTCTAAATTATTTCTAGCTTTATATTTAGCTTAAAAGTCAATATACCATGCTTAACTGTTGACTTAGTGATTAAGTAACGATAATTCAGTCGTATGTCAAATTAAAAGTACCGTTGGATAGGTAATTATATGGGTATTAAGCCCTTATAAGGGCACGTACCGAATCCAGACCTAACTAGGTCGTTTGTCGGGTCAAACGTTGACCGAAAAAGTCAACAGAATTGCAAAATGCGATTTAAAGCACGATTAGCAATCCGCGAGGCATGTAACCTGTTTTAACATTAATGTAACTTGGTAATAAGTATAAAAACTTGTCTACGCTTGTCCGACTCGACAAATTTCTGTTTAAACCCGGTTCGGAACCGAAAGACGCAAAACTTTGACTTTTGCATTGACTTCGGTTCTGACCCGTTTTAATTTGATTCGGTATTGCCTTAGTGCTTCATTAGGGTTGGATTACATGATAGAATAAGTCTCGGTATTTGTTTCGTTGATTATCCGATGCATGCACACGTTTCCGTTAATCGCTTAAATTGGACCATAACGCCCTTATGACCCTACAACGAGAATTTGAAAATGTGGAAGTACAATAATCTTAGTTACTGATTATTTAGCATGTACGTAAATTTTCACGTCAATCGGAAGCCTAGATTAGGAGATATGCGCATTAGCGTAAATATTAAGCTTTTTATTAATTAAAAGGCGCGATTAGCGCATAGCCTATCTAAACCCGATTTTCGGTACCAAAACTTTTACCCACTGATGATAAATAATATTTTGGGATTTTTGAAGATTTTTAATTATTTTTAAGCTGGTCTTAAGCTAGGCTTATCGCATTGATTCGGTTAATACCGAATATGCCCTTTTAAGCCATAAAACGAGTTTTACGAATCCGATTGATACCAATCCAATTGCCACTGATCTAAAATAATAAATATAGTATTTTGAGCCTGTTTTGCTGATCAGAAAACTCAGAAACATATTTTAACCCGTACGTCGCTTAAAACGGCTTTATACGCGTATTAAACGCGTAGTTTGGTATTAAAACCATTTTGCCACGTAAGACTTAATACCAATAGACATAACCTGTTAAATTAAGTTGTTTTCCTGACTTATTCAGACCCGGATCACAGAAACTTAATAAATCCCTTTTATGGTCGTTAAAATGACTAAAATACCCCTACGGGGCATAATTAGGGAATAAACTCGTTATGGGCATTATGGAAGATATCATAATGATATCACAACATATTTGAAGCGTATTAACTTAGGAAACCTGTTCACGACCCTTTCGGTTACCCGTTATGCATTTTACGCGTTCGGTTCGGTTTATGTAACTAGTTTGCATAAACTAGCCGAAACGGGTCAAACGATATCATTTTTATCTCAAAATCCAGAATGTGAATAGTAAACCCATATTAAACAAGTCTTCAAACTTGTCGGGTCTAAATCACATTCTATCCGGTCTTCGCTTAATCGTGCGTACGAACCGTATCATTAAAAACTGACCGGTCTAAGCTTAAGCTTAATTAAGGACCCGTTAGTATTCTAATAGGTTATATTAAACCTTCGTTCCAGATTAGGAGAAACAGTAAAAGCTACGTGCATTCTGCTTATTGTGATTTATACTTGCAAAGGTAAATACTTTTAACTTATTTTCCCTATACGGGCTTGGGTTACGGTACATAGCGTACCGCTTGATCAAGCATCAAATCTCCACGCTTAGTGGGTAGTTGAATAATTTGATCGGCTCGTTTAAACAGTCTTGTTTACTTTACAGCCTTTGGGGGGTTAATGACCATGTCCCGGATATCCTTGGCATCATCTTACGAGATTGGCCACGACTTGAGCACGTGGTGTAGGCGTACACCTGTCAGTGTATAACTCTAAAATCGTGGTGTGTCTATTGATCTTTAACCCGGATACGTTCCGGGCTACTGAACGCATAAGTAACATGTAATTCGTTCACAAGATTATAATATTAAATAATTCTCCCAAGTTATAAAAATGTTTATGCCATGTGCATCCAAACAATTTTTCAATCATTTTATAAAATGAGTCAGTTGAATGTATTTACCAGTGTAAACTGACGTATTTTCCCAAAAAGACTAAATGCAGGTACTAAGCGAAATTGGCTGGATAATCTCCTTAGCATCAATAAAAGTCTCGCAAGCTTAGGATGCCTGAAGTCTGTTGAACCACATATGTTGTTTTGTTTCGATCCTACTGTGGATAAACACCGGATATTGTGACTTTGATTACAATAAATAAATTCGGTTGTATCTTATTTTAAATTTGCTTCCGCTGTGCATTATTATATTGTGTTGTTTGACTATTACGTTGCCAACCACGTCACGATACTCCCCCACCGGGCCCACCGGTGACATGTGGAAATCGGGGTGTGACAGGTTGGTATCAGAGCCAACAACTGAGTGAATTAAACACTAGCCTTTTGTGTTTAATCTCAGTACACAATTGCACATATCTAAACCTTCGAGTCTAGACTTATAACATAGGACAAATTCCACCTTGTTCGGTCTTTGTTTTGTCCTTTAAACTTTATATTTTTGTTATTGTTATCTTATGTTTTATTGACAGGAATAACAAAGATGCCTCCGAGATTCTTGCGTACGCGAGGACGCGGAAAAGGGCCGGTAGCCGCCCCCAACGACCACGAAGCAGGGCCATCTAATACACAAGGTCCTACCCCCGCCGAGAGTGATGGTACTCGGCGAAACCAGAGAGGTCTCTTTCAACCGGCAAGACGGTCGGTTTCGAACAGCTCAACGACTCCCGCTCAGAACTCCTATGGGCCACAATCAGAAAATGAGCATGGAGACTCACACCAGTCGTACTTACCACTACAGCGATCAATGTCGCACCGCTCTTTTGGGGACCCCACTCCATTCTTCCGAGGCCGGTTTAACCCGGCGAATTATATACAAGAACCAGTGGGTTTTAACCCATTAGGACCGGAGGACCATTTTTCCGGAGGCAATGATATGGACGAGGAAGACGACCCCGTCGAGCCCGCATCAGGAACTCCCAACCATCCAATCGAGGTCTCGGATAGTTCCATTTATCACGGACCACTTTATAGCGGTCCAGATAGCTTCCAGGCTATCTTTACTCAGCACGAATGGTACTATACGCCTTCACACCATTCGTCGCCGCATGAGCAGCAGCAGCCTCACTATTCTTCGCCGCATGTACAGCAGCAGCCTCACTATTCTTCGCCTCATGAGCAGCAGCAGCATCATCAAGATTCCTCTGGGAATCACCAGTTTGTGGCAGCTACGCCACCGCCTCCACCGCCACCAGTTCAGCCAGCGCCTCCGCAGCCGCAAAGACGTATGAGAACCGGAGCCCGGATGTCCACACGATGAGAAGAGTTTCATTTCAGCTCTCCTCTACAATCAAGTGGCAGAAATTATCAGCCGCTTCCAGAGGATCCACAAATAGGTGGACCATCAAACCCCTTCGCGCAGCCACCGCCACCAATGGGTTTCGATAATCAGATACCAGCATACACGGGTCCTTCGATGTATAACCCGTTTGAGCCACCGACCCACACTAACCCCGGTTACGCTGAAGCCGACCCATACCTGGTAGCTGCTAATTACAACGCTCTTAACCCTGATGGACCGTATGGGGGTCCTTGGGGAGTAGGGTACCCAGTCCAGGGGTACCAGATGCCTACACAACCCCCGTTTTACCAGCAACCCCCGCCGTCTCTACAAATGTCGCCACCACTGCATCAGGAGATCCTGCAAAGTATTAGAGAGGTGCGACATGAGGTACGAGAAGATCGACGGCGTAACCAGGGAATGTTTAAGACCTTGACGAACTTAATCAAGGGAAAGAGCAAGAAGGATCAAGTAAATCCTTTATGTGTATATGTCTACTTTAAAATTAAGTCCCTGCGTGGACATTTATGTGTGTATGTAGTCCCTGCGTGGACATCTATCTTTGTACCTAGTCCCTGCGTGGACATCTATTTAAGTATTCGGTCCCTGCGAGGACTTGTGTTTTAAATCAAACCCCTGCGTGGGTAAGTACTTGTTTAACCCCTACGTGGGAAATGGTTTGTTTGAAAAGACCCGTTTAGGGCAACATGTAACCTATGTATAATTAATGGAATGTTGTTTTTATAAATTTCATGGCCATTATGTGCAAATATAAATTATAAATGAAATAAATAAATTAAAATCATTCCTTTTGACGAAATCTGCCCATGTTAAATTTTATTAAGAATCTTATAGTGTGAAACCTAGCCACGTGTCAAATATAAGACCGGGCCAAAATGGTAAGACCTGTTTAAAAGATTCAATTCCCTGTTAACATTTTAAAACATGTTAACACTCCTGGCAGAAGTGATTCGTTAAAATCACATATGTCATTTTTATAAAGGAATTCTTTAGAAGGTTCCTAACCTAGTTTAATGATCTCTGAATCCTGGGTTTACATCACCAATTAAGATGATCATATTTTACCATACTTGGTAATATGATGCCTACGGGCCCTGCTCATTTCCATATGAGCCAAAAGACAGTGGTAGCTTTGACTCCCTATCTGATAAGGAAAATGAACTAGGTTCAGACCTTAAAAGTCTTGATTCTCTGAAATCATAGCTTATAATTTAGATTGTCCATGTGACTAAGCCTTATGTGCTAATATATATATTGTTATTTTTATACTTAGGATAAAATTTAATTAAAATCCTAATTTAATACAATTATTAAGTTAACCAAATATGGTCTCTGTTAACCATGGTTAATGAGTTACCCTAAGGGGTAATTCCATAATAAACTCCCAGAATGAAATATTGTCCTTGTTTTCTGCAACAGTTCAATTCAAATGGCTAACTCGGACGAGGGTAATAGTCATCCAGTGGAGCCAAATGAGAACGCCCAGATTACGTTAACTGGTGCTCAATTAAAAGCGATCATAGACGGCGCTATTACAGAGGCTTTGGATAGACAGTATGAAGAATATAGTGGTACTCGAAGTAGGACCCACTCTGCATCACATTCGAAGCCCAGGACGCAATCTGAGGCTCATAACAAGCCTCCTCCCAAGAAGAATGGACCCAAGAAAGATGGTGATGACCGTCAGTCCACCAACCATCAAAGTGTCCCATCTCAGCATATAGTACTGCATCAAGAGCCCAGCAACAAGGGTTGCTCCTACAAGTACTTCGTGTCTTGCAAGCCCCGGGATTTTAATGGGGAGAAAGGAGCCGTCGATTGTATGACGTGGCTAGACGAGATGGACACGGTGGTAGATATCAGCGGGTGCGCTGAAAGGGATATAGTTAAGTTTGTGTCGCAATCCTTCAAGGGTGAAGCATTGGCATGGTGGAGATCTCTGATGGAGGCCTCCGGAAAGATCCCGTTGTATAGCATGTCGTGGGATCAATTCATCGCCCTGATCAAAGAAAACTTCTGCCCTCAACATGAGGTGGAAAAGATAGAATCTGACTTTCTATCGTTGGTGATGACTAACCTCGACTGCCAAGCTTATCTGACAAGCTTCAATACACTGTCACGGTTGGTTCCCTACCTAGTAACCCCGGAGCCAAAAAGAATCGCTCGCTTTATTGGTGGTTTGGAACCCGAGATCAAGTCCAGTGTAAAAGCTTCTCGGCCAGTTACCTTCAGGTCTGTAACTGACCTATCCTTATCCCTCACTCAGGATGCGGTCCGGCAGAGATCGCAGAGGAATAAGGCGGCCGAGAAGAGGAAGCAGGAAGATAATGGTTCGCGAGGATCGAACAAGAAACACCGTGGGAACGGTGATAACAAGAAGGGATTTGAGTCGAGAAAGGATGGGCATCGTTCTGGTGAGAAGCCCACGTGCAAAACTTGCAAGAAGCAGCACTTTGGAAAGTGCAGACTCGAGTCAAACTCAAGGACTCAGTCAAAAACCTATGCTTGTGGGTTGTGCAAGTCCACGGACCACAAAACCGTGGATTGCAAGAAGATAAAGGACGCAACGTGCTATCGTTGCAATGAAAAGGGCCACATAAAGACTAACTGCCCTAAGTACAACAAGAAGCCTGAGGAGGCTAAGAAGACTAATGCCAGAGTCTTCAGAATGGACGCGAAAGAAGCGGTGCAGGACGATAATGTCATAACAGGTACATTCCTTGTAAATGATGTCTTTGCAAGAGTACTTTTTGATTCAGGAGCAGATAAATCTTTCGTAGATCATAAGTTTTGTAAATTGTTGAATTTACCTGTCAAAACCCTAGGCGTAAACTATGAGGTAGAGTTAGCAGATGGTACCATAGAAACCGTCTCTACTATGTTAGATGGATGTACTATATCCATTAAGAACCATTCTTTTCCTCTATCTCTACTTCCGTTCAAATTGGCTGGTTTTGACATTGTTCTGGGTATGGACTGGTTATCTCATAACCAGGCCCAAATTATCTGCAACCAGAAACATGTGGTAATAAAGACTCCGTCTGGTGAATCACTTACCATTCGGGGGGATACCCAGTATGGGCTGCCTGAGCAGGTGACTATGCTCAAGGCTTCCAAGTGTTTGAAGAAGGGATGTGTCATTTACATGGCACAGGTGATTATTGATGAGCCCAAGCCGAAGTTAGAAGACATCCCTGTCATCTCGGAATACCCAGAAGTGTTTCCTGAAGATCTACCTGGTTTACCACCAGATAGACAAGTTGAATTTAGGATCGATATCATCCCCGGAGCGGCACCTGTTGCTAGAGCTCCATACAGATTGGCACCCACGGAAATGAAGGAATTGCGGACGCAGCTAGATGAATTGCTGGCTAAAGGTTTCATTCGACCTAGTTCATCTCCTTGGGGAGCGCCAATCCTGTTTGTCAAGAAGAAGGATGGGTCGATGCGTCTGTGCATCGACTATCGCGAGCTTAATAAAGTCACGATCAAGAATAGGTATCCGTTGCCCAGAATCGACGATTTGTTCGATCAGCTTCAAGGGGCAAGTTACTTCTCAAAGATTGATCTGAGGTCAGGCTACCATCAGTTGAAGGTTAAGGATGAAGACGTTCACAAGACTGCGTTCAGGACTCGTTATGGCCACTACGAGTTCCTAGTGATGCCTTTTGGGCTCACTAATGCACCGGCTGCGTTCATGGATCTCATGAATCGCGTTTGCAAGCCGCATCTGGATAAATTCGTCATCGTCTTCATCGATGACATTCTTATTTATTCGAAGAGTAAGGCTGACCATGAGAAACACCTTCGGTGCATTCTCAAACTTTTACATCACGAGAAACTCTTTGCCAAATTCTCTAAGTGTGAATTTTGGCTACGAGAAGTCCAATTTCTTGGACATGTGGTCAGTGAGAGTGGTATCCAAGTGGATCCCGCTAAAGTAGAAGCTGTTATGAATTGGCATGAGCCAAAGACACCTACGGAGATACGTAGCTTCCTGGGATTGGCAGGATATTACAGGCGTTTCATCGAAAATTTTTCAAGGATTGCTGCACCCCTAACTTCTCTGACTAAGAAAAAGATTAAGTTCGACTGGGGGCCTAAGCAGCAAGAAGCATTCGATATTCTCAAGCAGAAGTTGAGCAACGCTCCTGTGCTTACTTTACCTGAAGGCACTGAAGAGTTCGTAGTTTACTGCGATGCTTCACACACCGGCATGGGGTGTGTGCTTATGCAGAAAGGCAAGGTTATTGCCTATGCATCGCGACAGTTAAAGGTGCACGAAAAGAATTACACCACCCATGACTTGGAATTGGGTGCCGTTGTATTCGCACTAAAACTGTGGAGGCATTACCTTTATGGAATCAAGTTTGTGATCTATTCTGATCACAAGAGCCTCCAACATCTGTTTAACCAGAAGGAATTAAACATGAGGCAACGCCGTTGGATGGAGACCTTGAATGATTATGACTGTGAAATCAAGTACCATCCCGGCAAGGCGAATGTAGTCGCTGATGCCTTGAGTAGAAAGGAAAGGATGAAACCTATTCGAATCAATGCCAAGCGCATGGAAATAAAGAACAGTTTGATAGAAAGGGTGTTAGCTGCACAGAAGGAAGCTGTGTTGGAAGCTAACTATCCTAATGAAAAGTTAGGAGTAACTGAGGAGCAGTTAACTCTTAGCAAAGACGGAATTCTACGGTTAAATGGACGAATATGGGTTCCAATCTTTGGAGGACTTCGTGATGTCATCCTCCAAGAAGCCCATAGTTCCAAATACTCCGTTCATCCTGGAGCCGATAAGATGTACCAGGATTTAAAGGCAAATTATTGGTGGATAGGCTTGAAAAAGTCTGTAGCCGCCCATGTAGCAAAATGCTTGACATGTGCGCAAGTCAAAGCCGAGCATCAGAAACCGTCAGGTTTGCTACAACAGCCAGAACTTCCTACGTGGAAGTGGGAAATGGTAACTATGGATTTTATTACCAAGTTACCCAAGACGAGGAAAGGAAATGATACAATATGGGTTATAGTTGACCGACTGACTAAGTCAGCTCATTTCTTACCCATCAAGGAGACTTATAGCTCCGATATGTTAGCCCAGTTATACGTTGATAAGATTGTAGCCCTACACGGCATACCTGTAGCTATTATCTCTGACCGGGATACTAGGTACACGTCACATTTTTGGAAGAGCTTCCAGCAATCTTTGGGCACACGTTTGAACTTTAGTACGGCTTACCATCCTCAGACTGACGGTCAGAGTGAGCGTACTATTCAAACGTTGGAAGACATGCTGCGCGCATGTGCAATCGATTTGGGAGGTAGTTGGGATAAGAACCTACCATTGATCGAATTCTCCTACAACAATAGCTACCATACCAGCATAAAGGCTGCGCCTTTTGAGGCATTATACGGTAGAAAGTGTAGATCGCCAGTTTGTTGGGCGGAAGTTGGAGAAGTCCAGTTATCAGGACCAGAGATCGTATTCGAAACGACGGACAAGATCGTCCAGATTCGTAACAATCTCCAAGCTGCCCGGGATAGGCAGAAGAGTTACGCTGATCCAAATCGCAAGGATTTTCACTTCGAAGTAGGTGACAAAGTCCTACTTAAAGTGTCACCCTGGAAGGGGGTGATGCGATTTGGTAAGAAAGGCAAACTAAGCCCGAGATACATAGGACCTTTCGAGGTTATCGAACGTGTCGGGTCAGTTGCCTATAAGTTGAACTTACCAGAAGAGCTCAGTGGAATTCACAATGTGTTCCACATCTGCAATCTAAAGAAGTGTTCCGCTGACGATTCACATGTCATGCCACATACAGATGTGCATATTGACGCGAGCTTAAAATTTGTTGAAAAACCTTTGTCGATTGAAGATCGACAGGTAAGGAAACTTCGAAGGAAGCATATACCTTTTGTAAAGGTCAAGTGGGATGCCCGTAGAGGTCCCGAGTATACGTGGGAATTAGAATCCACCATGAAAGAAAAATACCCATATTTATTTCAGTAAATCTCGGGTCGAGATTTATTTTAAGGGGGTGAGGATGTAACACCTCGAAAATTCGTATTAAATAAAACAACGACACGTGTCATTTAAAGACAAAACGCGTTGAAAACCCGGAATTGACAAAGATGTTTCGGCAGGATTTAAAGTGGCGTCATGTAAAATTTTTTTACCTCTGAACACCTCATTTATAAATCCCAAGACCCGATTTAATATTTTACACATCTATTATACCCTAAATTCAGGGAATTATTGCCAATAATAGAATTGGAAATGCATGATAGGATTCTACGAAGAAAAGAATGGAAACCCGTTGTTTTCGGGTCTTGTTTTTGGATCCAATAGAAACAATGGATAATGGTAGGGTATGGAACTATTCTAGACACATTGTGAAGGGCCCTAAGTGATAATTGATGCCCCAAAGTCAGAATTTACGGCTGCCCTTTCGAAACACCAACAAAGAAAATCAAAAATCTGATTTATATGTCTCAGGCGGCCCGCCTGAGATTTGGTTAATCAGGACGCGGGCCGCGTCCGGTCTGCAGATGCAGAAAAACAGGCAGCAGCCTGTTTAGTGCATTTGTGACCCATTTAGCCGGTTTCTCTTGCATGTGCATGGCCCCTAGACATCCCTAGACACTAGTTACAGATGTTAATCGATTGTGGATGGCCCTAGACTTTGTTGTCATCAATTCATGGTGCCAAGAACACTATAAAACCCACCTAAGTTGCAACCCTTTGATCATTCCATCCTCATTTCACTTCTGCTCATTTGTGGAACATCCAAGCTGATCAAAGGCATCCCTAATCATCATTAATCATCTAGTAAGTTGTCTAACCCTTCTAAATTATTTCTAGCTTTATATTTAGCTTAAAAGTCAATATACCATGCTTAACTGTTGACTTAGTGATTAAGTAACGATAGTTCAGTCGTATGTCAAATTAAAAGTACCGTTGGATAGGTAATTATATGGGTATTAAGCCCTTATAAGGGCACGTACCGAATCCAGACCTAACTAGGTCGTTTGTCGGGTCAAACGTTGACCGAAAAAGTCAACAGAATTGCAAAATGCGATTTAAAGCACGATTAGCAATCCGCGAGGCATGTAACCTGTTTTAACATTAATGTAACTTGGTAATAAGTATAAAAACTTGTCTACGCTTGTCCGACTCGACAAATTTCTGTTTAAACCCGGTTCGGAACCGAAAGACGCAAAACTTTGACTTTTGCATTGACTTCGGTTCTGACCCGTTTTAATTTGATTCGGTATTGCCTTAGTGCTTCATTAGGGTTGGATTACATGATAGAATAAGTCTCGGTATTTGTTTCGTTGATTATCCGATGCATGCACACGTTTCCGTTAATCGCTTAAATTGGACCATAACGCCCTTATGACCCTACAACGAGAATTTGAAAATGTGGAAGTACAATAATCTTAGTTACTGATTATTTAGCATATACGTAAATTTTCACGTCAATCGGAAGCCTAGATTAGGAGATATGCGCATTAGTGTAAATATTAAGCTTTTTATTAATTAAAAGGCGCGATTAGCGCATAGCCTATCTAAACCCGATTTTCGGTACCAAAACTTTTACCCACTGATGATAAATAATATTTTGGGATTTTTGAAGATTTTTAATTATTTTTAAGCTGGTCTTAAGCTAGGCTTATCGCATTGATTCGGTTAATACCGAATATGCCCTTTTAAGCCATAAAACGAGTTTTACGAATCCGATTGATACCAATCCAATTGCCACTGATCTAAAATAATAAATATAGTATTTTGAGCCTGTTTTGCTGATCAGAAAACTCAGAAACATATTTTAACCCGTACGTCGCTTAAAACGGCTTTATACGCGTATTAAACGCGTAGTATGGTATTAAAACCATTTTGCCACGTAAGACTTAATACCAATAGACATAACCTGTTAAATTAAGTTGTTTTCCTGACTTATTCAGACCCGGATCACAGAAACTTAATAAATCCCTTTTATGGTCGTTAAAATGACTAAAATACCCCTACGGGGCATAATTAGGGAATAAACTCGTTATGGGCATTATGGAAGATATCATAATGATATCACAACATATTTGAAGCGTATTAACTTAGGAAACCTGTTCACGACCCTTTCGGTTACCCGTTATGCATTTTACGCGTTCGGTTCGGTTTATGTAACTAGTTTGCATAAACTAGCCGAAACGGGTCAAACGATATCATTTTTATCTCAAAATCCAGAATGTGAATAGTAAACCCATATTAAACAAGTCTTCAAACTTGTCGGGTCTAAATCACATTCTATCCGGTCTTCGCTTAATCGTGCGTACGAACCGTATCATTAAAAACTGACCGGTCTAAGCTTAAGCTTAATTAAGGACCCGTTAGTATTCTAATAGGTTATATTAAACCTTCGTTCCAGATTAGGAGAAACAGTAAAAGCTACGTGCATTCTGCTTATTGTGATTTATACTTGCAAAGGTAAATACTTTTAACTTATTTTCCCTATACGGGCTTGGGTTACGGTACATAGCGTACCGCTTGATCAAGCATCAAATCTCCACGCTTAGTGGGTAGTTGAATAATTTGATCGGCTCGTTTAAACAGTCTTGTTTACTTTACAGCCTTTGGGGGGTTAATGACCATGTCCCGGATATCCTTGGCATCATCTTACGAGATTGGCCACGACTTGAGCACGGGGTGTAGGCGTACACCTGTCAGTGTATAACTCTAAAATCGTGGTGTGTCTATTGATCTTTAACCCGGATACGTTCCGGGCTACTGAACGCATAAGTAACATGTAATTCGTTCACAAGATTATAATATTAAATAATTCTCCCAAGTTATAAAAATGTTTATGCCATGTGCATCCAAACAAATTTTCAATCATTTTATAAAATGAGTCAGTTGAATGTATTTACCAGTGTAAACTGACGTATTTTCCCAAAAAGACTAAATGCAGGTACTAAGCGAAATTGGCTGGATAATCTCCTTAGCATCAATAAAAGTCTCGCAAGCTTAGGATGCCTGAAGTCTGTTGAACCACATATGTTGTTTTGTTTCGATCCTACTGTGGATAAACACCGGATATTGTGACTTTGATTACAATAAATAAATTCGGTTGTATCTTATTTTAAATTTGCTTCCGCTGTGCATTATTATATTGTGTTGTTTGACTATTACGTTGCCAACCACGTCACGATACTCCCCCACCGGGCCCACCGGTGACACGTGGAAATCGGGGTGTGACATCTTTAGTCGTGCATAGGACTTCGGTAAGTATCCGCTCTAACTAGGTCGTTTGTCGGGTCAAAGTTGGTTATAAAAAGTCAACAGAAACTTAATTTTTGAATTAAAACATAATTAGCAATGTAGAAGCTTTGCAACCTGTTTTATCACTCTTATAACTTGGTAATTAATGTAAGAACCTGTCTAAACATGTTCGATCCGACAATTTTCAGTTTAGGCTCGGTTCGGAACCGAAAGTCGCATAATTTGACCTCTGCTTTGACTTTCAGTTCTGACCCATATTAGCATGATTTAGAAATGCCTTAGAGCTTCATTAGGACCGGGTTACATGATAGTATAACCCTCTGTGATTGGCTCGTTGATTGTCCGATTCATTTACACGTTTCTGTTAATTGCGTAATGTTGACCATAATGCCCATTTGACCTTAAAACGAGAATTTTGGAAATGTGAGAGGACAATAATCTTTGCTACTGATTTATAAACATGTCCCTAAAATTTCACATCAGTTCGAGGTCTAGATTAGGAGTTATGCTCAATAGCGTACTTAAAAAGCTTTTTATTAGTTAAACGGCGTAATTAGCATAAAGCCTATCTAAACCCGATTTTTGACACCAAAACTTTTACCCACTGATGAGATATAATATTTTGGGATTTTTGAAGATTTTTAATCATTTTTAAACTGATCATAACATAGGGTTATTGCCTTGATTCGGTAATTGCCGATTATACCCTTTTTGATTATAAAATGAGTTTTACATAACATTTTGATACCAAGTCTTTGGCTACTGATTTTATATGATAAATGAAGTAATTTGAACTTATAAACTGATCAGGAAATTTAGATTTCCTATTATAACCCGAAAATCGCTTAAAACGACTTTTTTACGCGTTTTAAACGTATAGTATGGGTTAAAACCATTCTTGTCATATAAGACTTATCACCAACTGATATACCTTATTAATTTAAGTAGTTTTACAGATTATTTCAGACCCGAACCTCAGAATTATATCTAACCTCTTTTATAATCTTTAAAATGACCAAAATACCCCTACGGGGCTTAATTTGAGATTAAACTCATTTTGGGCATAATGGAAGGTATCCTACTGATATCACAACATATTTAAAGCATATTAACTTAGGAAACCTGTTCATGACTCATTTGGTTGCCCGTTATGCGTTATTCGCGTTCGGTTCGGTTTATGTAACTAGTTTGCATAAATTGACCGAAACGGGTCAAACCTTATCATTTTCACCTCAAAGTCCAGAATGTGTTTAGTTTACCCATGTTATACAAGTCTTCAAACTTGTCGGGACTAAATCAGATTCTAATCCGGTCTTCGCTTAATCTTGCGTTTTGAACCGTATAACCGTATACCTTTCTTTAAAACTAACCGGTCTAAGTTTAAACTTAAGGAAGACCCGTTAGGAATCTAATAGGTTAATTAAAACCTTCGTTCCAGATTAGGAGCCCGGTAAAAGCTACGCGCACTTGCTGTTTGTGATTTATACTTTGCTCAGGTAAATACTTTTAACTTATTTTCCCTATACGGGCTTGGGGTACGGTATTATAATAATACCGCTTGGTCGGGTATGAAGTCGTACAATCAAATATTGATTAAAAAGATGCATAACCCGTTTTATTCTGTCTTGTTTGATGCAATGCCTTTGGGGGGTTAATGACCGTGTCCTGGATATCCTCAGCTCATTCGTTAGAAATGGCCACGACTTAAGCACGGGGTGTAGGCATACACCTGACAGTTGCGTATGTAAAAAGGTAGTCCACAAGAAGGGTTTCTTCTTGTGGGTATTATACCAAGTGGTGTGTCTATTAATCTTGTTAAACCGGCTCTTCTAACCGGGTCCTAAATGGACGACAAACATATAAAACTGTATACAAGTTTATTTTTAAATAATTATCCCAAGTTATAAAAGATTATTTGTGCTTTGTGCATTCAATCCATTTTTCTTAAATTCTTTTCAAAATGAGTCGGTTAATTGTATTTACCAATGTAAACTGACGTATTTTCCAAAAAGGCTAAGTGCAGGTACTATACGAAATAGGCTGGCTACTCCAGGCATCAATAATCAAGTCTTGCAAGCTCTAGATGTTAAAGTCTGTTGAACAATGATCTTATTTATCTTTTGATCCGCCTGTGGATCCTTTACAGCCCGTTGTGATACTTTGATATTACTATTTATTCGGTTGTAATGTGATTCATATCTTTTGCTTCCGCTGTGCATTTAAATTGTGTTGTTTGACCATGATGATATCAACTACGTCACGATACTCCCCACCGGGCCCACCGGTAATACGTGAAAATATCGGGGTGTGACAAGAAACCCATGGAAACATGAAGCCTATGGAGAAGGAATTCATGGAAATTAATTCCACAGTTGAGTCTGACGATGAAAATTTAGAAGAAATTACTATGGAAACCTTCTCTGCAGTAACTCCTGAGAACCTGGTCTCTGAGGAAAGGGAATCTGTGAAAGTCACTTCAACAGACAGTTCAACTATTGACCCCAAAAGTACAGATTCTAAAAGGGGAGATCTTAACGATGCCAAATCAACTGAATCTGTTCCCTCTAAAAGAAAGAGGTCACGTAGAAATAGAAGGCTAAAGAAAAAGGATGTTCAAAGGGAAAACCCAAATCTAAAGCAAACCGAACCCAAGCTCAAGGGTAAGGTAGCAGATACTTACTCTTGTGCTGAAAGCTGTGAGCCGGGTTTATCCAAGATCAAGCATCCTCGAAAGTACTCAACGTCAAATGAAAAGAAAATACGTGATCAGTTCTCGAGAATAACACAAACAGAACTAAATGTCTTTTTTCTCAAAAAGGCATACGTATTTCAATTGTGGAATTCCAGGACATATTGCAAGAAATTGTGTTCATCATCCTCACCACTCTGGGAACATGTATCATCAGAAGGCTATGCACTTTCACTCTATCAAAAAAGGACCTCCCAAAGCAAGGCCTTCTGACAGAGACTGGAATCTGGAAAAACAGGAAAATCAAAAATTTTCAAATATTAACAGGTTTCAAAGAAAAACAAAAGTCTTTCCACCATATGAAAGTGTTTCAAACACCATAAACTGGAAACCTAAAACTCCTGTTGGATGCCAGTCTCCGTGTTCACAACCATCGACATCCACTTCATCGCCAAAAACCACAAGCGATGTTAAGAGCCAAATGATCTTTCGCGAAGTCTCATACACAGATAGTGATGGTCAACTCAGGTCTACTATGGCCTGGGTTCCAATGTCTAACTGATTCCACTGATTGTGCAGGAACAACTATGGAGGGCTATCGTTAGACTTTGGTTTATTGATAGTGGTTGTTACAGGCACATGACTGGAGACATGTCCCATTTGAATGACATAAAAGTATTCGACAAAGGATGTGTTAACTTAACAAAAGAGAATCCAGAAATTTCACTAGGAAGAGCACAGTCAATAATGGAGTTCTCCCTTTTCTGACGTCAATTAATTCCCGGAGCTGAAGGACAGCCTGTTGAACGCATCACTGATGCTCGACACAGGAATGGAGATTCTCTTCACCCCGAGTGACTCGCTATCTCGTTCTTCGACCAGTTCAGAAGCTGATTTCTGAGTCTGCGATAGCTATCCCTGATGGTGTAGTTTGTAACACTGAAGTCTCCTCAGGACCTGCAAATGTTCAAGGAACTTCTCTGTTTCTGGGAGCAATTCCCTCAACATCGCTACTGCATCAAATGAGGGGGAGCAATCTGTTATAATATCTAGAAGTTTCTCAATCTCAAGCTACTGGTGTGCGATCCGACAGCAAATCAGGGGGCATCGACTCATGATTTTTCAGAAACAAATAAGATGAACCCGACGTGATAGTGAGAAACAAGGCACGATTGGCAGTTCAAGGTTTGAACAAGTTGAAGGTCCGGATCTTGGAGAGATACTCTCATTGATGGCACATCTAAAGGCCATTCGTATTTTTGGATGATGAGAAAGAAGTTCGAAATTCACTCGTTGGGAGAAGTGAAAAAGGTTTTGCTTTTGGGTCTGCAAGTTCGTCAGAACAATAAAGGAATCTTGTTTCACCAAAGTAAATACACTCACAACATTCTTGTGAAATTCAGCATCATAGACCCAGGGACAATAGACTCCCAAATTGCAGAGTGGTCGTTATTGTTTGAGGACCCTGGAGGAAGCTATGTTAATCAAACAGTGTATCGGTCTATGATCGGTTCCCAGATATACTTGACTGTAAGCTGATCAGACATCACATCTGCCGTTAGTAGTGTGCTCGATTATCAGGCTAATCCTTAACTCTCTTATCTAATTATTGTTAACAGAATATTTAAATATCTGAGGGGATCTCCTAAACTCGAACTCTGGCATCACAGAGATTCGAACTTTGTTTTATTTGCCTTTTTCTCACAGCAACTTTGGAGGGACAGACAGGGATAGATCATCTACATCAGCTGGGTACCAATCCTTGGGGAACAGTCTCATTTCTTGGCAGTGCAGGAAGCAGCAAGTTGTATCTCCCTCCACCATGGAAGCAGAGCATGTTGCAGCATCTGCCTGTCACTCCAGGTTCTTTGGATACTACTTCAGCTGAAGGATTACGGTTTGACTTATTTAAACTATATTTCTTATGTTTGATAATGATGTCGTTATCCAGTTTTTCAAAACCCTGTTTTCCTCTCTAAAACTAAGCACATTGATATCAAGGGATACTTTATTCAAGCTTGCTATGACAGAGATTTATTTAAACTTAAACAGATCCACATTGATGCTAATTCAGTGGATCTTTTTACAAAACCCGTCAGCATCTTGTGATTCGATGTGCTTGTGGATCTTTTGAAAATGATGCGCATCTCCGACTGAGCGATAAAAAAAAACTAGTGAAAACAAATAAGTAAATTTGCGCATGAAGTGTAATGCACAAATTTAGGGGGAGAGAGAGAGACATACATGTATGTACGCATTGTTTGAGGGGGAGAAAAGGCTGTTGGGAAATGAAATGAATTTTCGTGCTAAAGAACTTGATTAACACATGTAAGGTTTCAATGTTGAACAGTATAGGCTCCACTGCGATGTGTTGATAGGTCTACCGCTCGAAAAGCAAAAAGAGGCAAAGTGATATAAACATAATGGACTGGACATCTCGTGGGTAACAGATCAACGGTGTATGATTTCATGGTCTTAAATCCTGCGTTGATAGATAGCCAACATCTGAGGTTTCGGGTCTTTATACTGATAAATTATCCGGGATATCAGGGTTGTCCCTCTGTTGCATCCAGACTATATGCAGACCTGGGCACAGTCAGGATATCTTGCAAAAAGAGCCACAAATGGGCCAAAACCTGAAAACGGAAGAAAATCTCTAAAAAGAGAATTCTGTGTGCTAGTAAAGCCAAATCCGTACCGTTAAAGGTATCTGTCTTGCCCTCGTCAGAACTTCTCTGGTCTCTCTGCTGTACGGAAGTACTGACCTGTTCACCAGGAAGTCTGGCGTTGAAAAATTTAAGGATGATCTCAGTATACTCACCTGCTATGATGAACTGTTGTGCTTACCTTGATCGTGGGGGTATGCCTTGCAATGGGACACACGGATATTTCAGTATAATTCTACCTTAAGCGTATCACAAAGCTAAAAGTTGAAGATTGAGTGGTAGATTTAAGAGGACAAGTATATTAACAATCGCGTGGACCAGTCCAAGTAAGCAAAGAGCTGAAAAATGTTCCTTAATCAGTTCGAAAACGATTTTGATCCCATGGCAGGTTCTCCCTATGTCACCCCTCCATTATTATTCTATTATCAGTTTATTTTGTTCTGTTACTGATATTTCTATACTCAAAAGGTTGCTCGGTTGGTAGGATCATTGATTTTGAGAAAGATGTTTTCTGTCTTGAAAAAGCAAATCATTAAAGTAATAGTCTGGCCCACTGTTTCAGATTGGGGCCCACTGTTGCGGATAAAACGAATTAGATCCGGCCCATTGGTCTCAATTCGGACAATTGTTCCGAGTTGGGGCCTGGCCGTTTGATCTCAGGCCCAATCCAAAACTCTATTAATTGGCAATAATTTTCTCTTTCGAGTCATGTTTCGGACTAATCTCATCTTCTAATCATCACGGATTCTCTCACTATCTTTTGGACCACTTGTTCGAATTTCAAAGTTTGCAGGTTTCTATACTTTTTAAGCCAAAGCCCTTTGAATGCCAAAGTTGCCAATGTACGTGATGTGCAACATACACGTGTTAACGAGAAAGCTGAGACACTTGATTCAGATTCAGAATCAGACTCTAGTGAAGAAGAACTCGACTCCGACAGCGAAGTGGAAGTAATTGCATCTGAGAAGGTTGAGGAAGCTATTAAAGAACCAGTTCAGACAAAATCTGAGAACTTTGTAGCTCTACTCCTAAGTTTGCAGGGTAGTGACGGAAACCCTCCATTCGTACCTACCGCTGGTGATCGAGTTCAAACTGAAATTGATGCCACTCCAATAACGAGCCAACGAACCAACACTGATCCTGATACTGATTCTATTTGCCCTGTTCCTGATCCAGAGCCCACTATGTCTTTTGATCTAAAGATTGCTGCTGCAACTAAGAAAACTGCATACATGAACCTGTCTTTGAATCAACACACTCGCTTCTAGAAAGCTCGAGCGGTGTTAGGCTTGAAGAAGAAAACTCTGGTGATGCTAGGTTCACAGAACACGAAGAAGCGGCATGTTGTTATGCAACCTAGAAAGGACACGTCGTTTGATAAAGTGATAGTGATAATGATGGAGATGCAAAAGTAGCAAGTTTGCGATGACGAGTGGTTGTATTCAAACATGATGCTGAAATAATAGTAGCTCAGTTTTCTTCACTACAACAGGACTCTGCTTTCTTGTCTTCAGTCACAAGTCTCTGAGCAGAGGTCAAACAATAGATCATCTGTACGAGCAAATTTCTGAAGAGAGTGCAGCAGCAAATGCAGCAGCAGACACAGAAAGTGGAGCCACCTTGAATGGCTATCTAGCTGCTAATCCAAAAGAAGAAGAGTAGCAAGAAGCATGAAAGGAGACAGTGTGACAAGTAAATGATTATGATGAAGAATCAGGATTTGAATCCTCCAGATGAAAACTTCCAGCTCAAAGACCCTACAAAGAGGCCAGGTAGATTTGTGATGGAGTTAGGGTCTAGCCACTACGATAAATAAGAAAACAAGCATGTGGTCGCTAGCTGGAGATACGACCATGACAAGAATGTGTGGCTGATTCTGATCAAACAGGAAAGACAGAGGATGGATGCTCCATGAGAAGGAAGTCAATAACAATTTCCCTTCCATGAAGACTGTTGAGTCAAAGATCAGAAGAAAGCCCTGACGTTTGTGATTCTTTCTCACCAAGAAGATAGATAAAATCTGACATCTGGCCTCCGACCGCCAAAGAAGAGGAAACTCCCATCCTTCGAAGAGTTCGCTAAGAAAATTCTCAAGAATTCCAACTTCTGGGCGTATGATCCGAAGATGGCTGAAGCTGCGGTTGTTTTTGAAAATCTGTCAATTCGCATACCAGATACGTTGGATCAAATGAGTTTTCATGAGGAAGATATCTTGGTTCTGAATCATCATTAAAATTTGCTGCAATGACAAATATGAAGAATGTGCGAAGTCCTGGACGAGTGCTGTTATAAACATCGTCGGGAATTGCTTGTCTGAGAATCCTAATCCAGTTCTGGGCAGGTCCTCGAGTTCGACGCAGCAACTAATCCAGCAAACCTAGGGGGAGATTGTTAGGCCCTTGAAGGTTTATGGATTAGTAGCTAAGTGTTTTAGAGGGCTTGTGGATTAGTGGATATTAGAGTGGGCTTAGTTAGGTAAATGGGCCTAGGGTTTAGGGAGCCTTATCCCTAATCTCCTACTGTAAATAGTAAATCATGTTTAGGAGCATAGGTGGTGGTTAGTGGTGTGTGGTGATTATTGGAAGTGACATCTTGTATTAGACAACTAGGTTGTATGTAAGATTGAATCATTTGATTAATAATAATCTTTCTTCTTCATCTCCTTTCTAGTGAATCATAGCTTGTTTGTGTGATTCCGCCACCATTCAAGCTAGTGTGATATCATTGTGATCTCGGTTTCGGGACTTACAATATGTTAAGTGCTATTGGTAATCATTGAGGTCTGTCTAATTTCACTAATCTTCTTAATTATTTCAGTCCAGTTAATATGCATTCAAAGATCCTAAGTTTTGCTTTCTTGCTTTTCGATTGGTGATTCTTCTTTTTATCTCTGCATCTATGTATTTAACATGTATGTTTTTTTTATACTTTGCAACAAACCAGTTTTGATTTTTGTAAAAAAAACTATTATTTTGTACCAGGAATGATGGTTTGAACGGTGAATATTGGTGAAACATGTATTTTGCATATGAACTGGTTAAATTCTTACTACTAGATTTAATTCAATACATGCATACCACATGCTCGATGAAATGCGCGTGAAAGAATTTGAGGTGGCTTTAGTGCATAAAAATGTATCAAACCTTATAATTTAATATACACTACATTAGTGATATTTTAGATTTTTTTTTCTTGGCTGTTGAAGTAAATCCAGGTGTTAAGCTGAGTGACGCTTCAAATAAGTTTGAAAAGAAATTTGCAACTTGAGCATCTGTTGTGAAGGTATACTTCAGGCGAATCTCTATATTTGTGTATCTGTTTTACTTTCGAATAAGCTCATATGGACATATTGACACGTGGTCGAAAACCGGTGTTCGTATTTGTTTAGATTGATGTTTTTACATGATTTTCAATTTCGTTTAGCCTACTTTTGATTAGAATTGTGTTTTGCAGGTCTAACGAAGTTTAAGGAGCTAATCGTGAACTTTACGGATCATTGGGATGAAAAACGGACCACCGGGACGCTAAACGGGTCAACCGGGATCAAGAGATGTGAAAAATGGAAGCCAAGGATTAGGGGCATCGTCGCCGAAGCCCTATTGGGCCGTCGGCGACGCAATTCGATGTCCTCCGTGGCCCATAAACCGTCGTAAATAGTTGAATAGGACGTCGCCGGAGTTTGGATTTTTGGCAGCCCGTCGCCGACGCCCAGGGGGACCGTCGGCGACGCCATCAGCTTCTTCAAATTGCGAATTTTTGGCTCTTGTTGGTGGGGAACAAATTAAAACACAATTTTGACCCACAAAAAGGGAGTTACACTTTGTTCTTGATTTGGAAATCACTCTTGGAGCCTAAACCTTCAACGATTCCATCTCCTAATCATTCCAACACACCAATCTTGAATCGAATCAATCATCATCTTCATCCTAACCCTAATCACCATCACAACCATTATCATCTATCAAACCCTTTCATCATCACAAACCCTAACCATTACTTCCATCACCTCCAAAGTTTCAAGATGTTCAGTTGCAAGTTCTCATCCGGTATTGATCAAGTTTCGTTCACCATGAGCGGCTAGTCACCTCGGTTTCACCCCGGTGTAGGTAGTTGTTTTATCTAGGGTTTTGAATTGTTATGTGATTCAACTTTGTGACAATTTGTGTTGATTTTGTAAGCCATAGACAATTGTTTGCATTTGTTTCGTATTTGTAAATTGTCGAACGATTATAAAGTTATGACTTTGCGAAATGGTTATGTGTAATTATGTGTTGTCGTGGTTAGGATTTGCTTGTTGTGATTACAAAGTGCATTCTTGTCCGTTCTTTGGGACGTTGATAATTATCGGCACCTAAGTCACGGTACACTAAATCCGTTAATCGTTATGCAATTGAGTTGAGTTTAAAACTTGTAGAAACCCTAGGTTTGCAATTACCGAAACCGGGTGTGAACCCCTTTTTCTAAAGTATTGTTTAAATCGTGAATTGTGTTTTCGTTTATCATAATCAATTAAATCTTAATAGTTAATAAATTTTACCACCGTTGTTGGTTAGTTCCAACATTTCCTTCAAACAAACAAACAAATTAAACATAGCAAGCTTCATAAGAACGTGGCAAATTCATAATCAAGCTAATCCATACGTAAATCATAAACTCTTCGTGGATCTACCCCTTACTACCACTAACACATTGTTAAGGGTAATCTGGGTTTACAAAATATTATCTTTAACCGGGGCGCGACACTCCGATCAAATTTTGGCGCCGTTGCCGGGGAGTTCGTGCGCTTTGTGTTTGGATTATTTGCTTGATTTTTTGTGATTAACCGTTTAAGGTGTTTATTTCTTTTTGTTACTTTCTCTTTTTGCTTGTTACGCGGGTGTGTTATTTGTGCAGGTTACAGGTAGTGCATGCATACAAGGAACTCCGGGAGGACTTCACCGTTGGTATTCGAACCGGAGATCGAGAGAGTAGTCCGAAGAAATTTAGCCAACCGGTTGGAAGCAACACTTGCTACCGACCCACCCAACACCCATTCACCATCTACACCATCCGTTGAACCTAGTTCAATGGATCCCCAAAACTCAAACCACCCAAACAACTAAGACCAATTTCAGTATCGAGGAAACCTTCGAGCCGCCCAAAACATTCAACAAGATCAACCAGGCGGTGGTAACAACTCGAGACCACCAACACCACCATTCCAAAACCGCAGCCATAACAACAACCAAAGAACACCCACACCACCACATCCAAATTCCAACTGACAAAACCCTTTACCTACTAACATCAATGACCGAAATGTAAACTCCAATCGTAGAGGTAACCAAGATCGCGGCAATCCAGCGAATGAAGACCCATTCTTCAATATCGATGATCTGAGGAATGCAATCCCCGATGATGAACTGTATAGTGTTCCCGGTTATCAATCACCGAAACATGTGAGTATTCACTCGAAATACTCGGATGACGGGGGAAACTACGATGAACGGGTTGAAGACGATATATGGGGGGATGTAAATGCGGCTAACATTTACAAAGCGAGGGGGTTTGATAATGAGGAGTTCGGGTATCAAAATGCCAATTATGTGGGCAATGAGGGTTATGGTTATGGGTATGGCCGGAACGATGGATACGGAAACAACCGCCAACCTTGAAAAAATAATCAAAGGAACCGGGATGACGGTTATTACAATAACGACAACAATACTAACCGTAACCGGATTCCCCGATTCGTGGGAGGTGGTAATCAAGGTGGAGATAGAGGTGGTAATAGAAGAGGAAACCGAAGACCATTGGATCAAGAGGTTGATGGTCCACGTCGTCACCCGCAAGAAGTTCCGAGGGGTGTCAATGACCGTTTTAGACCGGTGGTCACCGAAAATGACTCACCGATTGTTCCTCCACCCCGAGGAATTAAATCTTTCGAATGTAAACCAAACTACATCAACATCCTACCTCACTTCAATGGTAGGACAAACGACGAACCATACACACATTTGGCGGAATTTTCCGCTATTTGTAGTACTATGGGGGCGTGACTTCGAGATTGAAGAAGTGAAATTGAGACTCTTTCAATTTTCACTAAAGGATAAAGCGAAGCAATGGTTCCTCACGCTACCGGCTAATAGCGTTCGTACATGGGCCAAGATGCAACAGGTTTTTCTAGACGAATATTATTCAATGGCGAACACTGATGATGCAAGGGATGAAATCCGGTCTTTTCACCAACTTTCAGGAGAATTACTACATGAAGCTCTCACACGGTTCAAGGAGTTGGTTCGAAAATGTCCTCACCATCAAATACCAAGGTGGGAATTGTTGAAGTGCTTTGTGAGAGGGTTGGATGCCGATGAGCACAAATACTTGCTATCCGCAAGTAATGGTACATTGCTAAACAATCACGAAGAGGACGATTGGGAATTTTTGGATAAAATGAGCAAGAATTCAAAGGCGGTTGCTTTGGCGGATCGAGCCAAAAAGCACCCGGTTTCCCGATCGCTTCCCGATCTTGATTCAAATGCCAAGGATCGTATTGCTACTTTAGAACGGGAGTTGGCCTGTATGAAGTGGAAAGATGTAGGAGCGGTCCAGTTTGCGGTGTGTGAGGATTGTGGTGATATTGGGCATAGAGCCGAGGAGTGCCAAATGAATATGGCACAAGCCACCGAAGAAGTAAATCAAGTGTATGGAGAGAGTAAACAATATGACATGAACTCCAACACTTATCACCCAGGTTTGAGGAACCGCCAAACTTCCGGTATGGTAATGCTTCAAATCAGATGAACCCGAATTTCCAACCGGGTAATCAAAGTGGGGCGTCGTACCAAAACCGCCAAGGTAGTAATCAAGGGGGTTATCAAAGGAATAACAACCAAGGAAGTGGCTTAGGGTATCAAAACCGTGAAGGGAATTATCAACGGGGCTACAACCAAGGTGGTAATGGGAATGGTTCGAGCAATCAAGGTGGGGGTGGTAGTGATCTGAATGCTAAAATGGATGCAATGCTTTCAATGATGCAAGATTCCAAGAAGGAGAATGAAATTCGGGACAAGTCGCATGAAGCATTAGTAAAGCAAGTGGGCCAACTTGCGGAAGAAATGGCTCAAATGCGAGGGAGCGGAGGAAGGCTTCCGAGTGACACTACGGTGAACCCAAAGCATCAAGGGTCATCCGGCAAGAACACATGAGATGTACTAATTAATAAAATATCTTTGCGTAGTGGTCGAATCGTTGATAATGGTGTCAAAACACCACCACCCCAGTTTGTTGAAGGGGTGCTGGAAGATGTTAGTGATGAGGAGGTTGACGACGGTCACCCGGGTCAAAACAAAAATGTTTCTAAAAATGACAAAAATACACCCATTGTGACCGCATCTGTCCCAATTGCTAAGGAAAAGGGTGTGGAGGTTAATACCGCCCCTTATCCCGAAGCATTGAAGGGACCCGTAAAAGGGGTTGTAAACAAAAGAGGTCCACAACAAGAAGAGTTGTTGGAAGTTTTTATACAAGTAAAAATCAATTTACCTCTTTTGGATGTAATTAAACAAGTACCGTCGTATGCTAAGTACTTGAAAGAGTTATGTACCCAAAAGCGAACTCACAAGTTCCCTAAAAAATAGATTTAACTGAAAATGTGAGTTCGATTCTTTCGGGTGCACTTCCACCTAAACTCCAAGATCCGGGTACGCCTATCATTTCAATTCAAGTGGGCGATTTTAAATTCAATCGGGCACTTCTAGATCTTGGTGCGAGTGTGAGCATTTTGCCGGGTAGTTTGTATGATCAATACGATTTTGGTCCACTTCAAGCGGCAAACACCACCATGGTGTTAGCCGATTTGACTCCCAAACTACCCCGCGGGATAGTCTCTGATGTGATAGTGAAAATCGAGGATTTTTACTATCCGGTGGACTTTTTAGTACTCGATTATGTGACTAAGGACCCAACCAAGCAACCTACGGTGATATTGGGTCGACCGTTCCTAGCAACCACAAACTCTCAAATCGATTGCAAAACGGGAACGGTTGACATGACATTTGGAAACCGAAGGTTGAGGTTGCATGTTTTTTCTGGATTGACGAATCCTTCAGTCGATGATGAATGCTATATGGAAAACATTGTTGACAGGTGTATACCTCTCTACGACACCGTTGTAGATGAGGAAAACACAATGGAGGAGTGTTCTATGTTTGACAGGTCACAGGTGGAGATGAATCGAAGCATAGACGAGGAGGTGAAGAGTTTGGAGGTGCTTGCGGTAAAAGAAGGAAAACCGACATGGACGCACCAAGTGGAGAGCTTACCGGAAACAATTGATACAAAATTGAAGCCATCATTGGTGGAGCCTCCGGAAGTTGAGTTGAAGGTGTTGACGAAGCATCTCAAATATGCTTATGTTGGTGAAGGCAACACGCTCCCGGTCATAATTGCATCGAATTTGACTGAGGAGCAAGAAGAAAAATTGATGAAGATATTGGTCACCAATAGGGCGGCTATTGGGTGGACCATAGCGGATTTGAAGGGTATTAGTCCCTCTATAGTGATGCACAAGATCATCACCGACGACATCGTAACACCCGTTCGTGATGCACAAAGGAGGTTGAATCCAAACATGCGGGAGGTCATCAAGAAGGAGGCATTGAAGTGGCTCGATGTGGGTATTATTTACCCCATCTCTTATTGCCAATGGGTGAGTCCTACACAAACCGTCCCAAAGAAAGCAGGTATACAAGTCGTCAAAAATGACGCAGGTGAGGAGGTAGCTACCCGGCCGGTAACCGGGTGGCGTATTTGCATTGATTATATGAAGTTAAATACCGCTACTTCCTAAGATCATTTTCCCTTACCATTTATTGACCAAATCGTGGAAAAGTTAGCCGGACAAAAATTTTATTGTTTCTTGGATGGGTATTCCGGATACAATCAAATTGCGATTCAACCGAAAGATCAACAAAAGACCACGTTTACGTGTCTGTATGGCACTTTCGCATTTAGGCGAATGCCATTTGGATTATGTAATGCCCCCGCCACCTTTCAAGGGTGTATTATGAGTATCTTTTCAGATATGGTGGGGGAGTCTTTAGAGATCTTCATGGATGAATTTTCCATTTTTCGGTCATCTTTTGAAACTTGTTTAGACCAATTGGAGAAAGTATTAAAATGATGTGTTGAAACCAATTTGGTCTTGAGTTGGGAGAAGAGCCATTTTATGGTTCAAGAAGGGATAGTGTTGGGACACGTGGTGTCGAGTCGTGGGATAGAGGTAGATCATGCTAAAATCCAAGTAATTTCTACTCTACCATATCCCACGATTGTTAAGGGCATTAGGTCGTTTTTAGGACACGCGGGTTTTTATAAGAGGTTTATTAAAGGTTTTAGTGACATTTCCAAACCATTATGTAACCTTTTACTAAAATACGTGCCCTTTGTTTTTGATGAAAAATGTAAAGATGCCTTTATTGTGTTAAAGTAGAAGTTGGTTGAGGCCTCAATCTTGCAATCACCAAATTGGTCACTTCCATTCGAAATTATATGTGATGCAAACGATTATGCGGTTGGGGCCGGTTGGGTCAAAGGGTTGTTAAGAAACCAGTTGCGGTGTACTACGCAAGTAAGACTCTTTCGGATGCACAATTAAATTACACGACAACCGAGAAAGAGCTACTTGCAGTGGTATACGCATTGGATAAGTTCCGGGCTTATATTTGGGGTAATAAAGTGATCATCTATTCAGACCATAGTGCCGGAAGGTATCTTATAGAAAAGAAGGATGCTAAGTCTAGACTAATCAAGTGGGTTTTGTTATTACAGGAATTCGACCTAGAGATCCGGGACAAAAAGGGAAGTGAAAATGTGGTGGCTGACCATTTGTCCTGGGTGGTGTTTGAGGAAGATCCTACATCCGTAGAGATCAATGAATCGTTCCCGGATGAGCGTATTTTGAGTGTGTCTAAGTTACCATGGTATGCTAATATTGTTTACTATCTTGTTACAGGTGACCTACCGGCTCATTGGGATCAAAGGAGGAGGCAACATTTTTTGTCTCAAATCAAGTACTACCGGTTGGAGGAACCGGATTTGTGGCGAGAGTGTGCGGATCAAATGATCCGGAGATGTGTAGATGACGAAGAGATTCCAAGTGTGCTGAAGCACTTACATTCATTTGCGTGTGGTGGCCATTTTAGTGGTCACAAAACGGGTCATAAAGTGTTGAATAGTGGCCTTTATTGGCCCACTATATTTAAAGACGCCTTTGAGTTTTCTAAAAATTGTGTTGGGTGCCAAAGGTTAGGGGGTATATCGAAAAGGGGTATTGATTTTATGGGCTCGTTCCCCAATTCTTATGGTAATTTGTATATCTTGGTGGCCGTTGATTACGTGTCAAAATGGGTTGAAGCGATAGCCACCAAGACAAACGATCATACCGTAGTTTGCAATTTTGTCCAAAACCAAATATTTTCAAGGTTCGGGATCCCTCGTGTCATCATAAGTGATGGAGGATCCCATTTCAAAAAATTTAGGTTTGGAAAACTCTTAAAACGGTATGGTGTAGACCATAGAATTGCTACCCCCTATCACCTGCAAACAAGCAGGCAGGTGGAAGTGTCTAATCGGCAAATCAAGGAGATTTTGCAAAAGACCGTACGGACGGACGGTAAGGATTGGTCAACAAAGTTGAACGACGCCTTATGGGCCTATCGGACGGCACATAAGACACCCATTGGCACTACACCTTACCGGTTGGTTTATGGTAAAAACTGCCATTTACCTGTGGAACTTGTGCATCGATCATTATGGGCTATTAAAGAAGTCTATGTTAAATATGATGATACAGGTAAGGAACGGAAGCTCAAGTTATGCGAGTAGGAGTGTTACGACCCCCGTCCCTACCCTGGGAGCGGGTGCCATGAACCAGTCAGATGGTATCGCTGTTTATTAGATACGCAGCGGAAAAATTTTCATCAGGATCGTAGTTAGGAAATAATTTCAGAGTTTATAAAACACCAAATTTTTAATATTAAACAAATGGGCTAAAACCCATCTTTCATTCAAATGTTTTTATAGGAATAAACCCAAATAAATCAAACATAAATTTCTTCTTTTATTCAGGTATTTATAGCCACTTTATTTAAGCCTTTAGTGTTCCATAGCTGGCTTCTATTATCTTTACAACAAATTACCTGAAACGTGTTTTGAAAACATTTTATCAGTAATAAATACTGGCGAGTTCATTCCATTTATAAAAATATATTGTTATACTTTACAGCATTAAGGGTTTTTATATTTGTTTATATTTACCCAGAACTCAATCAGTATTTGTCGCATGGTGGCAGTTCTGATGTGACGGTGGTCATATCACTCATTGGCTAACTTTTGTCCAATAGTGCAATTTATCAAGTAATAGATATATAGTATATCTTACTATTATTCAAAGGTATCTGTCACTAGGCGATTCCCGTGACGGTGGTCATATCACTGTTGATCATTCTTTCAACTAGTGACTGGGGTCATAACACTGTTGATCATTCTCTCAACTAGTGCATGTGGTCGTATCACTTTTGATCGTTCTCTCAACTACTGACTGTGGTTATAACACTGTTGATCATTCTTTCAACTAGTGCATTTGGTTATGTCACTATTGATCATTCTCTCAACTAGTGACTCTGGTCATTTCACTGTTGATTATTCTCTCAACTAGTGACTCTGAACTTAATAGTATCCCATGACATTACTTTGTCAAATATATTTTCTATGACACAAAACCAATTATCCCAGAAAATAAAATATATCATTTTCTGCCAAATTAATAGCTATAACGTTATTAAATATAATATATTAATTAAATAATAGTGATATTATTATTTAATATATTAACGTGACTAAGATTTAAAATATAATCTTAATATATTAAAAGTAGAATATATTATACTTGGCATATTTTATTATGATATATATTTATTGACTAAACATTATTTTATAATGTTAATAGCTTATTAAATATATTTTCTTTAATATGACTAATATATTTTAATAATGATTAAAGTAATTACCCAAAACATACATTAAGTATATCTTAAATAATTAATGCCTAATTTTTTATATTTAAGTATATCCATGATACCTGTTGAGTTTAATATAGTCACAATACTATATTAAATATTAAATATTTAAAATATACATATTTTAAATATTAACTATTAAATCACAACTTATACTTTGTGATTTATATACACTACTTTATTTCACTATCATTGTTTTACTCATTACAAATATCGCTCCTGATGTAATGTGTTTTATAGTATTGGGTATTATTCAACTTACAATATAAACAATGTACTCAATGATACCTATTTTAATTAACAAACATATTTGGCGTGTATGTTATGTTTAAATATGGCGTACACACCATTTAGATTTATTTCAATAATACATTAAATTTATTTAATGTAAAAATAATATTAGTTATAGGCTATGGCTACTGGGGCATAATTCCCCCGTGCTTGTGGTCATGCTACCATTGGCTAACTTTTTGGCCAATAGTAACGAGTGTCAAGTAATGTATACAAACTCCCATATACTGGCAGCTATTGCAGAATATACAAACTTAATCACTGTCAGTATAACAGATACATTTAGGGTTTTTGTAAAGCATTTTTAAATATAAAGGTATCACAAAAAGGTGATAAAAAGAAGAATGACTCACTTTGTAACTTTAGGGTTCAACTAAAAGACTCCTGGTATAATCTTGGGTATAACTCCTGAGCTTTTTAATAAAATATATAATGCACTCGTGTTAAGTATAGTAACCCAATTCAACTTTATCCCTACGTCACGAGACAGAACCCCAACGAACTTAGTCGGGCAGAGCCTTGACATACTTTACGGGGCCCTAGATCAATCGGACAGGGTATCAGTGATCAGGGGTTAAAACACTTAAAACGGGGCAGAGCTTTGTAGGATTTAGGGGTGAATTACTAAAGAATAATGGATTATATAGAAGTGTAATGTGAGAGAGAAGGTACAGAAAATTTTGAGTAGTGTTGCATTCTATAAATACTCCATTTGAAACTTGCTGCTCAAGTTTAAATCCTCCACGTGCACACATACGTGTGCGTCCACTTTGAATTTTAATTGTAAGTTGTAAATTTTTCTTTTTAATATTATTTTATTATTTTATTTAATATATATATTATAATTAATTTAACTGCTTCACTCATTTGACGCTTATAACTTCTAAAATATGACGTTTTACAAAATGATGATATGCCATTAGAACGAGAATATTTTTATCTACATTTTGGCCAAAGTTTCATTAAAAACGGAGTAAGTTCAAATATAATGTATTTTTATAATTTAATTATTAAACTGTTCCTATGCCCGTCTAGGTACTTCATGTTTCTAACGGTCAGCTTACCCGTAATCTACCCGTTTAATAATATAAGTTTTATATACTTTATTTTTTTATAAAAATAGAAATGTCACACATATATATATACAAGCCAATTAATTAGTATAACATTCCTACCAAATATATATAATAGTTTTTAAACTATGTAAAAACATATAAGAATAAAATGGGTCGAATAATTATATTAAAAACAAAACTAGTTACTGGTGGTTAATAAATTTAAACAAACCTATAATTCTTATATGATAAGAATGGAAATGTTACATCCTCCCCACCTTGTTTTAAATCTCGTCCTCGAGATTTGGGCTACGATGTTTCCTCTAGGGTTATGTTATGTTTTAGTCAATAAGAACATTATTAAGGTAAATGATATAGAATCAAAACATCAAATTTTGTGAACGAGTTGTACAATAAATAGGACTCAATGGTTCAACTGAATTAGTTCAAGAAATCGATGTCAACTGAACGAGATGAAATAATTTCCAAGGTGACTAGGTTCAAGCCAAAATAGATTTATGATCAATAGATGTCTAAGCTGAATGTTTACAAGTTGTGAATGACTTTTAGAATCAATAGAATTCTCTGTCAAAAGAAAACTTACTTTGATTGTCAACTGAGAAAGACTCAGAATCAACAAGCTCAAAATAAAATAGAAGCTTGAAAATGATTTGTCAACTATCAAACCATAATATTAGAAAAATCAATGTGTTGACATTTATTGAATTGCAAGGATACACCGAAATATAATAGAGTTTAGTGCATTATTATCTTAATACATAATTGCATCAAGACTACTTTTAAATGATGCGTCAAACGAAAGACATACGTGGTTTTGAATGATTCGTAGGATTATGATTAGCCCAAGCTACAAGTTTATATCGACGCCACAAGATGTCGTAATGATTGAAATAATTCAATAATTACGGTGACCGAACAAATTCACCGTGTTTGTAATCAACTGAAAGTTTTAATGAAGTAAATTTGGATATTCATTTCAAATAAATCTTATAGGATTTTCAATTGATGATGAAAGAACAAATGAATATCATAGAATTTTCGATCAATGATGAAAGAATCTTTAGAGGTACACCGAAATATAATACGAATTTGTGTACTCTTATCTTAACACATATTTGTATTAAAACTGTTTAAGATAATGAACCAACAAACATTAAATGAATAAATCCGTATATCAGGTGTGAAAATGAGATTAGTTCACACTTCAAGTTAAAGAAAACGCCACCACAAGGTGTCGTAACCAATTAAATGATTCGATGAAAGTGAAGACCAAACAAGTCTATTATGGTTCTGAATAGATGAAGTACTTGACAGGATGAATTTATTTAATAACTTTGATTTGTACTAGGGTCAAATAATAACTTAACTTAGATAATAGATATCAGTGATTACGTCTGGAGTCATTTCTGCTTCTTGCGTAGTAAGTACGAATGCTCGCGCGTTCTTCTTATCTACGTCTGTTGTTTTTGCCTTGTTGTCGAGTGCCTTATTTAGTTTCGGGCAATATAGTTTGATGTGTCCTGTTTCTCCACAATTGAAACAAATATTAGTTTTCCTTCTACATTCTTCCTTTATATGTCCGGTCATCTTGTATAAGTTACAGTAGGGTGTTCTCCTAAAACGGCATCTTCCTGAATGCTTTTTGTTATAGTTTCTGCAGGTAGGTTGTTCCAGTGACGGTTCAGTTCCTTTCTTCTTGAATTCTTGGGAATTTTTCTGGGCTAACTCTTTCTTCTTGTTTTCTTCTCTTGTGCGGATTAGTCCATCTGTCAGGATGTTAGCTAGTTCAACTGCTTCTTCAATATTTTGTGGTCTAGCGGCCTTGACCATGTCTCAGATTTCACTCACTAATCTCCAAATATAACGAGAAATTAGTACGGGTTCTGGTGAAGCCAGAGTTGGTACCATTCTTGCGTATTCGAAGAATGTTGTCGTATATTCACGACAATTCATATCTATCATTTTATGATTTAGGAATTCGTTAGCCATTCGTTCTTTTTCATAAGGAGGACAAAATTTTCTATCTGTCATTTCCTTGAATTTTTCCCAGTTCATGTCATAAGCCATGTCACTTCCTTTTGCCTGAAGAATTGTATTCCACCATTCTAAGGCTTCTTCCTTAAAGAGGTTGGAAGCATACATCACCTTATCTTCCTCGACACATTTAAGAACAGCTTCCGTCTTTTCCAACCATCGCACAGCAGCCGTGGCTCCTTCACTACCTGCGAACTCAGTTGGTTTACAAGCTAGAAATTCTTTGTAAGTACACCCGAGGGTCATCACCTTCATTTTCTTGGGAAATAGGGTTTTGATAATATCATCATTGCCTCCATTAATATTATGGTTAAAACTGTTGTCACAAGTACGCTTGCTACTCACAGCTTTGGTGGGTTCTACGGAGTTTTTAACAGCTTTAATTATTAAAGGTATAGCGTTAGCTATTCCTTGGGCTATTATATTTTCTATAGCATTTTTATCCAAAGGATTTTCATTATTAGCATGAATTTCTGGATTATGTGATACTTCATTCGACATCTGAATTACAAACATTATCAATTATAAATATCACAGAATAATTTAAAACAAAGCAATATTTTCAAGAATCATAAGTGCATATATATATATATATACATATATTTAGATCTACAAAAATAACACATAGGTTTCTTTGTATTGATTTCCTAACTTTATTGTTTAAGTTTAGGTATTAAAAGAACACCTAAATATCTTAAACCAGTGGCTCTGATACCACCTTCTGTCACGACCCTCGTCCCTACCCTGGGAGCGGGCGCCGTGAACCAGTCAGATGGTATCGGTGTTTATTAGATACGAAACGGAAAAATTTTCATCAGGATCGTAGTTAGGAAATAATTTCAGAGTTTATAAAACACCAAATTTTTAATATTAAACAAATGGGCTAAAACCCGTCTTTCATTCAAATGTTTTTATAGGGATAAACCCAAATAAATCAAAAATAAATTTCTTCTTTTATTCAGGTATTTATAGCCACTTTATTTAAGCCTTCAGTGCTCCATAGCTGGCTTCTATTATCTTTACAACAAATTACCTGAAACGTGTTTTGAAAACATTTTATCAGTAATAAATACTGGCGAGTTCATTCCATTTATAAAAATATATTGTTATACTTTACAGCATTAAGGGTTTTTATATTTGTTTATATTTACCCAAAACTCAATCAGTATTTGTCACATGGTGGCAGTTCTGATGTGATGGTGGTCATATCACTCATTGGCTAACTTTTGTCCAATAGTGCAATTTATCAAGTAATAGATATATAGTATATCTTACTATTATTCAAAGGTATCTGTCAGTAGGCGATTCCCGTAACGGTGGTCAAATCACTGTTGATCATTCTTTCAACTAGTGACTGGGGTCATAACACTGTTGATCATTCTGTCAACTAGTGCATGTGGTCGTATCACTGTTGATCGTTCTCTCAACTGGTGACTGTGGTTATAACACTGTTGTTCATTCTTTCAACTAGTGCCTTTGGTTATGTCACTGTTGATCATTCTCTCAACTAGTGAATCTGGTCATTTCACTGTTGATCATTCTCTCAACTAGTGACTCTGAACTTAGTAGTATCCCATGACATTACTTTGTCAAATATATTTTCTATGGCACAAAACCAATTAGCCCAGAAAATGAAATATATCATTTTCTGCCAAATTAATAGCTATAATGTTATCAAATATAATATATTAATTAAATAATGGTGATATTATTATTTAATATATTAACATGACTAAGATTTAAAATATAATCTTAGTATATTAAAAGTAGAATATATTATACTTGGCATATTTTATTATGATATATATTTATTGACTAAACATTATTTTATAATGTAAATAGTTTATTAAATATATTTTCTTTAATAAGACAAATATATTTTAATAATGATTAAAGCAATTACCCAAAACATATATTAATTATATCTTAAATATTATGAATTATTGAGAAAGTTTGGCAGACATAGACCCCACCAGTTTTGTTTTATTTCTTTTTCTTTTCTATATAACGAATGTAATATTATAGTTTTGGTGACCAGGAAATATATCTCAAGAGTGCTCGAAGAAACTAACAAAGATATCACATCTCTCTCCTACAATCTCCACTTCTGCTCTTAAGTTGGTTGACTTCCACAATCAACTGGTCAAGCTTTTAGGCTAGTTTTATAACACGTTATCAGCACGAGGGTTCTCTACCAAGCAAATCAACCAAAGCAAAGGAGCTATTACCATACTCAATGTAAGATTTTCATACATTTAAATACATACATATGTGTGTGTATATATATATATATATATATATATATATATATATAGGTTGAAAGCCTAAGGGTGCACCAGTGGATTATAAAACCATACACCTTTAGGATGATCTTTTAGATCCCGTTTCTCCTTTATATATATGTATATTTATAATATAGTTCTTTGATAAATAAAAATGAGTACATGGTACCTATTGCTATGGGAATATAATAATAATGGGACTACTAACCATCTAACATTTATTTATGAATTTAACATTTATACATCTAACGTTTATTTACGCAGCTAACATTTATTTATGCAACTAACATTTTAATTATGTGTATTGTTATATTTTATCTCATTTTAATAAGTATGTAATCCTAATATTTATATATTTGTATTTAGTAACAAAATGGCAAACATCGCGAAACTTGAATTTCCAGCATTGAATATCTCCGGAGAAAATTATATGACTTGGACAGCAAATGTCAAAAGACACCTAAAAGCAATGGGTGTAATAGAAGTCATAAATGAAGAGAATAATTGTTCGGATCAGGAAAAGGCCAAAGCTGATGTGTTTATTCATAAACACATTGATAATTTACTACAACATGAATATTTCAATTCTGATGATCCATATGAATTATGGACGGATTTGAAGAACATATTTGATAATCAAAAGGAAGTTTTACTTCCTACAGCTAAAAATGAATGGAACAATCTGAGGTTCCAAGATTTTACAAAAGTAAATGATTACACATCTGCTTTATTTAAGATATGCTCAAAATTAGAGTTTTATGGGCATCCTGTTACTGAGGAAGAAAAATTGGAGAAAACTTACTCCACATTTCATGCATCACATATAAGTTTAGCACAACAATATCGATTGTTGAGATTTTACAGATACTCTGATTTGAATGCACATCTCCTCGTAGCAGAACTGCATAACATACTTCTGATGAAAAATTATGAAGCCCGTTCCACAGGATCATTAACTATACCTGAAGCAGATGTTGTTAATAATTATCAAAATAAAAGGGAACAAGGCCGTGGGCGAGGCCAAGGACGAGGCCGTGGCCGCGGTCATGGGTATTTTGGTAAAGGTCATTATAATGGTCACAACCATACTTTCAAAGGTAATAAAAATTACCGAGGTCGTGGACGCGGTCGTGGCCATGGCCGAAATCAAAGAACTACAAATTATCATGCTCCACAAGATAATACTTCCAATTTTCATAATCAAAGGAATGAATCCGATGTGTCCGCAAAAAATGATAATTCTTGTTATAGATGTGGAAGTACAAATCACTGGTCAAAACTTGTAGAACAGATCCACATCTATGTGAGCTTTACAAAGCCTCTCTTAAAGGAAAAGAGAAGGAAGTAAACTATTTGGATAAAATCGATAAAAATGTTGAGCTAAACGCCGCGGATTTTGATGAAGACATTTAAACAAAATGTTGCTTGATCTCAATGATTTTATGTAACAATTAAATGTGTATTTTTATTATGTCTTTCTTTCATATAGTGTTTTTTTAATAAAGTTATTATTAATAATTATAATATGTTAATCATACTCTTATTATTTTTCTTTTTATAATTGTAAGATTAAAATGGATATCATTGAAGCTCAAGATCGAATGAATGAAGCGAATATTTGTATAGCGGATAGTGGAGCCACACACACTATATTTAAATCTAAAAAATATTTTTATGAATTGAAACCAACAAGGGGAACTGTCAATACAATATCAGGACCTAAGAACTTGATAGATGGAGTGGGAAAAGCTAATATAGCACTACCAAATGGAACAACACTTGAAATAGAAAATGCTTTATTTTCCCCCAAATCAACAAGAAATTTGTTAAGTTTCAAAAACATATATCATAATTGATATGATACTCAGTCAAAGACTGTTGATAATGAAAAATATTTGTATATCATGAGCAAAGATCAGATATTGGAAAAACTGCCAATGTTTTAATCTGGTTTGCATTATACATACATATATTGATGTGCTTCAAGCACATATGGCAGTAAAAGAAAATTTTTGTGATCCTGAAACATTTAACTTATGGCATGACAGATTAGGCCATCCAGGATCTACAATGATGAAAAGAGTGATTGAAAATACTCATGGACATCCACTGAAGTATAAAAAGATCCCAAAATCTGATAAAATTCCTTTATGTGTATCTTATTCTCTGGGAAAATTAATTACAAGACCTTCGCTTGTAAAAGTTGAAAAGGAAATTCCAATGTTCCTTGAAAGAATTCAAGGAGATATATGTGGACCAATCCATCCACCATGTGGACCATTTAGATACTTCATGGTTCTAATAGATGCATCAAGTAGATGGTCTCATGTGTCTTTGTTATCAACTCGCAATATGGCTTTTGCAAAATTTCTTGCACAAATTATTAAATTGCGAACACATTTCCCATATCATACAATTAAAAGGGTGAGACTCGACAATGCTGGTGAATTTACATCACATGCTTTTAATGATTATTGCATGTCTGTAGGAATTATTGTTGAGCACCCTGTTGCTCATGTGCACACACAAAATGGTTTAGCTGAATCATTAATTAAACGTCTACAACTAATAGCTCGACCATTAATAATGAGGACAAAACTTCCTGTATCCGTTTGGGGTCATGCAATCTTACATGCTGAATCATTAATTCGCATAAGACCAAGTGCAAATCATGAATACTATCCCCAACAAATTGCATCTGGCCAACAGCCAAATATTTCCAATATTAGAATTTTTGGATGTGCAGTTTATGTCCCAATTGCACCACCACAACGCACAAAAATGGGACCTCAAAGAAGGTTGGGAATATATGTTGGATATGATTCACCTTCTATAATAAGATATCTGGAACCTTTAACAGGTGATGTCTTTACAGCACGGTTTGCTGATTGTAAATTTAATGAAACAACTTTCCCTGTATTAGGGGGGAGAATAAAGATAAAAATAAGGAAAAGGATGTTACATGGTGTGAACCTTCATTATTATATCTGGATCCAAGAACTAAACAATGTGAGACAGAGGCTCAAAAGATAATACACTTGCAAGAAATTGCAAATCAATTGCCTGATGCATTTACTGATATAAATAGGGTTACTAAATCTCATATACCAGCTGCTAATGCTCCAGCTCGAGTTGAGATCCCTAATAATGCAATAGATAATAATATGACTCATGAGTCTCAGAAACGTTTAAAACGTGGAAGGCCAATTGGTTCGAAGGCTAAAAATCCTCAAAAAAGAAAAGCGCTTATAAATGAAATTGACCAAAAAGATAAAAATCTTGATCAAGCGGTAAATACCGAAACCTCTCATGATGTAGATGTTGATGATACTAACAAAGAGATATCAATCAACTATGGTCATACACATATAATATGGAACCGAGATGAAATGGAAAATATGGATGAAATATTTTCATATTCGGTTGCCAGAGAGATTATGAGCGGAGATGATGCTCCTGAACCAAAGTCTGTCAATGATTGTAAAAATAGACATGACTGGGGAAAATGGAAAGATGCTATGCAAGCTGAATTAAATTCATTAAACAAATGAAAGGTTTTTGGGCCTATTGTTATCACACCTAAGGCAATAAAGCCTGTAGGGTATAAATGGGTTTTTCGGACGGAAACGAAATGAGAAAAATGGGATTACAAGGTATAAAGCGATACTTGTAGCTCAAGGTTTTTCGCAAAGGCCAGGGATTGACTATTAAGAAACATATTCTCCCGTGATGGACACGATAACCTTTCGATATTTAATCAGCTTAGCAATATCTAAAAGTTTAGAAATGCATCTTATGGATGTTGTTACAGCTTACTTATATGGATCACTTGATAGTGACATATATATATGAAAATTCCTGAAGGATTTAAACTCCCTGAAGCATTAAGTTCAAAACCCAAAGAAATGTATTCGATCAAATTACAAAGGTCTTTATATGGGTTGAAACAATCTGGGAGGATGTGGTACAATCGTTTGAGCGATTACTTGATAAGTAAAGGTTATACAAATAATCTTATCTGTCCATGTGTCTTTATTAAGAAGACAACGTCAGGATATGTGATCATAGCTGTATATGTTGATGATCTAAATATAATTGGGACTCAAAAGGAAATTCATGAAGCAATTATTCTTTTAAAGAAAGTATTTGTAATGAAAGACCTTGGAAAAACCAAATATTGTCTTGGTTTACAAATTGAACATATGAACAATGGAATACTTGTTCATCAGATGAATTATACTGAAAAGCTATTGAAACGTTTCAATATGGACAAGGTAAATCCTTTGAGCACCCCAATGGTCGTTAGATCACTTAATGTTGAAAATGATCATTTTCGTCCTTGTGAGGACAACGAAGAAGTTCTTGGTCCAGAGACACCATACCTTAATGCAATTGGAGCACTTATGTATCTTACTAACTGTACAAGACCTTACATTTCTTTTGCAGTTAATTTGTTAGCAAGATTTAGTTCAGCTCCCACTAAAAGACACTGGAATGGGATTAAACATATTTTTCGATATCTTCGAGGTACTGTTGATTTAGGCTTGTTTTATCCTAACGATTCACAAGAAGGGTTAGTTGGTTATGCAGATGCAGGTTATTTATCTGATCCCCATAAAGCAAAATCTCAAGCTGGATACATATTCAAGACTGGAGGAACTGCAATTTCATGGCGTTCTCAGAAACAAACACTCGTTGCAACATCTTCAAATCATGCTGAAGTCATTGCACTACATGAAGCTTCAAGAGAATGTGTATGGTTAAGATCTATGACACAACACATACTAACATCTTGTGGACTAGAGAAAAACATAAATCCAACTCCAATCTATGAAGATAATGCAGCTTGTGTCGCGCAAATGAAGGAAGGGTATATCAAAAGTGATAGAACAAAGCATATACCACCAAGATTCTTTGAATATACTCGAGACCTTATTAAAGACAATCAAGTCGAGTTGAGATATGTCCAATCCAGCAACAATTCAGCCGATCTTTTCACAAAAGCACTACCTACAGCAACTTTCAGGAAACACGTTCATGATATTGGGATGCGACATGTACGGAAAATGTGATAATCCACACATGACAATTTGAGGGGGAGCATTATACACGTTGCACATTTTTTTTCCTTAGCTATGGTTTTATCCCACCGGGTTTTTCTTAGCAAGGTTTTTAATGAGGCAACATATCTGATCCACTGTGTATAATGCAAGCTGCACTCTTTTTCTCTTAGCTATGGTTTTGTCCCACTGGGTTTTCCTAGCAAGGTTTTTAACGAGGCAGTATTTCAAAGCTAAGCACCAAAACGGAAGAACAACATAAAACAAAGAGCTAATGATTTATTCATCAAATAAATAAATGGGCATATGTCTGAGGGGGAGTATTATGAATTATTGAGAAAGTTTGGCAGACATAGACCCCACCAGTTTTGTTTTATTTCTTTTTCTTTTCTATATAACGAATGTAATATTATAGTTTTGGTGACCAGGAAATATATCTCAAGAGTGCTCGAAGAAACTAACAAAGATATCACATCTCTCTCCTACAATCTCCACTTCTGCTCTTAAGTTGGTTGACTTCCACAATCAACTGGTCAAGCTTTTAGGCTAGTTTTATAACATTAAATAATTAATGCCTAATTTTTTATATTTAAGTATATCAATGATACCTGTTGAGTTTAATATAGTCACAATACTATATTAAATATTAAATATTAAAAATTTACCTATTTTAAATATTAACTATTAAATCACAACTTACACTTTGTGATTTCTATACACTACTTTATTTCACTATCACTGTTTTACTCATTACAAATATCGCTCCTGATGTAATGTGTTTTATAGTATTAGGTATTATTCAACTTACAATATAAACAATGTACTCAATGATACCTATTTTAATTAACTAACATATTTGGCGTGTATATTATGTTTAAATATGGCGTACACACCATTTAGATTTATTTCAATAATACATTAAATTTATTTAATGTAAAAATAATATTAGTTATAGGCTATGGCTACTGGGGCATAATTCCCCCGTGCTTGTGGTCATGCTACCATTGGCTAACTTTTTGGCCAATAGTAACGAGTGTCAAGTAATGTATACAAACTCCCATATACTAGCAGCAATTGCAGAATATAAAAACTTAATCACTATCAGTATAACGGATACATGTAGGGTTTTTGTAAAGCATTTTTAAATATAAAGGTATCACAAAAAGGTGATAAAAAGAAGAATGACTCACTTTGTAACTTTAGGGTTTAACTAAAAGACTCATGGTATAATATTAGGTATAATTTCTGAGCTTTTTAATAAAATATATAATGCACTCGTGTTAAGTATAGTAACCCAATTCAACTTTATCCCTACGTCATGAGACATAACCCCGATGAACTTAGTCGGGCAGAGCCTTGACATGCGTTACGGGGCCCTAGAACAATCGGACAGGGTATCAGTGATCAGGGGCTAAAACACTTAAAACAGGGCAAAGCTTTGTAGGATTTAGGGGTGAATTACTAAAGAATAATGGATTATATAGAAGTCCAGTGTAACACCTCGAAAATTCACGTCCTATAATGTATTGACAAACATGGAAAGTATGTGAATTTAAGGGTTCAAAATGTCAAAAAGGGATAAATATACTTTACAGTAACCCTACATGATGCTCATACCTTCAAACGAATAAATCATGGATCATACGAAGCTAAATATGAAAGAAAGTGAGAGATTACAAACTACAGGGGTTAAATGTGTCAACATGTTTAAAGTATACCTCTGAGTGACCTTTTAGCAAACCTGAAGCTTTGTAACGATTAATTATGCTCACTAGAATGTGTGATAAAAATTTCATAAAGTTTCGTTATCGTAGGAGAAAGTTATGATCAAATTCGTATACGAGTGGTTAAAGCGTCAACGTTGAAAATTATGACTTTTCGGGTAAACAAAAAGGGACCAAGGACTTAACAAAGTGGGTATAAGTCTTGAAGCCCTTATAAGTCAATTTGAAAGGCTCAAAATGCAAGATATAAAGATTGGATGACCTTTCGAAGGACCAAGAGCCAAGGATGCAAACTGAAAAAGTTTTAAACCTGAAATCAGGTCTTAGGCGGGCCGCGTAAGACATGTTAGAATCTTACGCGGGCCGTGTGAAGTCCCTGGATGTAGAAACATGCTGACAGCTGCCTGTTCAGTGTTCTAACCAACTTAAAAACGATTTTCCTCATCCATGGGCGACCCCTACATGTTTTTAGACCTTAGGGGCACATGTAAATGATCTGGGAACATTGCTAGACTTGTGTGGCATGATCATGAGCATCCTAAATCACTATAAAAGGCCCTCATGTTTGCAACATTCTTGCATTCATTCCATCTGCATTTCTGGAGCTTTTGGGAGTTCAAGAGCAGACCCTAAGCATCCCTAATCGTGCATAGGACTTCTGTAAGTATGCTTAACCTTTCCTAATTGAGTTCTACTTAGTTATTAGCTTAAAAGTCAAACTGTCGTAATTACCGTTTGACTTAGCGATTAATCATTAATGGTCCAGTGATTAGTCGAATTGAAGGTAGTTATAAGTTGGTAATTATGTGGGCATTAAACCCTTGGAAGGGCACCCGCTGATTCCCGTTCTAACTAGATCAAATGTCGGGTCAAAGTTGTTTATAAAAAGTCAACAGAACTATAATTTGTGAATTAACATGTAATTATCAATGTAGAAGGAATGTAACCTATTTTATCACTCATATAACTTGGTAATAAGTATAATAACTGGTCTAAGCTTGTTTGATCCGACAATCGTCTGTTTAGACCCGGTTCGGAACCGAAAGTCGCAAAACTTTGACTTTTGCTTTGACTTCAGTTCTGACCCGAATTATATAGGTTTGGAAATGCCTTAGAGCTTTCTTAGGACCAGGTTACATGTTAGTATAACCCTCTGTGGTTGGTTCATTGATTGTCCCATTCGTATACACATTTCCGTTAAATGCTTAAAGTTGACCATAATGCCCTTTTGACCATAAAACGAGAATTTTAGAAATATGAAAGGACAATAATCTTTATTACTGATTTATAAACATGTCCCTAAAATTTCACATCAGTTGGAGGTCTAGATTAGGAGTTATGCTCATTAGCGTAATTATAACGCCTTTTAGTAATTAAATGGCGCAATTAGCATAAAGCCTATCTAAACCCAATTTTTGACACCAAACCTTTTACCCACTGATGTAATATAATATTTTGAGATTTTTAATTATTTTTAAACTGATCATAACCTAAGGTTATGGCGTTGATTCGGTAAATACCGATTATACCCTTTTTGTGTATAAAATGAGTTTTACATAGTAATTTGACACCAATCCAATTGCTACTGATTTTATATGATAAATGAGGTATTTTGAACTTTATAACCTGATCAGAAAACTCAGATTTCTGGTATAACCCGGAAATCGCTTAAAAAGGCTTTTTACGCGTATTAAACACCTAGTATGGGTTTAAAACCATTTTGTCATATAAGACTTATTACCAACTGATATGACCTAATAAAATAAGTTATTTTACTGATGTATTCGGACCCGAATCTCATAATTTCAATTAACCTCTTTTAAAATCTTTAAAATGACCAAAATACCCCTACGGGGCTTAAATTGAGATTAAACTCGTTTTGGGCATAATGGAAGGTATCCTACTGATATCACAACATATTTAAGACATATTAACTTTGGAAACCTGTATATGACCCTTATGGACACACGTTACGCCTCTCGCGCGTACGGTTCGACTTATGTAACTAGTTTGCATAAATTAGCCGAAACGGGTCAAACCTTATCATTTTTATCTCAAAATCCAGAATGTGTTTAGTTTACCCATATTATACAAGTCTTCAAACTTGTCGGTTCTAAATCACATTCTAATCCGGTCTTCGCTTAATCATGCGTTTTGAACCGTAAACCTTTCCTTAAAACTAACCGGTCTAAGTTACGACTTAAATAAGACCCGTTAGGAATCTAATAGGTTAATAAAACCTTCGTTCCAGATTGAGAGCCCCAGTAGAAGTACTTGTGCTTGCTGATTAGAATATACGACTGAGTATAAATTGCATTTGCTAGCTCAGGTAAATACTTTTAACTTATTTTCCCTATACGGGCTTGGGATACGGTATTATAATAATACCGCTTGGTCGGGTATTGAATGTTTAGTCGTATTGTGATTAAATTATTGAGGTAACCCGCTTTAATCTGTATTGTTTGAAATAAAAGCCTTTAGGGGTTAATGACCATGTCCCGGATATCCTTGACATCATTGTATTATAAAATGGTCACGTCTTATGCATGGGGTGTAGGCATACACCTGATAGTGCATAAGGGAAACGGTATCTCACTCTCTTGTGGGCCTATACTTGTGGCGTGTCTGTTAATCTTGACTCGGTTTCTACATCGGGCCCTGAACGTATAACGAACATGTAAATCTGCATACAAGATTATTTATATAATTTTCCCAAGTTATAAAAGATATGTTGTGCCTTGTGCATTCAAATCAATTTTATTAAACCTTTTCAAATGAGTTGGTTAATTGTATTTACCAGTGTAAACTGACGTATTTTCCAAAAGGTTAAGTGACAGGTACTGAACATAATTGGCTGGAAGCTCAGGGCGTTAATAAGGAATCTTGCAAGTTCTAGGCGTCTAAAGTCTGTTGAACAATGTTTATGTTTTAAGATCCGCCTGTGGATCCTTTACTTTCCGTTGTAATACTTTGATATTACTTTATATTCGGATTGTAATATATTTATCTTTTGCTTCCGCTGTGCATTTGTATATTGTGTTGTTTGACTATGATGATATCAACTACGTCACGATACTCCCCACCGGGCCCATCAGTAATACGTGGAAATATCGGGGTGTGACAGGTTGGTATCAGAGCCAACATTGAGTGAAGTAAACACTATCCTTTTGTGTTTAATCTCAATGACACACAATAGCACATTCCTTGACCTTCTGAGTCTAGACTTAACATAGGAATACTCTCAACCCTAATCCGAAAACTATTGCTTCTGAATTTATATATTTTGAATATGTCTCCAATCGAGGAAGCCGAAAGGGAAATTCTCCACATCTGGAGCTTTGAATTACCGAGCTTCGTACTGCGGCTAGGGTACAACGTGCAACCAAGGAGAAAGCATTCAGAAATAAAGTGAAGAAGAAAACTCCTTTTTGCTGAAATTCGTTTCCTTAGTAGTCCTTATGAGGACATGCTTATCTTCAGTCCCTTCATGGACAACATCATTCCTTTCAAGTCCCGTTTAGGGCAATTATTTACTCCTTTTAAAAATCATTTGAATATTTTATCTGAATTCCATTTTTATCATTTCTATGAAAATAATATATGAAATAAATCAAATTATTATCCCTTTTCATAATTTGATCTACCAGTATATATATTGAAAGAATCTTAAAGGGTAAAACCTAGCTTGAATGTCATTAAAGACCTAGCTATGATGGTAAAACCTGTTTAAAAGAGATTCAGATTCTTGTTAACATCCGAAAACATGTTAACACTCCTGACAACAGTGATGCGATAAAATCATACTTGTCATCTTTATAATGGGAAATTCCAAACCCTTATCTAGCCTAGTGATTTAGAAATCATGGCTTAAATAATCAAATGAAGATGATCATATTATAAACATCCATTAGTGATGAGGTGCCTACGGGCCAAACTTGTTGTCCGATAAGACAACGTCAGGGGTGGTCTTTGACCCCGTCTAAAGATGTTGGACTACGTCCAAACATAATAGTTTGTATGATCAATGCGATCTAGACAAATATCATCAAATGAAGATGGTCATATTATAAACATCCATAAGTGATGAAATGCCTACGGGCCATACTTATTGTCCTAAGGGGACAAACGACAGTTGAAGTCTTTAACTCTCTGTCAAGAAAAGGTAATGAAGTATGTTCAACCCTTAATGCCTCGATTCTTTGAAATCATGGCTTATGAATTTAAAACAGTCCTTGTGACTAGGCCTTTTGCGCCACTTTAATATCCTTAATGTTTTATAACTAGGATAGATTATAATGAAAATACCAATTAAATATAACTAACAAATTAACCAATATGGTTTATATTACCATGGTTGATGAATCGTCAAAAATGATGATTCCATAATAACCTTTGAATAAATCATTGTCAATATTTATGTAGCAATCAAGCTACATGGCTGGATCGGATGAGGTCAACAGCCACCCGAGGGAGAATGATGATGCTACCTGAGTTAATATAACTGGTGCAGAACTACATGCATTAATAGATAATGATATTACACGAGCTCTCGACAGACAGTATGATGAATCAAGTGGTACACACTCTAAGACTCTATCTGTGGCTCGTAGTAAGCCCCCTTCTAAATCACATGAGTCAAGGGAAGACGATATTCGTAACTCGTCAAATCAAAGGAGTGTTCCGTCTAGACAGGTGGTGCTTCATCAAGGGGCACCAGTTAAGACCTGCTCATATAAATATTTTGTCTCCTGCAAGCCCAGAGACTTCACAGGAGAAAAAGGAGCCATCGACTGCACGACGTGGCTCGATGAGATGGACACTGTTGTTGACATCAGTGGATGTGCAGAGCAAGACATTGTGAAGTTTGTTTCACAATCTTTTAAAGGAGAATCTCTAGCATGGTGGAGATCACTGATCCAAGCTACGGGGAAGATCCCTTTGTACAACATGACTTGGGATCAGTTCGTTGCTCTTATCAAAGAAAATTACTGTCCTCAACATGAAGTTGAGAAAATTGAGACTGAATTCTTGACATTAGTCATGGAGAACTTAGATTGTCAAGCATACCTTACAAGTTTCAATACCATGTCTCGATTGGTTCCTTACTTGATCACACCGGAACCAAAGCGAATAGCTCGCTTTATTGGGGGTCTAGCCCCAGAAATAAAGGCAAGCGTGAAAGCATCGAGACCTACTACATTCAGGTCAGCGGCAGACCTGTCGCTATCTCTTACACTCGATGTAGTCAGAAACAAGGCTGCCAAAGCCTCTGAAGATGGAAAGCGTAAAAGGGAGGATGAGAATTCTCATCGCTCCGATAGGAAGACAAAGAGGAACTCTGAGGATAAGAAGAGTTCCGGGTTTAAGAAAGACAGCCAGCAGTCGGGTGAGAAGACCAGGTGCGAAACCTGTAAGAAATACCACCTCGGGAAATGCAGATTTGAATCTCAGCCTCTACCTTGTGGGATTTGCAAGTCTAAGGAACATAAAACCTTGGAATGCAAGAAGTTGAAGGACGCAACCTGCTACGGTTGCAACGAAAAGGGGCATATCAAGACTAACTGCCCTAGAAATCAGAAGAAGCCCGAAGAGACCAAGAGAACAAACGCATGAGTCTTCAGGATGAACGCCCAGGAGATGGTGCAGAATGATAATTATATAGCAGGTACCTTTCCTTATCAAGCAGTTTATGCAGAAATTTATTTGATGCTGGCACATATGATTCTATAATGAATGATAAATGTTGAGAACTGTTGTCTCCGCCTGATTAGGACTCCGGTCATTTAATGCGAGGTAGAAATTGGCCGATGATACTTGAGAAAACGCTCCAACAAATCATAGATTGATATTTTATATCTATTAAAAATCACTCTTTTCTGGTACCTTATGACAAGCTTTCAAGCTATCCAAAATTCATCAATATAATAAAGACAGATGCGACATTTTGATCCCCTGTCAAAAAGATGATGGATTAGGTCCAAACCTTAAATGCCATTGATGGTCTTTCGTGACCTAGGCTAAACATAATGAATATATATTAAATAGCATTCATTAAGAATGTTAGTACTATATTAGCCTGTATGGTCTATAGATACCATCGTTAGTATATGTTAAGGCCATCAGGATGAAGAATAGCAGTCGTTGGATTGCAACTAAGAAATTGTTTTATTGGTGTTAGGAATCAATATCGAGTATGGCAAACTCAGATAAGACAGTCGTTGATCGTGTTATGAATGATGCGACGCATGCCAATGATGCTACAATTGTGAGCCTTAGAATTTCCGAAGATGTTCTTCAAACTATAATAAACGCAGCTGTTGGGAAGGCTGTGAAGAAGGTTGTGAAAAAGTTCAAGGAGCCCCATGCTACTCGCTCCAAATTTTATCTAGGACCACATTTCCTTACTCATAAGGAGGATCTTGTTCATGCCTCAAATGCAAAAGATGAGCTAAAAACGAAAAGGGAGGAAGATAACTCCCAGAGCTCTAAGAAGAAGAACAAACAAAAGTCCAACCAGAAACCATTATGCAAGACCTGCAAGAAGCGCCATTATGGGAAGTGCAGGTTCGAACCAAAATCCCAATCGCAGCCAAGGGCTTGTGGGATCTGCAAATCAAGGGAACATAAAACGTTGGACTGCAAGGACATGAAGAATGCAGTCTGCTTCGGCTGTAATGAGAAAGGCCACATCAAGACCACGTGCCCTAAATCTGTCAAGGGAAATGTGGCTAAGGAAGGAAAGCCTAAGAATGAAAGCGCCTAAAATACCTGAGCTAGTTCATAAATAATGGCCTCAGGTACATTCCTTGACATTTTATCAGTGATTTAAATGCTAAGAGTTTTTATTTTGGTTCGGATATCAATAAATCCTTCATAAACTATAAGTATAGCAAGTTTCTTAAAACCTTTCATAAGAACCCTATATATTAAGTGTAAGGTAAAACTTACAGATAGAAAATTCACAGGAACTATTTCTTCTATTCTTGTCAGAAATCTTAAATTATAAAGTCCTAATGTACCCTCTCTCCAGATAAAGTACATCATCATGTGAAACTGATATCTCTTTGATCTCTATTGATTTTGAATACCAAATGGTATGACAAAAGCGTCATATGAGGATTGGTGTGTCTTAATATGTTCCATAGATTGCTTCCATGCCTGATCAGTATGGAGGTTTAATGCATGGAACCGCAAGGATATTCCAATGGTCATATAGTACTAAAGTCAACTAATGGTATTCAAAGAAGATATCCAGAATGGAATTTTCCAAGTAAGTGTCTTTGATTAAATCTGTGGACTCGTAACGTAAATATGCCACTTATCTGACACAGGCATATATGAATGAACTGGAGCCCGAGATTTGGAAAATCTCTGTAATCTCCGTGTGTCTTGATTATCTTCTGCAAAGATTACCCTGTTTACCTCCTAGAGGTAAGTAGAGTTAGGAATTATATTACATTTGGGGCTGTAATATTATGAAATCTCCAAGACGGCTTGTACCATCACTGGTGAAATCAAACCCTGATTAAGTAAATTTTGAAATAGAGGATTCATATAGCCTAACTCAATATTCTGAGAGTTCAGTATAATTAATTAAGTAAGACGGTTCATTTTGCTTATGCATTATTACCGCAACCCTAATTAGGCATCGATTAAGAACTTCCATCAGCTGCCCAGGATCGTAGATTTGTTCGACTAACGACAAGGATTAGCTATTTCTTCAAATTAGTTAAGCAGTGGTTGGAATAACCATCTCGCCTTAAGATAAGCTTTTTCTATAATAGTTGATATATAAGCATCAAGGCTGCTCCTTTGGAGACCTTGTATAGATGGAATGTTAAACATCTATTGTTAAGACAATAGATTAGTAAGTCCAAATATCAGGATCTGAAAGTTGCATTAGAAACAACAAATAAGATCATGCAAATTCATAATCATCTGTAAGATGCCAGTATTCGGCATAAAATCAAGGATTGATGAAAATAGCAAACTTCCTAAATTCTTGTTAAGAAATAAGGTTCAACAAAAGATATCACCTAGGAAGGGTGTGCCAAATTTGTTAAATTATCAAGCTAGTTAAGCTCTGAATATATAGAAATCATTCGAAGGAAATCGAATGTATCAAGATCAAGTAGCTTATAAGCTAAAACCTATTTAAGGAGCTTGGCGGAACTCGCAATACATTGCACACTAGTGACAGAAGGATGTGTTTCGCCAATAAGTCAAGAAGCACTATCACATAATGATATGCAGATTTATGAAGTGATGAGCATCCTGTATCGACTGAGGATCGACAGGTTAAGAAGCTCCAAAAGGATACATGTACCTAATGTAAGAGTCACTTTGGGAGCTTGGAAAGACTCCAGATATGTTATAGAAGTTAAGTCCATTATGCGACAAAAAGTACTTCCATCAGTTTAACAAATCTCGAGGTCGAGATTTCTTTTAAGGGGGTGAGGATGTAACACCTTGAAAATTCACGTCCTATAATGTATTGACACGTGTCATAAGCTTGAACGTGTGAAAGTATACTCTAGAGGGACTAAAGTTGACAAACATGGAAAGTATGTGAATTTAAGGGTTCAAAATGTCAACAAGGGATAAATATACTTTACAGTAACCCTACATGATGCTCATACCTTCAAACGAATAAATCATGGATCATATGAAGCTAAATATGAAAGAAAGTGAGAGATTACAAACTACAGGGGTTAAATGTGTCAACATGTTTAAAGTATACATCTGAGTGACCTTTTAGCAAACCCGAAGCTTTGTAACGATTAATTATGCTCACTAGAATGTGTGATAAAAATTTCATAAAGTTTCGTTATCGTAGGAGAAAGTTATGATCAAATTCGTATACGAGGGGTTAAAGCGTCAACGTTGAAAATTATGACTTTTCGGGTAAACATAAAGGTACCAAGGACTTAACAAAGTGGGTATAAGTCTTGAAGCCCTTATAAGTCAATTTGAAGGGCTCAAAATGCAAGATATAAAGATGGGATGACCTTTCGAAGGACCAAGAGCCAAGGATGCAAAAGTTTTAAACCTGAAATCAGGTCATAGGCGGGCCGCGTAAGACATGTTAGAATCTTACGCGGGCCGCGTGAAGTCCCCAGATGCAGAAACATGCTGACAGCTGCCTGTTCAGCGTTCTAACCGACTTAAAAACGATTTTCCTCATCCATGGGCGACCCCTACATGTTTTTAGACCTTAGGGGCACATGTAAATGATCTGGGAACATTTCTAGACTTGTGTGGCATGATCATGAGCATCCTAAATCACTATAAAAGGCCCTCATGTTTGCAACATTCTTGCATTCATTCCATCTGCATTTCTGTAGCTTTTAGGAGTTCAAGAGCAGACCCTAAGTATCCCTAATCGTGCATAGGACTTCTGTAAGTATGCTTAACCTTTCCTAATTGAGTTCTACTTAGTTATTAGCTTAAAAGTCAAACCGTCGTAATTACCGTTTGACTTAGCGATTAATCATTAATGGTCCAGTGATTAGTCGAATTGAAGGTAGTTATAAGTTGGTAATTATGTGGGCATTAAACCCTTGGAAGGGCACCCGCTGATTCCCGTTCTAACTAGATCAAATGTCGGGTCAAAGTTGTTTATAAAAAGTCAACAGAACTATAATTTGCGAATTAACATGTAATTATCAATGTAGAAGGCATGTAACCTATTTTATCACTCATATAACTTGGTAATAAGTATAATAACTGGTCTAAGCTTGTTTGATCCGACAATTTTCTGTTTAGACCCGGTTCGGAACCGAAAGTCGCAAAACTTTGACTTTTGCTTTGACTTCAGTTCTGACCCGAATTAGATAGGTTTGGAAATGCCTTAGAGCTTCCTTAGGACTAGGTTACATGTTAGTATAACCCTCTGTGGTTGGTTCATTGATTGTCCCATTCGTTTACACGTTTCCGTTAAATGCTTAAAGTTGACCATAATGCCCTTTTGACCATAAAACGAGAATTTTAGAAATATGAAAGGACAATAATCTTTATTACTGATTTATATAGCATCTCCCTAAAATTTCACATCAGTTGGAGGTCTAGATTAGGAGTTATGCTCATTAGCGTAATTATAACGCCTTTTAGTAATTAAACGGCGCAATTAGCATAAAGCCTATCTAAACCCAATTTTTGACACCAAACCTTTTACCCACTGATGTAATATAATATTTTTAGATTTTTAAAGATTTTTAATTATTTTTAAACTGATCATAACCTAAGGTTATGGCATTGATTCGGTAAATACCGATTATACCCTTTTTGTGTATAAAATGAGTTTTACATAGTATTTTGACACCAATCCAATTGCTACTGATTTTATATGATAAATGAGGTATTTTGAACTTTATAACCAGATCAGAAAACTCAGATTTCCGGTATAACTCGGAAATCGCTTAAAAAGGCTTTTTACGCGTATTAAACACCTAGTATGGGTTTAAAACCATTTTGTCATATAAAACTTATTACCAACTAATATGACCTAATAAAATAAGTTATTTTACTGATGTATTCGGACCCAAATCTCAGAATTTCAATTAACCTCTTTTATAATCTTTAAAATGACCAAAATACCCCTACGGGGCTTAAATTGAGATTAAACTCGTTTTGGGCATAATGGAAGGTATCCTACTGATGTCACAACATATTTAAGGCATATTATCTTTGGAAACCTGTATATGACCCTTATGGACACCCATTACGCCTCTCGCGCGTACGGTTCGGTTTATGTAACTAGTTTGCATAAATTAGCCAAAACGGGTCAAACCTTATCATTTTTATCTCAAAATCCAGAATGTGTTTAGTTTACCCATATTATACAAGTCTTCAAAATTGTCGGTTCTAAATCACATTCTAATCCGGTCTTCGCTTAATCATGCGTTTTGAACCGTAAACCTTTCCTTAAAACTAACCGGTCTAAGTTACGACTTAAATAAGACCCGTTAGGAATCTAATAGGTTAATAAAACCTTCGTTCCAGATTGAGAGCCCCAGTAGAAGTACTTGTGCTTGCTGATTAGAATATACGGCTGTGTATAAATTGCATTTGCTAGCTCAGGTAAATACTTTTAACTTATTTTCCCTATACGGGCTTGGGATACGGTATTATAATGATACCGCTTGGTCGGGTATTGAATGTTTAGTCGTATTGTGATTAAATTATTGAGGTAACCCGCTTTAATCTGTATTGTTTGAAATAAAAGCCTTTAGGGGTTAATGACCATGTCCCGGATATCCTTGACATCATTGTATTATAAAATGGTCACGTCTTATGCATGGGGTGTAGGCATACACCTGACAGTGCATAAGGGAAACGGTATCTCACTCTCTTGTGGGCCTATACTTGTGGCGTGTCTGTTAATCTTGACTCGGTTTCTACATCGGGCCCTGAACGTATAACGAACATGTAAATCTACATACAAGATTATTTATATAATTTTCCCAAGTTATAAAAGATATGTTGTGCCTTGTGCATTCAAATCAATTTTATTAAACCTTTTCAAATGAGTCGGTTAATTGTATTTACCAGTGTAAACTGACGTATTTTCCAAAAGGTTAAGTGACAGGTACTGAACGTAATTGGCTGGAAGCTCATGGCGTTAATAAAGAATCTTGCAAGTTCTAGACGTCTAAAGTCTGTTGAACAATGTTTATGTTTTAAGATCCGCATGTGGATCCTTTACTTTCCGTTGTAATACTTTGATATTACTTTATATTCGGATTGTAATATATTTATCTTTTGCTTCCGCTGTGCATTTGTATATTGTGTTGTTTGACTATGATGATATCAACTACGTCACGATACTCCCCACCGGGCCCACCGGTAATACGTGGAAATATCGGGGTGTGACATGCAGTGTGAGAGAGAAGGTACAGAAAATTTTGAGTAGTGTTGCATTCTATAAATACTCCATTTGAAACTTGCTGCTCAAGTTTAAATCCTCCACGTACACACATACGTGTACGTCCACTTTGAATTTCAATTGTAAGTTGTAATTTTTTCTTTTTAATATTATTTTATTATTTCATTTAATATATATATTATAATTAATTTAACTGCTTCACTCATTTGGCGCTTATAACTTCTAAAATATGACGTTTTATAAAATGATTAATATGCCATTAGAACGAGAATATTTTTATCTACATTTTGTCCTAAGTTTCATTAAAAACGGAGTAAGTTCAAATATAATGTATTTTATAATTTAATTATTAAACGGATCCTAGGCCCGTCTTGGTACTTCATATTTCTAACAGTCAGCTTACCCGTAATCTACCCGTTTAATAATATAAGTTTTATATACTTTATTTTGTTTATAAAAATAGAAACGTCACACACATATATATATATATACAAGCTAATTAATTAGTATAACATTCCAACCAAATATATATATAATAGTTTTTAAACTATGTAAAAACGTATAAGAATAAAATGGGTCGAATAGTTATATTAAAAATAAAACTAGTTACTAGTGGTTAATAAATTTAAACAAACCTATAATTCTTATATGATAAAAATGGAAATGTTACAAGGAGGAGCTAAGGGAAGCGGCATACGAGTGCGCGTCCAAATACAAGGACGGAATGAAGAAGGCACATAATGCTAAGCTAAGGAAGAAAGAGTTTGTAGTAAGGAAGAAGGTATGGCTTTATAACTCGAGGCTTAAGTTCTTCCCCGGAAAGCTCCGAAGCAAATGGATGGGACCCTACGTGATCACCCGGGTCAGACAACTGGGTGATGTTACTATCGAGGACCCGAAGGATGGGTCACGGCAAACGGTGAACGGCCATCGGCTTAAACCGTTTCTTGATGGTAACGAGCGAATGGACGAGAACAAGGAATCGGTGAGCTTCTTGGTGAGCATCCCGGTTTATGAGGTCGACTAAAAAGGACCGGTAACATTTTTTGTAGAGTTTTGTACATTTTTATTGTTTGTTTGTTTTGTTTATTGCTACAATCGTTTCCGTTTCGTACTAACCCCTCTGATGTGTGAAGTCCGGACATCATGAACGAGTCATGAAGATGTGAGGTATGTTTTTAGACTTGTTTTTGTGTATTAGGGACAATACACGACTATTCGGGGGGTGGTAGGATCGTTAAATGATTAGTTTGTTTTAAATTTTAATTTATAAAAAATCTCAAAAACATTTTTAATATTTCTTAGGAATTTTTATAGCCTAGGGTCCTTTTGTAAAAAGTTTATAATTTTTCTCCTATTTTTCATAAAAAATTAAAAAACAAAAAATAAAAAAATGGAATAAATAAACATTGTCGGCGACGATGTGTTGGACCGCCGGGGACGGTGTCTGAAATATGGTGTCGGGTGGCATGCTTCGTATACAGGAGGATAGAACGTCGGAGCAAGTATCAATAATAGAAGGACGTCGCCGATGACGGACTCCAGCGTCGCCGACGGCCCGTCTTTGTTCGGCCGACGTAAATCATCTCCCAGCTCTTATAGTCGAACCAAATCACATTCAAACCCAAATAAACCTAACCCGAACTCAATTTTAACCACATATTCAACCCGAAATCAATCCCACCTGATCCCAACTTCATTAAAACTTCAAAATCCTTACTCACTCTCTCTCTCTCATAACCCCAACTTTTCATCATCATCTTCTCCAAATCACTTCAAGAACCCTAAATCTTCAAATTCTCATAACTCCTTCAATTCTCAACCAATTCAAGCGATTCTTGAGCCTATCTTGTGTAGATTTTCAAGAACAATAAAACCCCCAAAACGGTTTTCACCAATTCTTGCTCGTTTGCACGATTTCTGAATTTCAAAATTCGGGTTTTTAGAAAGAGTGTTCTTCAAAGCTTTGATTTGAATCTTTTGATTGTTTCTTGTCATCCTACAACATAAAGGTATGAACTTTACATGATTTTTAGCTTGATTATCCTATGGTATGCTAATTTCTTTCAAAATTTTTGAACTTTTGTTTGAAGAGTAGGTTGTTTATTATAATGTAGGATGTTGTTGTTGAAAATTGCTATGTGAATTCTTGATTTGGTTTAGATTGAGCATGCAATAACCATAGTGAAGTGATTACACTTGTTGTTTGCATGATTGAACATTGATATGATGTTGAACTTTGTTAAAATCATATGGATTTGTGAATAAACATGAAAGATTAATGTTTAGATGATAAAATTTGCAACTTTGGAAGTTTAAATAGACTATTTTACATGTAATGACTAATTGAAGTTCAACATTGTATGTTATGTTCAAGTTTGAGTTTTTTTGAAGTTGGAGGTGTACTAATTGTTCCCTTTGTTTTGTGATTGTAGTATGGCAAGCCGAAAGAGAGCTAAGACTACGGGCCAAGGGTCGTCTTCTGGGGTCGGGTCATATTTGGGATTACTACCAACAACTTAGTAGCGTAGAGGAAGGTGACGGGCGATTAGGTAGACAAGATTGGGCTTGGGAGAAGTTTAGAGATAGTCGTAGTGCTTCTGTTTGGGACAATGATAAAAAGAAAGCCCTCTCAAGGTTTAACGACATGAAGTTGGAGATAAAATTGTGGAAATGGAAAATGGTCACGGGGTTGACAACTGCGGTTCCGGAGAGAATTGTTCTGGAGAGAGCAGTTAATGTGGAGGAATTTAGGACGATTGGGATCGTCCAGATGTTTGAGCGGTTAGGCTGGGAAAAGGGTGTTGGATTGGTGTGAATATAATACACCCCGGATATACTTGACGGCAGTATGTGAATGGCTTGCATCCCTTCGGTTTCTTAATAAAGATGGTCCCCCAAATACATGGCAACTGGTTGGTGATACGGGGCATGGGCAAATGGTCATATCATTTGAGACCATGAACTGCATTGCCTGTTTTGATTCTTTGGGGATCGATGCTTATGACTATCCTAGCATCAATCGATTCTTTGATAACAAGATGAATATTGACGATCCCGAGGGTATGACGGGATCGGTGTTACCCTTCTCTGATGGCAGGGTGCCTTTGAAGAGCCATTTATCGGTAGAGGGAAAAATCTTACAGGGCATTTCTCTCAAGAACATAATGGTGCTGTTTGGGGACCGCGAGAAGGTTAAAGGGCCGGATTGTCGGGTTCTTCATGCTTTGTTGTTCGGGTCACCTACGTTGTCATGGCGACACATTGTGATGATGAACACATGGGATACTCGGGAGGTGTGTACTCGAAAGATGATACCATACGTACGGTTGATTAGTGCTATGATCCTTCAACAAAACTGTTTACCTCCTGAATCACTATGGGTTTCAAAATCCATGGAGGAATTCAGTTTTACGTCAATGAAGAGGCACTGGAAGATTCAGGTGCAAGTCTACGGTCACCAGTACATAGTGAGTGATGATATAGGGCACAAGTTCCATTTTGTAAACCCGAGTGGGGCCCAAGAAGCCGTAAGAGAAGAGGAAATGATTTATGAAGAAGATGAGGATGAGCCTGCCGGTCCAAGGGGACCACGGCAATGATATTACCGACCACACCATGAGATATCCGAGGGTGTGGCAAGCTTTGTAACGTGTCGGCGTACCCCGGGGCATGCCAATTTCAACCGCGGGCAACAAGCGGTTTATGACAATGTTTCTGCGGCCATCAGGGAGGGCCGAGAGTACGAGGAAAGGAGGAGGAACTAGGAGCAAGATCATCAAGCTTAGTTACAAGCTGGTTGGGCTGCACAAGATGCTCACTGTGCCAAGGAGCTAGAATACTGGGAACAACAACAAACTTTTATGGCACAACAGCGATCTTGGTGGGACCAACAGGACTTGCTCCGGCAGCAAGAGTTGGCCCGCAGGCAAGCTTGGGAGCAGGAGCAAGATCGGCTCCGAATTGAGCAAAAGACAAGGGAAGATAACCGATGGGGTGCTTTGGCCACGGCTCATGAATTGGCATTAAACAATGCCAAGCACCTTCATGATCAGGAGAGGCACCAACGAGATTACCTGGCAGGCCTCCCGTACAGTAAGCACACGCCGTGGACGTGCTATGAAAATCTCCCCGTTCCTTGTGGCCCTTCTGATCCATCTCTGCATTGGACCCTAACGTGCGCTACCAACGGTAGTGGTAAGGTATGTCTTATGTCTTATGTTGTTGTAGATTACTTTTTACTATTTAGTTTTATGTTTTTAGTAGTTTAATTCATAGTTAAATGAACTTTGTGGGTGTGTTCCCTATATAACCTTCACGAGACCTACTCATCATCCCGTGCTATCGGGCGGTTTAAAAGGGCTTGTTGCATAAGCTAAATGCAACCGTGATTCCTACGAAAGTGAGTTAGGTTTTTGTTATTGTTGTAAACTATCTTTTCCAAAAAAAAAAACTTGAATTAAAGTAACGAATGGTATGGTAAATCTTTTGTAAAAAATGGTAGAACAAGTACTAACAAATGTTGATGTTGTGAGAAGCATGCTTCTACACAAGGGTTTAGATTTGTAGGTACAAATGTTCGGGAGACAACCATTTTTATCAGGTGCATTCATTTCTTTTTATTTGAGTATTAGTTAGATAATAAGTGGAATGTAATTATATAATATTGACCGGGGTGAAATTTTTGGGAGTTGGTCATGTCACATCCCTTGTGCATTTTAAAGACTCCATTCTTGAACATTATGGACAATGTTTACCTCAAGTGTGGGGATGGGGAGAAAAAGTTTGTGTTTTTGACCCCTTTGAGTTAAACACTACACATTGAGGACAATGTTTACCTCAAGTGTGGGGATGGGGGAAAATTTCAAAATTTTTTCAAAAATGTCTTGGTTTTAAGCAATCTAAAAAAACATAAGCAACTAAGTCGATGAGGGATGACACACCCATTTGGTCTATTGTCATGGTCAAGTTCAAACAATTAACATGAAGGGTATTTAGCGGGTGGTTATTTGGGAATAATCCGCCTAAGAAACTAACATATCATGCATGTCACATACCATACCCTTTATACGTGAGGTTTTGAGCCACTTTTACATCATAGATCTACATATATACATGTTTCTTTGTTTGAGTGGACCATTAGTTACGTATTGTAGAACTTGCAACTTTTGATACGTTTGAGACCATAGACCGAATACAAGCACGAGAATGATTAAGGCATTAGGTGAACCTTTTCCTTTAAAACCATTTATCTATCCTTACCCAAACAAATCCCCTAGTCGCCCACTTTGAGCCTAAACCTTTCGTTTGACACCCCGTTTAGCCCATAACCATAAACCTCTTCTTTTTAAACCCGTGTGATGAAAATTCGATTATAGGATTAGGTGTTTGTATAGTTGTGATTTATTTGCGAAAAAAAAAGCAAAAATTCAGAAAATGTTGCGAAAAAGAATAGAAAATCATTGAGAAAATTACAAAAATATGAGTTATTAGTTGTCGAATAAAAGGCAAAAATCGTTGCCTCGTAGTTGATGTTTATAGTTAGTTTTGTTTAGAGTAGTTGCTTTATAATAAAAATCGAGTTTTCATCACCTTCGCCACTTTAAAATATCCTATTTCCTACCCTTTGCCTAGCCCCATTACAACCCTTCAAAGACCTTTTGACTTGTGCTTAGTATTCGTGTTCGGTGGTGGAGAATGATTGAGTTGCAAGCATATGTGGGTACGTGTTCTAATCGGTTTTTAAGTGATTACTTGAAAAGTGCTAATTCATTATGAGGGATGTGCATGGTTTATTAGTTTCGAGGGCGGGTTAATCTTGGGTAACCATTTTATATGAGATTATTCACTTTACCGTTAAACATTTCGTAAATTGTAAAAAGTTTGAACAGAGTATGACATTAAACCTTAACCTTAGTCTTGGGAATGGGATGTGTGTTTCTCGTTAGACCCACATGAAAGTGAAAAGCAGATTTGCTTGAGGACAAGCAAAAGACAAGTGTGGGGATGTGATACATGGTCGAAAACTGGTGTTCGTATTTCTTTAAATTGATGTTTTTACATGATTTTTAATTTCGTTTAGCCTACTTTTGATTAGAATTGTGTTTTGCAGGTCTAACGAAGTTTAAGGAGCTAATCGGGAGCTTTACGGATCATCAGGACGAAAAACGGACCACCGGGGCGCTAAACGGGTCAACCGAGATCAAGAGATGTGAAAAATGGAAGTCAAGGATTAGGGGCATCGTTGCCGACGCCCTATTGGGCCGTCGGTGTCGGCGACGCCATTCGGTGTCCACTGTCGCCCACAAACCGCCGTAAACAGTTGAATAGGACGTCGCCGGAGTTTGGATTTTTGGCAGCCCGTCGCCGACGCCCAGGGGGGCCGTCGGCGACGCCATCAGCTTCTTCAGATTGCGAATTTTTGGCTCTTGTTGGTGGGGAATGAATTAAAACACAATTTTGACCCACAAAACAGGAGTTACACTTTGTTCTTGATTAGGAAATCACTCTTAGAGCCTAAACTTCAACGATTCCATCTCCTAATCATTCCAACACACCAATCTTGAATCGAATCAATCATCATCTTCATCCTAACCCTAATCACCATCACAACCATCATCATCTATCAAACCCTTTCATCACCACAAACCCTAACCATTACTTCCATCACCTCCAAAGTTTCAAGATGTTCAATTGCAAGTTCTCATCCGGTACTGATCAAGTTCCGTTCACCATGAGCGGCTAGTCACCTCAGTTTCACCCCGGTGTAGGTAGTTGTTTTATCTAGGATTTTGAATTGTTATGTGATTCAACTTTGTGACAATTTGTGTTGATTTTGTAAGCCATAGACGATTGTTTGCATTTGTTTCGTATTCGTAAATTGTCGAACAATTATAAAGTTATGACTTTGCGAAATGGTTATGTGTAATTATGCGTTATCGTGGTTAGGATTTACTTGTTGTGATTACAAAGTGCATTCTTGTCCGTTCTTCGGGACGTTGATAATTATCGGCACCTAAGTCACGGTACACTAAATCTGTTAATCGTTATGCAATTGAGTTAAGTTTAAAACTTGTAGAAACCCTAGGTTTGCAATTACCAAAACCGGGTGTGAACCCCTTTTTCTAAAGTATTGTTTAAATCGTGAATTATGTTTTTGTTAATCGTAATCAATCAAATCTTAGTAGTTAATAAATTTTACCACTATTGTTGGTTAGTTCCAACATTTCCTTCAAACAAACAAACAAATTAAACATAGCAAGCTTCATAAGAACGATACAAATTCATAATCGAGCTAATCCATATGTAAACCATAAACTCTTCGTGGATCGACCCCTTACTACCACTAACACATTGTTAAGGGTAATTTAGGTTTATAAATATTATCTTTGACCGGGGTGCGACACTCCGATCACATATATCTTCACAGAGATTAATTTGTTAATTGATTGATTGATTCGAGTCATCAGGTACATGTATTGTTTAGTTAGGATTGCCAAAGATAGCACTCTAATTGGATATATACACATTGTGTTTACTATATGCCTACAACATGCTCGAAGAAATGCTTGTTGGAAGTTTGGATACATCAATGTTTGTTACTTTAACCCTTTGCCTGGCTCACTCAACTTCATGAATGGTTTTTGTTATAGATTCAGCTCAGTTAATTTTTTTACTATACATTCTATGGTGATTGGTGAATGACTTGAGACTTGAGTAATGAGTATGTATTTCGTATACAAGGCGTTGTTCTGCTCCATCTAAGTGATTCGGTTAATAAAAACATAAATTTATTCCTTTAGGGCAACACAATGTTTCAGCTATGTTTGTTTTTTAAAATTTCTTTATTTTGTAGTTTGATTGCCATAGTTGCTATTAACTTAACCGTTTCACTTTTGTTTTCCACACATGGCAAGAAATTGCTATTATTCTTTATATACACCGTTTAATTTATGTAAATAAGGTATGGTTTTAAGCGTGTTTGAGTGAAGTACTTTTGGCGTCTGGGATAAAATAATGATCAATTGAAGAACTTTTTTATGTCTAAATATGTGTAGGTGCTGAATGTTGATGGAATTACCAGAGGTTTCAATTTCCAGGTAAAACTTACAATCAGAAATCTTGTTGGGCTGGTTGGTAACGGGCCAAAACGAGTAATATGTGTAGGTCCTGAATGTTGATGGAATTACTTCGTGTTGGGTCAGTCGTCATAAATTTGTTGCTTTCCCTAAAAATCTCAAAGGTAATATCATTCTGTTTTATTATAATTTTGAAAGCCTGGTTTGTTCTTAGAGTATTTTTCATAGATCCCAGCCATGATTTTATGATAAAAATGAAAAAAAAAAGTGATATACAAAAAAACTTGGTCTGTAGATTGATCAACTCACTAATAAATTATAAAAATATATTTAAAAACCTGCCTTATTTTGTCTCTTTTTGGGAAGAAGAACATTTTTAACGACTCTCAAATTGATGATTCACTTGAGGAAGGTTTTGTAGTCTTTTTTACCAAATCACTAACGAGATACCTTCTAAATTCATGATTTGTGTTGCAAATATGTTGAAGCATCGTAAGATTAATGATGTTTTTGGGGAAAATGTTTGTGTATGTGAGTCTTGCAGTGGGTCCTGTCACATACACCTGTGTTTGTTCGAAGTTATAGGGCAGTGAATCCTACAAAGGTATGTCACATCCGTTAAGCCTTCTAACCGCAGACCATTTTTGTGTCCAAAATTTTTTTTAGTCAAGTTTAATCCAATTTTTTAAATAAAGCAATGTAGGAGCTTGTATGCATTAAAAATACAGGTTGGGCAAATTTTGACCCGTTTTCTTTTTGCTCAGGTTGTACAATGGAGCTGCTAAGTTGCCATGTGGCACAACCGATGGAGGTTGATGTGCCACGTGGGAGCGTTTTTTTCATGGCTAGGTGATGACACTTTAAGTAAGTGGTTTATGAAGTTCCTAGATGGTTTCCTTATGAAAGAATTATAAAGAAACGAAATAGATAACAAATGGGTGAGTGTTGAATAAGTCTATTGGTGTTGATGTAACTTTGGATGATGAGATAAGCACAAAAATGGGGTTGACTATGATTTTTTGTTGACTTACTGTCGAGTACAACTCCATTTTGGAAGAGGGGATTGACAAAGGTTTCACCATCTATATTTGAAGGATGTCAACTAGCGGTTTGGAAGAACATATATCAACCATTGTGGCTTATGGATGTCAGCCATTGCAGCCTTGAGTTAAATCCCAAATTCATAAGACCATACCCGGTGGTAACAGATGTTAAGAATCTGGAGAAACCATCCAAAACTGGAACCACTGGTCCTACAGACATATTAGAATTGCGGGCTGACCTTCCATAAGTTTCTAGAAATAGTTTAGGCTGTAGACTCAAGAAGTCAAAGAAGACAAACAAGGTTGAGAAGTCTCGAATGAGTGAGTGTCGACGTATTTAGAGACGAAAGGGGTTGGTGTGTTAATATTTGTGCAGAGTTTTATGTGCGATTGAATTATGATGCTAACTGTACTCCTATAAGGTAACTTTTTACACAAGTTTTCATACGTTATCAATGCTCGGTATCGATTCTGTATGAAAGTAAGTATTGTTTCATATTTAGTTTTACTATTGTTTAAAATCATTTTTATTACAGAACATAACTCACATGCCAGCTTTTTTTTATAACGAAGTTTAACCCTCATTCTAACGGTCTCTTCTCCCCCTGCCAAAAAAGACCTGTTTGGGAACCAGAACCAGTTTGTAGCCAGGAACCGGAATTGATTAAAATTGGTTTGACTGGAACCCATCCTAACTGGCGGGTTGTAATCGGGCTTGGAACCTGGTTCAAGTCAAAGCGAACGGGTCCCCGCCGCAACGCGCGGGCATCCCACTAGTAACTCCTTTATGCATAACAATGTTGGAAATTTATAATGTGGAAATATTTACATATTTAAGTCATCAAAAATTGAAGAAAAACATAAGTAAAAAAAAAACTAATTGATAACATGCACTTGATGAGGCTGTGGGTGAGCCATGGTCCTTCTTTTCCACAAATTAATCTCCTTTCTTGGCTCTACATTCACATCACCAACCCTAACAAAACTATCACTAACCCATTTGTTTCTTACCATCACCGGCGCAGGCGACGGCATCACGACCTCTTCACTGTCGCTTCCAACGGAATCCAACGGCGCAACCTGAGTCATCCAATCAAAACTCATAAACGCATCTCTCCCACTTGAGAATCTCTTCATTGTACTCAAACATGGACCCTTCTGACCAGTCAATGCCACCTTTGACTTCTCATCGATTGCATCACACATTCTCCGGCCACCACTGAATAAGCTCCGAATCCAACATTTCTTCTTGCTCTTTATAACCACCGGATCCACTTTCATAACCTTTTCTTGATCTTCTTTGGTTTCATAAGTTCTCACCGGAGTATACGACCGCGTTCTTGAAAAATTATTGGTTGGTTTATTGGTGAGTTTCCTGTAGTGTTTGCACTTAACTGTACCTACGCAAGAGACTCTAGGAGAAGTGGGTTAGTGTAAAAGTGTGAACTTTGAGTCGTTCTTGATTTTCCGGTGGGTGTCGGACGGAAGTGTGGAGAGCATGGGACCCGATTCCGAGATCGGATTGGTGGGGTTTTTCCAATGGTTTCTTGTCTTTAACCGGGCTGTAAAGTGAAGGGCTTTGAAATGAAACAGATGATGTTGCTGCAGGAAGATACTTCAAGATTTTGATCATTACTAGAAAACTGCTATACTAGAAAATAGGGTTTTTGTCATGGATTTTTCGGTCACAAAACAGTAACAATTACCCTATTGTCACCATTTTGCAACCGAAAATGCGGTGACGAAAACACCCATGTCAATTGCCCTAATGTCACCAAATAGCCACCATTTTTATATTTTGCTACTATATTTTTACCCCCAAAAACAGTCAAAATTATTTGCGACCACTTCTTATTTGCTACCGTCCGCCATTTTTGCCCCCAATATTGCCACCATATAGCCAACGCTTTCATTAGAAATTTGCTACCAAGTTGTTACCGCCTTGTTTGCTACCAGTATTTTGCTACGGTTTGGTACCATTTAGCCACAATATTGACAACATTTAGCCACCATTATCATTGAAAATTGTCACCATTCAGTGACTTACTAAATCATTCCTTATCATTATTTTGCTACCATTTAGTGATTTCTTGAATATTGGATTTAGATTCAGATTGATTTTCCATTTCTCCTTGCTTTTTTCATCAAAATTACATATCAATAAAATCCCAAAATTATATAAAAAACATCTCTGATTCATTTTTTCTGTTTCAAATGCACATAATTAACATTCTAATAAAAATACCAACCAATACATCAAATAGATAAATGAAACTATCCCCATAAGATAAACATCGAAACATTCAAAACTAAGTGTTTATAACCTATCTTCGAATTATAGTTGTTAACATAGCTTCAATTTGTGACATCCCATTGAGCATAACATCTTTATCCACCTTATCTTTCTCTTTTTGAGCCAACATGTCACGGCCCCCGTCCCGGTTTTACCCAGTCTAGGAGCCGTGGGACAGAAATCCCGTGGTATTTATTAATTGAGTTGACAACGAAAGATTTACATGATCTTTTAAACTTGAAAATGCCCAATGATTTTATTTCATAATTTGGGATAAACCCCGTGATTTACAATAGAGGAATTTCATAAGGAAATTCCCTGGTTTACAAAACATGTTTATTCATTTTATTGAGCCACCTCTTCAAGCTGGTTAGTGCTCCGTAGCACTTTTCCTTGACTCACAGCAGGTCGCCTGAAACATGTTTAAAAATATTTTATCAGCGGGGAAATACTGGCGAGTCATTCAGGTTGAACAAAACGACACATTAGTTATAAATTACCGCATAAGAGCGATTACAATGGCTTCTATCTTATTTTTATCTGGCGCCGTGTCACTCCTCGTGACGATGGTCATACCACTATTGGGTTCTTTCACCCAAGTAGTGATGATTATCACTGTTAGGTTAATGAACCTAACCGTGAGAAATTAGTAATGTGCACAATATCCCACTAGCCAGTGATTCAAGATATCCACTACTTAATCACTGTAATTATAACTTTTTGAAATAATTTGAGGTATTGTAAAACAGTTGATAAAATGAGAATAACTCACATTGCAAGTTTAAACGGGCAGAGTTTAGCCTACTGATAAGCCTTGTAACCTAAATTAAATGACAATGCATACGAACTAGGTCAGTAACTAATACAGCATTTACGATAACTCACGAGATTAAAACCCTCACAACGAATGACAAAGTGCAATACTTAAACATCCATCGAATTCACGACGAATGACAAAGTATAGCCCTAATTTGGGCAGCACTTAAACATCCATCGGATAGTTTCAATCGATCGAACATTGAATCGTAGCAGCGATCGAGTTAATACCCTATATCGTAGCAGCGCCTTGCTATTGTAAATATGATTTTCGAGCAGTAGAACCTCATTTTTAACTGAAATTTTCTACACAGATGCAAAGCCCAAGCACTGATCAATTTATAGCATAAAAATGGGTTTTACGCGGCCCGCGTAAACCCACACTTAATCTTTACGCGGCCCGTGAGAGGCCCTAGTCTACGTGTAGGTTTGCTGGGTCACGAGTAGGTTTGCCAGGTGGATGCCATGTGGCCCGGATGCTTATCCGGTCAAATGTTAAGTTGACGTGGCCCGCGTAAGGGTCTGCTTATCCTTTACGTGGCCCGCGAGAAGACCAAAATGTGATTTTTCTTGATTTTTGATATGGATTAGGGTTTCAGAGGTCCGGGTTTTCACTTACGGGTAGTTTTGGGACATTTTTACAGGTCCTTACATCCTCCCCACCTTATTTAAAATCTCGTCCTCGAGATTTATTGAAATAAGTGAGGATACTTTCGCTTCATTTCTGATTCTAGCTCCCAAGTGTATTCCGGTCCTCTCTTCGAATCCCATTTGACTTTGACCAGCACCAATCTTTTGTGTTTAAGAAACTTGATCTTTCGGTCTTCTATTTGAAGCGGTTTCTCCACGAATTTCAACTTTTCATTCACTTCTATGTCTGGAAGAGGGAGTACTAGCGATTCGTCCGATAGACATTTCTTAAGGTTGGATACATGAAACACATCATGTACTCCTGCTAGCTCCTTCGGTAGTTGTAAGCGATAGGCAACCGGTCCTATGCGTTGGATCACTGGGAATGGTCCTACATATCTTGGACTTAGCTTTCCTTTCTTACCGAACCGAACTACTCCTTTCCAAGGAGAAACTTTCAATAGTACCTTGTCTCCGACTTGGAATTCTAACAGCTTGCGTCGATTGTCTGCATAACTCTTCTGGCAATCTCGAGCCGTCTTTAGTCTTTCCTTGATTTGTGTGATTTTGTCGGTGGTTTCTTGCACGATCTCGGGACCTGATAGTTGGCTTTCTCCTATTTCTGCCCAGCAGACTGGAGTTCTACACTTACGTCCGTATAGTGCCTTGAACGGAGTAGCTTCGATGCTTGAATGATAAGTATTGTTATAGGAGAATTCAATTAAAGGTAAATGGTTATCCCAGTTTCCACCAAAATCTATAAACACATGCTCTGAGCATGTCTTCTAGGGTTTGGATCGTCCTTTCACTTTGTCCATCTGTTTGGGGATGGTAAGCTGTTCTTAAATTTAATCGTGTCCCCATGGCTTCTTGGAAACTTGTCCAGAAATGTGAAGTAAAACGACTATCCCTATCCGATACAATGGAGAGTAGGACTCCATGCAGTGATACTACTTCATCTACATATAACTTTGCTAATCTTTCCATGCTAAAGGTTTCTTTTATGGGTAAGAAATGAGCTGATTTGGTTAATCAATCCACAATTACCCAAATTGCATCATGACCCCTCCTGGTTTTGGGTAACTTAGTAACAAAGTCCATTGTTATGAGTTCCCATTTCCAAACAGGCATTTCTAATTGTTGGAGTAACCCTGAAGGTTTCTGGTGTTCTGCCTTAACTTGTGAACAAGTAAGACACTTAGAAACATATCTAGCTATGTCCTTTTTCATACCAATCCACCAGAAATTGTTTCTTAAATCTTGGTACATCTTATTATTACCAGGATGCATGGTATACCTAGATCTATGAGCTTCCTCTAAAATCTTATTTCTTAACTCTTCCTGTTTTGGTACCCAAATTCTTTTCTGATGGAATCTCCAAATTCCATCATTCCTTTGTTCTAATTCCTTTATTCTTCCCTTCATTCCTTCAGCATCATCCTTGATTGCTGTTTCTTGAACATTCCTTAGTTGTTCCATTAAGTCTAAATGTAGACTTAATCTAAGAGCACGAACCCGTCTTTGTTGCTCATGATACTTACGACTTAAGGCATCTGCAACTACATTTGCTTTTCCTTCGTGATATTGAATATTACAGTCGTAATCACTTAGAATTTCCATCCATCTTCTTTGCCTCATATTTAACTCCTTTTGCCCAAATATGTATCTTAAACTCTTATGATCTGTATAGACAGTAAACTTACTTCCATACAGATAATGTCTCTAAATCTTAAGGGCAAAAATTATGGCTCCTAATTCTAAATCATGAGTCGTATAATTTTCTTCATGCTTCTTCAATTGCCTAGAAGCATTTGCAATTACCTTTTTGCGTTGCATTAACACACATCCTAATCCTAGCTTAGAAGCATCACAGTAAACTTCAAAATCTTCTGTTCCTTCCGGTAAAGCAAGAATTGGGGCGTTTGTTAATCTTTGCTTTAAAATCTTAAAGGCCTCTTCTTGTCTAGGTCCCCATTCAAACTTCACTGCCTTACAGGTTAGCTTAGTTAATGGTACAACTATTTTCGAAAAATCCTTAATAAACCGTCTATAGTATCCAGCTAATCCTATAAAACTTCAAACTTCCATAGCTGATTGCGGAACTTTCCGTTTGGTGATTGCTTCTATTTTGGAGGGATCTACGTGAATACCTTCGTGATTCACCATGTGTCCTAAAAATTGCACTTCTTGTAGCCAAAATTCACACTTCGAGAATTTGGCGTAAAGCGTTTCCTTTCTTAACAAAGTTAAGAGTGCATGCAGGTGCTCACAATGTTCCTCCTGGCTTTTGGAATAAATAAGTATATCGTTGATGAAAACAATTACAAATTTATCCAAGTATGGTTTACTGATTCTATTCATCATGTCCATAAATGCTGCAGGGGCATTTGTTAACCCAAAGGGCATGACTGTAAACTCGTAATGACCATACCTAGTTCTGAAAGCAGTTTTAGGTATGTCTTCTTCTTGTACTTTCAACTGATGGTATCTGGAGCGTAAATCTATCTTAGAAAAGTATCTAGCTCCTTGAAGTTGATCAAAAAGATCATCAATCCTAGGTAATAGGTATCGATTCTTAATTGTAACATTATTTAATTCCCTATAATCGATACACATTTGCATTGAACCATCCTTCTTTTTCACAAACAACACAGGTGCTCCCCAAGGAGATGAACTAGGTTGTATAAATCCTTTACTTAACAATTCATCTAACTACTTTTTCAATTCTAACATTTCGGTGGGTGCTAACTGATAGGGTGCCTTAGCTATCGGTGTAGTTCCAGGAATTAGATGAATTCTAAATTCTACTTCCCTATCGGGTGGTAATCCAGGTAGTTCTTCTGGAAATACATCTGAGTATTCTGACACTACTGGAATTTCCTTAAGTTCCTTACTCTTAGTGTTAGTGATTACTGAAATCATATATACCACTTCTTGTTTTCTTGAATAACTGGCCAACTTCATCACTGAAATGAATTTTAGTGGTTTTCGCGGCTTATCTCTTGTAATCACCACTAATTCTCCTGTAGGTGTATGAATTTCTATGGAATTCTTATCACAGAGGATTCGAGCATGGTTGGCTACTAACCAATCCATTCCTAACACAACATCGAATCCAGCTAAATTCATAGGTAACAGGTTTGCAGAAAATTTATGGCCTAAAAGTTCTATCTTTCCTTCTTGCAAAACCTTATCAATGTTAACAGAATTCCCTTCTGCCGTTTCTACCGTAAAAATTTGTCTAAGGTTGGTTAATGGTAGATTAAGGGCTTGGCAGAATGAAGTATCTATAAAACTTTGGTTTGCACCAGAGTCAAATAATACTTTTGCATAAACGTCATGAACTAGGAACGTACCAGCTATCACATCAGGAATTAGTTCTGCTTCCTGAGTAGTCAGTTGGAAGGCTCTTGCGTTTTTCTTGGTAGCTCCTTCTGCAAGTTTGGTTTTGTTATCAACTGGTTTGACCAATTTAGGAAAATCTGGTCTGAAATGTCCAGCTTCTCCACAGTTGAAGCAGATTATGGATTTCTTTCTCCTGCAGTCTTCTTCTTGATGCCCTGGAATTTTGCAGAAATTGCATTACCCTTTGCATCTTCCAAAATGCTTTCTTTTACAGTTACCGCAGAATGAAGCAGTGGAAGATTGCCCTGTTCCCTTTTTCTTAAAGTTACTATTATTACCCGCTCGGAATCCCTGGGTAATCTTCTGGGCCACTTCCTTCTTTCTATTTTCTTCTCGCGTACGTATCTGACCGTCTGTCAAAGTGTTGGCTAATTCCACTGCATCGTCAATTGTGCGAGGTCTCGCAGCTTTAACGATATCACGGATTTCGCCAATCAATCCCCAAATATAGCGAGAAATAAGTACCGGCTCTGGCGAAGCCAGGGTTGGTACCACTCTAGCATACTCGAAGAATGTCGAAGTATACCCTCGACAATCTACATCTACCATCTGGTAGTTCAGGAATTTATTTGTCATTTGTTCCTTTTCATATTCGGGACAGAATTTTCTTTCCACCAGACTTTTAAATTCTTCCCAATTCATGGCATAGGCCACATCGCTTCCCTTGGCTTGTAGTACTGTATTCCACCATTCAAGTGCCCCTTCTTTAAAAAGATTTGACACATACATGACCTTATCTTCCTCAGCACATTTACTTATTTTAATTACTGCTTCAGTTTTCTCTAACCAACGCAGTGCAGTCATCGCCCCCTCGTTACCTGCAAACTCGATTGGTTTACAGGCAAGAAATTCCTTGTAAGTGCAACCAGGCGTTGCAGCTTTCATTCTTTTAAGAAACGGGGTTTGCATCACATCATCGTTATTGTTATTGTTGTTGCCACCTCCATTTACACTATTACTGAAGTTGTCATCCCGAGTACGTTTACTAGGATTGGCCTGTGAAGGTGCCACAGGATTTCTTGCAGCGGCAAGGATTGCTGGAATAGCATTGGCTATTCCCTGAGCAACGATATTCTCTATATCTTGCCTATTCAGAAATTGATCTTCATTGTTTTGTTCGGATTGGTTAACTTCATTAACTGGTTCATTGTCTGGTTGATTATCAGCGTGTTCCAGCGGCGGAACTACAGGGGGGTTAGGGGGTTAGCTGACCCTCCGGCCACCCTAGTCTTCTTACCAAGCAGATCTATCATCTGGTTGATTTTTATAGCTTGACCCTCACGATTATAAGTGGAAGAGACAAGAGTATTGTAGAAGATAAGATGAAGAAGAAGAAAAGTAGAAGGGTTTACCAAAACTTTTTTTCTGGTCCTGTGCGAGTTTTACAGGAATAAGAATGGAGAATGGGTGAAGAAGATGATTGGTAATTTGTAAATGTTAGAAGGTGAGGAGGGTGTTTTGGTAATTTACTCTACTTAATGTAAAGAGAGTCTACCATCTAAAGAGTCAATGTGACCAGACTTTTACTGTCAGATTAATATTAAAATGTAAATTAATTATTTTCGTTTACTAGAGATTTTTTATTTTTATATATATATTTACTAGCTTACTAAATTGAATTTAAAACTTATGTATATGTTTAGTTTTGTTACTTTTGTATATTGTTTTACTTGATTTGCTTTTTTCCCATTAGTAAAAACCTATTATTATACACTATTGATATATATATATATATATATATATATATATATACACACACACATATATATATGCATTGACCCCCCAACTAAAAGTTTCTGGTTCCGCCACTGGCGTGTTCCATCTGGTAGTTAATATATATATAAGTAATTAGCATAAAATAAACAACAATTAAACACAATAAAATAATCGCACATAACTACTTCAACACACATAGCCAAAATTGTCAACTTTGCGACGTCCATTTTTTTTATATCTTATAGTATGCATCCGTCCGTACACACTAAATATATTACAAAAGTTTTATTTTTAGTTATTTTATATGATTATATTATTATTAAACACATACTCCCACAACCACACAACCACAGTCAGCTGGCATTTCAAAAACGACGCTCCCTCTCGTCGTATTTCCAGGTGATTCTTTCTCCCACATCCCTAATCATGTTTCCTGCATTTATCAGCTCCTCGCCATAATGACGGAGTTCAGCCAAATTTTCTGAGCTCATAGGTGGGTGTAGTGGAGGCTCAGGATCAAATTGAGGGAAAAAGGTATTAGGGTTATTCAGGAGGTTCTGAAATTGCCAGTCAGTGGTCCACCATTCTTCCAGCTCTCCTAAAGGTCGGGGTGGATAATAGGATCTGGGATAGCAGGTTCCAGATTGACTGGAAGTTGTGCTTCAGCTGGGTAATTGAAAAGGTCTTCATCGGCAAGTCCGAGGTTTTCATTGGCAGGTTCGAGGTTTTCATCGGCAGGTCCGATGAGGTCGCTATTTGCCAGTTGGTGATCCAGTTCCTCCCAGGGTGGCATTTGCTGGGCTTGCCCTGAACTTTCTCCGATCTCTATTCCTTTGCCTTTATCCTTTGGGTCCTCAGTCTTTATGACTTTCCGTGTTGCTGGTTTCTTCCTACGCACACGCCTCCAACCTACAAGTCTTCTTTTCTTTTTCGATTTAGGTTTTTCTTGAGGTTGGGCTTGGAATACCATTGGCTCTTCAGTGTCAGCCTGGTAGCCAGTGAAAGTACTGGTGGTATCCATATCTGTGGTATGGATAGAAAAGTTTTGAAGTGCTTCGGATAGTTCATTCATGCTGTTAGCATACATGAAGAAACATACAAAATTCTGGGTTAAAATTTGGTAAATTAAATTTTAATGAAATCACAGAATGGCAATCAGAAAAATTAAGTATTTCTAAATACTTAATTGGCTTAAATCAGTGGCTTTGATACCACCTTTTCTGTCACGGCCCCCGTCCCGGTTTTACCCGGTCCAGGAGCCGCGGGACAGAAATCCCGTGGTATTTATTAATTGAGTTGACAACGGAAGATTTACAGGATCTTTTAAACTTGAAAATGCCCAATGATTTTATTTCATAATTTGGGATAAACCCCGTGATTTACAATAGAGGAATTTCATAAGGAAATTCCCTGGTTTACAAAACATGTTTATTCATTTTATTGAGCCACCTCTTCTAGCTGGTTAGTGCTCCGTAGCACTTTTCCTTGACTCACAGCATATCGCCTGAAACATGTTTAAAAATATTTTATCAGCGGGGAAATACTGGCGAGTCATTCAGGTTGAACAAACGACACATTAGTTATAAATTACAGCATAAGAGCGATTACAATGGCTTCTATCTTATTTTTATCTGGCGCCGTGTCACTCCTCGTGACGATGGTCATACCACTATTGGGTTCTTTCACCCAAGTAGTGATGATTATCACTGTTAGGTTAATGAACCTAACCGTGAGAAATTAGTAATGTGCACAATACCCCACTAGCCAGTGATTCAAGATATCCACGACTTAATCCCTGTAATTATAACTTTTTGAAATAATTTGAGGTATTGTAAAACAGTTAATAAAAAGTGAATAACTCACATTGCAAGTTTAAACGGGCAGAGTTTAGCCTACTGATAAGCCTTGTAACCTAAATTAAATGACAATGCATACGAACTAGGTCAATAACTAATACAGCATTTACGATAACTCACGAGATTAAAACCCTCACAACGAATGACAAAGTGCAATACTTAAACATCCATCGAATTCACGACGAATGACAAAGTATAGCCCTAATTTGGGCAGCACTTAAACATCCATCGGATAGTTTCAATCGATCGGACATTGAATCGTAGCAGCGATCGAGTTAATACCTTGTATCGTAGCAGCGCCTTGCTATTGTAAATATGATTTTCGAGCAGTAGAACCTCGTTTTTAACTGAAATTTTCGACACAGATGCAAAGCCCAGGCACTGATCAATTTATAGCATGAAAATGGGTTTTACGCGGCCCGCGTAAACCCACACTTAATCTTTACGCGGCCCGCGAGAGGCCCTAGTCTACGTGTAGGTTTGCTGGGTCACGAGTAGGTTTGCCAGGTGGATGCCATGTGGCCATGATGCTTATCCGGTCAAATGTTAAGTTGACGCGGCCCGCGTAAGGGTCTGCTTATCCTTTACGCGGCCGGCGAGAAGAGCAAAATGTGATTTTTCTTGATTTTTGATATGGATTAGGGTTTCAGAGGTCCGGGTTTTCACTTACGGGTCGTTTTGGGACATTTTTACAGGTCCTTTGAGTGATGTTAAGGCGTTGAGTTTTCTTTGGTTTACGAATTGGTCGAAATATAAAGATATAGATTGGGGGAGTGGTGTTCTTTTGAAAATATGTAAAGGGGTTTGTGTTGTTAGTTTTTCTGGCCCGGTTTGGGTCGGAGTTCTGTTAACGAAGTTTACTTTTCAAAAAAAAAAATTGGTATATATACTGCCATTGGATAATAATGTTCTCACACCATACATGTTCCCAAGGCCAAAGATGCCATGTAAGACCGTGGGGTATGGTGGGGCGGGGGTTTGGGGCATGGGTTGACACGTGGATATGAGGCACTCAATACACAAACCCAAGTTTCATAGGGGTATGGTGGGCGTGGCTGGGCTGGCGTGGCCAAGCCACATCATTTTTTTTAAATTTAAAATGGCCCGCTATGCCTTAGCCAACAAGCCAATAAGAGCTGGCCACATAGGATCGCTAGCATGCCCCACGCCCGACATTAAACTCCTGCCCAAGGGTCACGCCCAAACCCAAGCCCACCCGGGATAGTGACTTGGGCGTTTCTCTCCAACACACGCCCCATACCCCATGGTCTAAACAATTACAGAAACTATAATAATTATTTATTAGTACTGTTTCTATACATATATTTAATTTATTCATCTTAAAATATTTTTAAACAATATTGGTTTATTTTATTACGAGGACCGACCCGAAAATTTAACGTTTTGTTATGAAAATTTTGAACACCGAAAAAATGGACCCCATTGGAAAAAAATCATGAGTTCGCTACTGATTGGACACGTGCTTTTTCCTTCGTTTTCATCTTATACAACGGTTGATATAGTGGGTGATTGTAGAGAGTGGTAAAAACACCTATATAGTTTGTAATCTATCACGACTTTCTTGGTTGGTTTGCTCCATTTAATGTTAACTAAAAATTTTTAGTTTTTAAGGGCATTGCAAATAACCTAAAAATCGTGATAGCAAGGTACAAAAATGTGATGGAAAAATATTGCGCAACGCACCTAACTTTTAAATGTTATTTTTAACAATTAAATTTCTTTTCAATAATTTAGAGTTGATAAGATTTATATTAATTCAATTAAATATTTAATAATTCAAATTAAATAATAAATATCTACAATTAAGGATGGTCTAGAATAATGACAAGTGTCTCTCCATTGGTTTCTTTTATTATATAGTATAGAGTTTATTATTTAATATATAGAATTACATTTATTCAACCAGTGCAATAAATGAGATTTTTAAAGATATATTGTTTATTATTTAGTATATAAAATTTATTTATTCAACCCGTATAACACACGAGGTTATAACCTAGTATAGCAATAAATCAAAGACCATCAACAATTGCACTCACCATGCCAATTTGTTTTTTTTTTTTGCATAAGATCCAGTCCATCAGTTCCAAGTAAATGCACAATTCACTTGGAATTTAAGAATTCTATATTAGCTTAGTTTTTTTTTTTTTTTTTGAAACCTTCAACTTCATATTAGCTTAGTTAAATGGTTTACGTTTTTACTTCAAGCACATCAACCGGCTTTAGTTTATCAAAATGTTGGCTCATTTATTTTTCCTTCATGATAAATCTGAAAAGAAAAGTAATATTAATTAAGTATTAAAGTAAAACTAAGGCCAGAATCTAGAATAGTAGTAGTTGGCAACAGGGTGCTGAATATATGGAGCGAAGCCAAGTAGCTAGATTGCTAGAAATCTGACAAGATATATTAACAAGGCCAATGAAATGAAGATTGCATCTAAGGGTGAGAGGGGCACTCCCCTCTCTTACGCACGGCCAGTCACCCATCGCCACGTCAACTCCCCTCTTAACTTCCCTCACACCCTTAATTTGATGGCGGCACTCCTCTCTTAGGGGACTTTTTTTTTTTTTATTTGTTGTAATTATGCATGTTTATAAATTAAACAAATATTAATAAAAATTAAATAAAATTGAATAAAAGACATTTCATTAAATTAAAAATAAAAATTACATTCAAACTAGAAAATAAAAATTACATCGCAATACTACATAAAAATTTTAGAAATTGCACGGCCATCCGTACTTGTTAGCGATCTCGCGCTTTCGGGCGAGGAAGAACGGCAACATTTCCGGCGGAGCATCGTCGTGCGGCTTGAGGAATGTTTTCATATCTCGATCGTGCGTGTAGTTTCTCATCGTCTCGCGTTGTTCCGTTATGAGCTCGCGAGCCTCCGACTCTCTTTTCTTCCTCAATTCAATCGCCTCCAATTCAATCGCGTGCTTCGCTTCTTTCATGGCGGTGTACTCTTTGAATTGTGCCGCCAACTCGGCCGAGCCCTCGGACGATGTCGCTTGACGCTTGTCTCGCCGTTGTGTTCTTTGTGGCGAGGGGTCTTCGTTCATATCGGGTATGGAAGGGTCCACGTCAACGGGCTTTCTTTTTTGTGCCGAACCTTCCCCTTCCTCACCCAACAATGGGACTTGGGCCCATTTGTCGTGTTTTCGAACGACCTCCCATGCCTCGACATGTTGAAAACCGTTCGGATATCTATCTTTAAAATCGTTTAAAGCGACTTTCATCACGTTGATATCGCTAAATAACAAGTGTTAAAAACATATGAACTTAGTAAACAAAATTAAAAGGGAAATTGGTCTGTAATAATCTCACATAGACCTTATTGTCCATTAATAATCCCACCTCAAAATATTCCCCCTACCAGTCCCACCTTTCACCTATTTTTGCTACAATGGTCCCCCGTTAAAAAAAACTTAACGGAGTTAAGTTTTTTTCCAAATTACAAACAGATTTTTTAGGGCTTTTGATTAGAACGACGATAGGAGTCCACTGATGTAAAACTTGCCTCGAAACGGTGCTCCAAACGATGAAAACGGCGCTTCAATTCGGGTGTTTAAATTTCCAATTAACCAAAATCAAGTCACTTGGAGCACCATTTCGAAGTAAGTTTTACATCAATGGACTCGTATCATCGTTCGGATCAAAAGCTCAAAAAAATCTGTTTGTAATTTGGAAAAAAGCTTAATTCCGTTAAGTTTTTTTAACGGGGGACCATTGTAGGAAAAATAGGTGAAAGGTGGGACTGGTGGAGGGAATATTCTGAGGTGGGATTATTAATAGCCAATAAGGTATAGGTGAGATTATTAAAGGCCAATTCCCCAAATTAAAAAATATAATAGGTTATAAAATATAATTTTTACCGCTTGTTGGTATAGGCCGTTGAAAAAGTTTATTTTCGTCATCATCGGGGTCCATTTAGACCGTACTTGATGCACGGTCCGGCTACTTCCACCAACGGTGGCGTTATAATGATCTAAAATCTTACGCCAAAAACTATCGCGGTTTTGTTGATTGCCCTTCTTTTTGTTGGTAGAGCAATGTACCCACGCCTTCGCCAACGCCTCTTCTTGGTCTTTTGTCCATTTTTGGCTCTCCATTTTTCCCTTTTTATCCCGAGCGTCATCTTCTTCGTTGCCGGCGTCTTCATCCACATTATATTCATCGTCGCCGGTGTCATCTTCATAGTCGCCCAAATTTTGAGTTTCGGGCACTACTTCCTCGTCCTCGTGAATAGGTAGAGGACGTTCTCGTGTAGATGGAACTTGTGGGGAACGAAAACCATACAGGTCGAAGGCGGGGGATTGAGGAGGATCCATTGATAACAAATTTTGAAAATAGCCGAAAGTGGGTTGTGGTTGGGTGTTGTAAAAGGAGGGGTGTGAAGGTTGTTGGTAAAAAAACGGGGGTTGTGAAGTATATCCGAAAGGGGGTTGTGGTTGTGCACTTGCACCGCTCGAACCACCACGAGACGGTTGCGAGCCCCGTCCCTTAGTTTTTTTCTTGGCTTCGCGGGGTTGGTTCTCCATTGCTCGGTTTGGCTTTTGTTGTATTTGATAGATTTTTAGAGTATAAAAGTTTGAGAATGGTGGGCGTGGTAAAAAATTAGATTGAAGTTGGTTATTTATATTAGTTTAAATTGAATTTTTTTTTTAATATTACCGTTGCCCAATGTCCACCCTCGATCCTTGTGCAATTTCTTGTGCGGTGAACATACACCGGTCTTGCTCCCCGAATTGCCTCACCGCGGTGATGGCGGCGGTGTTCCCGCTCGGGGACTGGGGTCACCGCTTGCCTCCCCGCATAGTGACCCGTATACCCTAAGGGTAGAGGGTATAAGGGTGTAGGGAGTGGTTAGACACTTGAGAGTGGCAAACTAAAAAATTAACCAATGAGAGTGTGCCATGTCAAAGTGGTAAACTATGCTCAAAATGTTGGCAATGGTTAGACACTTGGTGAAGTGGTAAACTATTTTTTTGTAAAAAAGGAAAAAGATGTGATTGGTTGAGATGGCATGGACCCCACCACACACCCCCACTCTCTCCCTCTCCCTCTCCCCGATTCGGTATACCCTCACCGATTTTGTCCCCCTTTTCGGCAATATATTTTCGGTAAACATGTTGGCAGTGGATGATATGCGGTGCCGAGTGGGTTTACCGCCCCCACTCCGGACACCCTAATCCTCGGGGACTTGTGCGGGGAGGGTATGTCACCGATCGGTGACTATACCGTGTGTTTGTGGGTATTTGGTAAGGAGGAGAGAGGGTGGGTATTTCGGTGAGTGTTTACCGAAAAGGGGAGGATTGATGTGATGTGATTTTTGACCATTTTCTATTATTTTGAACGTTAATTTTTCGACCGTTTGAATTTTTTTATATAAATACCCATATTTTTCAATCAATTTAAACACACAACTCTTCTCCATCCAACTATATTTTTTTTTAAAAATCACTTCTATTTTTTCAATGGATGATATATCACCGCTATTCCTTCCAATTGATATTAGTAAAGACGTTGATTCTTCCTCGAGCGATAGTAGTTTAATTTTTTTTCCAAAATCTTATTAATGAAGCCGCCCAACTGGAAGACACGGGCACTTCTAGAAAAAGGAAAACTGTCCATAGAGATCGAGTGAAATGTCACGACAACCTTATTAGAGATTATTTTGTCGAGGAGCCCGTATTCAACGAAGAGGTTTTTCGTCAAAGGTTTCGTATGTCCAAAAGGTTGTTTTTAAAAATTATGAGTGACGTGCAAGCGAATAACTCGTGGTTTCAAGACGCCGCGGATGCTAGTGGTAGGAAGAGTTTTACATCGATTCAAAAAGTTACTTCGGCGATTAAGCAACTAGCAACCGGTAACGCTCCAGACGAGTTCGACGAGTATTTAAATATGTCCACAAGGACTTCCCGAGAAAGTCTATAATATTTTTGCGAAACGGTATGTAATTTATAAGCTTCCGAGTTTTTACGTAGACCTACTAGCCACGACGTTGCGCTCTTGTACCAAGCTCATGAGGAGAAACATCACCTTCCTGGGATGTTGGGTAGTCTTGATTGTACACATTTTGTTTGGAGAATGTGTCCAATGGAGTTGCGCGGTCAATATATGAGGGGGGATCACAGTCACCCGACAGTTATGCTCAAGGCGGTGGTCTCTCAGGATTTATGGATTTGGCATGCTTTTTGTGGTCCAGCAGGTTCACAAAACGACATCAACGTGCTCCAACAATCTCCGTTATTTCTTACTGAGCGAAATGGAACTGCACCAAAATGCCCATTTTACGTGAACAACCACTTGTACAAGCGTGGATACTATCTTACCGATGGAATCTACCCTACTTGGTCCGTGTTTGTGAAATCATTTTCGTATCCTCACATTGTGAAAGAAAAGAAGTTCAAGAGGCAACACGAGGCGGCAAGAAAAGACGTGGATCGGGTTTTTGGTGTTTTAAAAGCAAAATGGCATATACTTCATCGCCCGATGCGTGCTACGAGTGTTAAAAAAATTAGGATGGTCGTATATGCATGCATTATTATGCATAATATGATTCTAAAAGACGACGGAAACGCGATTGCACAGGTACATATTCGGGATCCTCAAGTCGAGCCCGTTTTCGAAGACACTGCTTATAACGAGCTCATTGATGAAGATACGCATTATAGACTAAAATATAATCTTGTGGAGCATCTTGGAGAACAAGATTTACCCCACCTTTTAGCGGATTCTGACGACGAATAGTTAAATTAGGTTTTTTTTTTAAATTTATTTTTATATTTTAAATTAGGTTTTTTTTTTTAAATTTATTTTTATATTTTAAATTAGGTTTTTTTTTTAATTTATTTTTATATTTTAAGTTAGGTTTTTTTTTATGTAATGCGTTTTTTTAATTAAAAGTACCTTTATTTACATTAAAATATGTTTTGTTTATTTATGAATAATTTCTAGAAAATAAAAAATATATAACTCAAACACCCTTGGGTGTTTGACTATACCATCTGATTGAGTGTAAAATGGGGAGTGGAATGAGGAGTTGACATGGCATAATATTATTGGGTATGATTTCACTCAAACACCCTAAGGTGTTTGACTATACCCTCCACCCTAATAAACGATAAAAATCAATATACCAGCAGGGGCGGACCCACATGGTCCGGTTCGGGGTCCGCGGACCCCAATCTTTTTTTTAGAAAATAGTAGAACTGGTATGTTAAATTTTTCAAGGACCCCATAAAATAAATTAATTGGACCCATAGTATTAAAAGCAAATATGGTGTGGTGGTAAATCTCCTTGTGTTCCAAAAAATAGATCCCAAGTTCAAGTCTTAAATGTCTTGTTTTTTAGTTTATTTTTTTCCATCAAAATTAAATTAGTGTTTTAAAAGAGCACAACCACTCATTGACCCTCTAATTTTCTTCTTTAAAATTATAAATTGAATGTCGATTTTATTTAACACTTGATTACCAAATAAAACTTCCAACATATAATGTAGTGGTTTCATGTTCACTAAATGCTTCTACATTATTTTCTAGCCCCAACCCGAAAATTTTAATTTTTGTTGTGAAAAATCCTCACACAAAAAATGGACCCCAATGAAAAAAAAATCCTGGGTCCGCCACTGTATACCAGCAAAACAAAAACCCTTAATTAACCGTGCATACTTGGATGTCGAGAAAGATTTTGGCATACTTGATTAATATGTTACCATAATCACTTTTTATGATGACAAAGAAGCTAATATCCAATGATCCACCATCCACATACATGATACATCTTCCATTCCTTCCATCAATCTTCTTTAATAAATGCCTCAAATTTGTAACTCTATTTCCTCCAAAAGTTCCCATTTGACACCAACAAAGAAAAAAAAAACCTAGAAATGATACAATCCTAATTTGTCATGCCATCCTACGAGAAAGTCCGTAACATAAAGTTACGATACCAACAAAACCGTTAACAAGTAGGACAAAATATACCGGTCTAACAACTTTTTTCACCTTTCAAACTTTGATGGTTCCAACAAGCAAACTGCTTGATCTCCCGGGGCCCAAAACTTTTTATTTTTTTAGTTATTATTTATACACACACACAAATCAACTTCTCCCCCACTTTTTAAATAATTTACATATGGTTCGATGATGAGAACCTATATTACGTTTGATGTTGCATAAACATATCCATAAATAATTAGTTGTGTGGGTCAAGTCGGCCCAAGCCCAATTTAATTAGTTGTGCAGAACTCATTGGAATTGTCGTCTAATAGTGATTAATGAACTAGGCAGATAATTAAGGGACACGTATTCATTAATATTAATATTTATTAGGCAATCCTAGTTATAGTATAAAGCGTTTGTTTAGTTATAAATACTGTGGTTTGCTATGGTGGATTGTAATTCAAGTTTTGAGTATAGTTTCTTCAATAAAGTATTGATAGGCTGTTTTAGCCAATAATAATTTTTACGCTTTCTGTTAACTGCTACCAATTTTATATTTTATAAGCATATATTGGATGTAGGTTGTAGATGGGGTTCACAACCAAATGTAGGTGTAGAATACTCTAATTTGGTGTGGGCCAAAACATGCATACTTTTTTTTTTCTACCAACCAAATTTCTTGAAACAACGATTGTCCAAACTTCAGTTTTGTAAACAAAAGTTGTATCTCATGTTGAATACGTGTAGTTGTGGATCACAATTAAGGCTGCTCGGCTTTTGGTCAAGCGCTTCATATGGCATTTTATATGTAGGAGCCGGAAAATAATCTTATTATAGTGTGTCTTGTCTAATTATTCTTATCAAAATGTTATTTGAAGACCATGAGGATAGTAAGTGTTATTAAGAAGGGCCATGGATGGATATTGACAAAATAATGGTAGTATAGGTAATGAATGCTACATGGTTAAGACATATCATCAATAGCCATCGAATGTCTCTTGCCCCTGCATGATGGTGAATTGAACCAGAAAGCATGGACAAATATGGGTTAAATAATCTATAAAAATCATGTGTTGAGAAGGTTTGAAGTACCTCTTTCTGATTCAAAGTGATGTACCCAAAAAAAAAAAATGTGATTCCTAGTAGGCCCCGCTAAATGGTGATTCAATAGATTCTACATTTACATCTTGCCTGGATACTTCAATGTAGTTGTCCAACGAAATGGTTGGGGAGAGAAAAGATTTTTTTTCATAAGAAAGCAACCCGTAGAAATACTACAGTTGGTTAATACTAGCATACGACTTATTTTTAGCAAGGTCCATGGCGTTCCTATTATTTGAATCTTCTCACCCTTTGTAGACAAAGAATTATGTACGTCAAAACAAATGTTTGTAAGATACGTGGCAGCGACAATACAAAATATCCCAAGATGGTTTAGGTTGCTTGAGACTATTACTCCCTCCTATAATAATAAGGCAATGGACTCCCAAATTGGTTCATGACAAACTATGTAAGTCATTAACTTCATATGTATAGGATTGTGTTTGGCTTATAGACCAACTGTCATTGTGTTTTGGTCTGGCATCCGAAAAAAGTCTTCTGACGAATAAGATAGACAAGCAATAAGCATTTTGAAAAACGAGGGCTAGTTAAGGATCGTTCAAAAACGCATCATCCTTAAATAAGAGTCGTTTTGGGGGATGATTTAGAAACGTCCGTAAGTGATCTGGATTTGTCGAAAAAAAAGGGGTTTTGTTGAAACACTCTCCCTGCAGTTACCAAAAATCACCTCACGGCACATTCCAATATCCTCTGTCTCTGGAATACACGACGCCCTGTCTTCTCCGAGTACAACTACACAGCCCCCCTGATACCCCATTATCGAAAGCCACTTCTACACACCCGATTCCTTCTTCTCCAAATCCAGATTCATTATCGTTCGTCTGTTGAGTCCGATAATTCTTCTTAGGAAGAAGAAATGGAGGATAAAAAATCGAAAGCAGTGATGGTGGAAGAAGATAGTTTCAGTCTCGCCCTTTCCTAACCCTAAATTGATGGTTCTAAATCGGTTACGTGCTGCATCGCCATGGGTTCAACTGTGCTCAAGGTACACTGATTTTGCCCTACTTTTACCCCCAATTTTTGTTGATTAGTTAACTCGTAATTGGTTCTTATTTGATTGATACAAGATATTGGATTTCCTATTGATGTATGTTACTATTAAGTGGTACTAGTAATTAGCTTACTTGAGTACACACAAACGCCATTTCAAACATAATTTAGGGTTTGTAATCGATTTCACTGTTTTTTTTTAGGATTTTTGTTTGGGTGTTTGATTAATTATTCGAATTAGTGGTTTCTAAAGTGTTTCAAGTGATGATGTTGGCTTGGATTCATTTCTCTTCAAAAAAGGTAATGAGTGATTATGGTTTGTAGAGCACGAGCTCTTTGATTAGCTTTTATTAAAAACCTGAGGGCCCAGTCTCTAGTTGTTGGTATAGATTACAATTTCTGGTTGTTGGTATAGATTACGATCACTTTGTTTATGTTAAAGAACACATTGTTATTAGATCCTTTAAACCTGGAATATAATTTAAAATAATGAAATGTAGATATTATTATTATTATTATTATTATTATTATTATTATTATTATTATTATTATTAGGGTAAATTACTTTTTGAGTCCCTGTGTTTTATGTGTTTTAACTAGTTGAGTCCAAAAGCAAAAAGTTTAACGACCTGAGTCCCCATAAGCATTTTCTTTAACCATTTGAGTCCAAATTCTTAACACTGTCAGAATTATTTTGTTAAAATTTGTTAAATGACCAAAATACCCCTATAATTAAAATATAAATAAAAAAACTAATTTATTTTTAGTTTTCTACTTCTCTCACATATACTCTCTCTCTCTCTCTCTCTCTCTCTCTCATATCTAAACACTGCGCTCTCTCATCTTTCAGTCTCTCTCTCTTATATCTCTCATTCCCAAATCACTCAAAAATAAGGATGAACCCTAGTTTCAATCACTCAAATTCAACATTGTTCATTACGGTTATGATAAATCAACATGGGGCTTTTGCTCTAAGGTAAATTCTGACCAGAAAGCATACAAGAATACCTGAAAAAGACATGGAAACGAAGAAGGAAGATGGCAAGAGTTCTAACACCGACGAGGATTCCGGCGTGTGCTCCACCACATCATCTAAAATCGCCTGGCCTGTTTCATTTATAATTGCTTTTGGAGTAAAAGTTTTTCTGTCATTGATCTTGCTTCAAACACTGAGTTCAGTTGTGGAGATCGGGTGTTCCTTGAGCTATGACTCTGGTAAGACTTTCGTTTCAATTTGTGTTTATTTTGTTTCGTTGGTGTTTTATTATTGTTCTGTGATGCATCTTTCTGTTCTTATTTAAATTAAACGGATTTTGGGTTCTGATCTGATGTTTATTTTTCTTCTAACCAATCCAGCTATTTACTCTTGTTTATGATGTACAGACTTCAGTCGAGTTTTATTGTATTTTTGTCACCTAGTTTTGACTTTTTCATATAGTCGATAGTTTTTTTTTTTTTTTTTTTTGCACTGATTTTTTGACCTTTGCATCTGACATTTAAGAATTTATTTAAATCTTAAGCAACCTTAGTTTTGATACAATAAAACCAAGGGTTTATGTTGCTCTGATGATAACAATACTTTTTGTTTCTATTAGTATGTTGATTATTCGATGTATAATTTGGTGGAGGTGGTGGTGCGGTGATGTATAATTGTTATTATATATATTTTTTCTTCCTTGTGTTCTATGTGTTTTATAGGGGTAATTTGGTCATTTAATAAAACTTAACAACAAAATTCTAACTGGGTTAGAAATTTGGACTCAAATGGTTAAAGAAAATGCTTATGGGGACTCAGGTCGTTAAACTTTTTGCTTTTGGACTCAACTAGTTAAAACCCATAAAACATAGGGACTCAAAAAAGTAATTTACCCTTATTATTATTATTATTATTATTATTACTATTATTCAGTATATAGGTATTATATTTCGTCTAAGCTTCTAGATACCTAAGGTGGTATATTGCCTAATTTACATCTTCAATATTTGATTGATTTTTCTCTTTAACTTCTCCAGGATTTGGAATGGTTAAGATCAAACTCATCATAAGTAGATAGATGAAGAGTATTTGTACAGACCCAACGACATCATCAATGTTGAAGCATGGTAAATGGGAATGCGTGCTAAATACTATAGAGAAATTTCATTTATAAAAGAGAAATTTCATTTATAAAACGTAAATAAAAAAAAATTCAATTCTATTGATGTAACATTTTTTTTTTATAAAAGGGAAATTTCATATTCATGTATTTTATTTTATTATCTACATTTTCAAAAAAAAAAAAAAAATTTAAAAACAAACTTGTTATATGGCTGGTGTGTCTGGTAGGGTTTCAAGAGAGCCAGAACCGTTTTAGCTAACAGAGACACAGAGCAACAGCAGCAGCGCCGTTCCCACCCGCCCACCTGTTTCTTTCCTAAACAGGCTCCCATGCCTATCGATGATCAGACTTCCAATTCCGTGAAAATGTGGAGCTTATATAAAGAAGGCATTGTTATCTTCTTCTCCACAGACTTCTCATCTTCCACAACCAACCATGAGGTTCACCATCCCACTCCTGAGGCAGAAGAAAAGTGCACTCAGAGATCCCCGTAACAAATTCATTCCGCCTCTCCCTCCGAAACCAGCAACTCCCCCTCCTCCGGCCACTACTCCCCCTCCTCCGGCCACTACGGAGCTCCCAGCCAGGAAGTATGATAAAGTCCGCCACTTAAATCAGCTGGGCAAGAAACTTATCTACGGGAACACCTACCATGTCCTGGTGGTAGGAGAAGACGACTTCTCCACCACTAAGCGTCTGGCTAGAGACTTCGGTGGTACTGGGAAGCTTTGGGCTGCCAACTTCTGGGCCACCTCCGAACATCCTGCAGGTAATTTCTTTCTTATTCGTTTTTGCCTTTGTTTGATTTTATTCTAATTGTTGTTATGGTTTAATTTGTTCAGGTTCGGATCAAGTGAAAAGAAGGGATGCTAGGGAGTGGATCAAGCTTCTGACGGATGCTGGTGCGAGCATTGGCTTCAGTATCCCTGCACTCTCCATTGCCACCAACGACTGGGTCAGGGGAAGAAACCCGAACGATGCCGAGTCCACGGTGCCCCTTAGGTGTTTTGACCGGGTTGTCTTCTACCAGCCACGTCTTGATTATCGTCTTCTAGGCTGTTTCCTGTTCGAAGCCAGGAGGGTCCTCAAAAAGGCCGGCCAGGTTCACCTGCTGAGCCGTCCCGCCAACCCTGATCAGCCCGCCAAAAGCCCACACCTGACTTGGCCTCTGGAGACGCTTGGGTCTAAAAATGGGTTGGTCTGCTCCATGCAGATCGAAATCCCATGGGGTGGTGAGAAGCATAACCGTCCTTGGACGCTTGTGGTCTTCACCCTTCCGGTCCCGGTGGTTCCTGTTGAGGAGAATAGCAAGGTGTGATGGTTTTGGAGCAGAAAGTAAGATGGTTGCTAGTAAATAAGTTTGGTCTTATAGTACTTTTTAGTGGAGATCTTGTGACTTTGGTGATTCTTGTGATGTGGTTCAAAGGTTGTTTTTGAAATGGACATGTTTCCATGAATTTAGTTGTAACATGACTTTGGAGATCTCGACACAAATAGTGATCATGTTACAACTAAATTCATGGAAACATGTCCATTTCAAAAACAACCTTTGAACCACATCACAAGAATCACCAAAGTCACAAGATCTCCACTAAAAAGTACTATAAGACCAAACTTATTTACTAGCAACCATCTTACTTTCTGCTCCAAAACCATCACACCTTGCTATTCTCCTCAACAGGAACCACCGGGACCGGAATGGTGAAGACCACAAGCGTCCAAGGACGGTTATGCTTCTCACCACCCCATGGGATTTCGATCTGCATGGAGCAGACCAACCCATTTTTAGACCCAAGCGTCTCCAGAGGCCAAGTCAGGTGTGGGCTTTTGGCGGGCTGATCAGGGTTGGCGGGACGGCTCAGCAGGTGAACCTGGCCGGCCTTTTTGAGGACCCTCCTGGCTTCGAACAGGAAACAGCCTAGAAGACGATAATCAAGACGTGGCTGGTAGAAGACAACCCGGTCAAAACACCTAAGGGGCACCGTGGACTCGGCATCGTTCGGGTTTCTTCCCCTGACCCAGTCGTTGGTGGCAATGGAGAGTGCAGGGATACTGAAGCCAATGCTCGCACCAGCATCCGTCAGAAGCTTGATCCACTCCCTAGCATCCCTTCTTTTCACTTGATCCGAACCTGAACAAATTAAACCATAACAACAATTAGAATAAAATCAAACAAAGGCAAAAACGAATAAGAAAGAAATTACCTGCAGGATGTTCGGAGGTGGCCCAGAAGTTGGCAGCCCAAAGATTCCCAGTACCACCGAAGTCTCTAGCCAGACGCTTAGTGGTGGAGAAGTCGTCTTCTCCTACCACCAGGACATGGTAGGTGTTCCCGTAGATAAGTTTCTTGCCCAGCTGATTTAAGTGGCGGACTTTATCATACTTCCTGGCTGGGAGCTCCGTAGTGGCCGGAGGAGGGGGAGTAGTGGCCGGAGGAGGGGGAGTTGCTGGTTTCGGAGGGAGAGGCGGAATGAATTTGTTACGGGGATCTCTGAGTGCACTTTTCTTCTGCCTCAGGAGTGGGATGGTGAACCTCATGGTAGGTTGTGGAAGATGAGAAGTCTGTGGAGAAGAAGATAACAATGCCTTCTTTATATAAGCTCCACATTTTCACGGAATTGGAAGTCTGATCATCGATAGGCATGGGAGCCTGTTTAGGAAAGAAACAGGCGGGCGGGTGGGAACGGCGCTGCTGCTGTTGCTCTGTGTCTCTGTTAGCTAAAACGGCTCTGCCTCTTTTGAAACCCTACCAGACACACCAGCCATATAACAAGTTTGTTTTTTAATTTTTTTTTTTTTTGAAAATGTAGATAATAAAATAAAATACATGAATATGAAATTTCCCTTTTATAAAAAAAATGTTACATCAATAGAATTGAAATTTTTTTTTTATTTACGTTTTATAAATGAAATTTCCCTTTTATAAATGAAATTTCTCTTTAACATCTGCAGGATTTGGAATGGTTAAGATCAAACTCCTCACAAGTAGATAGATGAAGAGTATTTGTACAGAGCCAATGACATCATCAATGTTGCAGCATGGTAAATGGGAATGCATGCTAAATGCTATAGAGGCGGCCTTGTGGTAAAGACTTAAGAGTCAACAAGTGTTTAACCGTGGTCAAATATCTTATTTGTTCCTCATTAATGACAAACTTTTTATGGATCGTTATCTTCACAGATGTTTAGTAATGACAAAAGAGTCATACTAAGGCTTTTCCTTCCTCCTTGCAGCTTGATTATTCACTCAACCATTTACATTAGTTGGTTGAGATTTGATGGCTTGTGCTCAAACGGGCTCGGGGAAACCAATAGCATTTTGCTTCCGTACAAACTGTGGCTTTAGGATTGTATTCCCCCTTGTGCTTATTGTATCTCCAACTAGGGAGCCTACCAAATCAGGTTTGATTTAAGGTTCAGCATTATTTTATTGAAATGTATATTATATGCTAGTATTAAGCCTTTGCGTTGCAGCGGTTGTCGTAAAACTGTGTCAAGTAGTACCAATGCTATATCACTGTCAACGACCACCAACACTGGAAAAACTTGTAAAAAACAAAATAAATAAAAACGGCAAAAAAAAATAATGTCGAGCGAAAAGCAGGCGTAAAATCTTTGAATAACGCACGCTCGTTGCAAAGAAATTAAACGTAAAACATAGAAAAAAATTAACTAAGTCAATCCAGGACCCGCGCGTTGCGAAAAGCTTGTCAAATGGAGAAAATATAGATGTGTTGCGGCGAGCCAGTCAAACGGGAAAAATATACGGAAAAACGTTGAACCCCACACGCACGTTGTGGTGCGTTAACTCACAAAATTTAGAACGAAACAAAAAACTTGGGAAAGATAAAAAGTATGGTAGACCAAAAATAAAAATAATAAAGAGTTGGGGTTAAATTGCAAAAAAAAAAAAAAAAAAAAAATCTTTGGGTTAAAAGTAAAAAAAACAAAGGGTCTAAATTTCAAAAGAAGAAGAGTTTTAGGTTAAAAAAAAAAAAGAAAAAAAAAGCCCTATACATGAGGTACAACACCATAAATTACAAAAAAAGTTAAAAAATTTATTTTTGTAAAACTTGAATAAACTATTATATATTATATATTAATAGAGTAAACGCTAGTTAATGCTTAAATACTTATTTATTATCCACATAATACATGATATGTTTTCAATTTATTTATTATTCTTTAATTAGTTTAATATTTGTGCATTAATTCTTTTCATATTAGTTCAAGAGATATTAATAATTTATTATATATTAGATTTAGATATTAATAATATTATTAAAATATTAAAGGAGAAAATAACCTGTGGAATTAATTGAAATTATTTATTAATTTTAGATAAAAATAAGGATGAAGATAAGAATAAGTGATATCTATATATTGGTTATTAATATTAAAAGAAATGTATTAAACAAATTTAAATAAAATTTATGAGGTTGAAGGAGAGAATGTCATGTGACATTATTTGTAGTCTTTTATTATAAGTTAGAAGATCATTTTACATGAATAATAAGATACATATATATACATGCAAGCAACCTATGGCTTAAGTGGTGGATACGTATTCATGTGCTCTTTTTAGGCAAGAAATAATCGGAACAAACATTATTGGCCGCTTTTCAAGTTACGTTTATACATATGATTCTGGCTGATAACATTTTTGTTGCCATCCATTGTGCAGGGAAAGCTTACTGATGGAATCCAGCTTTGAGAGGGCCCAATTCAAACGTGGTGGGTAATATATCAAAATGGGTGCCATTCATGCTGCTTGCTATGCCAGCATTGTTGACCCGAGTCTTCACTGTGGTCAATGGGTCAAGTGAATGTTGTGTCCCGGATTGTTAAAGTGTTCTCGTTGCTGGAGAACCCATGGATTAACTCTGCAGCGACTGCTGTGTTAGTCTAACTGTGTGGTAGTAAGAAGCAGTTAGGGTGTCCGCTTTATCGCTCCTATAACGAGCACACCGAAATTTGTCAAGTAAACCATTCTTTGATCAGGAACAACGGAGCTGGAGATGGATTTCACTCCAGGTGCGGGTTCATCAATTGTTAATATGGTTGCCATGTTATTTAAGATAAACCTATTTTAGGGTTCAATATGGTTTCGAGTTGTAGTTTGGTAAAAATATTTTTGTGGCCTGGGGTAATTTGTTGAAAATTCTAAGTTGCAAAGTTTGATTTTGAATTCAATTATAATATTTATTGTCATTAACTGGATTTAGATTTCAAAGTGTGTTTTCAATTTGTTATGTTCGGTCGATTTGGTTTACTGATTTGGGTAACTGACCAACAATATGTGTTATGGGATAAATAATTTAACTTTATATATTTGAGATGATTTAACTATAATTTGAAATTGGTTTCAACGTGATGTGGATCAGTTGATCCATGAAACTTGATATCCACTATTTTGATGGAAAAGGTAATTTGGTTGGAAAAGTTTGTCTGGAAGCCGTAATTATGTGTTCATCAATATTTTAAGAATGTGTTTTGTGAGGTTAGCAAATGATTTAGAAAATATCTCATATGGGTTTACAATTTCCTACAGATTTGGAATTTAATATATAATGAAAATATCTTCCCCACTTTGCTTGAGAGCTCGCAACAAACGTGTAGGAAACCTCGGGGCATGCTTAGAATTGCCTGCCACATTTTTCTCCATAGACGACGCCATCTTATCAGCTTTCAAAACCGGGTTATGGCTCACATGCTTAGACTTTAATAAATCCGATACAATTGGGCCACATTGAGGAGGATTAGGCTGAAAGGCCCAGGATCTCGTCAAGACCAAAAAGGTAATCATCGACCTTCGATCTTTTCGTAGATTTGGGCCTAAAGGAGAGATTAAACGGATGCGTTGGACTAGAGCCATGAGGGCTATTAGATTTAGATCTAACTCTTTTGATTTTAGGAGTTCTGGCCTTAAAAGAAAATAAATCCAAGGTCTCAGAACCAGATGACTTCTCTGGAGTTAAAACCCCGAGCACCGCCCCAACATCTTCTACACGATCTGTTGGTGAGGGGAAGCGAAGATGGGTATTATGAAGCAACGAGTAAGGCCCAATCACTCCTTCGTGAAAGAAAAATAGGTCTCAGTGAGCTCATAACAAAATTAGGAACACCAGTGATTTCAATAATTAGAAAGCTTTCTGCTATATGTGGCGCTTTCAAAAGTTAAATAGATGGATGGTTTAAAACTTTTAATCTTAGATAGTGATAGAAAAATCACAAATAAAACCTCCAATGTTTTATATACTATACTAGGTTAAAACCCCGTGTATTACACGGGTTGAATAAATGTAATTTTATATACCAAATAATATATATATATATATATATATATAGGGAGGGGCTCATGCGAGAACCACCCTTATTGTGAGAACCGCGAGAACCAATGTGAACACAACCTAAAAAAACCTAACTCCCCCCCCCTCCCCCCCTAAGCTAAAATGCTAAAAATTAAACCCCCAAAAAACCTAAAAAAATAAAAAAAAAATGTAATTTTTTTTTAAATATTTTCAAATCGCTACTTTTAGTGGCAATTTTTTTTTTTTTTTTGCTTCGAAAAGTAGCGATTTTTATATAAAAATATTAAAAAAAAAATTTCGTGTGATTTTTAGCTATTTTTAGGCATTTTTGGTTGTGTTCACATTGGTTCTCGCGGTTCTCGCAATAAGAGGTGGTTCTCGCATGATCTTCTCCCTATATATATATATCTTTAAAAATCTTGTTTATTACACGGTTTGAATAAATGTAATTTTATATATTAAATAACAAAAAATGTTGCATTTTTAAGAACCCCGTGTATTGTACGAGTTGAGTAAATTTAATTTTATATATTAAATAATGAAAAACATTACATTTTTAAGAACCTAATGTGTTATACGGGTTGAGCAAATGTAATTTTATATACCGAACAATAAGAAGTTATATCTTTATAAACTCTATGTATTATATGGATTAAATAAATCTAATTTTATATACTACATAATAAAAAAGTTAGGGGCTGTTTGGCAACATCTGAATGGTTAAGTGCTGAACCAGTTCGAGGTCTGAACCATTAAGTGCTGAACCAGTAAGAGATCTAAATCATTAAGAGCCTGTATAATGCTTAACCGTTCAGACGCAAATGTCTGACCAATTCAGATTAGATGTCTTAAACATTCAGACTCTGTATAAATCTTAACCATTCAGAGGCAAATGTCTGAACCATTCAGACATCTGCTCGTGAAACAAACAGTCTGAACCATTAAGTGCTGAACCAGTAAGAGGTCTGAACCATTAAGAGCCTCATTAAGAGGTAAACAAACAGCCCCTTATATTTTTAAAAACCCTGTGTATTACACAAGTTGCATAAATGTAATTTTGTATAGTAAAAAAATAAAAATGTTATATCTTTAAAAAATCTCGTTTATTACACGGGTTGAATTAATCTAATAAAAATTTATATCTTTAAAAAAACTAACGGATATACTCGATATATGATGGATGGGGTGATTGCGGTGATTGTTCTTATAAATGTCACGTAAACATAGTGATTACCGTATTTGAGTTGAGAGTTGAAAACGAAAATAAAAGTACAGAACCAATAAACATTGATTAATATTTTTGTTTACCCCTTATAAACATTTTTGAAATAGGTTCTACCCTTAACTACTTTAGTTTAATAAAATAAATAAATCATTTACGTTGTATTAATTTATATTTAGCGTATATCTTTTCTTAATTTCAGGATAAATAATTTTGAAATCTGATAAATATTTTAAAATATTAGATTATCTCTTATACGAATTGTTTAAATTTATATTAAATTTAATTTTATAATTATCTTTTAATTGATATTAATTATCTATAAAAAATAAATGGTTTCAATGAATGACATGTGTTCTTTCATTGGTTTCTTTTATTATATAGTATAGATTTTTTTATAAATTAATAAGTTATGTTTGCTATATTTTTTTATTTGAAAATGTATTATTTCTTTTGCCATGTGTAATACCCGTGAACTTTGTATACTAAGTAGTATTTTCAACTTTTTAAAATACTTTCTGAATTTTTTATATTTCACAATGTATTGTTTTTTATGCCCGTGTATTAACACTAGTATGTAATAATGTAATACGCGGTTTGAAAGTTTTCAGTCTCCTATATTTTTACAATCATCGGAAAAAGGTTTTCCTTTTCTCTTTTAACACTTTGTTTTATTTAGAAATTATCTTTTGCCACGAAATCATCAACTTTTCTGAATACGCTTTATTTTGTTGGTACATGCAACTTACTTTAGCAATTGTTAGAATATTTCTAGTTATATTTATAGGTATTCATATTTAGCAATTGTTAGTATATTTCAAGTTATAGTATAGGTATTCATATAAATCCATATTACGAATAGTCCAATACATAGAAAATGAGAGATCAAGGATGAGCCTGAGGTGACAGGGTAATAAACATGTATTTAAGCTAATATGTAACTCGTTTGATAAAGGGGTCATATTCACTTGTACTAAAAAAAGTGAATGAGTCGATCCACAAACCCATTTAACATTAGAATTCAAATAAAATATATTTTGTTAGTGTAACAAGTGAACCGTTTACGCTTAATTACAATCCATTTGAAACTCACCGAGTCACCGACACGGTTGCAACCTATATGAATCCGTTTACAAACTAGGGTTGTCCAAACTGCTCGACGATCGAGGATCGCTCGATGATCGCTCGAAAAATGCTCGTTCGATTCCCGCTCAGTTTGTAAATGAGCCGCTCGGATCGGTTCGATTCAAATTCAATCCAAGCATGAGCAAAGCTCCGCTCGCTCGTCGATCGCTCGGTTTCGCTCGAATTATTTTTATTAATAATATATATATATATATATATATAAGATTAGGTTCAAACGTGAACAATTTCTCCAAAGTGAACTGCGTGAACTGATCTGGGCCCTTGATTTTTATGATCTTGAGATTTAAATGATGTAACACCCTTAAAATTTCTACTTGAATTTAGTAATAATTCATAAGATTATATACAAAAGACCTCTAAATTAAAACCTTAGTTTCAAGAACCAAGTTATAAGGTAACAAACATTAGTTATCTACCAAAAATTTAAAACATCCATAAGTTGTTTAACAAACGGTTTACATCATAACATCGTTTAAACAGAGTTAATTTATGCGGAAGCTTCAAAAGTTTGTGTTCGGTTCTTCAAAAGCTAGCTTGACCGTCATCCGTAATCCTTGGATACCTAAAAACTGAAATGTTTACATTAAACATTAGTATTAGAATACTTAGAAATGATACGTATTCGAAACTACGTCTAAAACGGATTCGAATTAACAAGAAATACAAAATTTATCATAATTTCTAAAGCTCTACCGTAACTTACGGTAGCTTTTGGGAAGTTCTGGTTCCACCGTAACACAGATGAAACCCACCGTAACCTTATGGTCTCTACAGTAAATTACGGTATATACGGTAATTTACAGTAGACGCTGGAAAGTTATGTTTGGTTTGATTTGTTTGTTTACTTGAATCAAGTTCTCGGATTTCAATCATACAAACCAACATGTTTAATCCTTGTATTCTAATATATCATTTATAAATAATAACAAGAGACTGAGTATCCATACTACAATGTACTACCATGCCTTACTTGGTTATTCGACCCGTTTGGCTCATCTAAGGAATCCTCCGTTTTGATGACTACCAACGAGGTCTAACCAGATTCTTGGCTTATAATTCAACATCGCGAATATCATCGCTTTAATCCTACTCAACTTTTAATACACAATCCAACTACATATATGATAATTATCAAAATTTATTTAATGTAACGGGTCAAGTTACATACCTTTAAAGCAAGCCCTTCAAACGTGCGTCCACACCGGTTTGCCCGCTCGATGCCCCGGCTTCCTTTCCTATAGAGTTCAATCACTTTATGTTTAGAACTCTTTGTTTCACATATATAACGCACATTTTGCCATACATCATAATTATGCGTTTTTTAACTTAAACACTTTAGTTTCAAGCCTTCTTTGAGGCATTTCAACAAACATTTCGAGGGCAGATTTTACATGATTACATAACCAATCCCTAACTTATCATTTAGCCCAAATTTTATCAATCAGGCTTTCATATATAAGGTTTAACATTCAGATTTCAGAAATCTCTTCCTAAGGACCACATTACCCTAGGAAATTGCTCAAAACCCTAGTGTTCATCAACTTCACACAAAACCCATGAATGGCCTTCAATGTATTCATGAAATTTCCAGAATTTAGGCATGTTTTCACATGTTTTTGTTTAGGTTTTGCTCCTAGACACTACATCATTCATATTTAATCCAAATAACACACATGCAACATCTAATTTCAGATTTTCCAAATTCATAAGAATTTCAAGTTGAGAGTTTTCTCAAAATTTTACATACCTTGTAATCCTCTTGTGATGAGGATCAATAATCTATGCTCGATTTTTGTTTTTGATCAGATTTGGACCTTCAATTTGATTGTTTTGTGCATGTTAGGGTTTTTGGAAGCTCTGGTCGCCCCCCTCTGATGTCTGGTTCGACCTCACACACCAAAGTGTGTTGAGTTTTTTATTTTTATTTTTTTATTTTTTTGTGTTTTATCAAATATTAGTTTCAATTTTAACACATTTGGTCCCTTGCCCTTTTGTTTTTATTTTATTTTAACCTTTAACTACTCATGTCTTTAACTAACTAGGCTAGTGTTAATCCTAGTTAGTTTATCTTACTAATTTATTTGCAAACTAATTGCAGTTTAAGAAATTTGCATTTTCGGGATGTTACACACATCCGCCTCATTCGATCGATCCACTGATTGTGTTCATCAGATTCTGCTTGTAAGTTTTTTTAACGGATCTGTAAAGTATCGTACTGTGCGGTGTTGTGTTGTTATGTGGTGTATGAATCGTTAATTAATAATATTATGATGTTTTTGCCGTAGTGGTAAAAAGTAAAACTCTAACAGTCTGAATCGATCGAAATATTAACATGTTTTTGGTTTGTAGTATAATTATTTTAATTACATCGTTTGTGTAATTATATTCTACTTTTCTGCATCTGTGTAGTCATTTTGTTTTTCTCATTTAAGCATCTCATGTTTTTTTTTTAATTTAATTACTACATATAGGAAGGTGACTATGAAATGAAGAATATTGATAAGGTAGGGTCAAATACGTTTAACATAGAAGGTGACTATGAAATTAATATTGTTATTGTTTGATTGAGGTTCTGAAGATTGTTATGAGTTTGATTATTGAAAAAAAAAGTTTGCAATTTTTCATTGTTTGATGTTGAAAATTATTATTGTTTTGATTGAGGTTCTGAAGATTGTTATGAGGTTCTGAAGATTGTTATTATTGTTAAGTTGTTTAGCGTTTTTTGGAGTTCATTTTTTTGATTTTGCTCTGTTTTAAATGCGATGTACACATGTGTATTCTGATTTTGTTCTATTTTTAGTGCGATGTACACATGTGTATAGCGACTGTTTTTTGTGATATCTCAGATTTTTTTTGTGTATTGAATGTGTAAAGTTGTTGATATACACTTGTGAATTATGCAAAGTATTAGTTGCTGAGTTTTTTTTTGCTCAATTTTTTTGATTTTGCTCTGGTTTTAACGCGATGTACACATGTGTATTCTGATTTTGCTCTGTTTTTAATGCGATGTACACATGTGTATTCTGATTTTAACGCGATGTACACATGTGTATAGCGTCTGTTTTTGTGATATCTCAGAATTTTTTGGGTATTGAAAGTGTAAAGTTGTTAATGTACGCTTGTGAATTATGCAAAGTATTAGTTGCTGAGTTTTTTTGTTCTATTAAAGGAGATGTCGTTAACGAGAAAAGTGGAGATGGAAGGTCGATAAGAATGATTCACGTATGAGGTCGATAAGGATGATTCACATATGTTTGTTTGCTTGGTCGATAAGGATGATTCAACATACAACGTGGCAAATAGTTGTAAAAGATTATGTTTTTTGTTTTTTTATTATGTTGGGTTTATTGTTTTTACGAAACTAGAACTTGTAATTATATGTTTTTTTGTTTGGTTTGAAAAACATTATGGAACTTGTAATTTGTTAAATATAAAACAGTTTTACAGGTATTGTTTCGATGTATGTATTATGTAGCTAATTACACATATGTACGATGCTGAGTACACATGTGTATTGTTCTATTTATATCCAAGTACACATGTGTATACCGTTGAAATATGAAGATTATGTGGATCTTAAAAATAAAATTTGAATTCTTGTGATGAAATCTGAAATAAAAATTAAAATTGAAATCTGGTGATTTATTGTTTGTTTTGATAATTATCTTATTAATAAATAAAACATAATGTGGATAATGAATTTAAAATAGGAAAGATGTAACTTAATTCAGTTATTACAATAATGATTTAAATCTAATTTTTTATATAATTACAATCCTACCCTTAACAACTAAAAAGGAAATCAAGGGTTCAGATCTGTTTACGCAGTTCACTCTTGGGAGGTTGTTCACGCTGGAACCTTACCCTATATATATATATATATATATTATAGATTTTAAAGATTAAAAACCCAAAAAATATACTAGCCCAAAAAAATTTAAAAGCTCAAAAAATATTCAGCCCAACTTAATATTTAATATGAAAATCTAACCCTAAATTAGGGCTGTTCATGAGCCGAGCCGAGCCAGGCCAAGCTCGGGCTCGGCTCGATTATAAACCGAGCTGGCTCGGCTCGGCTCAGATTTGAAACCGAGCTGAAAATATAAGCTCGGGCTCGGCTTGGTTTTAAACCGAGCTAGCTCGGCTCGGCTTGGTTTAGCTCGATTTTATATAAAAAAAAAACTAATATATACCTCTTAAAATTTAATAGCCTAAAATATTATTCAATAATTTAAAAGAATATATTCAAAATAAGTTCAACCTAATACAATTCAAACCAAAATCAAGTTTAACAACGCAAAATAAGTTTTAATTTCAATAAAATACAATATTAGTTCATTAGTATGGTAATCAATCTTCAAATATGTCATAAATATCAAATTCCAAACCTATATACATGTAAATAATAATCAATTTTTTTGTAATATATTATAATGTATATAAAATTAAAACTTATTATAAGTAAAATAATTCGAGCTAAACCGAGCCGAGCCGAGCTACAAAGCGAGCCGAACCGAGCCAGCTCGGCTCGTTACGAGCCGAGCCGAGCTAGACTCACTTTCTAACCGAGCCGAGCCGGCTCGGCTCACTTTTAAACCGAGCCAAATCGAGCGAGCTTTTTCCGAGCTAAATCCGAGCGAGCTTCGAGCGAGCTCCGAGCCGCGAGCTTTTTGAATAGCCCTACCCTAAATCCTATTCTTAAAACAATATTCAGTCATAAACTCATAATCTGCGACATATAGCCACTCCAGTCTCCACACACACACAAAATCTTACCCTAAATTCCTATTCCTAAAACAAAATTCAGTCATAATCGTCGGCTGTACTTGTGCGAAGATATTGTTCCACAGGTCTATTCTGCTCCGTTTATTAAACTTTTGTATATGTATGTTTGTTACTTCTGTTTATTTAACTTTTGCGCTTCTTGATATTGTTAAGAACATTTTTAGAATCATGATTTTAGTTATGTGTTGCTTTTGTTAGTAAAGTGTTGGATATGTTTTAATTAAGTTAGGATTTGTTTTTGTTGAACGAAGTCTTATAATTCAATCGAGCGAAACCGAGCGAAAACGATCTGCTCAATTTTTTTTAGGATTTGATAAAAACCGAGCGAAAACGATCCGATTGATTCAAATTCAATCGAGCATGAGCATCACTTTTGTGCTCGGTTTTGCAAAATTGATCAGATCGGTTGTAATTCAATCTGAGCATGAGCATACCCTCGATCGGATCGGATCGGCTCATGAACACCCCTATTACAAACTACCAACTCATTTCAACATGTCCCGTTTATCTACGAATGGTGTTCAATTTATATGATTTAAAATTATATGATTATAAATTATAGTGGAGAGTTCAAATGAGAAGAAACTTATTGTAAGAAGAAAAAAGAAGAAATTTCAACCAATAAGAATGCTTCATTTTACTTCATTTAATATAAGTATTAAATGTTATTATAAGGGTAATATGGTAAACCTACAAAGATCATTAATTAGTACTATTCCTCTTTAATAGCTAACAACATTAAAATTTGTAACTTATCTTCAAAATATATATTTTTTTCGATAAAATAAAATAATTTAGAGTGTAAGATAAATTACAATGTGTATATGATAAATTACGGGTTGTGTATGATAAATTTCAACATGTGAAGGGTAACTTTTGATGTGTATAATCAAAAAACATTAGTGTGAAGTATGATAGTTTTTATGACTAATTAATTAGTCAAAGATGATAATAAATGAGATAGGTGAAATTATTTAATGTTTTACAATTGTACTCTTTGTTCTTTTTCTTCTCAATAAAATTTTTCTTCTCAAATGGACCTTCCCCATAAATTATATCTTTACAACGATACGTGTTAAGAGTTTATTTATTATACTATATAAACAATTTGTGTATGTCCTTAACTACAGTTTTCGGTTTTCCAGTTTTGCTAACCTACATCTGCCTGTCACCAACAAGCAGTTTCTTACTTTCCACGCGTCTTCATCTGCTCACCATATGGAGTCATCTTCATTGCCGCCGATAGAACCACAGCCTCTATCGTCACAACCGCCGATTAATGGCGACGTCACTTCCACTGTGTCCCAAAACTCAGATGATTCTAAAGACGCCTCTTCCGGTTGAGATAAATAGAACGCCAGCGAGGCCGAAGCCTTGGGCACAGTTTCCGCAGACGCAGTAGGTATTCCGTGTATCCGCGACTGTTACGACGACTCGATTCGTCAGCCAGATTTCTACTCCGGAGATTGAACAACGATAGAGTCTTCGCCGGATCTGGAACCTTCACATTTATAGAGGATATTGCCTAGGGTTTCGAAATTGATAAAATCGGATGGAAATCTTTAAATATTTTGGTTCCTTGGTTGATTGATTTTCTGAATAATGACGATTTGGCGGTAACCTAAGCGATAGGAAGGTTGGCCAAAAGTCTAATAAGGTATCAATTTTTAATTGCACTCTTCAGATGAATATTTTGCGTAAATTTTATGATTTTGCTAGGATTTGAACTGATTTTTGCAGTCAATTTGACTTACAAATGCAACAGGTAAAAGTAGTTCGTGTGTGAAAGGAGATTCCAAGGCAACTAGATGAGGTTCGTGTTTCACTTTAATTGAATTGCACTTCATTTTCTAATGGTAAACCGTAGTTTGTATTTAATGAAAAGAAAACATACATTATGTTGAATTATGAGGAAGCTAAGTGAAGAAACATTAACTAAATGGTCGGAACCGAGTTAGTTAGGGGGTTTGAATCTGCATAAAAGGTTAGCTCTCTCTCGGTTGATTCAGTTGCAATGGGATCTCTTCTCCGGCGGTTCTGCAAAAAAGAACACCGTTAGCCTCGTCAAGGGGAGAAGGGGGTTCTCTCCTTGACCCGACTCCGGCGTGAGAATAAGTATTTGTGATGGAGAAGATAAGTATTTGAGAAGTGAGAGTGATCTGAGTTTGTACCTGAACAGTTCTCTTATTTATAGCCGGGAGTTTGGGAGGGAAAACCTGTAATTGAAAAGGAGACGGAAGATGCTAACGCCGTAGCGGTTATTTTCTTCTTCCGTTAAGTTCTTTGATCCGTCGTTAATTTGTCTCGATCCGATGTGAATGCACACGGATCGTGGATTGATCAATGGCTGGGGAAATGCCACGTGGAAGGTGATTAAGTGGAGATTATTCTTCAATTGCATGCCATCGTTGTGACCCCAGGGTTGCTTGTGGTGATGACACGTGTCCAGACGGTTATAACCGTCTGGGTGGTGCACGATTGTACTTCTTCTAGAAGATTACTGCTGTAATCCAGTGTGGCACTTTATTGTGTGTACACAGAGGAATTGATCCCAAGTCTGGGTAAAATAATATCCAAGTCTGGATATTTATGCGGAGATATTGAACAAAGGATTTTGATCCTTTGTTAAATGGGAGAAGGCGCAAGGATTTATGTTTTCCTTTGGGCGCGCGACTATAAATTGTTGATTGCTTCTTCTTTGCAAGACCCATGCGCGGCCGTGCAAGGTCGAAAAGCTTAAAAGGTTGGTTTGTGGTATGGTCTCAAATCCTTTTTATGAGGTTTTTGGGACCTTACCCCTTCACTAAGGTTTCCAACTGCAGTTTTGTAGGTACTTGGAAGTAGGTTACATTGTTGTTAATGTTGTTTTGTTCGATTAATACTTAGATTAATACTGCTATTATTAGGGTGAGCGGAGTGGGGTGGTAAACCCACTCGGTACCGCACCCACATCCATCGCCAACATAGTTTACCGCTCAGATCTTACCGAAATGGGGGCGAAATCGGTGACGGTTTACCGAGTCGGTGAGAGGGAAGGAAGGGGGAGAGAGATGGGTTTGTGGTGGGGTCCATTCCTTCTCAACCACTCACACATTTTTCCTTTTTTTTAAATAGTTTACCTAAACCCCATTAGGGAAACCACTGCCAACGTTTGTGAGCATTAGGTAAACAATTTAGGTGAATTGATGTGGCACTGTCTGATTGGGTGAATGTGGAGTTTACCTATGACAAATAGGTAACCACTCCCTTCACCCTTATATTGGTTGTTTAAAAAAAGAACAAATGTGGCAAACGAGGGTTGAGTTGGTTTGGTAATGGGTCAAGTCGAGTTATTTTAAATTTTGGTAATTAATTGAAAGTTCTATTCCAAGTTTAGGATTTATACCCGGGTTGAAATACTATTCTTATTGACCAGTATTTTACCAATTTTTAAAATATGACAAAAAAACCGACATTTGAGGCATAAACAAGAAGAAGTTTATCAATCGAACAACAACAATGGCGGATCCTTATTGGCGATACACCGCTTCCGCTGACAGAGGTATCCCTTTCTTCAAACATCACTTCTTATTTTTTTCTCTTAAAATAAAAAAAAAAAACATTTTGATTACCCACCTAAATCAAGATATGGACTTTGAGTTTTTTGCTTCCATCTAAACTGGTCATGATGGAATTACCATAGATGTTAGGTTATCAAACATGTAGAAAATCAAGATATGTATATTTGTGTGAAATGATTTGGGAGGTTTTGTGAATAGAAAATACACTTAGGTGACTTTTATTCTTTTAACCCATCTGACCTGTTTGCGCTACTTTTAATTTCGACATGGAGATAAAACATTAACCCATCAATTATTTTTCTCCTTATACGAGTACAATTTGTTTTATGCAGGATTGTTCCGCCTTCGACGACTGTTTCTGTTCCATCTAACCCGTCATTCATTTTCTTCTTATGCAAGCATAATTTGTTTCATCTAGGATTGTCTACAAACAGATCCACCCGGTGTACGATGCAGGATTGTCTTCAAACAAAAGGTTTGCACACCAGGTGTTCAATGTATGCTCGCTGGCAATCTCTTTTAAATTTGAGTTCAGTTTGGTTTAGTTGTCACTATATATAGTTGCCTTTAAGATAATGGTGGTTGTGCTGTTGATGGATGTCACTGTTGTACCAGTCCCTTATTTAGCACGCTTCAAAATTTTCAAGAATTTCTAATTTTTTATCTTCTTAGATAACTTTGTTTACAAACTTGATGTGGAATTATTTGTTTGTAGGTATATGATGTTTGCAACACCAAATGTATGCTCAATGGTGTGTGTGCGTTGTGCTCCGTGTTATCGTTTATACTTTATTTACAAACTTGCTCCACAAATTGTTGATTTATGGGCATATGACCTGTCAGGATTTTACTATTTCCATTGAACTTCTTAGTCAAAGTAACCGTGATTGACCACTTTTAATTTTAGCTATAACAATATCCATGTTTTATCACCCATTCAATGTACTACACTATGAGGAACTGAGGTACATGATCCTGCCTTTTGTAACTAACATTATCAACAACCTAATAGATATGAAATACCCCGCCGCACCGCGGCGGGTCATTCCCTAGTATAATAACAATTACCATCGGTTCTTAGGAACAATACACCAATTGACCAAGTTTTGAATCATATTTACGGTACTGCCACTGTTTATTTTTGTCCAACATAGCGAGGGAGGGGATCAGACCAATGGTAGAGAAAAGAAGGGGAGAGAGATAATCGAAACGATGCCAGCCTGTTCTGGTGACCATCTCTCTTCTTCCCCCTGTTCCAGCGACGACGAGTGTCATTGATACTAGAGGTTAATGGTCATTATTGACTCAAAACAAAGCAGACCATAGCGCCTAGGGTTCCAGCAGAACTCCGGCGAGTCAGACATGTTGTGCAGGTCCCGTTTTGGTGTAGATCGGCAAACACCAAGGTACCGAAAGTGTGGTAAGTTTCGACCAATTGCTTCATTTACGATAGTGTGTGTGACGATAATGGCTCCAGTGGGTTCCAAATAGTCTCAAATTAGGAGAAAAGACAAAGGTAGATTAAGTGAAAACAAACAAGGAGATTCAGCCGATGGGGAGATCGGAAGGTATTCAGTCAATTGTGGAGGCCAACGAGTTCTATGATGAAGACCGAATGCGCCTTTACGACCAATTGGCAACATGACTTCCATATTCATGATTTAGCCAAATTGAGGCTGTTTGAGGTTAGATTCTACAAATCATTATGTTGTGTGTTTTGCTTGGTTCAATTTGATTGTCACTATACCTAAGGTCTTGGGTTTCTTAGTCGTTAACTTGGTTTAGGTATTCGTTCACAAAATTAAAATTTCTAAGAATTTAGTTGCTGGAAATTTGGTTTGTTGCATTTTGTTTGATCGATTTAAGAAGATTACCAACACCCAATTGATGGTTTGAAGTTGATTTCAGCTTCTTAATCCCAACTGAATGCTTTTCATTTTGGGGATTTGAGTTACATAGCTTTATGGGTCTGATTAACTCAATCAAATAGTTTAAAGATGAACATTAACTAAACGTGTGAGGCTACAAATCTTTGTTTTCATTTGATTACATGAAATGTATTTTCTAACAATATACTATTGGGTTTTTATTAGGTTTTGTGACAAAATTTACATGTGTCAGCAGCAGTTGCTGATGGTGTAATGGGCTACAAAGGTAAGAAGGTTTGTTTTTCCATCCCCTTCGAAACTTTTATTGTAAATATTTCCAAATAAAAGTTCTATAGGTGATAGTGATTATGTTTGTAATGGGCTACAAAGGTAAGAAGATTTTGATTACCAACAGTAAGTCCTAAATCTAACACAGGTCTTTATTGTGCAGGCTCTTACTTTTATGTAGATGAGATTGATGCTATAGTTATCACTCTTATTAACATGAAACTCAGGAATTAAACAAATGATCAAATGGGTCAATTTGGATATAAAAATGGCAGCAAGTGATTTTTTCAATACAGGGTTTCACATCACGGTTGGGTCTGCCAAGATACTTCAGCTCGGAGTGGTCAGTGGCCCCGTTTCATTTGTGTGAAGGTTCACAATACATTTTTGCATATAGTTACCCAAAGAATACAATTGTTACTCTTGGCACAGAGAGAAGCTTAGTTATTTAAGCTGCTTCTTATATTAATACACTTGAATTTTTATGCAATTTGTGTTTAATTATATAAGTTTTCATGTATGATAGGGGAGTTCTTAAAATTGTATTTTTTCGAATAATTATAATTTAGTACATACTGATAGTATTCATTTAAGTTAAATTACACAATTATTATTATTATTATTATTATTATTATTATTATTATTATTATTATATATCATTTTGAACGTTGTATTTGACTTTCAGCTTTATAAAATGAGAAACTTCATGGTATCATACTTATGATACATTCATGTTCTATGCAAGTGTTATATGGAATGACCATTTCTTCATGCTTACTTATAGTTATTGTTGATCTTATAATTAATCAACTAACGAAGGTGCTAAATGTGTCATGTTGTATTGCAGTTTATTTGGTTACGACTCAAGTTAGGTAAAATCAAGGGACAAAGGATCAAACCTAGGAGTAGCATTGGTATCGGTGATTATCGGTATAGTAGTGACCAGTAAATACGAAATAGGTTTAAGACGTCCTTCATTTTGTTTGCTTTTAGTGACTTTTCTTTGCGAGTTTTATGTTGTTTTAAGAACTATCATTATGGATATGATAATGAAAGACGGTTACCCGCCGCGAAGCGCTGGGTTCTTTACTAGTTTCAATCTAATAATAACTCGAGTCTTACCAACGGTAACTACCACAATTGTGATTCCTCTATAGATTTCATGTGTCTTAACATTAAAAAGTTTACAATCCTGCCAGAAATATACCTTTTTAATATACTGTTTAAAAATAATGTAAAATGTAAAATGTAAAATGTAAAATGTACACATGGTACGTCATGACAAAACAACTGTCAAATAGGCTTCTATGGATTATACTTTTAATCATCAAAATAATACCCCCTAGTCAGCTAGTCTATACCAACAGTTATGTCTCTTATATGGATGGTGAGCGACTTTTTGGTTCATGGGCTGCTTAATTAATTATTTTTATAATACGAAGGGGGTCCAAAAGATTGGAAGAAAACTATTGGTGTTATCATATTCACGATGTTTTGGTAGATTTAAAAGGCTAGAAATAATAAAGAGTTCAACAGAAAAGACATGGACCATCATGAGAGAGATTACATCTTAACAAACACCCTGATAGTACCAGGCTACAAGTCCTTTGGTTGTTAGAATTGAGATGGACAGTCTAGAAATAGTGTTGCATAAATAAAGAAATGCATCGTTTAAGTAGACTTGAGTTGTAGTATAGAAAACCAGCTATAAGTGCGAGTCACTTCATGTCTTGAGTTATAGATGAAGTTTGATCTAAGAGAGAGCTTAATTCGCTTGGATGAACACGAGACAACTATACATAAGGTTTAGATACCATGTATGATATAAGTGAGTGTGTGGGACGAATGTGAGTTATGGTTAAAAAGATTGTAACATATAATGAAAAACTCTTGTGAAAATATGCATTATTTAAATACTATGGGTAAAGTACATACTACATAAGGAAACTTAAAGAATGGTAGTAAAGGTTTCTTGATGCTCGAGTAGCAGTAGAAGAAGGTTAATCAAGATCTGATTTTCGGTAACTTCTTAACCTAAAAGGATAACCACAGGCGACTCTTTTTTTTCTTTCTTCTTTTGGCAGGTAACAAACCAACATGCTTGGCTGTAGTAGAAACAAGACCAAAAGGGGCCGAAGGGGGTTCATTTAACAACCAAGAAGACATAATAGCGGTGGCTCATCGTGTTGGCTGGCGGTTGATAGTAGTGGGTGCAGATAGACCAGGGAAGTTTTTTGGGTATAATCCAATCAAGGTTAACTTGTTCCGTTGTTCAAAAGTGGGAAAGATGCCAATATTAAAACAAACGGGTTAGCAACTCTTTCAGTTGTGGTAACCAACAAACGCAATATAAATTAAACAACACGTGCTTGGATCTTTCAGTTGGTAGAAAACAAAGTACCAAGGATTCATTGAGGATGATGAGGAAGAGATTTCGCTACAAGCAAGCGAGGTATGATTAAACAAAGGTTTGTGTATATATGTAAATTAACATCATGTCTTGTAGGTATTGGACATCGGGAAAGCTTCAAAATAGGTAAGATAACTAAACCTCTTTCGGAAACAGGTCACTCACACGTGCACTATAATATATATATATATATATATATATATATATATATATATATATATATATATATATAGGGTCAGGATCATTTCAGAACCATAAACATTTACAGAACTCGCAGAACTCCTAATAAACACTCTTTTTATTTATATATTTTTATGTTTAGGATAATTTTATCATTTATTATGTGTATTTTTACGATTACATACATGTTAAGAATAATTTTATCATTTTTTATATGTAATTTTATAATTACATATATGTAAACTAGTTTTTTTTACATATATGTAATTAGTTATGACACATATATATAATTTTGGCAATTAAACATATGTAAACTACTTTTAACATGTATGTAATCAAAGAAATACATATAATAGATAATAAAAAGATCCTAAATATAAAAACTTATATATAAAATGATTGTTTATTAGGAGTTCTGTAGTTATTTAGAGTTTTGAAATGAACTCAACCCTATATATATATATATATATGGGTTGAGTTATAATACAAAGTATTTAAAAATAAAAAGGGTAAGAAGCCATCAGAGAGTGACAAGTGTCCTAGGAGAAATTAAATAGAAAGGGTAATTTTGTCTACAAGAAGAAAGAGAATATGCACATGCATGTCACATGTTATTCCCCACCCCCCCCCCCCAATTTTTAAACGTCCGTAACTTTTTTATACATCATTTGTTTTTAAAAAAAATATACCATAAAATCGAGCGTCTTTTTATCTTTAATATGAGTACCGTATTGTTATATTTTTCAAAAAAAAAAAAAATCAAAAACCCAGTTGCATATTACACAATGGACATGATGTAAAACACAATGTAAAGTAGATCAAAAACATAATCAATGACAACAGATAAAGACACAATGGACAACATAATAAAACACAATGACCATAACATATAACACAATGGCGATAACATATAACACAATAAGTATCAGACTAAATAAAAACACAATTGATGACAACAGATAAAAGACACAATTAATGACAGCAGATAAAAGACACAATGGAGAGCAGATGAAGACAAAATGGAAAACAAACTAAAAACACAATACACAACAAACTAAAACACAATGAACAAAGATAATAAAAAAAATTGAACAAATTATTAAAACACAATGGACAACATATTAAAACACAATGAATAACATATTAAACACAATGACCTGAACTAATAACACAATTTATAGAAAACCCAAAAATAACATCTTCATTGTGTCATATATTGTGTTATAGGTTCTTATAAAAACGCAATGGATAGAACCCAAATTAACATTATGTTATAGGTTTTGATAATAACACAATGGGCATGATGTAAAACACAATGTAAAGTAGATCAAAAACACAATCAATGACAACAGATAAAGACACAATGGACAACATACTAAAACACAATGACCATAACGTATAACACAATGGCGATAACATATAACACAATAAGTATCAGACTAAATAAAAACACAATTGATGACAACAGATAAAAGACACAATTAATGACAGCAGATAAAAGACACAATGGAGAGCAGATGAAGACACAATGGAAAACAAACTAAAAACACAATACACAACAAACTAAAACACAATGAACAAAGATAATAATAAAATTGAACAAATTATTAAAACACAATGGACAACATATTAGAACACAATGAATAACATATTAAACACAATGACCTGAACTAATAACACAATTTATAGAAAACCCAAATATAACACCATCTTCATTATGTCATATACTGTGTTATAGGTTCTTATAAAACGCAATGGATAGAACCCAAATTAACATTGTGTTATAGGTTTTGATAATAACACAACGTATAGAAACTCTACTGACCAAAAACCAGTTAAAAGACACAATGACCTGAACCTTTAACACAATGCAAAATAAACCAGTAAAAATGAAATTTTTTATTTTATTTTTATATGATAATATGGTACTCATATTAAAGATAAAAAAACGCTTGTTATTTTGGTGAATTTTTTTTAAAAAAACGCCGTATGAAAAAGTTATGGACGTTTTAAATCGATTGGGGAATTGGCATGTGCCTTGCATGTGGAGAGAGAAAATCCATAAATATAGGATTCCTTTTATGCCCTACTATTATCTTCTTTTCTCTACAACTAATCTCAACCCTCCAAATCTAAGATCAATGGACTAGAATCCTTCTTACACTTCTTATTTATTTTATCCTTTGTATTTGATCCTAACCTATATATATATATATATATATAGGATAAGGATCCGTTAGGAACCACCCTTTATTGCGAGAACCGCGAGAACCAGTGTGAACACATAGTATTTTTGTAATTAAAGTGAAATTCCATCTAACTGGGTTTATATCCTCGTCCTGTTCAAATCATTAGGGTTTAGTTCACTGCTACTACCCAAATCGTTCACTGCTACTACCCTCTTGACAACCGCCGCCGCCGCCGACACATCGCCTCTGCCACCACCGCGACACCGCCGACACCACCGCACCACCACCGTGACAACTCCTTCGAAGACAACTCCTCCGGCGACAACCCATCTGGTGACATTCATACATCTGCTCATAAGTCACCACTGCGATAACTAATCCGGCTCGTCCTTATACGATTACTCTGTTTAATACATAATTTATCCGATAATCACAACAAATTACATCCTTTTTTTGTCCGATTATATTGTTTTTTGTCATCCATATACAAATAAACATAGTTTCAGTTGTAACCCCTTTGTAATACAGATGACATCCTCTGATTCGTCACATATATACCCTCCTCGTCAATCTGATAATGACATTAACAAAGTTAGGTCAACTTCAGCTTATAAAAAGACCCATTTTTGATATCCATACTATTGAATCTATGTCTACATCAGAAAATGTGTTGTAGCCGAACACTCAATTTCTGCTGAATACTCAATTTCCGATGACAATACTTCAACATCGACTGCTACATCACCCACAAATTTGGACCAACAACAATTGCAATTTATACCAACAATTACAATTTATACGATAGGAGACTAAAGGTAGTATACAGAGATAGTTTTTACATGCTTGATAACTCTATTTTCCTGTATCAGTGTTTATTTATCATTGTTCATTGTTTGTTTTTTCTAGTTTTTACATACTTTACTACTCTATGTTACTATATCATTGTTTATTTAACATTTGCTTGGTTACTCTATGTTCCTGTATCATTGTTTATATAAAATTATAAATTGTTCATTTTTTTGTTTATCTGCTTGATCAATACAACGATCATGCACATGTGCATTATGTTGATAACACCCATACTCTTCACTGATCATGCACATGTGGATTATGTTGATAACACCCATACTCGTCATCCGTAAACTGTTAACCATCATTAACATGAACATGCACATGTGCCAACAATCCATAATCATCACAAATAAACTGTTAACCATCAGTACATAATTATGCACATGTGCATCACATTACCAACACCCCATACTCATCACCAAAAAAAAAAATGTTAAACATTTATACATCGTGCGCATACACACCATCTACCATATACAATATTAATCACAATCTTATATGTTTTTTCTTTATACGGGAACAATTACGACTTCTACACCTAATGGCACACCATATTGGATACCCGATGTTGATGCTGAATACATCCCTATTATAAACAGTACGTTTAACAGTTGGGAGGACATTGATTCCAACGATACTGATGATGACGCTAAAGACCCTGCATATATATATGAACCTGAGTAACCTCATAGACATTCATCCAGGCGTGTAGACATTCATCCAGGCGTCATAAAACATTCAACGATTCTTGATTATCCTATATATAATGACAAACAGTTTCTAAGCATTATTCTTTTTGTTTACAATTATTTTGCATTGTCTGTATACGTATTCATAGGTTATGATTGTGATCATGAAACTTTGATATCAATTACTTATTATACATAAGCGTATGTAATTTCATTATTGACCATCTAACAAATATTACCAACATGGTTACTGTTTTGAAAAATGCACATGTGCATACATGTTTACTGTTTCTCCCCACATGGTAATTTTTCAAACAATGCACATATGCATACATGTTTAATGTTTTACTACATATTGTTATTGTTTCTACCAATGCACATGTGCATACATGAATATCTTAACTACATGTAATCCGTTTTCCTTTACATATACATTATCATATGCGATATGGTACCCCATACATAATAGGGTACCACATACGTAATATGATATGCTATATCAAACTTTGCTGTAACGCCCCAAAAATCTAATGTTAATAATTGTCGTGTGTTCCGATACGACACGTCATGAAATAAATAACTAGGCTATTTAACCTAGTTATAAGTGTGGTCAAAAGAATTAAAAGAGGAAGGTAATGTCAAGATGTTTTAAAGACAAAACCCGAGGGGCTAAAGTGGAACTAACGAAAGTTGGATTATTATAAAGAAAAGAACACACACACAAACACACACTTCGTGTGTGTTCTGGATGGATCGATCAGGGGCTCTCAAGAGCCCCAAAACCCTAGTTCTTCAAAAGCTTCAATTTGAAGGATGAATCAAGGCCCAAATCCATAACCGAGCATGGATTAATGATCACCAACACGAGAGGATCATAAGGTATGTTTTAAATCTAAGATGGGTGATCATAGGTAAAGTGGGTTATGTTCTAATCCGTGAGTTAAGATGAAATTAATGATGTACAAGGGTTAGAATCCTCGTTTAGAACATGGGTTATGTAGGGTTTGCGTTAATTTGATGATTAGAGGTGAAACCCGTTAGTTAGGGTGAAGATGATGACTAGAATCACCTCCCATGTTCGAGTCTTGTTGAAAGATTGATGTATTATGTGGTTATGATGAATACTTGTTAGAAGAATTAGGAGAAATGTGATGATGATATGTTTGATGTTTGTTTGGAAATGATACATGATGATTAGTAGTATGTTTTGATGGGTTATGTATGAGTTTAGAAGATTTGAGCATGAAATAGTTGTACGTTATGCTTTAAAAGTAGTACCCGCATCAAGTGTATGATGAAATGTGTATAATGTCGTCCGTATAGTTGATTATGATGTTACGGGCATATGTCGATAAGTAGATGGTTACATATGGTAAATAGTTGACTTTTGGAAGTCAACAAGTATAAGTAACATGATTTGACTCGTTGTCATAAAGGTAGTATTGTAGGAAGTCGTATGGTACATGTCATGTTGATATGAGTTATCCGTGATTTATGATGAATTACGTGAATCAAATGTGAAATATGTGGTTGATATGATCGTTAACGTGTACAATTGTGTATACTAACGAGAATGTGATGGGTGACATGAAAGTATAGGAATCATGTCAAGACGGATTCAAGCGTGAAAGGCTAACGGGTCAAGAGGTGGCAAAGGATCGGATACGAGCACGGACGCATAAGGTAAGTGATTTCCGTAATCACTTCTTAGTTCAAGTAAGTAGTAAAGTGTTGTCATTAATTAAACAAGATGTTTGAAGTCAAATATGTGTTAAAGACTTTCGTCGTAAATTATGGGATTAAAGTTGACCAAAATGCCCTTGATGGGTATTTTGGGGTAAACGATCGTAAAGGTAGTTTAGAAATAAGTTATTCGATTAGTGTAATGTTTCGGTCAAGTATGAAAGTGAGGAATATGGTTTTGTAAGTTAGAAACGTCTTAATGCGCAATTACCCTTAACGGGTCAAAACAAGCTTTTAAGCGCAAACGGGTTAAATAAGATGTAAGGCATCCGGGAATGAACCTTTTAGGACAAATGATCTTGAAATTATCAGTTTATATGAAGTTAAGGTCAAATAAACAAGTTATGTGATAGAATTATGAACAGGACAATTATTGGTAAAAAGGGTAGTAAGCCGAAGACTTAAAAGTCTGGAATTGTGTTAATCCGGATGTCGGATCTTAACACCATAAGATGGGGAATTAAATTACGGACGCGTAGGAAAAAGAATCGGGTAAAACGGATCAATAACGAAGAAGTTATGACCGTTTCCGTGAAACGCGGACGTGCTGGAAATCTGCAGCACAGCAGCAGCAACCCTCTGTCGTTTTGAGGGCGTCGCGTAGCGCGACGGCCCGTCGCGTCGCGCGACGGGTGATGTTTCTCCGAAAATTGTTTTCAGGCTTCGTTTTGGCTTGGGAACTCGTTTAAACGCGTTTTAAGTTGCGTATGACTAATTTAACTTATGTTTTATAACCATTAGGGTAAACGCACGTGTAGATAGGTATGTATGCATGTTTGTATGTCTCTTTACACGTATGTAGAAATGTATGAAAGCATGTATGTACCTCCGTGAGTACGTTTATAAGTATGCGAGCAAGAATAAGCGGATATGTGATGGTATGTATGAGAGTAGGCATGTATGAGTTTGGTATGATGCACGTAGGGTTGTATGTAGGTAAATATGTATAATGTCATGTGTGTACTTAATGATGTTGGTATGTGTACATATAGATATGTGTATAATGATGTAGATGTGTGTATAATGTAAGTATCCATGTAGATTGGCATGTATGTGTGTGAGTATGTATGTAAGCAGGTATGTATGCATGTGTGTACGTATGTATATATATAGAGATAATATGTATGAAGTAGGGTATGTATGTAAGTCTTTCGGTATGATTAAGTGTTTACGATGTTTGTTTGTGTACCTGGAGTTATAAGTGTGATGCAGGAATGGCAAGGAAGTCTCACCACAGATGGTAAGACAGGATGGAAAAGCTGGCATGTAAAGAGTATAACGAAACGAGAAGTAACGAGAATAAACTTTGTATGTTTCTAATGCGTACTAATGTTATGAATTATATATGGTAAATGCAGGTAGTACCAGTCAGGAGGATATCCAAGGATTGGAGATTGAGGATCGAGTCACAAGATAGATTGTACGGGAGTGTCGAGTACGTATTTGAGTAAGGCCAGCTATGATTTCTTATTGTAAACGAGTATAATAAATGTATTTATTGAGAAAGAATTAACCCAAAAATTGAGATTAAAAGTGTCAAAGTGTTTGTAACTAAAGAAATTTTTATGGTACGACTTTCCGCTGCGACTTTTGTCAAACGTGATTAACGGGTCTTACAAGTTGGTATCAGAGCCCTGGTTTGAGGGAATCAAGTACGAGAAGGTAAGTACTTGAACTCAAACTTGTGTGCTCTTGAGGTAAGAAACCCGTACAATCTAGGACTCGATCAAGATCCAAAGGTAAAGGCTAATATAAGTATGTACTTATGTGTACGTATAAAGAAACTGACGGTTTTGTATGTGCAAGGTAAGCATAAGTGTTGGAAGAGGATGATCCGTGAATGCAGTCTAGGATGAATACTAAGGCAGGCAAAGAGGTAATAAGACAAATAGGCAAATTTGAATCCAGGTACGTAAATTCGATGTGTGGGAATATGAAATAGTAAAAACTCATTAAGTAAAGGATAATTTTAAATTGAAAGACAATGAATGTATAGTAATGAAGTATGGAAGTGATACACGCGCCGAAACCTAAGTCTACGGACATAAGGTGACAATTACATGAAGGCACGAAACTACTACGTGGATTGTGTACCTGGCCAGTACACGAGAAACGTATGACGTTCGTGAGATCATGATAATTGTTACAGGTATGTTCGGCAGAGTTGGGTAGCAGGCGGGCGTGTGGGTGAAATGGAAAGTAAGACTCTCTGGAAAGTGAGAGTACTATGTAAGAATGAAAAATATGCCTGATAAGAATGAAGAATGTTGAATCCGTGGTTAAGTGCGGATCAACAAGATATGAATAATATGTTTGAATCCGTGAGACGGATTCAGGAAATGAAAGGTATGAATGTAATGTTTGAATCCGTAAGACGGATTCAAGGATGAAAGGCATGGATGATATGTTTGAATCCGTAAGACGGATTCAAGGATGAAAGGCATGGATAAGGTGTTTGGAATCCACGAGAAGAATTCAAAACGCAGAAGTAATGAAAGGCATGAATGTAAAGTTTGAATCCGTAAGGCGGATTCAACGAATGAGAAAGCATGAATGATGCATCTGCATACGTAAGACAGATTTAAAAATATAAAAAGATAAAATTAATCCGTACAAGAAGATGTTGACAGTTTGACCATGATTGAGTCGAACGGGTCAAAGAAATAAGTATAAAGTAAAAGATGATAGTATAATAGATGAAGTTTGGTATGAGCTACGTGTTAGACGTGTTAGTAAATGACTCTTAGAAGTCAGAATGATGACGGGCTGTGACCCGAACAATGACTTAAGTAAGGGCTGGAATGGTAAGTTTGGTAAGAAATATTGAAACAATGTAATAAGGTCTTTGTAAGTAAGCATGAATGGAAGGAAGTACGAGTGTGTAATTCAGTTGGCGAAATGATTAATAGAATGAAAGGATTGCATGTAAGAAATAGAGTGTGTGGTATGTTATTGTAGGTACGTAGGAAATTGTAGAAGAATTATAGGTGGGTAATCACCTAGTGTAATGAATGTTTGAAGGACATATGCTAATCGCCGAGGTTGTTAATGATCGTATTGGTGAAAGGATGTGCAAGAGCGGAAGCTCATTACACGAATGAATGAAATCTGGCCTGTAGGGCTAGTACTCGAGGAGAAGATGATCGATCTGGGTTACGGATCGTCGGGTTGAGAAATGAAAAAGAGGTTAGTAAAATGTTTAACTCATGTTGGAAAGATATGAACTAGTATGACATATTTGTATACGTAAATTAAGTAATGCATGAAGTGAAAGCCATGGTAATGTGGAACGAACGAAATGGTTTAAAGATAACGTAAAGGCAAGGAAAGTATAGTACCAATAACTGTAGAAAACGTAGAATGAGGTTAACGTTAGAGTTAAGCATGTAGGTGTGATTATGTAATAGTAGTTTTGTTGTGGTGACAACACAAAAGTAAACGTTGTACAGAGTATGTAGAGAATGCAATTTTTTTTAAGAAACGAGGAGAAGATAGTAGATCCGTTATGAACGGATCATACAAATGTAAGTATGATTACAGATTTAGGAAGTGTGTATATTGACCCGATATTGTCCGGTCAAGGAAATGAGAACGTTACGTAAAGACATAGTTTGGAAAGTATGGACTTGTTAAGAAAAAGCCAATTATATAAATAGTTTATGAATCGAGAATGTATAGTTATCTATTACTATGATGTATTAGTAGAGTTAAGCATATATGAGCATGTATAAATTACGAAGTAAGATTGTATAGTTGACGAAAGTTTTATGAATGTTGAAATAAACATGAGGAAATGTTATTAATGGGATGCTGGACTTGTTTAAAGTAAACAAAAAGATATGTTACACATAATATATGAGTGCTAGAATGATAAATGAACCACTAGTTAGATAGTGCGTTCGAATTAGCGCTATCAGTGGGAGCGACATTAATAAGAACTCTGCGACGGGTTCTTGAAAATGGAGGATAGTCATCGCGATGATGATTATGTAGAGGGGACGTAGAGAAGGAATGATTAGTGTTAAATAAAGGTAAGAAAGGTTTCGGGGACGAAACCTCGTTTAAGGGTGGTAGACTTGTAACGCCCCAAAAATCTAATGTTAATAATTGTCGTGTGTTCCGATACGACACGTCATGAAATAAATAACTAGGCTATTTAACCTAGTTATAAGTGTGGTCAAAAGAATTAAAAGAGGAAGGTAATGTCAAGATGTTTTAAAGACAAAACCCGAGGGGCTAAAGTGGAACTAACGAAAGTTGGATTATTATAAAGAAAAGAACACACACACAAACACACACTTCGTGTGTGTTCTGGATGGATCGATCAGGGGCTCTCAAGAGCCCCAAAACCCTAGTTCTTCAAAAGCTTCAATTTGAAGGATGAATCAAGGCCCAAATCCATAACCGAGCATGGATTAATGATCACCAACACGAGAGGATCATAAGGTATGTTTTAAATCTAAGATGGGTGATCATGGGTGAAGTGGGTTATGTTCTAATCCGTGAGTTAAGATGAAATTAATGATGTACAAGGGTTAGAATCCTCGTTTAGAACATGGGTTATGTAGGGTTTGCGTTAATTTGATGATTAGAGGTGAAACCCGTTAGTTAGGGTGAAGATGATGACTAGAATCACCTCCCATGTTCGAGTCTTGTTGAAAGATTGATGTATTATGTGGTTATGATGAATACTTGTTAGAAGAATTAGGAGAAATGTGATGATGATATGTTTGATGTTTGTTTGGAAATGATACATGATGATTAGTAGTATGTTTTGATGGGTTATGTATGAGTTTAGAAGATTTGAGCATGAAATAGTTGTACGTTATGCTTTAAAAGTAGTACCCGCATCAAGTGTATGATGAAATGTGTATAATGTCGTCCGTATAGTTGATTATGATGTTACGGGCATATGTCGATAAGTAGATGGTTACATATGGTAAATAGTTGACTTTTGGAAGTCAACAAGTATAAGTAACATGATTTGACTCGTTGTCATAAAGGTAGTATTGTAGGAAGTCGTATGGTACATGTCATGTTGATATGAGTTATCCGTGATTTATGATGAATTACGTGAATCAAATGTGAAATATGTGGTTGATATGATCGTTAACGTGTACAATTGTGTATACTAACGAGAATGTGATGGGTGACATGAAAGTATAGGAATCATGTCAAGACGGATTCAAGCGTGAAAGGCTAACGGGTCAAGAGGTGGCAAAGGATCGGATACGAGCACGGACGCATAAGGTAAGTGATTTCCGTAATCACTTCTTAGTTCAAGTAAGTAGTAAAGTGTTGTCATTAATTAAACAAGATGTTTGAAGTCAAATATGTGTTAAAGACTTTCGTCGTAAATTATGGGATTAAAGTTGACCAAAATGCCCTTGATGGGTATTTTGGGGTAAACGATCGTAAAGGTAGTTTAGAAATAAGTTATTCGATTAGTGTAATGTTTCGGTCAAGTATGAAAGTGAGGAATATGGTTTTGTAAGTTAGAAACGTCTTAATGCGCAATTACCCTTAACGGGTCAAAACAAGCTTTTAAGCGCAAACGGGTTAAATAAGATGTAAGGCATCCGGGAATGAACCTTTTAGGACAAATGATCTTGAAATTATCAGTTTATATGAAGTTAAGGTCAAATAAACAAGTTATGTGATAGAATTATGAACAGGACAATTATTGGTAAAAAGGGTAGTAAGCCGAAGACTTAAAAGTCTGGAATTGTGTTAATCCGGATGTCGGATCTTAACACCATAAGATGGGGAATTAAATTACGGACGCGTAGGAAAAAGAATCGGGTAAAACGGATCAATAACGAAGAAGTTATGACCGTTTCCGTGAAACGCGGACGTGCTGGAAATCTGCAGCACAGCAGCAGCAACCCTCTGTCGTTTTGAGGGCGTCGCGTAGCGCGACGGCCCGTCGCGTCGCGCGACGGGTGATGTTTCTCCGAAAATTGTTTTCAGGCTTCGTTTTGGCTTGGGAACTCGTTTAAACGCGTTTTAAGTTGCGTATGACTAATTTAACTTATGTTTTATAACCATTAGGGTAAACGCACGTGTAGATAGGTATGTATGCATGTTTGTATGTCTCTTTACACGTATGTAGAAATGTATGAAAGCATGTATGTACCTCCGTGAGTACGTTTATAAGTATGCGAGCAAGAATAAGCGGATATGTGATGGTATGTATGAGAGTAGGCATGTATGAGTTTGGTATGATGCACGTAGGGTTGTATGTAGGTAAATATGTATAATGTCATGTGTGTACTTAATGATGTTGGTATGTGTACATATAGATATGTGTATAATGATGTAGATGTGTGTATAATGTAAGTATCCATGTAGATTGGCATGTATGTGTGTGAGTATGTATGTAAGCAGGTATGTATGCATGTGTGTACGTATGTATATATATAGAGATAATATGTATGAAGTAGGGTATGTATGTAAGTCTTTCGGTATGATTAAGTGTTTACGATGTTTGTTTGTGTACCTGGAGTTATAAGTGTGATGCAGGAATGGCAAGGAAGTCTCACCACAGATGGTAAGACAGGATGGAAAAGCTGGCATGTAAAGAGTATAACGAAACGAGAAGTAACGAGAATAAACTTTGTATGTTTCTAATGCGTACTAATGTTATGAATTATATATGGTAAATGCAGGTAGTACCAGTCAGGAGGATATCCAAGGATTGGAGATTGAGGATCGAGTCACAAGATAGATTGTACGGGAGTGTCGAGTACGTATTTGAGTAAGGCCAGCTATGATTTCTTATTGTAAACGAGTATAATAAATGTATTTATTGAGAAAGAATTAACCCAAAAATTGAGATTAAAAGTGTCAAAGTGTTTGTAACTAAAGAAATTTTTATGGTACGACTTTCCGCTGCGACTTTTGTCAAACGTGATTAACGGGTCTTACATTTGCACATGTGCAATACCAACATTTTCTATACCAAACAACATAAAACATCAAATATTAACAAATATACCAATATACCCGAAAAATCAAATAGAGTTTTAACCCATCAACTACCATATAAGACATCGTATACGTTAAACTTCTTATATCAACCATTATCGTAAAAACTACCCACATATTACAATCAAAAGACATCAAGAAAACAAAAAAAAAATGTCTTTATAAATTGCATATCCACAAACTACCTACATAACATTCACATTAGTTCACAACCTCACACCTTCTGTGTCACACCCCAACCGATGGTGGAAACATCGGGGCGTGGCACTGAGCGAAACAGATTGTCCAGAAGTTTCCATAACAACTATATTTACCAAATATTTAGAGCAACACGTCACATACCATGTCATAAATGATAACACAATTATTACAGAAAAGATCTAGTCAAATTGTTCTGTTCCGACAACTCAGATTTTCATTACAGACAATTGTTTATTGTTGACCTAGGTCTTTCCTAGCCTCGATTTCACAGCAAAGTAAGCAAATAAGCATCCTAAGCACCTGTCACATACGTTAAAGTAAAAGTCAATACACATAGTGTAAAGGTAAGCATACAAGTTTGATAATAGCATATAGAGTTCGAAATCGTTACGCATAACCAGCACGTACACAGTGTAAAATGAGGCATGCTAGTTATCGACATGAACCTATCGATACCAATGACTGCGGGTTGACTGCCCAAGGCAGTTCGCGATACACACTCATCACTGTGAGCCATGTAAGTAATTGTCCTTAACAACCCCTGAGTGAACAGGTGCTGAGTCCAAACTAATAGTACTATCGTTGCTAAGGCAGGTAGACAGCATTCCATGTGTAAACATAACAAACAAGCATTCATTAAGTCACGTATAACACGCGGTAATTGGTTAGCGATTAAAGTATTGCGTAGTGTGTTTGATGTGGTTTAGAATAAGTAACGTATGTAACACCCAAAAGTGCGTAAAGCAAAAAGGGATTGAGTATACTCACAGCGGTTGATGGATTGAAGGGAGCGCTAGAGAGTAGGGTTAGCCTGAACAGATTGATAGCATAACAATAAGCGACGCATAAAACGATACAGAGTGCAAGTGGGTGGGACAGCAGTTCGATCGGATGGTAGTCCGATCAGACAGCCGGTCGTTCGAGTGACAGTCCGTTCGGACGGTCATCCGGTCGGGTGACCTTTCGAGTGGATTGTTTCTTCTTTTGTGAAGGATGTGTTTGTGTATGATGGTTTGACTTTTAAAGTTTTCATTGTAGTATTTCGAAAACAGGGAAGTACCTCTACCTTTCAGGTCGATCGATCGAACTACCGTTCGATCGGGTGACAGTCCGATGGGTTGGGCACTTCAGCAAGAACAAGTTCACAGCAGGTTGTCACTCGATCGGACGGTTGTTTGATCGGGTGGCATCCCTTGTGCATTGAACATGTTGAAAATTGTTTAAGTGTTGAAGTTTCGAAACATCACATAGTCGGATGGTCGGTCGATCGAGTGGTAACTCGATTGGACGACAATCCGTTCGGTGTTCCCAAAACTCTTGAGGGTTGGTTTGAAAATTAATTGTGGGGCCAAGGTGCAAGTCGATCGGATGACCAGTCATTCGGATGGATGTTCGATCGGGCAGCAGTCCGATCGGACGACACTCCGTCCTGGTCGACCTGTTCGTCTTACACTTGGTTGTTTTGATTGTTTGTCGTTTTATCGAGATGTTTTGATAACGTATTAAGAAACAGAAACCTTGGACGACTTCGGTATCTTACCAACACTATACTACGCTCGCGATGGGTGCACTTGCTCTATTATGTGTTTAGTGTTAGTACAATATCGTATTTTATAAACTTAAAACTTGACTAATGCGTAAAACGAACTTAAAATATTAATAAAATCACATCACGCTTCACGCACACCAAGTCTCAAAGTGCTTTGAATGCCATTTACGCACAGCTTTGTGCACAAACCGGTACAACAGCACCACAGGTGCAATTACCCACAACTCGGGTGCGAGCTTCGCCTGCACCTCGAGTATTGAGCTATGATACACGAAGCAGATAACATGCACCATCGTATGTTTCTGCAAAAGAAACGGAGAGGTATTCTCAATCCAGAAACAAATATTCCAAAAATAAATTAAAAAAAATACGATATAAATAACATTTTTACAGGTTTTCACTCATTTTTTGTCACTAAAAATATTGATGAAAAAAAGTTAAACAATCCAAATTTAATTTTTGCTTTTTCCATAGTTTAGTGTTTTGTAATTATCATCACGTGTTTTTAGGTATGTGTTATAATAAATGATGTCCGATGTCATTATGCATGATCACCAACCGGTCTTATGACCAACATTAGGGTAGAGGGTATGGTTCAATCACTCTAGGGTGTTTGAGTCATTCTCTACCTAATAATAGCATGCCATGTCAACTCCTCATTCTACTCCCCATTTTACACTCAATCACTAGGTATGGTTCAATCACTCTAGGGTGTTTGAGTTATATATTTTTTATTTCTAGAAATTATTCATAAATAAATAAAACATATTTTAATGTAAATAAAGGTACTTTTAATTAAAAAAACACATTACATAAAATTAAAATAAAATACCCACCTCCAGCCCAGTTGGTTCCGAAGTGGCTGGATTGGGCCGGTTTCCTCTTGAGGTCTCCGGTTCGATCCCCGACTGTGGCAATACGGGGGTGGGTCGTCCCAATGATGGATCGTATCCTACCGAGGCATGGTGCGGTCTTGAGGGCAACCCGGTTTTACCCAGCTGTTACCCCAGCGAGTCTCTCGTGTGGAGGCAGTATGGTTTCCGGGCGGAAGTCAGCTTGCGCGCCGGCCGGGGCCCGATCGAACATCGCGTCCAGAAGAGCAGGGCTGACGGGGGAATGTCTTAGACATGAACCCGGAGGCCAATTGGTCTTGTACAGAGAAAGTCTCCTTCCAAAAAAAACATAAAATTAAAATAAATAACATGAGATTAAAATATAAAAACAAATTAAAAAAAAACCTAATTTAACTATTCGTCGTCGGAATCCGCCAAAAGGTGGGGTAAATCTTGTTCTCCAAGATGCTCCACAAGATCATATTTTAGTCTATAATGCGTATCTTCATCAACGAGCTCGTTATAAGTAGTGTCTTTGAAAACGGGCTCGACTGGAGGATCCCGAATATGTACCGGTGCAATCGCGTTTCAGTCGTCTTTTAGAATCATATTATGCATAATAATGCACGCATATACGACACTTCTAATTTTTTTAACACTCATAGCACGCATCGGTCGATGAAGTATACGCCATTTTGCCTTTAAAACACCAAAAGCCCACTCCACGTCTTTTCTTGCCGCCTCGTGTTACCTCTTGAACTTCTTTTCTTTCACAATGTGAGAATACGGAAATGATTTCACAAACACGGACCAAGTAGGGTAGATTCCATCGGTAAGATAGTATCCACGCTTGTACAAGTGGTTGTTCACGTAAAATTGACATTTTGGTGCCGTTCCATTTTGTTCAGTAAGAAATAACGGAGATTATGGAGCACGTTGATGTCGTTTTGTGAACCTGGTGGACCACAAAAAGCATGCCAAATCCACAAATCCTGAGAGGCCACCGATTCGAGCATAACTGTCGGGTGACTGTGATCCCCCCTCATATATTGACCCCGCAACTCCGTTGGACTCATTCTCCAATCAAAATGTGTAAAATCAAGACTTCCCAACATCCCAGGAAAGTGATGTTTCTCCTCATGAGCTTGGTACAAGAGCGCAACGTCGTGGCTAGTAGGTCTACGTAAAAACTCGGAAGCGTATAAATTACATACCGTTTCGCAAAAATTTTCTAGACTTTCTCGGGAAGTCCTTTCAGACATATTTAAATACTCGTCGTACTCATCTGGAGCGTTACCGGTTGCTAGTTGCTTAATCGCCGAAGTAACTTTTTGTATCGGTGTAAAACTCTTCTTCAAACTCGCATCCACGGTGTCTTGAAACCACGAGTTATTCGCTTGCACGTCACTCAAAAATTTTAAAAACAACCTTTTCGACATACGAAACCTTTGACGAAAAACCTCTTCGTTGAATACGGGCCCCTCGACAAAATAATCTCTCATAAGGTTTTCGTGACATTTCACTCGATCCCGACGGACATATTTCCTTTTTCTAGAAGTGCCCGTGTCTTCCAGTTCAGCGGCTTCGTTAATAAGATTTTGGAAAAAAATTAAACTACTATCGCTCGAGGAAGAATCATCGTCTTCACTTATATCAATTGGAATGAATAGCGGTGGTATATCATCCATTGGAAAAATAGAAGAAGTGAATTTTTTTTAGAAAATAGAGTTGGATGGAAAAGAAAATGGTGAAAAATGATGTTTAATGGTATTGTTTTTATAAGGAAAAGTTGTATTTTTTTATATAACGGCTAGTTTTATAACGGTCAAATTCCACTCAATCACCATTCAATCAATCGGTGACTATACACCGAATCTCCAAACTCACCGAACACCAAAATCCACTCGGTGTGGTTCACCTATCGGTGAAACCTATCCCCGAATAGGGTCAACGAAGGCATACCGCCCTCCCTCAAGTAGGAGCATGACCAAGTTTTTATTTTCATGAGGGTAATTAATCATAAAAATTAAGGTGATGATCATTCGAAAGGCCTCCACAACATATATATGTTGTGTCCGCCACCCCAACTTGAGACAATATTTTTTTTTCTCATGTTGGTTGTGATGTCGGTTGATGATAGTGTACGTTTAATGATGCTAAACATCATTTGTTATAACATATTTCCAAGAACACATGAGGTGATGCTCATTGCTAAAGACTTTACAATATTAAATATATTCTCACATTTTTACCATTAAAGCTCGACGCAAGAGAAATTTAAAAACACAAGACGCAATTATAAGTGTACATGATTAAGTTAATGGATTAAAGTTAGTAAGTCCCTTTTGCCAATGTACCAACTAATAGTGATAAGCTATTTTTCCCTTTGGTTAATGGGATTGATTGCGACTCATTACTGACCTTCTATAATAATGCTTCTACTAGGATTGATTGCGACTCATTACTGACCTTCTATAATAATTTTCTACTAAACATGCTTTTTTTTCTTTCAAAAAAACATGCACTTTTTTGAGTTAGTTAAATATTTTATTAATTTATTTTGGGGTAGTTAAATATTTTATTAATTTATATCCGAAACAAAGATATACATATTTATTTAGAGGTGGAGTGGATAAAACTAAAAGTATCTGATCTACGCTATGAATTAAGAATCTATCTATTTTCTACAAGATACACTACAAGGATACACTGACCTTAAAAAGTATAATATTCAAGTGTGAACTATAATATATCTAACTAAAAATTCGTTTCATAACTATCTAATAGTTAATTAATATGAAAAAATATATTTTACATCCCAACATGCCAAATCATGTGTTACATTTTTTGTCCATAAATAATTCAGAAAGCAGGAGATATTTTTTAAGTAATTGGCTCGCTGATTGATATTACGATTTAAAGCGGACTGGAGAATTGTTGACCCCTTGTATTTACGATAATTCAGGTTTAGTCCACCTAATTCACATATTATACTCTAACCTTTCAGGAAAAATGAACGGGTTGAGCCGCATGGGTAATAGGTTATGATGGGTTCAAATCAAGGTGGACTATTTTAAAAAGAATGATCCATTTTCATTTGGATCAAAGCCAATTTTAATGAAAATTGGTACAAGCCAAAATGAGCCATTAATTTTTTTGAAGGACATGGTAAACATATATTACAAATTTGTATTAACTATTTCTGTAAAACACTATAATGTCAAAATTAACACAGTTGTCTATATTTTACAACTACATGAAGTCAAATATAACAGCTTGTATGACTTAACTAGTTATCAAAACAAATCATACTCATATAATTAGCAACATCATAAAAATCAGATTACCAAAAACAAAATTCATACCATTAACAAAATCAAAGTACCAAAAACAAATTCGTGCCTTCTACTTTTCAATTTTCATCCTCACAAGATCTCACTAAAAAGCTTAATCAAGGAAAAAAAAAAAAAGTAGCATAAACTTATATGATGTACGCATTTCCAAGTTAGCTTTAATTTACTAGTAAGTAGTAACCCAACCTCATCAAATAAAACCGTTAGGTTTTCGCACAAATGCTAATAAGACAAAATTTATTTAGTCTACTAGTAAGTAGTAACCCAACCTCATCTTACCAATGTTTTTAAAACGGACCGGACAATGAACCGACCGTCTTACCGGTTCACTGGTCGGACCGGTCGAACCGGATTAATGAACCGGATATATATAATTTATATTATTAATTTTATATACAACTAAAACTATCTAATTTCTTTTAATATCAAAATATACTAGATTAGAAGCTAAGAAGACTTTTCGTTGGGTTTGGGTACTGGTTGGGCTGTATGGCCCATTATCAATTTAGGTATTTATCTTTTGTAATCAAAATCACAAATAATAGAAGCAGCCGCCTGCAATCCTTCTTTCTCTCTTAGCCATATCTCACCTTTTTCATTTTTCTTTCATATTTCTGTCTTCTATGTTCCTCTGTATTTATTCACATTTTAATCTTATAGAGTCCGATGACATGAACTGTTGAACACTATTTTCCTTTTAGTTGTTTCATTTCAGATCCATTAACTCCAACAAACTTCTTCACCTTGCATCTCTTAATCCAGATTTTAGAACACTAGATTTTGTAGCTGAGATTTAGAACTACGTTACCGGCCCAACCGCCGTTTTTCATTGGTTTTCCGGTCTAGTCGCCGGCCCACGGTCAAACCGGCCGGCTACGTCACAAAACGGTCATACACCATGAATCGGACCGGCTGAGGTTCCGGTAGGCCTTCAAAACACTGCATGTTACTTTCTGCTCTCTCAAATCCAAAACCATCACACCTCAATCTCGTCTTCAACAGGAACCGGAACTGGGGGGTGAAGACCACAAGCGAGTAAGGATTGTTACCGTTTTGACCACCCCATGGGATGGTGATCTCCATGGAGCAGACCATCCCGTGGTCATGAGCAAGCTTCTCCAAAGTCCACGTGAGGTGTACACTTTTGGTGGGCTGTTTAGTGTTGGTGGGACGGCTCAGAAGATGCACCTTGCCGCCGTCTGTGAGGACCATCCTGGCGTAGACCAGGAAACGGCCTAGAGTTAGATAATCAAGCCATGGGTCGAAGTAGATGACCCTATCGAAGAATCGAAGCGCCATCTTGGACTCGGCATCGTCAGGGTGTATTCCCCTGAGCCACAAGCTGGTGGCAATGGAGAGAGGGTGGAATTTGAAGGCACAACTGGCACCAGCTTCCTCCAGAAGCTTGACCCGGGTCTGAGCACCGCTCGTATTCTCTTGATTGGATCCTGAACAAATTAAAAGATAACAACATTTATAACAAAATCAAACAAAGGCAAAAAGAATAAGAAAGAAAATTACCTTTAGGATGTGGGCTGGTGACCCAGAAGTTGGCAACCCAATCCTTCTTCCCAGTACCGAATTCTCTCACCAGTCACTCTGAGGTGGAGAAGTTGTCTTCTCCTACCACCACGATTTGGTAGTTGTGCTGGTAGATGAATCCCTTCCTCGGTTGATTTAAGTGGGCTATTTTTTCTTTTAGCTTAGCTGGGAGCTCCGGAGTCACGACAGTAGTGGCCGGAAGAGGAAGGGGAGGAGGAGGAGGAGGAGTTGCTGGTTTCAGAGGGGCCGCCAGAATGAATTTGTTAAGAAGGGCTATAAGGGCACTCTTCTTCTTCCTCGTGAGTGGAATAGTAAATCTCATTGTTGTTGTGACACCCCAGGAAAACCATGCAACTTAACTAGCTTCCTCAGTGAGTACGTGATAAATTTCGGGACGAAATTTCTTTCAACTTGGGGATAATGTGACAACTCGTGTTTTAGAACTCTTTTGGTGTGCTTTGATGTAACATGTCTGAACGTTATGTGATTATGTGATGCATTGATTTAATGGAATGTTATGAAATTGTGTTATGTGGATTGTGTAATGTATGTATGTATAATGTAATCGCACAACACTATTCGGATCGCACAAGCCCTTTTGGGCCGCACATCTTGCCTTCAGTTACACACCATTCTCGGCCCACACTTCTAATACTCGAGATCAAAGGGCAGCCCGAGGTAGGGTCCGGCCCACTCCCTTATGCGCATAACAATATGAGGATTGGTATAATCCTCATAACACAACACACACAAACCCTAGTTCTCTTCTCCCTCTCTCTCTAAGTCGACGACATCACATCCCCTTCTCATCGAAGACTTCCTTGTTCGGATCATCTCTGTTTACTTTCTAACCGGTTAGTGTTCATAGTTCTTGTCTTGATTAGATGGTATTGTGATTTATATGTTATTATTGCGAATGATATATGATTGATTGTGATATGAATGAATGAGGTTAGAGTTCATGTAAATCGGCTCACATGCGTATTTGATAATGTTCATATGATTCAAAATTTTGCATGTTATTGATCTAGAATCGGATACATGTTAATGGGCAGTTAATTTGCAAGTATTTGGATTAATAGTTGATTTGGCATGATGGGTTGTATGATGATTACCTGTTGGTTAGGGTTACTCAGGATGCCCATATGCGGCCCAACATATGTATATTACACTAACCGGCCCAAATGCAAAGTGTGTGTGCTAAACAAGTTTGCGGCCCAAGTGTATGAAGTAGATTCTCGGTTCAATCAAGTTTAATCACCAAACTTAGTTAAGCGCCACATAAAACATTTAATGATTTCTTGCATAAAAACTAATCATACACACATAACATTCAGCGGTGCACGAGATAGACAAATAAACGTTAAGTAGTGCTAACCTTAATTATTCGGGTTGTCACATCATCCCCAACTTGAAAGAAATTTCGTCCCGAAATTTGATAAGTAACCCCAAAAATTAAGGTGTTAGATCAGGATGACTGTGGATTTTCCTCGGGTGCCATAAATGTAGAGTTTTAGTGTGGGGATGGGAAACTATCGTTTTGTGTCTAGTTAGTAGAGTCTTGAGTCATAAAAATTTGAAAAATACAAAAAAAAATCCAAAAAAAATGAAAAATTAGAAAATGTCCTTGTTTTGGATGTTTGCAAAATAAATACGGAAAATGATAGAAAAATCAGTTTTGTTCGGGTTTCCAATAATAATAATATGAGAATAAAAAGTTGAACTTGTGTCTAGCTTGGGATGTGTGAGTAGGCCCGATTCGGTTCTAGATTCCTTTGATCTTAATATACCTTAAATTGTCGGTTTACTAGTGGGTTCTCATCTAGGAAAAGTGGGGAAATTGAAACCGCCAATAAAAGTATAAGGGATGCCGTTATAAGCCAATTTTTTTTAGAATTTTTTACCAAATAAAAAAGAAAAAAATATAAAAGAGCTAGACTGAAAAAAAAATAACAAGGCCTACGTAATCTCTCTTGGGGGTGGTGACTCTGATTGAGAATGCCTCTGTGATTGTTAAATAAAAATGCAAAAATACTGATGCCTATTGTAATCTCTCTTGGGGATGGTGAGTTTGATTGGGAATGCCTCTGGAATAAGGTATGCATAGTCTAAGAGCTCAAAAGAAAAGAAATAAAAAGATGAAGAATTTGATTTTAAATTCTCTAGATTTTGGTATAAAACGGTTAGGAATTGGGTCAAATGATTCGTTCCTTTTGTCCAATAAGCTTGAGGGGGGATTAGGTGGACATGCGATTCTTGGCGTGAGACCCTAGATAGATTATCCATACTTGAACCTAAATTGCATGATAAGGCTTGGAACTGGGTTTGGGTTTAAAAGGACAAGTATACTTGCAATCGCGGTTAACACATGTTTTAATTTTAATAAGTAATCTAGACTTTTGAACCCGAGTATATTATCTGATTCTGATTCCGTTTGCATAAGTCTTTTTCAGGGACGAAAAAGGTTAAGTGTGGGGATATTTGATATGTAGTAAAATACACATATTTGTCCCATGTAGATTGTATAATTTATGTATAGTTTTTATTTAGTTTTTAGTTTTTAGTTTATATTATATTATTTTATGTTTTGTCAAATCCTGGTGCAAATGGAGCAAAAAAAAGTATTAAAGAAATATCCAGTTAGTTGAGTAGAGTAGACCGCCAGTGACCGAAGTAAAATTGCAGCCATTTTCCGTGAGTGGGCCGTGACCACTATCTCTATTTTATAAGTTAGATGGCTACCATAATATAATTATATAATTGGACCAAGAGTTTAGAATAAATAAAGCTGAAAGTCGGAGGGTTGAATTGCAATAAAAGAAAAGCTATTTAAAAATAGCTTAGTAAACTTGAGGGGCTAAACTTGTATTTTTGTTGAAAAGTTGTATTTGGTCAAGCACATTAATTCTGCTGAAGCTTAATAAAAGAGTAAAATGCATGGATAGTCCCAGTGGTTTTGTAAAATAACATCTATAGTCTCCAACTTTTGGAAATTACACCGGTGCTCCCTGTGGTTTGATAGTTTGTTACTCGGATAGTCCCTGGAGTGGATGTCCGTTAGTTTTCTCCGTTAAATCTTTGTAAAATGACAAAATTACCCCTTGCCACCACCTGCAACTCCTCCATGAATGGCCCCTGCCTCTGCCGCTAATGTGTTTTTCATCTCCTTATATGAGATTTGTTTCTCATCTCCTAACTATTGTCAATCAACAACAAAAGAAAAAATCGAAAGTTAAAAATGCAGATCTATTAACAAGAAGAGTGGGGACTAATCTTGAAGTGTTCTTCATCTCCTAACTACTCTCAATCAACAACAGAAGAAATCAAAAGTTAAACTTGTAGATCTATAAGCAAGATAAATGGTAACTAACATCAAGGTCTTACAAATCTGTTAGTCACAACCGCTCATTAAAGGTGTGAACATCGATAACCCCTTCATGGCAGAACTCGTTTAAACTGCCAAATCCTACCTCTATTCTTGCATATTCGACTGTAGAACTCATCTGAACAAAACAAACAAACACCGTGGTGTGAGGTGTGGTGCGAAGGGCAGTGATGAGAACAATAGTGGTGGAAATGGTGTTTCAAATGGTGATGATGATAGTTGTATTTAATAATCAATAATTAATGTGGGGCCTAATTGATATTTTAAGGATTAATTAGTTTTTTCTTATATTTTAATAAAGCAAGGGGTAACTTTGCCATTTTACATAGATTTAACTGAGAAAATTAACGGACATCCACTCCAGGGACTATCCGAGTAACAAACTGTCAAACCACATGGAGCACCGATGTAATTTTCAAAAGTTGGGGACTATAGGTGTTATTTTACAAAACCACAGGGACTATCCGTGCATTTTACTCTTAATAAAAAGAATCCAAGTTTCTATGTTGACCAAAATTAAGAACAGTTGACCGTATATATTCTTTTCTCTTTGATTTGGGCTAGTTAGTGGAGAGGCAAGATGAGAAGCCCAGTTCGTGTAATTTGGACATGATTCAAAGTGCAATTAGGGCTGTGCAACGGTTCAGAACCGGAACCGAACCGGAACCGTTAATTGCTAAATTTAGGAACCGGAACCGAACCGTATTATAATGGTTCCGGTTCGGTTCAGAACCGGGTTAAACGGTTTTCGTGTAAACGGTTCTCGCGGGAACCGGTTGACAATTAAATACTAAAATTAACAATTCAATAAAAACGAATCAAACCATTTAAAACATTAACTAAGAGTTGCAACATTCAAAGTTCAAACCAACCAAAATAAAAGTAGCAAAGCATCAATAAAAAATTTCAAACGATAAAACAAACTCTAAATAAAACTATTAGAACCATTGTGTTAACAATTAAAACAAACATCTTCAAACTTCATTCGATCTTCATCCTCTCAATCTTCTTATAAACATCTAAATGAAACCAAGTGTTAGCAATTAAAAAATATAAACGAATAAAATTAACAAAAAAATAATATTTACCCTTTGTAAACTCGTCGAATTTTTCGCATTCCTCATCCTCTTCGTATATATGTTTTCTCCCGGTTCGAATCCATTCTTGCATGCAAATTAACGCCTCAACAATGATGGGGCATAATGAACTTCTATATGACTCCACTACCTGTCCCCCCGTACTAAAAGCAGACTCGGAAGCTACAGTTGAAACTGGAATAGCCAAGATATCTGAAAAAAAACTAATAAGTTAAATTTATATTTTTAAAAATATATTAACTTTTGAAATAACTATTACCTTTCGCCATACGTGCTAGGGTTGGATATCTACTTGAATTAACCTTCCACCATAGCAAGATATCAAACTTCTCTCTCATTTCTTCAACATCCTCTAGCAGATACTTTTCAAGTTCTGTCTTCTTATTTGACGACTGACTAGGACCACCCCGAAAGTTTTGAACTTTATCCGTCCAACATTTTTTAGCATGACCTTGTCCAACTTTGTTTCCTGTAGTAACCGGAACACTTGAAACGGATTCATTCGAATCATCATACTCTCCTACAAGTTTTTGCATCTCTGATTTCACCTCTTCAACCATCTCACTTACCCTAACTTTAAATTCTTCATTTGTCTTCAACACCCCAGATTTTCTCATCAACTCACAATTTTGTATAATCCCATACTCTACCATATTAAGTTTCACTCGTGGATCCAAAATAGATGCAAACTCAAACAACTTATTACTCCTACCCTCATCATCATAATATTTTTCAAACTTATTTTTCATTAATCCTAGCATTTTCATGATTTCTAAATGTTGTCCCAATTCATAAAACATTTTATTTAAGTTCTCGCCAATATCCATAACCTCGGCAAACACTTCATGTGCTATCACATAGTTAGAACAAGACAAATCTACTGTTTTTGTTTTAAAAAGTTCAAGTATATCTGTCATTTTTCTTGCAAACTTCCAATCACTATTATCTGGAACATCATCTAATTCTTGCCTAAAGTTGCTATTCCTACGAGCATACAATTCCATAGCCTTTTCAAGTTCAAGAGCTCTCTCCAACATATCAAAAGTGCTATTCCATCTAGTTGAAACATCCAAACACAATAACCTTTTCGTCTCTATTTTTTTCTTAATAACACATGCTTTAAACGTAGCTAGCCTAGCCGGTGAGGCTCTTATGTGTTTAACAGCGTTGCGAATGCATTCAATGGTTTTATTATTCACAAAAAAGAAATTGCTTTATCTATACAAAATATTTATTCATTTGAATAGCTTAAAATAATCGAATGATACACCGCTATAAAATGTTAAATATTTAGTTATATTCTTTATAATGAAGTGCGGAAATAAATAGTATTATAATATTTTTGCACGTAAGTGGAAAAGGTGATTATGTAATTTAATTTTGTAAGTATCATAACACTTTGAGGCTGCAGAAGATAGACGAAAACAAAATATTTCATTTTTATGTTTTCAACTACAATACTTGTTTGTTTTATTGTTTAACATTTCTAATATCTATATAACTGTAGTTGTAGGGAAAGTTATACCGTGAGTAAAAAGTCATATTAGTTGAGGGGTTCTTTTTGTCATAAATGCATTACAGAGGGTTCTTTTGATAGCTTTAAGCCTTTAATACCACAGATGAAAACCATGTGCTCCATTTGCAGGTTATGAAAGTTCAAAAGAAAAGTTTCATCTCTTTTAATCCATCTTCTCTCTAAATGGATCAGCCAACACCGTCAGCACGAGCCACCACCACCACGCGCCATCGCCACCATGACCACCACCGCACCCATCGTTGCCTTCTTCACGGCATCCATCCCGGAATCAACGCCCCACCTCTTGCTTGTTCACAGTCAACGAAATCAACTAAATTAACGGAGAAAATGGGGGGCCCACCTCTAGGACTTCGATCGACGACTGTAGCTGCGAGATTTCGTTGTGTTTTTGGGTCGCCGCCGACGAGTACCGTACCGGAATCACAACCTCTACCTTAGCCGTCGTTGATCTGATGAGTCCGTCTCAGATCTGGTACATGCATTGCTGGAAGACCGGTTAGCCAACGATTGACCATAACCCTAGACTGTCGCACAACGCAACCACAATACACCGTCAGTTCAGAAGCAGTAACCCTCGTGGTTGTTAGGGTTGAAACCACCTTCATCGGAAAACCACGTTGACTCCCGGAGTGCTTTGTGGGAGAAAGGGCAAACTGGTCAATTCATATACAAAGGGCAATTTTGTAAATTTATCAGTGCACTGTAGCACCAACTTTCTCCTTTAAGATGTTATATAATATATAATACGTGTATATCCAAAATGACAATCCATAAGAACTTAATCGCAGAAAATATATAAAACTCAACTGCATTTTTTTTTGTGAAAGAAGGTAAGTTTTGTTTTATATGATCCTTTAAGAAAAATAATGCACTTTGGGTTTGTCACAAATCTCTTCTATCGATACAAAAAGCAATGTAAACAGATGAAAGAACTTTGGGCTTGGTGTTTGTAAAATAAGTTTTCAAGAATTTCAATATATAGATGAAAAAAAATCAGTATACTATCGCGTTTGTCAACGTAAACCATAACTCAATTATATCTTGTAAGGTCAGTAGAAGAACAAACCTAGAGCTGCCACTAATATCTTGATGGAGATGAACTTGTATGATAGATGGATAGCAATTAGGGTTAGGGATGTGATCGTGGAATGATATAACAGGAGGGAATAAGAATGTTTAAAAGCCCATTAATTAAATAGGGTTTTAAATATTTATAATCCCAACCGGTTCTAGCGGTTCTTTAACCGGAACCGTTGGTTTTAACCGAAACTGAACCGCGAACCGTTTTTACCCAAATTTAAGAACCGAAACCGGACCCTATATACAAAAATATGGTTCAGATCTAGCGGTTCTGGCTCGGTTCCGCGGTTCTGGCGGTTCGAAACCGTATACTGCTCAGCCCTACATATACTAATTCGAAAAGGAGAATAATTGGACGCAAATTTATTAGAGGCGGCAATCAGAGGTGATTAGCTGCACATCAGGGGAGCTTTTTGGATGAATTTTAGATTATTTGGCAAGGGTTCAAGGCAAAAGAATCATCGGGTCGAAGTAGAAGCGTAGAGATCAAGGATTAACGGGTTCTAACTTCCTTGTTTTTCTTGTTATCTATTTTTCTTGTTCTTTATGTCGATGAATTCAGTATTTAGACCTTGTTTGATTGTTTTTAAGACCATGTTTTCTGGCTAAACCTTTCGTTGCTACCTAGGTTAAGATGAATATTTAATAAAGTTTGGATTTCTTTTCGTTTATTATTGTGTGTATGGTTTTTTCTTAAAAAGTAAAGAACTTTGGATCTTTAACTTAGTGTATATACGTATCTAGTTTTGATTATTGATTGTTTATTCGTTTCATATGAACCTTGGTGAATGTCTTTCATAGGATAGGTTTGTGTTGACTGTTTGAGTCTTTGCGGGTTAGGGTAGTCTTTGGGTGAATTGGCCAATAACCTTAGAAACGGTAAATAAAATATATTTAAAACTTGATATTCTGCTAATCTTGTCGCTAAGAGGCTCGAGGTTATTAATAGGTCTCAGTTTGATATATAGCTAGGATTAGGTTTTGAGAGAAATCGGTCTTAGTTCCCTAATCTTACGCGCTGAGAGGTAGATTGTCGGATTAAGGCACTTTTAAAGAAGTTAGAGGACTGAGAGGAAGTCTAACCAATCGGTAGTCATAACAGCCCTGTAGAGTCTCGCAGGTTTCTTCCTGAGAAGGGTCGGGAGGTCTTAGTAGGGATTTCTTAGGGTTTAGCACACAAAGATCCCGGTTCCATACCACTTTAGTTTCGAATAGAAATCCATTCCTAGTTAAATAGGACTCTAGCCTAGGTAGTCTTCATCATCACTGAGTTAAAACCTTCGTCCAAATTTGCCTCTAGTTAATTTAGTTAATTAGTTTAATTTTAATTGCAATTTTAGGATTGTTAGCAAACCCCCCCCCCCCCCCTCAAACCATAAAAACAGTTAGTGTCGTGTCAGTCTAAGTCTAGATAGAGTCGTTAACGTAATTAGAGAGTCTCGTGGGTTCGGTACTCGATCTTAAGTGTATGACTTGATGTAGTATACAACATCAATATAACAATAAGTCCATCTTAAAAAAAATATCGATTTTCACTTATTACACGTAGAATCCGGATTTTCAAAACGAGTCAAATTTTAAGCACCCATTTTTTGTGGATGTTACAAGGGCAACCCTGTGCTATTCATAACTTTTTCAAACCACAAACAATGGGCAACCCTGTGCCATTCATGACCTTTTCAAACCACAAACCAGCTGAGGTTCTGGTCGTCGGTGCGGTCCGGCCTTCAAAACATTGCATGTTACTTTTTGCTCTCTCAAATCCAAAACCATCACACCTCAATCTCGTCCTCAACAGGAACCGGAACCGGGAGGGTGAAGACCACAAGCGAGTAAGGATTGTTACGCTTTTGACCACCCTATGGGATGGTGATCTCCATGGAGCAGACCATCCCGTGGTCATGAGCAAGCTTCTCCAAAGTCCACGTGAGGTGTACACTTTTGGTGGGTTGTTTATTGTTCGTGGGACGGCTCAGAAGATGTACCTTTCCGCCGTCTGTGAGGACCATCCTGATGTAGATCAGGAAACGGCCTAGAGTCAGATAATCAAGCCGTGGGTCGAAGTAGACGACCCTTTCGAAGAATCGAAGCGGCACCTTGGACTCGGCATCGTCAGGGTGTCTTCCCCTGAGCCTCACGCTGGTGGCAATGGAAAGAGGGTGGAATTTGAAGGCACAGCTGGCACCAGCTTCCTCCAGAAGCTTGACCCGGGTCTGAGCACCACTCGTATTCTCTTGATTGGATCCTGAACAAATTTAAAGAAAATAACATTTAGAACAAAATCAAACAAAGGCAAAAAGAATAAGAAAGAAAATTACCTTTAGGATGTGGGATGGTGACCCAGAAGTAGGCAGCCCAATCCTTCTTCCCAGTACCGAATTCTCTCACCGGTCGCTCTGAGGTGGAGAAGTTGTCTTCTCCTACCACCACGATTCGGTAGTTGTGCCGGTAGATAAATCTCTTCCTCGGTTGATTTAAGTGGGTTAATTTTTCCTGCAGCCTAGCTGGGAGCTCCGGAGTCACGGCAGTAGTGGCCGGAGGAGGAGGGGGAGGATGAGGAGTTGCTGGTTTCAGAGGGGTCGCCGAAATGAATTTGTTAAGAGGGGCCCCAAGGGCACTCTTCTTCTTCCTCATCAGTGGAATAGTAAATCTCATTGTTGTGGATGATGAGAACTCTGAGTTTGGAGAAGAAGATATGAAGCCTTTTATATACACTCAACATTTTCACCTAACTGGATTTCTGATCTTCGTTATGCATGGGAGCCTGTTTAGGGAAAGATACAGGCGGGTGGGGGGTAAACGGCGCTGCTTCTCTGTGTGTCTGTGCAATAAACGGCGCTACTTCTCTGCTTCTCGGTTTGGGAGATTGGCATTTTCGGTCCCTCAATGTTATAACCTGTTTAACATTATTTTCTAAATTTATTAATTATTCCCTTTATAATTATTAACGATACTAATCGTTAATCATTTATAAAACTATCATTTTGAACCAGGTTATATTTATACCAATTCAATTAATATAATAAATTAAAAAAAATATATATTTCTGAATAACGTCTAACGGATTTAACGGAAGTTTATTTGTAAATTAAATGCTTAAAACCGATCTTAAGTGTATGACTTGATGTAGTATACAACATCAATATAACAATAAGTTTATCTTAAAAAAATCTCGATTTTCACTTATTACATGTAGAATCCGGATTTTCAAGACGAGTCAAATTTTAAGGACCCATTTTTTGTGGATGTTACAAGGGCAACCCTGTGCCATTCATGACCTTTTCAAACCACAAACCGGCTGAGGTTCCGGTCGTCGGTCCGGTCCGGCCTTCAAAACATTGCATGTTAATTTCTGTTCTCTCAAATCCAAAACCATCACACCTCAATCTCGTCCTCAACAGGAACCGAAACCGGGAGGGTGAAGACTACAAGCGAGTAAGGATTGTTACCCTTTTGACCACCCTATGGGATGGTGATCTCCATGGAGCAGACCATCCCGTGGTCATGAGCAAGCTTCTCCAAAGTCCACGTGAGGTGTACACTTTTGGTGGGCTGTTTATTGTTGGTGGGACGACTCAGAAGATGTACCTTGCCGCCGTCTGTGAGGAACATCCTGGTGTAGACCAGGAAACGGCCTAGAATCAGATAATCAAGCCATGGGTCGAAGTAGATGACCCTTTCGAAGAATCGAAGCGGCACCTTGGACTCGGCATCGTCAGGGTGTCTTCCCCTGAGCCACACGTTGGTGGCAATGGAGAGAGGGTGGAATTTGAAGGCACAGCTAGCACCAGCTTCCTCCAGAAGCTTGACTCGGGTCTGAGCACCGCTCGTATTCTCTTGATTGGATCCTGAACAAATTTAATGATAATAACATTTAGAACAAAATCAAACAAAGGCAAAAAGAATAAGAAAGAAAATTACCTTTAGGATGTGGGATGGTGACCCAGAAGTAGGCAGCCCAATCCATCTTCCCAGTACCGAATTCTCTCGCCAGTCGCTCTGAGGTGGAGAAGTTGTCTTCTTCTATCACCACGATTCGGTAGTTGTGCCGGTAGATAAATATCTTCCTCGGTTGATTTAAGTGGGTTAATTTTTCCTGCAGCCTAGCTGGGAGCTCTGGAGTCATGGCAGTAGTGGTCGGAGTCATGGCAGTAGTGGCCGGAGGAGGAGGGGGAGGATGAGGAGGAGTTGCTAGTTTCAGAGGGTCGCCGGAATGAATTTGTTAAGAGGGGCCCTAAGGGCACTCTTCTTCTTCCTCATGAGTGGAATAGTAAATCTCATTGTTGTGGATGATGAGAACTCTGAGTTTGAAGAAGAAGATATGAAGCTCTTTATATACACTCAACATTTTCACCAAACTGGATTTCTGATATTCGTTACGCTTGGGAGCCTGTTTAGGGAAAGATACAGGCAGGTGGGGGGTAAACGGCGCTGCTTCTCTGTGTGTCTGTGTTATAAACGGCGCTGCTTATCTGCTTCTCGGTTTGGGAGATTGGCATTTTCGGTCCCTTAATATTATAACCTGTTTTAACATTATTTTCTAAATTTATTAAGTATTCCCTTTATAATTACTAACGATACTAAGTATTCCCTTTATAATTACTGACGATGCCGAGTCCAAGGTGCTGCTTCGATTCTTCGATAGGGTCGTCTACTTCGACCAACGGCTTGATTATCTTACTCTAGGCCGTTTCCTGGTCTACGCCAGGATGTTCCTCATAGACGGTGGCAATGTGCATCTTCTGGGCCATCCCACCAACACTAAACAGCTCACCAAAAGTGTACACCTCACGTGGACTTTGGAGAAGCTTGCTCATTACCACGGGATGGTCTGCTCCATGGAGATCACCATCCCATGGGGTTGTCAAAAGGGTAACAATCCTTACTCGCCTGTGGTCTTCACCCTCCCGGTTCTGGTTTCTGTTGAGGACGAGATTGAGGTGTGATGGTTTTATATTTGAGAGAGCAGAAAGTAACATGTAGCGTTTTGAAGGCCGGACCGGGCCGGCGACCGGAACCTCAGCCGGTTTGTGGTTTGAAAAGGTCATGAATGGCACAGGGTTGCCCATTGTTTGTGGTTTGAAAAGGTCATAAATGGCATAGGGTTGCCCTTGTAACATCCACAAATAATGGGTACATAAAATTTGAGTCGTTCACTTGCGAGAAGTGTTAGCGATGCTACGGAAGGAGAAACTTTATGCTAAGTTCTCCAAGTGTGCTTTTTGGTTACACGAGGTTCAGTTTTTGGGGCACGTTATTAATTCAGAAGGGATAATGGTGGATCCTGCTAAGATAGAGGCAATAGTGAAGTGGAGTCCTCCTAAGACTCCATCAGAAATTCGCAGCTTTTTGGGTCTCGCGGGCTACTACAGGAGATTTATTCAGGATTTCTCCAAGCTAGCAACGCCATTGACTCGGTTGACAAGGAAAGAGGCCAAATTTGTGTGGGGCGCGGAGCAGGAAACCGCATTCGAGGTGCTAAAGAAGAGATTGACTGAAGCTCCGGTTTTGACATTACCGGAGGGAACAGATGACTTAGTAGTGTATTCAGATGCTTCATATCAGGGACTGGGTTGTGTTTTGATGCAGCGTGGGAGGGTGATAGCCTACGCTTCGCATTAGTTGAAAACTCATGAGGTTAACTACCCTACTCATGATTTGGAGCTGGCGGCAGTGGTGTTTGCCCTTAAGATTTGGAGACATTATTTGTATGGCATAAAGTGCACTATATACACGGACCACAAGAGTTTGAAATATTTCTTTGAGCAGAAAGAGTTGAACATGAGACAACGGAGATGGCTCGAATTGATTAAGGACTACGACTGTGAAATCCTTTATCAACCTGGGAAAGCGAATGTGGTCGCTGACGCGTTGAGTCGTAAGGAGAGACACGCACCCATTCGAGTAAGGTCATGGCAATTGATTATAACTCCTGATTTCTTGGTACAGTTGAAAGAAGTGCAAACTGAGGCATTGCGTGAGGATAGGTTGAAGGGCGAACGGGTATTCGGCCAGCATGGGATGTTGACCGAAAATAACCAAGGTATTAGATCGATGGGTAATCGCATATGGGTGCCGGGTTTCGGTGGTTTTAGAGAGAAGATACTCGACGATGCTCATAAGTCAAGATATTCGATTCATCCACGGGCTACCAAGATGTATTAGGATTTGAGGAGGGATTACTGGTGGCCGGGTATGAAGTATGACGTGACCCAGTATGTGGGGAAGTGTTTGACGTGTCTCCAGGTGAAAGCAGAGCATCAAAAACCATATGGGAAGATTCAGCCGTTAGAGATTTCCTAATGGAAATGGGAACACATTACTATGGATTTTATCAAAAAACTACCAAAGACGTCGAAACGTCATGACACAATATGGGTGATTGTAGATAGACTAACAAAGAGCACTCATTTTCTACCAATCCGTGAGGCATTCTCATCTGAGCATTTATCAGAATTGTTTGTTAATGAAATTATTGCTCGACACGGGGTACCGGTGTCAATTGTGTCGGACAGAGACACACGGTTTACGTCTAAATTTTGGAAGAGGTTCAACCAAGCTATGGGGACTCGTTTACATATTAGTACCGCATATCATCCTCAGACTGATGGACAGTCAGAACGAACTATACAAACACTTGAAGATATGCTTAGGGCTTGTGTTATTGATTTTGGTGGTAGTTGGGATAGCCATCTACCATTGGCAGAATTTTCTTATAACAACAGCTATCATGCCACCATTGGGATGCTGCCTTACGAGATGCTCTATGGGCGGAGGTGTAGAACCCTGGTGTGTTGGGGTGAAATTGGTCAGAAAGAGTTAGGGAGTCTAGATGTGGTTAAGGCCACATCACAAAAATTTGATCAGATTAAAGCAAGAATGAAAGCCGCACAAGATAGGCAAAAGTCTTATGCTGATAAACGGCGCCGACCTATAGAATTCAATGTTGGGGACCAGGTTATGCTTAAAGTCTCCCCATGGAAAGGTATAATCAGGTTTCGGAAGCGAGGCAAGTTGAGTCCACGATATATTGGACCGTTTAGAATTTTGGCGCGCATTGGTGAGGTTGCCTATAGAATGGAATTGCCATATGAGTTAGCAAGGATACACCCCACGTTTCATGTGTCCCACTGATGTGTGTAAAATGCAACATATAAATTACATCAAATGAGGCATAAAACTAACCCTTTTTAAGTACTAATGTTGGAAAAAGAGTGTTTTTGTCTTCCTTTTGTATTTTCAGGATTAAATGAGCTCAAATTCACAAAAGAAGCAAAAAGACAGCTAAATCCAACACAAATACAAGAAAAGGAATATAAGTGGATTGCCCGACCCCTCAACGGCATCTTCCCAAGCAAAATAGAGAAGGCAGAAGACTGAACACGCCCCGTGCTCAGCCAGCACGGGGCCGTGCCCAAGAAGCAGCAGAAAAGACAAACCTATAGAAGCTTCTATTGCCCACCACGGGCCGTGTCCAGTGAACACGGGGGCGTGGCGAAAGTACAGCAGGCGCATTAATTGTAATTGCGAATTACAATTAATGAAGAGAGAGAGAGTGTCAGACAGGCACGGGGGCGTGTCCAGCGGACACGGGGCCGTGCCCAGCCTTCTGTTCAGCCTATAAATAGGAGTGCTTGGTTTCATTTCAACTCATCCCTTGGCACACCACCTCTCTCACACTTCATCCACCACCCACCACCATCACAACACCATCATCCACCACCATCATCCATTGTCCATCGTAGAGTGTGTGAGTCATCTCGGGATCCAAGATTGCTGGGAGCACCGGAGTCACGACAGTAGTGGCCGGAGTCACGGCTGTAGTGGCCGGAGGAGGAGGAGTTGCTGGTTTCAGAGGTGCCACCGGAATGAATTTGTTAAGAGGGGCCCTAAGGGCACTCTTCTTCTTCCTGATGAGTGGAATAGTAAATCTCATTGTTGTGGATGATGAGAACTCTGAGTTTGGAGAAGAAGATATGAAGCCCTTTACATACACTCAACATTTTCACCAAACTGGAATTCTGATCTTCATTACGCATGGGAGCCTGTTTAGGGAAAGATACAGGCGGGTGGGGGGTAAACGGCGCTGCTTCTCTGTGTCTGTGTTATAAACGGAACTGCTTCTCGGTTTGAGAGATTGGCATTTTCGGTCGTTCAATGTTATAACCTGTTTTAACATTATTTTCTAAATTTATTAATTATTCCCTTTATAATTACTAACGATACTAATCGTTAATCATTTATAAAACTATCATTTTGAACCAGGTTATATTTATACCAATTAAATTAATATAACATTATTAATATAATAAATTACAAAAAAATATATTTTGAATAATGTCTAACGGATCTAACGGAAGTTTATTTATAAATTAAATGCTTAAAACCGATCTCAAGTGTATGACTTGATGTAGTATACAACATCAATATAACAATAAGTATATCTTAAAAAAATCTCGATTTTCACTTATTACACGTAGAATCTGGGTTTTCAAAACGAGTCAAATTTTAAGGACCCATTTTTTGTGGATGTTACAAGGGCAACCCTGTGCCATTCATGACTTTTTCAAACTACAAACAATGGACTTTTCAAACCACAAACAATGGGCAACCCTGTGCCATTCTTGACCTTTTCAAACCACAAACCGGCTGAGGTTTCGGTCGACGGTCCGGTCCGGCCTTCAAAACACTTCATGTTACTTTCTGCTCCCTCAAATCCAAAACTATCACACCTCAATCTCGTCCTCAACAGGAACCGAAACCGGGAGGGTGAAGACCACAAGTGAGTAAGGATTATTACCCTTTTGAGCACCCCATGGGATGGTGATCTCCATGGAGCAGACCATCCCGTGGTCATGAGCAAGCTTCTCCAAAGTCCACGTGAGGTGTACACTTTTGGTGCGCTGTTTAGGGTTGGTGGGACGGCTCAGAAGATGCACCTTGCCGCCGTCTGTGAGGACCATCCTGGCGTAGACCAGGAAACGGCCTAGAGTCAGATAATCAACCCGTGGGTCAAAGTAGACGACACTATCGAAGAATCGAAGCGGCACCTTGGACTCGACATCGTCATGGTGTTTTCCCCTGAGCCACACGCTGGTGGCAATGGAGAGAGGGTGGAATTTGAAGGCACAGCTGGCACCAGCTTCCTCCAGAAGCTTGACCCGGGTCTGAGCACCGCTCGTATTCTCTTGATTGGATCCTGAACAAATTAAAAGATAACAACATTTAGAACAAAATCAAACAAAGGCAAAAAGAATAAGAAAGAAAATTACCTTTAGGATGTGGGCGGGTGACCCAGAAGTGGGCATCCCAATCCTTCTTCCCAGTACCGAATTCTTTCGCCAGTCGCTTTGAGGTGGAGAAGTTTTCTTCTCCTACCGCCACGATTCGGTAGTTGTGCCGGTAGATAAATCCCTTCCTCGGTTGATTTAAGTGTGTTTGTTTTTCCTGCAGCCTAGCTAGGAGCTCCGAAGTCACGGCAGCTAGGGCCGCCGGAATGAATTTGTTAAAAGGGGCCCTAAGGGCACTCTTCTTATTCCTCATGAGTGGAATAGTAAATATCATTGTTGTGGATGATGAGAACCCTGAGTTTGGAGAAGAAGATTTGAAGCCCTTTATATACACTCAACATTTTCACCAACCTGGAATTCTGATCTTCGTTACGCATGGGAGCCTGTTTAGGGAAAGATACCTGCGGGTGGGGGGTAAACGGCACTGCTTCTCCATGTGTCTGTGTTATAAATGGCGCTGCTTCTCTGCTTCTCGGTTTGGGAGATTGGCATTTTTCGGTCCCTCAATGTTATAACCTGTTTTAACATTATTTTCTAAATTTATTAATTATTCCCTTTATAATTACTAACGATACTAATCGTTAATCATTTATAAAACTATCATTTTGAACCAGCTTATATTTATACCAATTAAATTAATATAACATTATTAATATAATAAATTACAAAAAATTATATTTCTGAACAACGTCTAACGGATCTAACAGAAGTTTATTTATAAATTAAATGCTTAAAACCGATCTCAAGTGTATGACTTGATGTAGTATACAACATCAATATAACAATAAGTATATCTTAAAAAAATCTCGATTTTCACTTATTACACGTAGATTCCGGATTTTCAAAACGAGTCAAATTTTATGGACCCATTTTTTATGGATGTTACAAGGGCAACCCTGTGCCATTTATGACCTTTTCAAACTACAAACAATGGGCAACCCTGTGCCATTCATGACTTTTTCAAATTAATTATAGATAATCATCCTACTAAATATTATTTAATTTAATAACTTACGGATAATTATTATTTAGTTTAATCTCTTCTAATTAATTATAGATAACTCTTCTACTTAACTATATATAATTATTATTTAGTTTAAATTTAATGTATACTTCTCATTTATAATATTATTTATTTGATATTAGATTTATTACGGTTTTTTTTAAATAATTTATATTGTCTCACTCAAATGGGTGCTTATTTGCTTATTGAATAACATGTTTGACCACTGTATCTTATTTTCAACAATCATCTCCGCAATCACCATATCTATCGTATACCGAGTATATCCATTAGTTTTTTTAAATATTATTTTCTTATTATTTGGTATATAAAATCATATTTATTCAAGCCGCGTAATACACAAGGGTTTTTATAGACATAATTTTTTATTTTTTGGTAAACAATATTACATTTATTCAACACGTGTAATACACATGGTTTAAAGATATAATTTTTTTTATTATTTGTTATATAAAATTACATTTATTCAACCTGTAAAATATGGTTCTTGTAGATATAATTTTTATTATCTAATCTAATCTAAATATTAATAAAAGACTACAATTAATGCCACGTGGCAATTTCTCCTTCAACTTCACAATTATATTTTTATTTAAAAATATTTTGTTATCCTTATCCTTATTATTATTATTATTATTATTATTATTATTATTATTATCTATAAATCTCTTAATTTCGATTTTTATATTATATATAAAAATATTTTGTTATCCTTATTCTTATTCTTCTTCTTCTTCTTCTTCTTATTATTATTATTATTATTATTATTAAATCTCTCAATTTTAATTTTAATAACATATGGAGGAATAGTATATTTTCTTGTCTTTTTGTCTTTTTTTTTTCTTTTTTTTTTGGACATTATGATTTTTCATTTTGTAACAAAACTTTAGTTTTTATAATTTGTGTCACAAAGGTTAAATAATTTTAGTTTTTTTATTAGTTTTTGTTTTACGTTTTTCTCGGATTTGTTCGTCGTTCGTTGCTATTTAGCACAGTGTTTGATAGTCACATTTGGCCCCTCAGGATTTTGTTCTCATTCGTATTTGGTGGTCACATTTGATCTTTTAAGTTTTTTTATCCGCTCCACTTTCTAATACGCATCGTTATAAATTCGACTCCTTTTACGTTTTACGTCACGTAAGTCACTTTGTGTTGGAAATTCGTGTTTTTTTACGCTTTACACGGTTTTGGTCTTCGTTCGATGCTACTTAGCATGGTTTTATGCCCACATTTCCTCAACGTTGGTAGCACGTTTTTATGCCCACTTATCTTTCTATAGTAATAAATGAAAATCTTTTGTGGCCACGCGTCACTTCCTGATGCTTTCTCACCTTATTTTCCTATTTATATTTTATATTAAATAATAATAATTTTCAACAAAAAATAGATAAGAATAAATATTTGTTTTCCTATAAATAATTTTAAACAAAAATTGAGATAAGGATAAACGTTTGTTTTTTATATAATCATAAAGTTATATCTCGAGATGAGTAGATATACATACTTTGGAGTTCGGTAATTGAAATTATAGTAAATTAGGTGTAGGATCGGTTTTAACTTCGAAACGATTGCGAAACAAACGTGTGAAACGATTGCGGAATTCGTACACGAACGTGACCTAACACACAAGACGTAGTATAAACGTGATTCTATTAGAAACGTATGAAATTGTACAGCACCTGAATCACTTTCTCTCTCTAGAATCTCTCTCTAGTTCTAGAGCTCTCCAAATGTCAAATGAGCATAAAGTCCCATAACTATGACATAACATCCCTATTTATAGGCCAAGGATTTTTAATGAGATTTCTCATTAATTACAAGATTACCACTTTGCCTTTTGACTAGTTATTACAATATAAGCTTGTTATCTTCAGTTTCTCGCTACGGCTCGGATTGACGAAGGCGATAGACATAAATGCACTAACACACTCCCCCTTGGATATTGCCGCAGCCAATCTCGTAGCGTCTTGTCTTGTCTTTCTCTCTCTCTTTGAGTCTTTTTGAAACTTTAACACATTTTCATCAACGTAGACTCCTTCTTGTTTGAACAGAATCCCCGTGGATCTGTCTTCAGCTTCAGCTTCCCCTTTATGTAGACTCTTTTCTTCATCAGGCTCCCCCTTTCGTCAAGCTTCCGTGCTTTGGGATCGACACCTGGCTTTCCGTATACAAGCTCTTTCAGAATAGTTACATGACTCCTTGAATCCACGCTTCTTCTTGCGTTGAGCTTGTCTTCAGACTCCCCCTTAGACTCTGCTGTCGGGATCATAGTCTGGTACAACATCTGCAATTCTCATACATTTATAAGTACAAACATTTTGAACTTCAATTATCCAGGAATTGTGACCTGGCTCTTTTTAAACTTTCTAAATCAAGATCCTGGCTTTAAGATATAATAATATGAATATATCCAGAAATACTTGATTCACTTCCCCTATCAACAATCTTCATTGATTTGGCAGTTTTTAAGAACCCAACATCAAAAACTGGCTCTTTTACAGATTTTAACAATCTAAGAATCCAAATCCCTCACAGTTAATCATCCAAGTCCAACTTAATGACCTTGGAGATATCACAAACTGTTTTTGATTTTTGATTTTAAAACTACAAGTTTCAAATTAATGAACTTGTTTTATTTTTCAGATACACAATCAGCATACTTAGATTTTGAAACTCAGCATTTCAGACATCGGTTGTCGAAAATAAAGCAGAATAAAAAATCTTTTTGTATTTTTCTGAAACATAAAGCAGTAAAGAAATATTTACAAACATATTTACAGAAAATATTTTTGTTTGAGTTCGCGTTAGAGGATCATATCAGTTTATGACAAATCACTAGCACCGTTGAGCTTTAAACACTTTAAGTTCTAAACAATTCACATTGATTGACAATATTGTTGTCCACTTAAACTCAATCTAAAAACTTTCAAAATGCTTACCGATACGTTAAGGTATATTAATTTGCACTAAATTCTTATGGACCCCACGATCTCAGCATATCCCCTCATCATGCAATACACTGACTCAAGTAATGCCTTTAAACCTTCATCAACTGTGATATGTGTGAAAACAACGCAGAATGTTTAAACATTAACAATCAGGTCGATCTTTCGATACACAGAGAAAGTCCAATGTTTAAACAAAATAAGAAATAAAAACAAGTTGAAATTGTTTAGGCTTTAACTACCAGTTCGATACTCCCGTATACGCAGAGGTGATCCAAAGCTTAAACGAAACACCAAAGAAAATAAGGCAGAACGTTTAGCAATAACATCCAGTTCGATACTCACGTATACGCAGAGGATGTCCAATGCTTAAACAAAATAAAGAACTAAAACAAATTTAAATCTTTGCAAAATGAAATGCACAATCACAGTGACTTTTTCAGCAAGTTGTGAAAGTTCACAAACTGACCGGTTTTTATGCTCTTTCAGCATTCAGCGATTACTGAGTAGGTACACAGTCACAAAGGATAAAACTAAGTACTATGCTTTCAACCACGTTTCCCACTAGAACTAGGCTTTTTCATTTAAGTTTGTATCGTTATCCCAAATCTACTAGTCTAGCTGAGCCTATTGTCACATCTTTAGTGAGATTGTTTATCGCTATTTAACTTTCCATTTCTTTAGCGTACTGTGATTGTCTACTGATGTACTATCATTTCCCTCTTTTTACACAAAAACTCATTTTTGAATTTTATCATGTTTTTGACTTTTTCAAATTTTCTAATGTTTTGGGATTTTCTGACAATATTACTCCCCTTAAAATTCAAAACCATTTAAAGAAAATTTGACAAACCGACACTGATAGCTTTGTCTCGCCATCCATTTTCTACATCTCATGCTCTGTTTTGCAGAAAATATAACATGTAATGCAGCAATTACCCCCAAGATTTACAACACATTGATATTTTACAGCTTGAAAACCGTTTTTCAATCTTGTGAAATTAATCATGTTTGTTCCGCCGTGAGGGTTTCGGCATATTCAAGCAACATATTTTTGAATTTTTGGATTTTTGACAAATTTAAAAACAAACATATTTTTTATTTTTCAAAATTTTGACAAAATAAAAAACATATTTTTGGTTTTTAAATTTTTCAATTTTTAGGGTTTTTGAAATATTGTTTATTTATATATAGAAAACAAACAAACTCCCTGTTTCAACCAAACCAGGGTTCAGCAGCCTTCTCTTCCTGTGCCAGGCTGCTCCTATACTCTTCTTGTTGACATTTTATTATCTTCGGAAGCACCTGCACATTTACATTTACTCAATTACTTGAACAAATTAGCCCAGGTCTTTTTGACCTTAGGCATTTCAACACAATATGTATCATTCAACTTTGGAAACTCTTTGTCATTTTGTACAAAGACTTTTTCAATTTTAATTTCAACTTTTTCATCATTTACCGAAGCAATTTGTTTCTTAGCAGACCATGTTTGACCTTTTGGAGTCCCTTGTTTGTAAAAATGTGACTCTTTTTGCATATTTTGACTTTGAACAACATTTGGTTTCCAAAACTGTTGAGGTTTTGTAGCGTCAACCGTTGTTTTCCAATTCTGTGTTGTTTTTAATCTGGGTGTGTGAGAATTCCAGGTCTGTCTAGAATCGAACCTATTCGGGTTTGATTTTCAAGTTTGATTCGAAGCAAACTTGTTTGTGTTGTACCTCCAAGTTTGTTTTGAATCAAATCTGATTAACCTTTGTTTCACATCCTCAGATTTTTGTTCCTCAATATTATCAAACATCTTTTTCGTCTCAACATCAACAGGTTTCAGATTTGGACACTTGCGAGCAAGATGTCCTGTTTGATCACATTTGAAACATGTTCTCTTTGAAACATCTTTGACCTGTGGTTGTTGCATTTTCTTTTGAGCATAGAACTCTTCATTAGACTGTCGTCTAAATTGGAGTTCTTTCTCTTCTTCAGAACTTGTTCCATGAACAAAATTCATCTTTGTCTGATAATTCGGCATTTCATTTCTTTTCCAACTTTGTTTCTTCTTATAACCCAACCCAGCCTTCATGTTTTTCTTCTTGACACCAGGTTTGTTATAAAAAGTTTTGTGACTTTTTCCAACAAACTTTGAAATTTCAGATTTTTCAATTTCAACCATCTTGAAAACTTTGTCAATCTTGTCTGAAATCACATTCTGAATCGGGAATACAATATCTAAGAATAATTTATCCGATCCAATCATGGTATAAACCAATCCTTTTGAATCATCATTCAAATTTTTCTCAGATTTTGAGTTTTTCAGATATCCATCATGAAAATTACCTTCATTTTCATCCTGTGATTCAGATTTACCTGTTTCAACTGACTCTTCTTTCAACACACTTTCAACGACCTTACCTACCACATCTGAATCACTAGAATCATCATATTTGGAATAGGTTACGTCAATGTTATCTTGCAATTGATCTGCCATGTTGAAAGCTTTTTCGATCTTTTCGTCATCATAAAATGCAAACTTTTCCGGTGGTGGAACTTGATGAAACTCTGAGCCAATGCCCTTTTTGTTTTGCTCAGAATCTTTACCATCCGGTTTTATGTTGAAAATTCTTTCAAGCACATATGATGACACATGATAACTTTTTAACTTGTTGTTATCCTGTTCTAAATCAGCAATCTGACGCTTAAGCTTAGCAACATCCTCAATGTAAGAATTTACAACTTGTTGCTTTATTTCATACTGTCGCTTAAACATATCAGTTGTTTCAGAACAGTATCTCAATCTCGATTGAACAAGTTTCAATTGACTCTTCACATCTTCATATGACATTTTAGTAATGTGATAAGCCAATTTTATTGAATCATATTCTTTTTTGTAACACCTCGAAAATTCACGTCCCATAATGTGTTGACACGTGTCATAAGTTTGAACGTGTGAAAGAATGTTCTAGAAGGACTAAAGTCGACAAACATGGAAAGTATGTTAATATACGGATGTCAACAGTGAATAAGTATACTTTACAATAACCCTACATGATGTTTATACCATCAAACGAATAAATCATGGATCATACGAAGCTAAATATGAAAGAAAGTGAGAGATTACAAACTACAGGGGTTAAATGTGTCAACATGTTTAAGTTATACCTCTGAGTGACCTTTTAGCAAACCCGAAGCTTTGTAACGATTAATTATGCTCACTAGAATGCATGATAAAAATTTCATAAAGTTTCGTTATCGTATGAGAAAGTTATGATCAAATTCGTAGGTGAGGGGTTAAAGCGTTAACATTGGAAACTATGATTTTTCGGTTAACCAGAAGTGACCAAGGACTTGGCAAAGTGGGTACAAGTCATTAACCCCTTATAGGTCAAGATGAGGGGCTCAAATTGCAAGAAGTAAAGCTTGGTTGACTTTTCGAAGAGCCAAGAGCCAACATGCATTAACTAAAAAGTTTAAAATCTGAGCAGAAGGCCCATACGGGCCGCGTAAGCCATGCCAAGAGCTTACGCGGGCCGCCTGACTTGCCCAGATGCAAAAAACGACTGGCAGCAGCCTGTTATGCTTTGTAACCGACCTAAAACCGACTTTTCACATCTTGGACGACCCCTACATGTTTGTTAGACCCTAGGGCACTTGTAAGTGATCTGGGAACATTGATAGACTGGTTTGTCAATGATCTAAGGGGATTGAAAGCACTATATAAGGCCCTTATGTTGCAACATTGCAACCACACCTTCCATCTGCTTTCTTGAAGACTTCTGGAGCTCCAAAGCAGAACCAAGTCATCACTAATCGTGCATAGGACCTTGGTAAGTATGCTTAACCTTTCTTAGTTGAGTTTTTGCTTAGTTTTAGCTTAAAAGTCAAACCGTCGTAATTAACGGTTGACTTAGAGATTAATCATTAATGGTCTAGTGATTAGTCGAATTGAAGGTAGTTATAAGTTGGTAATTATGTGGGTATTAAACCCTTAAAAGGGCTCCCTCTGATTCCCACTCTAACTAGATCAAATGTCGGGTCAAAGTTGATTAGAAAAAGTCAACAGAACCTTAATTTGCGAATCAATGCCTAATTAACAATGTAGAAGGCATGTAACCTATTTTATCACTTATGTAACTTGATAATAAGTATAAGAACTAGTCTAAGCTTGTTCGATCCGAAAATTTTCTGTTTAGACCCGGTTCGGAACCGAAAGTCGCAAAACTTTGACTTTTGCTTTGACTTCAGTTCTGACCCGATTTAGTATGATTTGGAAATGCCTTAGAGCTTCCTTAGGACCAGGTTACATGTTGGTATAGCCCTCTGTGATTGGTTGATTGATTACCCGATTCGTTTACACGTTTCCGTTAAATGCTTAAAGTTGACCATAATGCCCTTTTGACCATAAAACGAGAATTTAAGAAATGTGAAAGGACAATAATCTTTGCTACTGATTTATAAACATGTCCCTAAAATTTTACATCAGTTGGAGGTCTAGATTAGGAGTTACGCTCATTAGCGTAATTATAACGCCTTTTAGTAAATAAATGGCGCAATTAGCATAAAGCCTATCTAAACCCAATTTTTGACACCAAACCTTTTACCCACTGATGTAATATAATATTTTGGGATTTTTAAAGATTTTTAATTATTTTTAACCTGCTCATAACCTAAGGTTATGGCATTAATTCGGTAAATACCGAATATACCCTTTTCGGTCATAAAATGAGTTTTACATAGTATTTTGACACCAATCCAATTGCTACTAATTTTATATAATAAATAAAGTATTTTAAACTTTATAACCTAATCAGAAAACTCAGATTTCCTGTATAACCCGGAAATCGCTTAAAATGGCTTTTAAAGCGTATTAAACGCATAGTTTGGGTTTAAAACCATTTTGTCACATAAGACTTATTATCAACTGATATGACCAATTAAAATAAGTTATTTTACTGATGTATTCGGACCCGAATCTCAGAACTTCATTTAAACTCTTTTATAACCTTTAAAATGACCAAAATACCCCTACGGGGCTTATTTTGAGATTAAACTCGTTTTGGGCATAATGGGAGATATCCTACTGATATCATAACATATTAAAGGCATATTAACTTAGGAAACCTGTATATGATTCATTTGGTTATTCGTTAAGCACTTTTCGCATTCGGATCGGCTTATGTAACTAGTTTGCATATATTAGCCGAAACGGGTCAAACCATATCATTTTTGTCTCAAAATCCAGAATGTGTTTAAGTTACCCATATTAAACAAGCATACAAGCTTGTCGGGTCAAAACCACATTCTAATCCGGTCTTCGCTTTATCATGCGTTTGAACCATATCTTCCTTTTGAAAACTAACCGGTCTAAGTTTAGGCTTAATTAAAGACCCGTTAGGAATCTAATAGGTTATTAAAAACCTTCGTTCCAGATTAGGAGCTCAGTAAAAGCTATCTGTACTTGCTGAATTGATATACGGCTGGGATTGAATTTATATTTAGCTCAGGTAAATACTCTTAACTTATTTTCCCTATACGGGCTTGGGGTACGGTATATAAAATACCGATTGGTCGGGCATTAAATCTTTAATCGTATGGTGGTTAATTGATATTAATCGGCTCGTTTAAATTATTTTGTTTGCTTAAAGCCTTTGGGAGGTTAATGACCATGTCCCGGATATCCTTGGCATCATTTTACGAAATGGCCACGACCTTAGCACGCGCGTGTAGGCGTACACCCGCTAGTGCATTTATAAATAACAAGGTATAACCGCTGGTAACGGGAACAACCCGCCGCGGGACTATATCATGTGGTGTGTCTATTAAGCTTTAACCCGGCACGAACCGGGCTACTGAACGCATAAGAAACATGTAATTCTTTTACAAGTATTATATTCAAATAATTGTCCCAAGTTAATAAAGATATTTTGTGCCGCTTGCACTCGAATCAATTTTATTAAACTTTTCAAAATGAGTCAGTTGATAGTATTTACCAGTGTAAACTGACGTATTTTCCAAAAGGCTAGATGCAGGTACTATACGTAATAGGCTAGCTACTCTAGGCATCAATAATCAAGTCTCGCAAGCTTTAGATGTTAAAGTCTGTTGAACAGTGTTATCTTTCTATTTTAGATCCGCCTGTGGATCCATCTTACATTCCGTTGTAGTACTTGATATTACTTTATATCGGTTTGGAATATTTATCTTTTGCTTCCGCTGTGCATTTAAATATTGTGTTGTTTGACTATAATGATATCAACAACGTCACAATACTCCCCACCGGGCCCACCGGTGATACGTGGAAAGTCGTGGTGTGACAGGTTGGTATCAGAGCCAACATTGAGTGAATTAAACACTATCCTTTTGTGTTTAATCTCGATGACACAGTAGCACATTCCTTGACCTTCTGAGTCTAGACTTAACATAGGAATGTTCTCGTCTCTATTCGGAGAACTATTGCTTTCAAATTTATATACTTTTAATATATCGCCAAGCAAAGGAGCCGTAACGGAAATCCTCCCCATCCGAAGCCGAGGAATGCGGAGCCTTGTACTGCGATGAGGATAAACGTGCAACCAAGGAGAAAACATTCAGAAATAATATTAAGAAGAAACTCCTTTTGCTAAAGATCGTTTCCTTATATAGCCCTTATAAGGACATAATTATCTTTCAGTCCCTTCGAGGACAACATTATTCCTTTCAAGTCCCATTTAGGGCAAACCTGGATTTTAAATTTTATAGTGGAATGATTAAATTTAAAATTTTCATTCTAAACATGAAATAAATGAAAAAATAACATTTCTTTTACAAGATCTACCATTATAATAAGATGGCAAAATCTAAAAAGGGACAAGACCTAGCTCATGTGTCGTTTTAAGACAGGGCCAAGATGGTAGTTCCACAATTAGATTCAGATCCTTGTTTACATCTTAATTTAGGATTGTTCTGCGTTAAATATTAAAAGAATCTTAAAGGTAAAACCTAGCCTAAATGTCAATGCAGACATGGCCAAGATGGTAAAACCTAGCCTAAATGTCATTGCAGACATGGCCAAGATGGTAAAACCTATCCAAAAGATTCCAATCCCTGTTAACATCTGTAAGTATGTTAACATTTTTGGCAAACTGTGAATCGTTAAAGTCACACAGGCCATCTTTTAAAAAAGGGGTTAATCTAAATTCCTTTATTTGAAATAATCATCCCTTAAGGGTGAAGTGCCCACGTGCTATAATTAACGTCCTCTGAGACTAAAGACAGTGGTAGCCTACAACTCCCTGTCAAGAAAAGGTAATGAACTTTGATTCAAACCTTAATGCCTCGATTCTCTGAAATCATGGCTTATAAATTAAACTTGTCCACGCGACTAGGCCTTTTGTGCTATTACTAACTTATAAATTAGGATTTATGATAAAAATCCTGAATAAAATAAATATCTTTCCTTTCCTGCCAGAATAATTATTAAAAAGAATCTTAAAGGTACGACCTAGCCTGTATGTCATTCCAGACGAGGCCAAGATGGTAGAACCTATTCAAAGGATTCAAATCCTTGTAACATTGTAAATATGTTAACACTCCTGGCAACAGTGATGCGATAAAATCTCGTTTGTCATCTTTATATTAGGAACTTCCAAACCCCCTTTTTGCATAAGCGATCAATAGGAATCATGGCTAATAAACGTCGAACATGATGTATGCATCAAAACATCCATTCGAGATGTATACCTACGGGCAAAGATGAATGCATGAAAAAGATAGTTTTATTTCATAACTTCTTGTCAAGACAATGAACTATGAAATTTTCCGATCCAAAGGAATCATTGATTATGTTTTAAAATTTCCCTAGTGACAAGGCCTCTGAGCCATCAAAAAGTCCTTTGGAACAAGCCCTTGTGCTATATATAAAAGTTGTCAGTATGACATTGGTAGTCGTGACTTATGTCCCCTGTCTAATAAATATGAAGGATTATATTCCGTTTAAATGCCAAAGATGGTTTATTTAAAAAACTTAGGCAAAACATAATCAAATAAATTAAATACTATCTATTGGCCTATGTGGTTTAATTGCACCATGGCTATTTATTCATCAAATTCGACAATTCGCTATATGATTAAACAATTATTACTACTTGGTTTATAGCCCTCAAAGCTTCACCATGGCTGACTCCTCTGAAGCTCACAATCATCCAATTGATCAGAATGATGATGCAAGACTAAACTTAACAAGCACCGAGCTACAGGCTATGATAGATATAGCCGTAAACAACGCTGTGGACCATGTATTAAAGGATCATAAGCGAAAGTGCGATAATACCCCAAATAAGGGTTACAAAAATGGTAAGACCGGTTCAAACCATAACCAGTCCAAACCAAAGGAGGTAAAACCCGAATGTAAAACCTGCGGGAAGAAGCACTTCGGAAAATGTTTCTATGATCAGACAGGGGGATGTGTCATCTGTAAGGAGACGGATCACAAGACCCACGAATACAAGGATTTGAAGGACAAACAGCAGACCGGTGAAAAGACCAAATGCAAAACCTGTAGGAAATACCACCTCGGGAAATGCAGATTTGAATCTCAACCTCTACCCTGTGGAATCTGCAAGTCCAAGGAGCATAAGACCTTGGATTGCAAGAGATTGGGAGATGCAACATGCTATGGTTGCAACGAGAAAGGGCACATTAAGACCAACTGCCCTAGATACGCTAAAAAACCTGAGGAAGCTAAGAAGATCAAAACTGGAAGCTCTCAAATGGATGCTCAAGAGACTGTTCAGGATAACAATATCACAACAGGTACTTTCTTTATCAATAACGCTCATGCTAGAGTATTATTTGATTCAGGTTCAGATAAGTCTCTCGTAGCCAATAGATTTTGAAAATCATTAAATCTGCCTGTTAAAACTCTAACCGTTAAGTATAAAGTAAAATTGACCGATAGTAGCTCAGAGACTGCTTCAGCAATTTTAGCTGGATGTTTTATATCCAGTAGGAATCATTCTTTTCCACTGTCCTTGTTTCATTAAAATAGCGGGACTCGATATAATAATAGAAGATGAGTTGGTCATCCTGTAACCAAGCCCATACTTTGTGTAAGGAGAAGCAAGTAGTTATCAAGACTCCTTATGGTGAGCCTTTGACCATTCATGGAGATACTGGGTATGGATTGCCCAAGCACTTGTTAAATTTGGTGTTTAATACCAAAGATTCGAGTATGGAAAACTCAGAAAATACAAACAACAGACGCGATGCTGGAGATGCGACAAGTGATAATAGTGCATCCAATGTGAACCTCAATGTTAATGGAGTTAATCTCCAAAACTATGATTAACGCAGTATTAGAAAGGCTATGAGAAAAGTCAAGAAAAGGTTTAAGAAGCCGAATGATGCTCGCTTTAAAACACATGTCGCTGCTCATAAGAAGCACTATATTCATACTTCAAATGCGAAGAATAACCCAAACAAAATCATATGAGGCAAGAAGCCCCTTTCCTTTTAGGATGTACTCAAAAGTACTTCGTCTCTTAGAAGTCAAGAGACTTCAATAGTAAAAAGGGGCCATCGATTTCAGGAAATTGATAGATGAAGTAGAAACCATTAAGTATATCAGCGGTTATGCTGGAAAGGACATGGTAAGGTATATATCACAGTCATTCGATGGCAATACCCTTAATTAGTGAGGACATTAATGAAATCCTCTTATACATTGTGGGATGGTCCAAGTTTTAAGGACCTTATTAGAAAAACCTAGTATCCGCTTCGCGAAGTGGGAAAAGATGGAATAAGAATTTTATGACCCTCGCCATAAAAGTTCTAGGCTGTTGACAGTATGTTACAAATTTTAACGCGTTGGCTGAGATAGTGCCCCAATCAGTCTACCCAAAAATCTAAGCTTAATGCAAATAATTATTGGTGGTTAGCATCGGCAATAAAAAGGCATATTAAGGTTTCAAAGCCTGCTTGTCATAAATCCATTATGGATCTACCTCAGCTACTGACGTTATATAGATTAAGAAACGACCAGTCAAAGCTGAGACTGCCCCGAATTTGTCATACATTTTGCAGCTAAGTTTAAAGAGGATTAAGAATGGAGGCGCTTAACCCTCCCGATGTATGAATAGAGGCAGTTCACATTAATAATGACGCTAGATAAATCCCTTATTGTGATTTATTTGCTAAGAGTTATGTTTGGGTTCAGGTGCTGCTAAGTCTCTCATAAGACCATAAGCTAAGCAAACTTTTAGAAATTTTTCCCCTAAGAAACCCAGATATTAAGTATAAGGTAAAACTCACAGGCCAATCATAAGAACCAATTCTTCTGTTCCTGTCAGAAACCTTCGGTCATAAAATTTTAGAAGTATCCTCTCTCTAAAAAGAAGTGCGTCAGCATACGTAGTTGGTATCTCTTTGATCTCTATCGATTCCGAATACCCGATGGTATGATAAAAGCGTCATATGAGGATTGGTGTATCTTAATAAGTTCCATAGATTGCTTCCATGCCTGATCAGTATGGAGGTTTAATGCATGGGACCACAAAGATACTCCGATAGGTCATATGGTGCTAAAGTCAACTAATGGTATTCAAAGGAGATATCTAGAGTGGAATTGTCAAGTAAATGTTCCCGATTAAGGAATTCGTGGACTTGTAACATAAATGTGTCACTTATTTGACACGAGCAATGATGGATGAATTGGAGCCTGAGATTAGTAAAAATCTTTGTAACCTCCTTGTATCTTGATTGTCTTCTCCTAAGATTACCCTATTTACCCCTGAGAGGCAGTTAGAGTTAAGATTTATATCCCAGTTAGGGCTGTATTATTATGAAATCTCCAAAACGGCTAGTACCAACATTGGAAGAATCGAAACCCTGATTAAGGGAATTTTTAAGGTAGAATTCATATAGCCAAACTCAATGTCCTAAGAATTCGGTATAGTTAACTATGAAAGACGGTTCATTTTGCTTATGCATTATTTACCGCAACCCTAATTAGGCAACGATTAAGAATCGCCCTCAGCTGCCCAGGATCGTCGATTTGTTCGACTAACTGTAAGGATTAGCTACTCCTTAAGATTAGTTTTGAACAATGGCTGGAATAACCATCTTACTTTAAGATAAGCTTTTCTATAATAGTTGTTATATAAATATCAAGGTGGCTCTTTTGGAGACCTTGTATAGATGAAATATCAAAACATCCGTTGGATGGATGAGACTTTGGGAAGTCCACTTATCAGGATCTGAAAGTTGCATTGGAGACAACGAATAAGATCATACGAATCCCTAATCATCTGTAAGCTGTCAGTATTCGGCAGAAAATCAAGAATTTATGAAAGTAGCAACCCTCCTAAATTCTTGTTAAGAAATAAGGTTCAACAAAAGATATCACCAGGAAGGGTGTACCAAATTTGTTAAATTATCAGGCTAGTTAAGCTCTGAATATATAGAATCATTCGAAGGAAATCGAATGTATCAAGATCAAGTAGCTCATAAGCTAAAACCTATTTAAGGAGCTTAGCGGAGCTCGCAATACATTGCATACTAGTGACTGGAGGATGTGTTTCACCAATAAGTCAAGAAGCACTATCACAAATGATATGCAGATTTATAATGTGATAAGCATCCTGTATCGATTGAAAATCGACAGGTTAAGAAGCCCCAAACATGTACCTAATATAGGGGTCACCTTGGGAGTTGAGAAGACTCCAGATATGTTATAGAAGTTAAGTCCATTATGCGACAAAAAGTACTTCAAGAATTTTAGCAAATCTCGAGGTCGAGATTTCTTTTAAGGGGGTGAGGATGTAACACCTCAAAAATTCACGTCCTATAATGTGTTGACACGTGTCATAAGTTTGAACGTGTGAAAGAATGTTCTAGAAGGACTAAAGTTGACCAACATGGAAAGTATGTGAATATACGGGTTCAAAATGTCAACAGTGAATAAGTATACTTTACAATAACCCTACATGATGTTTATACCATCAAACGAATAAATCATGGATCATACGAAGCTAAATATGAAAGAAAGTGAGAGATTACAAACTACAGGGGTTAAATGTGTCAACATGTTTAAGTTATACCTCTGAGTGACCTTTTACCAAACCCAAAGCTTTGCAACGATTAATTATGCTCACTAGAATGCACGATAAAAATTTCATAAAGTTTCGTTATCGTATGAGAAAGTTATGATCAAATTCGTAGGTGAGGGGTTAAAGCGTTAACGTTGGAAACTATGATTTTTCGGTTAACCAGAAGTGACCAAGGACTTGGCAAAGTGGGTACAAGTCATTAACCCCTTATAGGTCAAGATGAGGGGCTCAAATTGCAAGAAGTAAAGCTTGGTTGACCTTTCGAAGAGCCAAGAGCCAACATGCAATAACTAAAAAGTTTAAAATCTGAGCAGAAGGCCCATACGGGCCGCGTAAGCCATGCCAAGAGCTTACGCGGGCCGCCTGACTTCCCCAGATGCAGAAAATGACTGGCAGCAGCCTGTTATGCTTTGTAACTGACCTAAAACCGACTTTTCACATCTTTGGATGACCCCTACATGTTTGTTAGACCCTAGGGCACTTGTAAGTGATCTGGGAACATTGATAGACTTGTTTATCAATGATCTAAGGGGATTGAAAGCACTATATAAGGCCCTTATGTTGCAACATTGCAACCACACCTTCCATCTGCTTTCTTGAATACTTCTGGAGCTCCAAAGCAGAACCAAGTCATCACTAATCGTGCATAGGACCTTGGTAAGTATGCTTAACCTTTCTTAGTTGAGTTTTTGCTTAGTTTTAGCTTAAAAGTCAAACCGTCGTAATTAACGGTTGACTTAGAGATTAATCATTAATGGTCCAGTGATTAGTCTAATTGAAGGTAGTTATAAGTTGGTAATTATGTGGGCATTAAACCCTTAAAAGGGCTCCCTCTGATTCCCACTCTAACTAGATCAAATGTCGGGTCAAAGTTGATTAGAAAAAGTCAACAGAACCTTAATTTGCGAATCAACGCCTAATTAACAATGTAGAAGGCATGTAACCTATTTTATCACTTATGTAACTTGATAATAAGTATAAGAACTAGTCTAAGCTTGTTCGATCCGACAATTTTCTGTTTAGACCCGGTTCGGAACCGAAAGTCGCAAAACTTTGACTTTTTCTTTGACTTCAGTTCTGACCCGATTTAGTATGATTTGGAAATGCCTTAGAGCTTCCTTAGGACCAGGTTACATGTTGGTATAGCCCTCTGTGATTGGTTCATTGATTACCCGATTCGTTTACACGTTTCCGTTAAATGCTTAAAGTTGACCATAATGCCCTTTTGATCATCAAACGAGAATTTAAGAAATGTGAAAGGACAATAATCTTTGCTACTGATTTATAAACATGTCCCTAAAATTTTACATCAGTTGGAGGTCTAGATTAGGAGTTATGCTCATTAGCGTAATTATAACGCCTTTTAGTAATTAAAAGGCGCAATTAGCATAAAGCCTATCTAAACCCAATTTTTGACACCAAACCTTTTACCCACTGATGTAATATAATATTTTGGGATTTTTAAAGATTTTTAATTATTTTTAACCTGCTCATAACCTAAGGTTATGGCATTAATTCGATAAATACCGAATATACCCTTTTCGGTCATAAAATGAGTTTTACATAGTATTTTGACACCAATCCAATTGCTACTAATTTTATATAATAAATAAAGTATTTTGAACTTTATAACCTGATCAGAAAACTCGGATTTCCTGTATAACCCGGAAATCGCTTAAAAAGGCTTTTAAAGCGTATTAAACGCATAGTTTGGGTTTAAAACCATTTTGTCACATAAGACTTATTATCAACTGATATGACCTATTAAAATAAGTTATTTTACTGATGTATTTGGACCCGAATCTCAGAACTTCATTTAAACTCTTTTATAACCTTTAAAATGACCAAAATACCCATACGGGGCTTATTTTGAGATTAAACTCGTTTTGGGCATAATGGGAGATATCCTACTGATATCACAACATATTAAAGGCATATTAACTTAGGAAACCTGTATATGATTCATTTGGTTACTCGTTAAGCACTTTTTGCGTTCGGATCGGCTTATGTAACTAGTTTGCATATATTAGCCGAAACGGGTCAAACCATATCATTTTTGTCTCAAAATCCAGAATGTGTTTAAGTTACCCATATTAAACAAGCATACAAGCTTGTCGGGTCAAAACCACATTCTAATCTGGTCTTCGCTTTATCATGCGTTTGAACCGTATCTTCCTTTTGAAAACTAACCGGTCTAAGTTTAGGCTTAATTAAAGACCCGTTAGGAATCTAATAGGTTATTAGAAACCTTCGTTCCAGATTAGGAGCCCAGTAAAAGCTATCTGTACTTGCTGAATTGATATACGGCTGGGATTGAATTTATATTTAGTTCAGGTAAATACTCTTAACTTATTTTCCCTATACGGGCTTGGGGTACGGTATATAAAATACCGCTTGGTCGGGCATTAAATCTTTAATCGTATGGTGGTTAATTGATATTAATCGGCTCATTTAAATTATTTTGTTTGCTTAAAGCCTTTGGGAGGTTAATGACCATGTCCCGGATATCCTTGGCATCATTTTACGAAATGGCCATGACCTTAGCACGCGCGTGTAGGCGTACACCCGCTAGTGCATTTATAAATAACAAGGTATAACCGCTGGTAACGGGAACAACCCGTCACGGGACTATATCATGTGGTGTGTCTATTAAGCTTTAACCCGGCACGAACCGGGCTACTGAACGCATAAGAAACATGTAATTCTTTTACAAGTATTATATTCAAATAATTGTCCCAAGTTAATAAAGATATTTTGTGCCGTTTGCACTCGAATCAATTTTATTAAACTTTTCAAAATGAGTCAGTTGATAGTATTTACCAGTGTAAACTGACGTATTTTCCAAAAGGCTAAATGCAGGTACTATACGTAATAGGCTGGCTACTCCGGGCATCAATAATCAAGTCTCGCAAGCTTTAGATGTTAAAGTCTGTTGAAAAGTGTTATCTTTCTATTTTAGATCCGCTTGTGGATCCATCTTACATTCCGTTGTAATACTTGATATTACTTTATATCGGTTTGGAATATTTATCTTTTGCTTCCACTGTGCATTTAAATATTGTGTTGTTTGACTATAATGATATCAACAACGTCACAATACTCCCCACCGGGCCCACCGGTGATACGTGGAAAGTCGGGGTGTGACATTTTTTCATTTCTTGACATTCATTTTCCTTTTAAGAACATTCTTCTGTCATTTTCCAAACTTTTTCTTTTAAATTTTCATTTTCTTTTTCTAAATTTTTACATTTTTCTGAAAGTTTTTCGTCATTATCTTTCAAAACTTTTTCATTTTCAAACATTTCTTTGTATTTATTTTTGAAAACTTCTTCTATCTTTGTAAATTCAATATCTCTTGTTCTGAACTTTTCGTCTTTCTCAATACAAGCACTGCACGTTTCCATGCATTTCTTGCACTGTTCAACAATTTTCAAGATTTCAAAATCAGAATTTACCTTAGTGATTGGCACTTCGGTGTTTGCTTCTATTTGCTTCAACTCAGCTTCACTCTTCTTTTCTTCACCAGTACCAGCATCACCAACATTATCAGCTGAACTTTCAACCTTTAATTCAACCGAACTTTCAAGCTTCTTCTCAGCTTCTTCAACCTGCTGTTCTTCAGTAACAGCTTCTTTTCCATTAACTTTTTCTTCTACCTTCTCTTCTTCTACTTTAGCTTCTTCAACAACTTTCTTCAAATCGTTCACCATCTCATCAACATTCTTCTTCATTCTCTCTTCATCCCTCTTCCTCAGACTTGAAGTCATAACATCTCTAAGAAGTTTTTCAAACCTTTTCACATATGTTTTATCTTTTCCAACATTTGTGTAGTATTCGACTGATCGAGGAATTACTAAAAGAACATCATCAAACACTATGTCCTTTTTGGGAACAACAGGTTCACCATTTCTGTTGACATAGCATTCTCGCTTCTTGTCCCGTCTTTTGTTACTCACAGAACTTTCATACTCCTCTTGCATTTCATTAATTCTGTTCCAAGCAATGTTTTTCTCTCTGTATGTTTTCTCCTCCAGAATCTCTTCTCTGGTTTTATCTTTGATCTCAGCAACAAAAACATAATGTTTGCCTTGTGATATTTTTCTGCCATGAGCTGTGACTTTTTCATCAACACAATCTTCTTCATTTCTTTTCTCAATCTCAGCAGCCAATCCTGAATCAGATGGAATGTATTTGTCCCAACTGAATCCCTCTGCCACTTTTTCATCATCTTGATGTATAAGTAAGGCTTTCTTCTTGGGATTATTTTCAATCATTTTCGGCTATTCTTTGCTACGATGATAAATTGCCTTTCGGTAATAATCATTGAAAGGATTTTCATTTCCATCAACTGAAGAATTTTGACATTCTCTCTTGAAATGACCTCTTTGCTTGCATTTGAAACAAGTCACTTTGGATTTATCAAATCCTAGCTTAGTTGATGGACCACCGATTGACTACTTTCCAGTAATCTCCATATATCTCTGAGTTCTTCTAATGCAACTCGCTAAACACCAGCGAATATCGATAAGTTCCATCTCTTCCGGATCAATCTGGTCATAGTCTTCTTTGGTCAATTCAGAATTTCCAATTTTGCCAGCTACTAGACCTTCATAAGATTCCAGAACAGATGCAAGAAAACTCATTTGTTGCTTGGCTGCATTGATGCTCATAGTCGGAGAATTCTTCAATTTGAGAGCAATGTTGCAGAGAACTTCTTCAGATTCTTCAACACTTGCTTTTGATGAAGACGAATGATATCCCAGATTGTAACTTGATGAGCTTGTCGGAGGTTCTTTTGTCTTCACACCACTGAATGATGTTTTTGGTGATTCACTAACTTTCACCGAAGGTATTGCACCTTTGTAATAAAGACCGACATTCTGTTGATGCGAAGAACTGCTCATCTTGTTTTGCTTTTGCAATTCAAGCTCATGACTTTCTATCTTTTCTATCAAGACATCAAGAGAAATTGTATCATATAAAGCATCATTTTTTAGTATGAATACAAACGTTTGCCACTGATCAGCTCGTGGTAACACTTCTATGATCTTATCGATTATTTCTTCTCGAGTTTTCACAATTCCAAAACGATCAAGTTCAATCTTTAAATGACCAAATCTCTCTATCATTTGTCTAACTGATTCACCTTTCAAGCTATCAAACAAATCAAATTCTTTCTTTAGTAATGCAATTTTATTTTTCTTGATTTGTTTACCCCCCTCAGCTTTTACCCGTAAAGCTTCCCAGACAGCTTTTGATGATCCATCATGTTGAAGTAAAGCAAACAGGTCATGTCTAATTGACGATTGAATTAAAGCAATCATTCTCTGTTCAACTGAGAATTCTCTTTTGTCTTCTACTGATAAACTTTTGAGCGGGGTTTCTTCTCCTTTATCATCGGTCGGCCTACTATAACCAAATTCCAAACAAAACCAGCTTTCATGAGCGTAAGCTTTTGCCCAGTTGATGAACCGCTCTTTCCACCAAGTGTAATCTTCAATGCTTTCAAGTGTTGGTGGTTTTGAATTTGTTTCATAGAAATTATCATGTTTAATGTTTTCATTAATCGCTTTTGTAATGGTTTTTGGTGTGACAGTTGAAGTTTCGGAAGACTCGGATGTAAACGCGTTGTAGAACGTGTTGTAAAATTCTTCAGCCATGATGTGATCTTCTAAAATTACCTGAATCAAACAAACAAACAAACACAATCAGTTTAAACAATATCAACCAACTTGAATCAAACTGATACACGGACTGGTGAATATTTTGTGCGGACTGAGTTTGATGCGAACTAAGATTTAAGTTGTCAAACCGTATGAACTGCTATGACCCGGATCAAATTCAAACGACCTGAAGACGTTCAATGACTTTTTCAAATGACCTGATCTGGTACGATCCTTCAATTGAACTTTTGATGCGAACTAACCACTTGATTGTAATCACAATACGACAAAAACAACTTGATTACCTTCAACAACAACACATGGGCCGACAACAACAGTTTATACTATGATTCTATTGGGCCGCACTTGTATCAAGACTCGATTTTAATTGGACCAAAAATTAGAAGTGGCCGACAACTGTAATTGCACACTAAATCTAATTGAAGTTATCAATCAACTTTAAATGTGCATCACGTGAATCTGATCTTATCATATAATGCATGCAAATCAATTGGGCCGATTGTAATGATGTTCCATGAATGTTCACACTAAACCCATTATTCAATTAAATGGCCGAAAAGATTTATTATCCTTTTAATTTGATTGAACCGATTACTTTTATTCAGTCAAAGCACATAGATTCTGTCAAACTTTCATTCACGTGCATATGTTGACAAGCTCTTTCAAACGATAAAGACGATCTTGTTCAAGCGAAATAATGATTTTCACGTGAAATATCTTCGAACGAAATACGCACTTTCAAACGAAATACACACTTCACATGAAATAGGCAGCTTCAAACGAAATATTCACATGAAATAGGCAGCTTCAAACGAAATATGGTATTTCGCACGAAATATGTGATCTTTTCAAACGAAATAGGGTATTTCGCACGAAATATGTGATCTTTTCAAGCGAAATATGGTGTTTTCAAACGAAATAAGGTACATTCAAACGAAATAAGGCATGTTCAAGCGAAATAAGATGCTAAATTGGTGCGAAATTAAGCTGTTGACACGAAATCGGACAGATAAAATGTTAGATTTCTCCTAAACGGCTTTGAATTAGGATCTGAAACTTTGTAGCGTTGTAGATCAGGTGTTTTCGCACAACATATCAAAAAATCATGTAATTTGGACCGTAAAAACCCGTTCAATTTTGAAAAATTCAGAAGAAAATGTGAAAGAAGTGTAGAAGATGAAGAAATCGATGAAATCTGATGCAATTCGGATCTGAATCTGTGCGTTTGATCAGTGCAATCGAGCTCCTGCTCTGATACCACTTGTAGGATCGGTTTTAACTCCGAAACGATTGCGAAACGAACGTGTGACGTGCGGAATTCGTACACGAACGTGACCTAACACACAAGACGTAATATAAACGTGATTCTATTAGAAACGTATGAAATTGTACAGCACCTGAATCACTTTCTCTCTCTAGATCTAGAGCTCTCCAAATGTCAAATGAGCATAAAGTCCCATAACTATGACATAACATCCCTATTTATAGGCCAAGGATTTTAATGAGATTTCTCATTAATTACAAGATTACCACCTTGCCTTTTGACTAGTTATTACAATATAAGCTTGTTATCTTCAGTTTCTCGCTACGGCTCGGATTGACGAAGGCGATAGACATAAATGCACTAACATTAGGAATCAAAGGTTGTCGTTTTAAATATACTTAATAATTATATTATTGGTTTTTTTTCACTAGAATTAAATAATTATTCTAGGTTCAGGGCATATGCTTCTATCAAATTATAAGTGTTTTTAGACGCATCGTTATAATGGTTTGGACTCACCATTATAGTCGTACAATTCTTTCAAATGTCAAATCTAGACAACTTAGTTTCACCTTTGCAATGTTAGGCGTACTATTATAATTTGTTTAAACCCATCATTTATCGCATATTGAATCAACATTTAGAAAGAATAACGTTTTTAAATATAACAATTCTATACTCCATTTAAAGAGAATTTAATTCTCAATTTTATGGTATAATTCATAAAAAAATGATGAAATATATAAAAACGTGGGGATCTATCTCCACCTTTTTTGTATCGTAAACTCTCTTGAATACAAATTTGAGACGAGTGTTTTATGAATGAAATAATCAAATAAGCATGAAGGTGCATAAAATTAACTAAAATCATTGTATCTGATAATTTGAGTGTATCATAAAAAACGGGAATCAACCCCATGTAATACATGTGTTTTTAACCTAATAGTAAATAAAAAACAAAGTAAAATGTTATAATAATTAAAAATTACATCAAAGTTCATTTTTAAAAGATAAATCTTCATAACTGTATGTGTTAACATATGACATTATATTTTATTCAACACGTGTAATACACGAGTTTTTTTAAAGATATATATTTTTTTATCATTTATTATATAAATTTATATTTATGCAACCCGTGTAATACATGGGGTTCTAACCTAGTATATACTATTATAAAAATACTAAATTTATAACGTTGTCCAATTCAAATAATTCGAACGTCATAACTATAAAAAAAGAGGCATTTTGAACACTTTTTTAGGAAAAAAAAAAACCATAATTTTCTTTTTCAAAAATTACAATATGTTTAAGGTAGAATACAATATATTATTTTCGCAATGTTTAATTGTTTTTATATTTATTAGTTGGATATATATTGATCCGTGTCATATCTTGGTCCCATCTCCATGTCTCCATATGGAGCCACATCACACATCAACAACGTGGCTAATATTCTTTTTCTGGCATTTGCTCACGTTTGTTGGTTAACTAGTGGCGTTTCCCGCGCTTCGCGGCGGGAGTTTGGTTGGTATCAGTTCGACTCGGTGTACGATACCGACACTCGACGTATTAAATGAAAGATCAAAAACTAATACTAATGCAAACACAACTCCTTTTCCAATGAAGTTTTTGTCGGAATTTCGAGTAAAACTAAAAAAAACAAATACATGTACCGATCGTTATGATAAATAACAAAATAGTTAGTTGTATTTGACTTATTCGATTCATCAAAATTAAAAGTTAAAACTTAGCGGCTAAAATTCAAAGTATATAAAGAGAGAATACTATTAGTTTAAATAAAAAACTTATATGCTCAATTTAAAAATAAGAAAAGTTGAATTAAACTTTAGAACAAATCAAAGTTTAAAAAAGAAAAAATAAAATGAAGGAAATAGTCAGGGACACGAGAAAGAATTGGTACGATATTGCCCCGATTTACGCATACTCATTGAAAGATTTACTAGGGTTATACAAGGTCTTGGTCGTGTTAAACCACAAAAAGAAGGTGATACAATAAGTTGTTCTAGTGGCGTGTTGGGCAATATGGAAGGCTCGGAATGAACTTATTTTTTTGGCCTTCGGCTAAACGTTGACAAGATTTTTGGCGTGTTGCAGGCGATGTCTTTTCTCTGGATCAAACATAGGGCAAAATGTAATGATTTGCAGTGGTGTGATTGGGTGAGGTTTATTTTTGGAGATAGATAGTTTATGTATGTTTTTTTTGGTTTTGGGTTGTAAGCTGGGTGAGGTATTCAGTAACCAGCAGGTTGGTGGATATTATGTGTACCAAAGTGGTAATGACTAATGAATGAATATAATTTGCTGTTAAAAAAAAGACACAAGATATATGTTGTAAACTCATAGAGGAGAAGGGTACGTAGTCTAGAGGATGATTTGGGTAACACTGATGAATGGTCATATTTAGTTTCCTTTGGTAGTTAGTTGATTCTGCAAATTAACCCACCCTCCATCTTTCTGTTTGTCTATGTAGACTACTGTTTACCACCATCCTACCATTGTCTGCTCCGGCACCTCACCTTACCATATCTTTTGGAACCGACCACCATCGTCTAAAACAGATCCGACTCTCTGTTTCTCTACCTCAACTATTCTTCTACTTATCTCTATACAATAGCTTCTACCACCGCCACCGCCTTAGTACTGTAACCGGATGTTGACATCCCTTTACTCTTTCTCTCTCTCTACCTTTCCCGTTCTACTCTTGTTCTACAAAACCTCCACCCTCCGGAAATGACACTTCGCTCTCCTTACGATCTCTCTTTATCTTTGAAAACCATCGATGGCTGGTCTCCGCCACCTTATGGTGGTGGTGCTTTCTGTCCTTTTGAAAACACTCGTCGTTGCGTCTCCGACGCTTACGCCTGAATCCTAGCTAGCATGAGTGTTGCCGGTGGTGGTGCTACCGGTGATTATGGTCAACTATGGTTGCTAAGTCGAGAAATAAAAAAAAATCAGAACCAACCACATGTACCAATCATAGGGTGGCATCTGGCAGCGCAAGTTAGCAATATGACACTGTTCTTAAGATCCTACGGCAATTGTTATTATATAGAATAGAATAGAATTCATAAGTAATGAGCCTTAGTGTAGGTAGTACATGACTTCATGTAGTGGTTCCAGGTGTGTTTGGACCATTTATTAACCAAGTAGGGCCCGTAGCTTATCAGCTACAACTGACAGAAATAATATATGCATGAAATCTTACAAAAACGCTTAGCAGACGAATCCTTAGTGAGATTTTTCTAAGGACATCGAAGAAAATGAGAAACATAATTGTTTTGATTAGTTCCCGGAATTATTAAATGAACATGATACAATTAAGTTTCACAAGATCAATAGAGACATATGAATTGAATGTAAACGACTTTTAGGGACAATAGGATCCAATGCCAAAAGAGAACTTTGTTTGTTTTAAAAAACTCTGAACCAATGATCTCAATTGAAGATAGAAGTATGAAAAATGATTTGCCAATAATCAAACTAGAAATCAGTGACGTTTACACCGGACAATATGATAGGATTTAGTGTATCATGGTCTTAATACATAATTGTATCAAGACTACTTGAATGATGAGCCAAACGAATGACGTATGAATTGATATGATCAGGGTTTATTATTAGCACAGGCTGCAATTTATACAGACACCGCAAGGCGTTGTAATGACTGAAAGGATTCAATGATTACGGTGACCGAATGAATTCACTGTTTTTAATATTAACTGAAAGTTTCAAATGAAGTGAATCTGGATATTCAAAAGATAGGATGTTCAAAGAAAGAAATGAATATTATAGGATCAATTCAAAGATGAAACAAATGTTGGAGGTACTTTGGAATAAGAAATTAGGTACCTTTATCTTAACACAAAATTGTATTAAGTCTAGTTTAGGATAATGAATCAATAAATAGATAAATTCGTACCTCATGTGTGAAAATGAAATGAGTCCAAGTTTTAAAGAAATCGCCACCGCAAGGTGTCGTGATACATCAAAATTGAAGACTTTAAACAAGTTTACTATGATTCAAACAATGAGATTACCTCGAATATGATGATCTCAATTCATCATATGGGATTTTGAATTGAATGTTTATTGTGAACAAGTTCAACATAATTGAGCTTGGTTTGGACATATTCCAACAATGGATATACGTATTGACAAGAAATGGTTTCAATGAAAATCGGGTAAGTAACTTTGAAAAGAAAAGGAGTTTCCTAAGAAATTTGTTGGCTTGATTATCAAAAGTCAACATTATGTAATCATATAGATTATCAGAGTGAGTATAACGAAATATTTAAAACTTATGAATAAATGATCTTTTGAAGTGAATTCACATGCATGATAAGCAATGCACGTGCAACATATGAATTTGTCAAGAGATGAGACAAATGAGAATTGGCTCTATAAAAGAAAAATAAAAACCTTTTATTGATGAAGTTTTGATTGGAATCAAAAGTCAACTAACTTAAGTATAGTCAAAACATAAGGGTGCTTATTTTGCTATTGTTTCCGGTATTGTAAATATTTATGCGTTTTCCTTAGCTTCATCTGGGTTTCTATCCTCGTTGTCGGGTGCCTTAGATAGCTTTGGACAGTAGAGACGGAAGTGGCCTGGTTCTCCGCATTTGTAACATACATTAGTTTTCCTTCTCCTTCTACATACTTCCTCTGTATGTCCAGTCTTCTTGCAGAAGTTACAGCGAAGTGTCTTCTTAGAATGGCATTTTCTTGTGTGCTTCTTGTTATTATCGCAGGTAGGCTGCGTGATTACTGGTTCCATTTCTTTGTCTTTACGCGATTTGTCGGAGCGGAATTCTTTATAAAAGTAGCTATAGGTTGTGGTTTTCTTTCGTTTGGAAGATGGAGTTTTGATACGAATATCATGACTTCCGTTGGTACTAGGGTTAGGTATGAAGTGATGGGTATGCTTACGGTGTATAGTAGAATTCTCGTTTATAGACACAGAAATTTTTTATAGCTTCAATGATCGAAGGTATAGCATTCGATATTCCTTGAGCTATTATATTTTCTATAGTATTTTTATCCAAAGGGTTTTCATTACTAGCCTGAATTTCTTGATCACATGCTATTTCCTTTGACATCTGATTTAAAAACATATTCAGATATAATTATCACAAAACTAAGCAATTATATAGGCACATTTTGTTTAGTACAATTATAGTCATAGCTATATATATATATAGAAAAAGTATATCGTACATTACGGCTTAACGTACTTCACGTACAACAACATGCGTGATTTGTTCTATAACATGCGTGATTAACGTTTTCAATTTGCGTGATTATTGTGTTTTAACATGCGTGATTTTGGATTTTTGAGTTATAACGTGTGTGATTTTAAAATGAACGTGCGTAATCACCTGTCGTACGTGATGTACGTTAAGCCGTAATGTACGTTAACCTTCCTCTCTCTCTATATATACATATATATATATATATTATATTTTAACATTTTCTTTTACTATATATCTTACCAAAATATAAGGAAAATGTATATATTATATGAGTTGTTTCTTCCTTTGGTGTAATAGCTTTTCCCTATATTGCCTTTAGTTTAATTATATTTTCAGAGCTCATGGCTGGATAGGTATTCAGAGAATAAGGTAAGAGCTTTATATGAAATTATGAGATTCTCCGTCATTGACCCATTATTATTTAAGATGTGGTGCTAGTACAGATATTCTTAAAGTATCTTTTAAATTAAAGTTTGGTATCAAAATAGATCTTGAATAAACATGTAGGTTTGTTTCTTTCATTTATATAAAAGTTTATTTTTCTACAGAAGATATTTGATTATTATGCATACTATCAAGAGAATGGTGTCTTGCATATATATACATATAAATATAAAGTTTTAAAATTTCCTGTAATATGTATAAATACCAATTCATAAGAATCCAATTACATAACTAATTGTATTAGTTATCTTGTTTATTCCCATAACTTTGTTTATTTCTTTATATTAACAAAATAAATTTCTCTTAGATTTATTAAACATAATATCTTGGAATAAAAAGGAATTTTATCAAAAGGAATAAATTTGATAAAGATATAAATTTTCGGGATTCTTTTAAAACAATTTAATCTTTAACTGACAGGTTGACTCATTTTGGTTATAACATACTTAGAACTTAATTCTAGTGTTTTTAAATAGATATTACAAAGTCTAGTGTTTTTAAATTTGATCCTTAATATATTAAGTAATGAAGTATTATTCTCATATCAAAATATATGCATATGACCCAAATATAGTTTAAGAGATGAATCAAACTTACCAAATGATAAAAATTGTTCCTTCTTGAGAGATATATATATATATATATATATACATACATTTTAAACCATATAGCTATACTGTACTAAATGTTTTTGTACATATTTTTATTTTATGAATGAAATATTATTTATAATATTGATACAAATCATATACAAAATATATATGTACATCTGACTTAAGTATGATTTAAGAAATAAGTTTAAGCTATTTCATGTTGATATATAGGTACTATGTATTAAAATCATTTAATTACACAATACTAAGTTGTTGTACACATTCCTGTTTCATAAATACAGTTTTGTAAAATATTTTATATCTTCCATAGTATACGTATATGTGTTTAAATTTTAGAATCGTCGAACTGTAATAATTATTGTTCATTATTAAATTAAGGAATATGTTTTATAAAATCCTTTTAATATAACTTCATTCAAGAGCCAGAAAAATTCTATTTTGTTATTAAAATATTTTACTCTTCCAAAATTATTATTATTAGTTTTAAATTTAAAACAGAATTTAATAATATTTTAGTTTAGTGTACTATATTAATAATAATGATGATATATATAATAACAGTATATATTAAAGTCTTTTGTTAGAAAGCGTTTGTGCATTAAAATTTCTCTAGCATGTTAACTATCATCAATATTGACTATACTTATAATTTCTGAATATTACATAACTTATCAATTTTTGATAAATAAGCTACATATTTAATATTTAATAATACGATAAAGAATTATAAAGCGATTTCTTTTTTTTAAAGTATTTTAATTATTGTATCTAAACAATGCTAAAACATTATATTTTAACAAAATTAGTATAATTATATGTTTTATCAAAATTTTGATAAATACATATCTTTCAATCGAGTAAAACTTTTGGATTATATCATAAATCATAAAATATACTGCTTTCAATGAATAATATTTTATATTATGATATTTTAGTGATATCATACCTAAGGGTGTTATTGTATATCTTTGATTAAGACATTAGCATCAATATCATAATATTATTATAAGAGTAAATTACAAAAATCGTCCTTTATGTGTGTCACTTATTGCAAACTGAGTCCTTTGTCTTCAATAATTACAGAAAACGTACTTGATGTTTGCAAACTCTTGCAAGTTATGTCTTTTAGCCCTAACTCAGTTATTTTTTTGTGGTTAAGTCTGACCAAATGGACCCCACATGAGGGTATTTTGGTCATTTTACTCTCATGTGGGGTCCATTTGGTCAGATTTAACAACAAAAATACCCTCATGTAGGGTCCATTTGGTCAGATTTAACCACAAAAATTAACTGAGTTAGGGCTAAAGGACATAACTTGCAATGGTTTGCAAACATCGAGTACGTTTTCTGTAATTATTGAAGACAAAGGACACAGTTTACAATAAGTGACACACATAAATGACGATTTTTGGAATTTACTCTTATTATAATTTATTTTGAATTGTATTCACATAAATGTGTGGATACAGAATGGAATATTATATTATGAATATATCCCCTTTTTATAGCCTCACATATTGTAAGATACAATAGGAGTTACATATCCTGAAAATTTAAAGGATATAAAAATCATTTAGGTATAATACATATTATCTAAATATTTATATTATGATGTTTACAAAATATCATATCTGAATTGCATTTTTCTTATATTAATATTAAAATATTAATATTAACATTGTATTATTGTTATAAAATTTAGATTGCATTATGTTCCTACATATACATATGGATATGATAGATATATAAGGTATCACAAAATTTACTAAGACATGAAATTATTAATATATATCATTTATATAGATATATAAAATAGCATAACTGTAAGATACAGATATGGGTAACACATATTGGGAATTTAAGATTCGTTAAATAACATAAAAATCATAATAAACACATTAAGATTTTATGTTCGCAGGATAACATATAAGATATTAATTTCCTAACACAACATAAATGTTAAGGTTTAGGTATTAGAAGAACACCTAAATTGTAACCCTTGTGAAAAATTTCGGGCTTCCAAAACTTTTCTTTAAAAGCAATTCGATAACCGATGCTTAAACGTAATCCGTTTAATGCAACATATACACCGGGACGAGGACACAAGCTACACGTACCCTAAATACCCTTTACATAACTTAGAAATAGGTTTCGAAGGGCTAGGGATGACAAAAACATGATTATACAAGTACAAGGACCATTTACGACAAACTACAAAAATCTGCCGATTCGCCTAGCGACGAACATTTCCAGAACATGATCATAAGCTAAACATACCATAAATAACCTTAACATAGCTTAGAAATAAGCTTTGAGGGGTTCGGTATGCGAATATGCGCTTATTGATCACATGGACTAAAAGCGTCAAAAACTGCGTAAGTTTGCATTTACGCGCGTATCTTACGTTCTAACCACATCCGAACATCCATAAATTCTTGTAATCACAAAAATATTTTATTTTAGTGATAGGAATGCAAAAATACCATTCGTCGCGCAATTTGGATCGTTTTCGCGTTCGTTACGACTTCCGTCTTAATTAATCGCAAAACACGACCGTACGACCAAACGAACCGACATCCGTGATATTTCCAAGCATGTTTCAAGTCCCCTATACTTTAACATCCTTGTAGAACCTTGAAAATGGCTTAACGGAGGTTAAACGCGTTGAAACTACACTTAATAGTGTGCAGGGACTGAAATGGTAAATTTCTGAAATTCTGAACCTGCAGCCAAGCCTTGGCATCGCGCGACCCCTAAGGGGTGGTGCTGTCGCGCCACGCGACCCCTCCAATTTCACCAGAAACCTGATTTCAGCTGCCAGCTTGCTGCACATGTGTTTTTAAAACTAGTTTTCAATATTGTGGGCATCTTTGAGTGATCACCAAGGCCTGAAATCTTGACCAAACACTTGTCTTAATCCCCTACTTCCTTGGGCAATACTCCATACAAGTGGCATGATCTCATGGCTTCACTACAACTATAAATAGGATCCCAAATCTGCCCAAAAACTTGTTCATTTCATCTTTCTCAATCTCACACTCTAAGTGGAGGCAATCACCTTGTTGAGGGCCACCTACCTGAGTTTTCTTTGTCTTCTTTCCAAGCTTGGACTCTTGTAAGTGTTCTTTCATGCTTGGTTATGTATTCAAGCAAGAAAGTCAAACAGTGTTTGACTTTCTGCTTTGACCATGATTTGGTCAAGACAAAGTTCGTTTGAACTTTGCAACGTGATCGTAATCACGATGGTTATAATCCCTTACGATTATACCTACTGATTACCACGTTGACTAGTCGAAGTGACGAGTCAAAGTTTCGGTCAAAATGCACGCTTATGTGCATTTTACGACGAAACTATTTTCGGGTATCAAAACACTTTGTTTTGATATCAAATCAGTTTTCTAACTTAGTTAAACATGTTTTAACATATTTAACTCATAATTTTAGTTTAGTGCTTATTTAGGGTCATAAGTCAAGCGGTCTCGACAACCGCTTAGACTTTCGAACCCGACCCGTTTGGTCGATCATTAGGATCCGACCAAACACATTAGGTGACCATAGTTGTATAGGGAATAACCTTCCGAGGTTATACCTTATGGTCACTTCGTTTAGTTAGTTGTATGATAGGTAGTTTATATGCGTTAGGAAAATGACCAAAATGCCCTTTTTACGCATAATTTCATTTTAAGTATATGTAACCAACGTTTTACCATCTAAAATGATTATGCAACATAATTAAACATGGTAGGGCATATAATACTTATCATAGGGCTAGTTAGACCATCCGAATGCATTTTCACGCAAATGACACGTTAAAGTAGCATAAACTACCTTAACGGGTCAAAAGGACTTAGGATAGGTTTCAATTCAGAATGTAGGCTTTGTTAAACCATATCATATGAGTTCCAACACTCGTTTGGTTTACAATACCTCATTCTATCCGATTCCTGGATTTATGTCCCGTTACACTAACATAGTATCTGATACACTAGGAACCACTTCGCCACTTGAACTATTGATCCTTTGAGCTTTGTTGTATCATTTGAACAAGACCTACACGCAATCCCAGGAGAGTACATAGTTTCCCCTCTTTTACCGTTTTTAAATGTTTTAGGGTGATTCATATGTGTAACCGATTTGTTTTTCAAATGTATGGCATATATGTGTTTACTAAGTGCTTTTATGTGTATTATTCTGATTATGCAAACACGATGTTTATCCAAATCCTCAAAGATATATCTATCTTCATAGTATGATTCTTATAGGATATTTGAAGTACAGTCTTAGATCTTCCTATTTTCATAGTGAGATTTTTAAGAAGTACTTTACGAGACGATGGTTATAGTTATGTGTATTGATTATTGGTGATTGAGATAACAAAACTAGAGTAATACGATAAGCACATGGTGGATACGCCGCTGGTACTTCCTATATATAAGTGTGCTTATTGTATTACCCTTCGTGGCGTTATCCCGAATCACCATTAGGATTTAGGATGTTATGATGCAACGATTCAATGCGACAGAAATGAAATCCTTTTTAGCATCAACCTATTTTCATAGGTTGACTCTTCTAGGATGTTTAGAGTACTAATATTGGAGCCCTTGTTTGGATTCATTGTGTACTTTAATGCGTATGTGACAAGACGATGTGACGAGAACTTGATCCCTATAGTATCTATCTATCTTCATAGCTAGACTTAGGATTTCTTCCCTATTCCTTATCCTTATTCGTGTATGTTTATAGGGAATTAGGTTATTAGCAAGCCTTAAACCTAGTCTATAACCTTTTTTAGGGACCCAATGAGTAGACTTAGGATTTCTTCCCTATTCCTCATCCTTATTCGTGCCACAACTACTCTATGATTTACAAATCATCTAACCTTAGATGATTTATCCTAAAACCTTAGGCTATATGCCTTAAGGGATTCCTCAAAATGTTTTTCTCAAAACCTTTTCATTGAAATATTTCTCAAAATGTTTTCTTAAACGTTTTTGTCAAAATATTTCACAACATGTTTATCTCAAACAATTTTTATCAAAAGATTTCTTAAATGTTTTCCTCAAATATTTTTCATCGAAATCTTGGGTTTTAATAATGTGAACACATGCAATCTGGAAGGGTGGATGCCTGTACCCCGAGTTTTTTGTCTAAGGCTAGAGTGTTCGTACAAATCCGCATTATCGGACCAGTCACTCTTACCTGGGAACTCTTAGGGTGAGTGTCCACTTATAGGCTAAAGCATGTCTTCGTGAAACATTATAAAAACCTACCCACCTTGACCATGTCGAACGATTTCCGAACACTACAACCTTTGTGACACTACTCATCCGTATTAACCTCGGTAATATGTTTGCTACTCACAACAATGGAAACAAATTTCCCTTTTACAATACTATTTCATCATATTACCTTCGGCGATATGTTTGAATCGAGAAAATTGAAATGAATTTCAATTCATTTCACGACACTATATAATTCTATTTTATTTTCAAAACACTACATTTTGTCTTTTAAAATTTCAAAATTTTTTACCATTTGGATGAGAATTTTCAAAACTTTAAACACAAAAGTTTCTTTATTTTAGAACTTTTTAATTAAAAACATTTTATCCTACAAACAATAAATTTTTAAAAGGTAAAGAATTTATAACACAAACCATTAACTTGGCTTGTACTCTCTCATCCAAAAATACTACAAAAGCTTATTTCTCAAACAATTCTTATTTCAAAACAAAAACCACAACACAATATTTTCTAAGTACAAGAACAAGACTTTTGAACGAAATTTTTACTAAGTCGAGATTTTCAAATTCACTAATTCAAACTCATGACAATTCGATGAATCTCACTTTTTGATTTTCATTATAGCTATACCTTCAAAATGCCTCCTCACCGCGATGTCACTTGGAACGCTGAAATGGTAGCAAGGATTTCTCAACATCTAGATACTTTACTCCCAGGCATTGTGACCCAAGTCAACCAAATCCAAAACAATAGCAACAACAACAATGCTATATCGCCGTGTAACTATAAACAATTCAACTCGGTTAAACCACTCAGGTTTAATGGGTCTGAAGGAGCAACTGCGCTCCTACAATGGTTTGAGAGTATAGAAAGCACATTCCGCCATGTTCAGTGTCCCAGTGAATGCAAGGTGGAGTTCGCCTCGAGTGTCTTTCAAAGGAGAGCACTCACTTGGTGGAACGGTATCATGAGAGACCGAGGTGCCGATATAGCGATAGCACAAACGTGGGAAGAATTTAAAGATCTTATGAAGAAAGAATTCTGCCCACGAAGCGAAACAAGGGCACTCAAAACTGAATTTTATTACTTAAAACAAGATAGTGGGGAAAACCATGCCTATACAGACTGATTTGAACAGTTAAGCCTGCTTTGCCCCACCATGGTCACACCTTTGGATCGGGCCATTGAGAAATACATTGATGGCCTACCTGATCCTGTCCAAGACATTGTCACTGGCAGCAAACCTACAACACTTAGGGAGGCTAAGGAATTAGCAGCAACCTTAACCGACTCCCAAGTTAGAAAAGGGAAACTTTTTCGAAAGGGAGACAAGAAACAAAACATTGAAACTACTAAGGAGAATTCAAAGGGAACAAAGGCCGAATCTTCTAAGAATTCTAAGAAGCGCAAGACTTCAAAGAATTTTGCAATTCCTACACCAATTCCACTAAACTCAGTACCCTTTAAGGGATTTTATCGTGGAAAGCAACCTCGGTGCAATCATTGCAACTATCATCATGCAACAAATTCTCCTTGCCGCCAATGTACAATCTGTGGCCTATTTGGACATCTAGCTGCAACCTGTCGTGTTCAGAACCAAGCAGCCCCTACTCAGACTCGCCCCCAAGCATGTTTCAATTGTGGTGATTTAAATCATTTGAACCTCTGCATTCGAGTGTTCAATGTCAATGAGACTCAAGCTAATGATCAAGCACTTATGATCATTTGAACCTCTACATTTTCTGTTTATTTTAAAAAAACAATGTATATATTTCAACTCTGTTTATAATGACAATATAAATTTCAAGAAGTTTTTCTTTATTCTTGTTATTCATATTCCAATTACAAATTCCAAATCTTGTAATTTAGCATACTATGTTACAACTACAGGCCGACTTTGAGGATTCCGTTCATTAGGAACCAAATCTTGTAATTTAGCATACTATGATTGCACTCTAGTGCATTCATACGAACTTGGCAACACGATCGCTACAAATACTATGTGACTACTACTATTTTGTGATCATGACAGTACATACTGGATTGGTTTATCTAGTATGTATAGTACATGATTACAAATATATCTTACTTCGTATGTTGACCAAGCATACTTAGTATACGATTTTCAAATATACTTGCTAGTATGTTGACTTATCATACCTAGCACATGATTTGAAAACATTTTCTCGATATGCTTACATTATGACGACAATGCATGTTTAGTATATGTTGCATACTACCAGTTTGGTTAGAATGGAACATGTATTAACATTTGTACTAGAATGAAATACCTACTACTAAATTTGTTGTATGCAAAACAAGTAGTGCTATCATTGCTAGTATGAAACACGATTCGATTTGACAGATGTTGTGTTGGGACGATGTTTATTTGATTTAGATGATAGTTCGACCTTATTATTTGTTTACCCTTGCTTAACAAGAGGAGCTATGTGGACCATGCGACGAAACGAGTAATTATGGGTGCACACTTAATTATGAGGTTCGACGCATGAGAATCATAGTAAGCCTTGTTAAGTATGGTGGCATAAAATCTAGAGTGATTAAGGTAACGGGAGGAGTATGACGCGATAAGAGCATGGTGGATACTCCGATGGTACTTCCTATATATAAGTGTTCTTATTGTGTTATTCTTCAGAACGTTACTAAGATCACTTGGTGATTTTATGTTATCTTGGACCACAATGTGATTATGTGATTATTTGTTATTTTTATGATTATTTGCAATGGACGATGACGAGTACATTCATTAACTCAAATCGAGCCGACCGGGAGTATATTATGGTGTTAAGGGTGACGATCTTGATGCCATATGTATGTTGACCCGTCTCCTATGCATGAGATGCTCATGGTACATTGGATGTACCTCGTGGGACGTTAGAAACCATGTACGTATGGACAAGGCTTGAATGTACACCCCTTTGTTTGCTAGGAATTACACTAAGAGCTTAGTATAACATAGTTCCATACCAAACAATTTTTATACACTGGTCGACATTTTTAAAGATTCACAGGTTCAAAGGTTTGAATACCTTGAGATACTTTGAATAACCCAAATCACATTTTGAATCCCCCAGAATTTCCAAACACCAAATGATGCTCCGCATCCTTGGGATCTAGCAATTTGCTCGTCTTTCAGTCATTTCAATTACACTCTACGGTCTCCTTTGAATAAATTTCGGGATGAAATTTCCTAAAGTATGGGAGACTGTAACCCTTTGTGAAAAATTTCGGGCTTTCAAAAACTTTTTCTTTAAAAGTTGCTTCGATAACCAATGCTTAAACGCAATCCGTTTAACGCAACATACACACCGGGATGAGGACACAAGCTACACATACCCTAAATACCCTTTACATAACTTAGAAATAGGTTTCGAAGGGCTAGGGATGACAACAACATGATTATACAAGTACAAGGACCATTTACGACAAACTACGAAAATCTGCCGATTCGCCTAGCGACGAACATTTCCAGAACTTGATCATAAGCTAAACATACCATAAATAACCTTAACATAGCTTAGAAATAACCTTTGAGGGGTTCGGTATGCAAATATGCGCTTATTTGATCACAGGGACTAAAAGTGTCAAAAACTGCATAAGTTTGCATTTACACACGTATCTTATGTTCTGACCACATCCGGACATCCATAAATTTTTGTAATCACTAAAATATTTTATTTTAGTGATAGGAATGCAAAAATACCATTCGTCGCGCAATTTGGATCGTTACGACTTCCGTCGTAATTAACCGCAAAAGACGACGGTACGACCAAACGAACCGACATCCGTGATATTTCCAAGCATGTTTCAAGTCCCCTATACTTTAACATCCTTGTAGAGCCTTGAAAATGGCTTAACGGAGGTTAAACGCGTCGAAACTACACTTAATAGTGTGAAGGGACTGAAACGGTAAATTTCTGAATTTCTGAACCTGCAGCCAAGCCTTGGCGTCGCGCGACCCCTAAGGGGTGGTGCTGTCATGCCACGTGACCCCCCTATTTTGGCAGAAACCTGATTTCAGCTGCCAGCTTGCTGCACATGTGTTTTTAAAACTAGTTTTCAATATTGTGGGCATCTTTGAGTGATCACCAATGCCTGAAATCTTGACCAAACACTTGTTTTAATCCCCTATTTCCTTGGGCAATACTCTATACAAGTGGCATGATCTCATGGCTTCACTACAACTATAAATAGGACCCCAAATCTGCCCAAAACTTGTTCATTTCTTCTTTCTCAATCTCACACTCTAAGTGGAGGCAGTCACCTTGTTGAGGGCCACCTACCTGAGTTTTCTTTGTCTTTTTTCCAAGCTTGGACTCTTGTAAGTTTCTTTCATGCTTGGTTATGTATTCAAGCAAGAAAGTCAAACAGTGTTTGACTTTCTGCTTTGACCATGATTTGGTCAAGACAAAGTTCGTTTGAACTTTGCAACGTGATCGTAATCACGATGGTTATAATCCCTTATGATTATACCTACTGATTACCACGTTGGCTAGTCGAAGTGACGAGTCAAAGTTTCGGTCAAAATGAACGCCTATGTGCATTTTACGACGAAACTATTTTCGGTTGTCAAAACACTTTGTTTTGATATCAAATCAGTTTTCTAACTTAGTTAAACATGTTTTAATATATTTAACTCGTCACTTTTAGTTTAGTGCTTATTTAGGGTCGTAAGTCAAGCGGTCTCGACAACCGCTTAGACTTTCAAACCCGACCCGTTTGGTCGATCATTAGGATCCGACCAAACACATTAGGTGACCATAGTTGTATAAGGAATAAACTTCCGAGGTTATACCTTATGGTCACTTCGTTTAGTTAGTTGTATGATAGGTAGTTTATATGCCTTAGGAAAATGACCAAAATGCCCTTTTTGCGCATAATTTCATTTTAAGCATATGTAACCAACGTTTTGACATCTAAACTGATTATGCAACATAATTAAACATGTTAGGGCATATAATACTTATCATAGGGCTAGTTAGACCATCTGAATGCGTTTTCGCGCAAATGACGCGTTAAAGTAGCATAAACTACCTTAACGGGTCAAAAGCACTTAGGATAGGTTTCAATTCAGAATGTAGGCTTTGTTAAACCATATCATATGAGTTCCAACACTGTTTGGTTTACAATACCTCATTCTATCCGATTCCTCGGTTTATGTCCCGCTACACTAACATAGTATCCGATACACTAGGAACCACTTCGCCACTTGAACTATTGATCCTTTGAGCTTTGTTGTATCATTTGAACAAGACCTACACGCAATCCCAGATGACTACATAGTTTCCCCTCTTTTACAGTTTTCAAATGTTTTGAGTTGATTCATATGTGTAACCGATTTGTTTTTCAAATGTATGGCATATATGTGTTTACTAGGTGCTTTTATGTGTATTATTCCGATTATGCAAACACGATGTTTTTTCCAAATCCTCAAAGATATATCTATCTTCATAGTTAGATTCTTATAGGATATTTGAAGTACAGTCTTAGATCTTCTTATTTTCATAGTGAGATTTTTAAGAAGTACTTTACGAGACGATGGTTATGGTTATGTGTAGAGATTATTGGTGATTTAGATAACGAAAATAGAGTAATACGATAAGCACATGGTGGATACGCCGCTGGTACTCCCTATATATAAGTGTGCTTATTGTATTACCCTTCGTGGCGTTATCCTTAATCACCATTAGGATTTAGGATGTTATGATGCTACAATTCAATGCGACAGAAACGAAATCCTTTTTAGCATCAACCTATTTTCATAGGTTGATTCTTCTAGGATGTTTAGAGTACTAATATTGGAGTCCTTGTTTGGATTCATTGTGTACTTTAATGCGTATGTGACAAGACGATGAGACGAGAACTTGGTCCCTGTAGTATCTATCTATCTTCATAGCTAGACATATATGGGGTGTTTAGAGTACTAATTTTGGAGTCCTTGTTTGGATTCATTGTGTACTTTAATGCGTGTTTACAAGTTGGTGACAAGTTGACGATTTATGTGTTTATTTGGTAGTTGTGATTTAGATAACAAAACGGGTGTAATAAAATAAGAACATGGTGGATACGCCGCTGGTACTTCCTATATATAAGTGTTCTTATTTTATTATTCTTGTAGCGTTATCCGAATCACTTTAGGATTTTGTGTACGATTGATTCAATGTTCGATTATCCAAATCCTTGTAGAATCTTCCATATCTTCATATGTTAGATTCTTAGAAGGATGTCCAAAGTATTATTTTAAATCATTGATTTGATTTACATAATACTCACACAAGTTTTGACAGATTTCAAACAGTTATTACTAATCCTTAATTGGATTTCTAATAACACATTAACGAGTTTTACGATGATTTCTACGAGATACAAATGTACGATTTCAATGGCATAAAAATTACTTAGTAATAATCATATTGCCATATATAATACTTTTTGCCACGAGTTTTCACAATCAAGATTATGTATTGCAATACTAAACTTTTGCCATTCTTTGGCTTCAAGATTCATTTTCAATCGACAACTCTGGTAGTTGTCAAAGTATTGCAATATCAATTTTTTTGCCATTTATTTGGCTAACAAAACCTATGTATTCGCCGGCATTTTTATGCTGACTGTTTTTCACATATGTTTCAGGTTTTCGACTATTCAAGCATGCAACGCATAGGACTGCATTCGGGCCTTAGACTTCTATAATCAAAAGACAATTGCATGTATTCTTTGTAAAACAATGTTAACAATATTGAAACAATTTAGTACCAGTAGTTGTGAGCAATTTGTAACGTGACTCCCTGATATTTCCGCTGCGTATTGTTGTATTACGCGATTGGGGTGTTACATAAATGGCTTAAACAAATGGCTTAGCTCTGATACCACCTTCTGTCACAGCCCCCGACCCCTCCCCGGGTGCAGGAGTCGCGAGCCTCAGAGCAGATGGTATAGGTGTTTATTAATTTGGCAGCGAAAATTTTCATCAGGACCGTAGTTAGGAAATATTTATATCAGAGTTAAACACCAAAATCTTTAAAATAGAATACTGGGATAAAACCCAAGTTTTACTGATAATGCTTTTATTATAGACAAGTGGGACAAAACCCGATTTTCATTCTAGTACACTTATAGGGAATAACCCTAATTATTGAAAACAATTTTCCTTTTTAATTAGGTAACTTTTATGGCCACTTTTCTAAGCCTTCAGTGCTCTCCAGCTGGCTTTTATTGGCTTCACATTAAGTTACCTGAAACACGTGTCTAAAACATTTTATCAGCAAGAAATACTGGTGAGTGAATCCCAGTTTAATCAAAACAGGTTTTATCATTCGATAGCATTGAGGGCGATCTCGCAATTACATTTGCTTATCTACCTTATTACCACCCACAGTACTGTCAACCCAACTTGTGGTCATGTTACTACTCACAGTGTAGTAACAAATTTTGTATACAAAACCCCAACATACCGACGATAATTGTAGAATTACAAATACTCAATCACTGTGAAATATAATTTAAAACATTGAGGTTTGTAAAAACAGTTTACACAAAAAGGAGATTACTCACATTGCTACTTTAGATATTTCCTTTGTTATTTTCTGGTTATAATCTATTAATTAAATAATACACACGCGTTAGTATAATAACCCAATTTACATTAGTTATACCCTCCCCGAGACAAAAACTCCAAGGACTACGTCGGGCAGAGCCTCGACAGGCGTTACGGAGTACTAGATCAATCGGGCAGCGTATCTAATACGTAACAGGGGGTTATAATACTTACAACGAGGCAGAGCTTCGCTAGGGGGTATAATACCCGATACTAATTTTATTACTTCAGAATTGAGAGAGATCGAGAAAATTTTGAGCGAATTCAAATGAATGCCGATCAATTCTATATATAGTGCCTGATTTCTACTTCCTAGCGGCCAGCGAAAGATAAGGGTAGGGCCGTCGCGCCCCGTCACGGCCAAAAAGGCGGCGACAGTTGTTGCTGAGTCACCACAGGTGTCGACGCGTGTCATGCCACGTGGCATCACCAGAATTCACCATCTGTTGCTCGGTCGCGCCCCGTGACAGACTATAAATTTTGTTTTTATTTATTATTTGATGAAATAAAGGTTATTCGGGTCCGTTTCTCGTATTCGGGGTGTATTTAGGAGCATTTAGGGATGTCTAAAGTATTTTAAGGAGGGTTGTTATAACTCGTGTCCCAACGGTGCACCGGTTGCCACCGGCTAGGAAGAGAACAAAGGAAAGGTGGTTGGATCTGGCCTTGCAACTGCATACGGACTTGGATTTGGAGGAGGGTGTGTAGGACCAGCTTCATTTCTTGACACGATAGGTTGTGAGCTTATAAAAGGAGGTAGAGGTGGCCCATGTGATAATGTGGGCTTAGGTTCGTCGTAATCCAGCCTGATTCTTACTCCTTTATCCCTTTCCCTGCTTACGTATTGGTTAAGGAGGGATCTCAACTGCAGAAAGTTGCTTGCCACCCCATCAGGTGTCAAATCGATGCGTGTTGGTGTGCCTGTTGCACCGATATGAGGGGATGGAACCTCTGAACGAGATGGGGTTGGTGTCTGAAAGGAAGAAATCTCAGGATATGCGGCTCCTGTAGGGGTGCTACCCGGAGTTGAGAACGAGGTGGGCATAGCCGGTGGAGTTTGGGTAGCACTAAGTGTGGAAGTACGTAGTATTTGGTTCACCTCGCCCGGAGATTCGCCTTCAGACATGATGATTTTAACGAAGTTGGAGATACACTACTGGTCTTCAAAGATGAACTTAGTGGCGTAGCCCAACGGTGGGTGCCAACTTGTTGCTACAACAAATGTGAGACCAGGGATGGTAGATAGACTGGTAAGGCAAAAGGGTTCACGAGTCTAATTTTACCAAACGCAGGTCGCGGGTCCCCCTACGTATGCAATACGTAGGGTTGGATCACTTGTTACTTGCTTTGAGCTCAAGATTGAAGATGACTCAACCTTGGACTGATATGTGCAAGGTGATGATAATTTGAATGTGTGAAGAATAGAACATGCATAGTACATGTTCTAGGGAGAGAGAGTCAGATTTCGGAATGTCCTATTGAATGACCGGGTGTGGTCTATAATCTTTTATAGAGAGGGATGGTGTTTGAAAGGGGAAACCTTTGACTAAGTGATCCATGCATGCAGCAAGGGGGTTACCCATTTTAGAGGGTGAAAGGCTTTGACCTGCGGATAAAAGGGTGTCTCGGCCCACCGCCCACATGTTCTCTTTTGCGACTGAGTGAGAAAGTCACACGTAAAGTGTGATGGGACGTGACCCTGTCCCATGCTTTTTGCTGTTCACCACAGCTGGGTCGTCGCTTGAACCCTTTTAACCCTTTAAACTATATTACACTTAGAACTAGTTTCTTAAGCTTGAGCTACCTACGTTATCAAGTGTCTTTGCCCTTCTCTAAATTTCTTGTGAGATTAATCATTTCGAGTCAATCTCTAACAATGGTGCTTCTTTGATCCAATGTGACACAACACCAACAGTTTCGTCCACCACAATAACGAGCTTCTTCACCCTTATATGAATTAATTTTAAAGAGTAAGTTTGGCCCCTGTAGTTATAACATTTTTACCTTTTTAACTCAAATTTTTTTAACATCTGAGCCCCTAACGTCTTTTTTATAACCCTTTTGGCCCCTAACGTCTTTTTCTAACCCTGGTGGCCCCTAATATTTAATGGATGTGGTTAGTGTTAAGGGCCAAAAGTGTTAGAAAAAAAGACGTTAGAGGCTCAGATGTTAAAAAAATTAGGCTAAAAGGGTAAAAGTGATATAACCACATGGGCCAAAATCGTAATTTACTCAATTTTAAATTTATGATTATTTTACCCTTCTCAAATATATTATTTACTAGGTTATAACCCCGTGTATTACACGGGTTAAGCAAATAAAAAATCAAATAGTTAATAACGAAGATTTAACAATTAGAAAACGATATTTTTAAGACGCGTTTCTGATATCCAAACAAAATTTTGTGTCATGTATGATCAAAACGTGTGATGTTTTTCAAGTTTACAAATATGAAAGCATTTGAACCATCGATAAGACCACCTTTATCATCGACTTTCTCACGAGTTTTAACAGTCATGTGAACATACATTTAATAACACAAGTTTTATTTAAATAATAAATGTTGAAATATCCAGATTAAGCATATAGCAATTAGCGAAATAGATAAACTTATAGCTACAAAATAATATTTAAATATAAATTAATCAGATAAGTATAAATTATCGGTAATTATTAAATTACATAACTTTAAAATTTAATATTTTATGAAACTTCATCCGTAATTTCTTAAATCCTTGAAACATATATTAAATTTAATAATTTAAATTAATTAATAATTATCTACAATTAATGATGGTATAGAATAATGACAAATGTCCTTTTATTGGTTTCTTTTAGTATATAGATATAGATATAGATATAGATATAAATTAACAATATTTTTTATAAATATAAGAGTAAATTACAAAAATCGTCCTTTATGTTGACACCATATTGCAAAGTGTGTCATTTGTCCTCAAAAAGTACAAAAAACGTACTCGATGTTTACAAACTCTTACACGTTATGTCCTTTAACGCTAACTCAGTTAGTTTTTATTGTTAAATCTGATCAAGTAGACTTCATTTAAGGGCAAGTTAGACTTTTTACTATTTATCTATTAAATAAAACGAAAATAAATTTTAAAAAATAAAAAAATTTAAAAGAAAATAATAAATCTGATCCCTTCTCTCTCACCTCTTTTTCTCTTTCTCTCTCTTAACTTCCTATTTTCACCACCACCAAACCAAATTAGCAGCTTTTGTAAATAATAAAGAAGAAATCTCTCCATAGCAGAAAGTAGTTGAAAACAAAACCCTAGAAGGGTTCTTTCAAACAATCAATTCGCCGCCGGATCAATGTTTCTTGATGCTCTTAGGTTTCTTGAATATCATCACCATATGTCTTGATTCAGCCCATGTTTCATCTTTTCCAGCAACCCTTTTGTTAAAACTTAATGTTCTTGCAATCCAGTATGAATGGAGTTGAACATTGTTCCAAAAATTGTTCCCTTTTTTTTGTTTTTTTATTAATCTTTGTTATCTGATCATCCTAAAAATATATGTTCTTTAGGTAAAAAGGTTGGATCTTTATGGGTTTATTATTAGTTGTGGTAAGGGTTCATTTGGGGATGATTTGGAAGGGGAGATAGGGTTGTTAATTAAGGGAATAGAGGCGTGAGGCCTTATGTTTCAGAACCCATCGCTGCCACACAATGGAACACCATCGTCGATCACCTAAAATCAACAACCAATCGCCGCCTCCTTCCAGATCTGAGAGATGGATGGCTCGTGGGAGTGGCAACGGCGGTTGTGCGGTAGTCATGGCGGTGTGGAGGCTGGTGGGTGGGGGGGCACGTGGGAGTAGTAATGGCGGTGGTGCGGTGGTTGTGGTGGTGGCTGGTGGGGGTGTCTGGTGGAAGTAATGATGGTGGTTAGTGGTTGGTGGAGGTGATGGCAGAGAATGTGTGTGTGTCTGGTGGAGGTAAATTGTTTTATATAAATAAATTGTAAAATGGCCAAAATACCTCATGTGGGGTGTACTTGGTCTGATTTAATCATGAAAAATAACAGAGTTAGGGCTAAAGGACGTGATGTGCAAGGGTTTGCAAACATTGAGTACGTTTTTTGTACTTTTTAAAGACAAAGGACACATTTTGCAATCTGGTGTCAACGTAAAGGGAGTTTTGTAATTTACTCTAAATATAATGAGCGAGTATCTTGCCCTCGGTTTAACTGCTCATATAGTGGGAAATGTATATTTAAAACGCTTAAGTTCCTTTTAGTGCAGTTAAAATGATTTTTTTTTTTTTTTTTTTTTTTTTTTTGTTTTCTTAATTACGTGCTTGGATGATAGACCGAAAAGAATACCATTTTTTGTTTTCTTAATGAAGACAAATCAAGTTAGAGGAAGACTAAGGCCTGTTGGGTTACTTCCTTTTTCCTCGCACGTTGAGACAGGAATAACAGAGAAATATCATTTTAATCTTAAAGAAATATTAACATAATTTGATTTTCAAAAACATAACTAGCACTTCGGTTGTAAGACAAAAATGTTATTTCTTCTTTCATAATTCATACAAAATGACTCAAAAACATTTCTTAATATTTACGTATTAAGTCATCAAAAACTGAAGAAAAGTCACCCACATAATCACGTATTTTACCAAAAAAAAAAGGGTCTGGTTATCCACACATCCCCTAACCCTATACACCCCTTATTGCCCTATACGACTGAAAATGGACCCACCTGATAAGCCCCTCATTGCTCTATACGTTTACTTTTTGGTTACTTTTTCACACATCCTATTAATTGTCAATGATTGGGTGTCAGCCAATTATTGCCCAATCATTGGCTCTTTTGTGTGGAATAAAATTGGGGGGATGTGTGGGTTTTCATTGAGATGAAATATTATTTAAAAAAAACTTTATATATATATTTTTTTAAATTGTTGTTAAAATAAAAAAAAATATAAACATTTATATTTATTATTATTTATTGTTATAAAAGGAAGGTATATAAATGTCATTTTTTATTTAATATATTTAGAAAAATGGCAACATTTTTATTAGTTAATTATTATTATAAAACGTCAATATTTTTTATAATTAATATTATAAAACTTCTACATTTTTTATCAAGTGTTAGTATAAAACGTCAACTTTTTTTAAATTAGTATTATAAAATTTCTACATTTTTTATCAACTCTTAGTATAAAACGTCACCATTTTTTTTAATTAGTATTATAAAACTTCTACATTTTTTTATCATAAAACGTCACCATTTTTTTTAATTAGTATTATAAAACTTCTACATTTTTTTTATCAAGTGTTATTATAAAACGTAAAATTCTCTATAATCCAAAACGCAAATGTAAGTGAACATTGTTTGATAAAATAACACAAAACACAACACTTTCATACAAAATGTAATACAATACATAGCCGAAACCCTAAACCCTACACACTAAATCGCTAACTATTACATATTATTACTTAGATTCACACGAACCCGTTGTGTATCTGAATCAGGTTCTCAAACAAACCGTGAAATCGAACAGTTTCTTCGTACAACTGTGGCTAATGGAAATGCATGAAAAATATGATGAAGAAGTTGATTCTCGATTTGATGAACCTGTTCTTATGACAAACCCTTCATCAATTGAGATTTTAAATACAAGGCAATGTCGTGAGTTGGGAATAGAATCGGTTATTTCATCGCGCGTCTGAACCGACTTTTAAACCGGACGGAATCTACGAAGAAACTGTTTGATTTCACGGTTTGTTTGAGAACCTGATTCAGATACACAACGGTCTCTTTGCTTCGTCCACTAGAACTATTTGTGTATGCATTCTTTTGGTTGTTAACTACCAAAAGAATGCATACACAAATAGTTCTAGTGGACGAAGCAAAGAGACCGTTGTGTATCTGAATCAGGCTCTCAAATAAACCGTAAAATCGAACAGTTTCTTCGTAGATTCCGTCCGGTTTAAAAGCAGGTTCAGACGCGTGATGGTATATGGTGGTCACGGAACTACCGGGCGTCGGTAGATGCCGGTGACGGAACTGCCGCGCGTCGGTAGATGCTATCAAGACTACACCAGGAATCGACAATATGAGAGTTCCGTGCTATTTGCACGGTAACATCTGACAATGTCGGAGTTCCGGATGACTTAGCAATTAATGTTGGATGATGCATCCCCCACCGCCAAGCACCTCACCATAGACCGACGTCCCGGCGCATGAATCTGAAATATGAGCTTAGGTACTCGTTTGAATCTGAAATATGAACGCAGTACACTTCTCCATAAGAATTAAGTTTCCACCACCGTCAAAACACCGACTTTCGATATCCTGTTAAAAAACATACAATTATAGTGTTAGACTCGATATTAGAAATTATATTGTAAAATATAATAAACAAACAACACCACCACCAACACCACCACCACCACCACAGCCGACCACCCACCACCACCATAGCCGACAACCCACTACCACCACAGCCGACCACCACCACCAGTCGGCCGCCCACCGCCCACCACCTTCCACCCATAACCTAACCACCACCAAAACCACCCTCAACCACCTCAACAACCACCACAACCTACCACCCTCAACCACCTCAACAACCTACCACAACCCACCACCTCACCACCGTCAACCAACCTAACCACCACCAAAACCACCATCCCAACTACCACAACAAACCACCACCACCACCACAACCTACCACCCTCAACCACCTCAACAACCTACCACAACCCACCACCTCACCACCGTCAACCACCACAACCTACCGCCTCAACACCACAACCCACCACCCACAAACACCACAACCTATCACCGACTACACAACACCACCTAACCACCCACAAACACCACAGCCCACCACCCATAAAAATCAGAGATAAAAATTGAAAATTAAACATAAAAATACGGAAATACGAACTAACCTTAAATACTCCGAGCGTATGAAGAGATACGAGAGCGATAACAATACGAGAGACAAAGAATCCGTGCGTGTGTGTGTACTTCCGGATCTTCATTGTGTGGTCCAACGTTGTCTCGTGTGGTCCAAGACCTTTTTGGGTATATAGTTGGGTGTGTATACGTCAAATAGCAGGTCCTTGGTAAATAAGTCAAACAAAAACAACATATACGGCCCTCATTGATCTATATGACGCGTATTATTTACTTTTTGAAAAAGTATGTCAGAGTATAACGCCCTCATTAATCTATAAGGGGCTTACGAATTTAATTTTTCTGAAAAGGTGTCAGCCTATACGACCGTAAAGGTCAATGAGAGACATATACACCACCTAACTTTTTGTTATACGGACCTCATAGCACTATGTGAGGCATATGTATTTACTATTTTTGGAAAAGTGGTCAGAATTTGTACTTTATACGCATCTCATTGTGCTATGAGCGGCGTATTGTGTCCTTTTTTTTTTTCTAAACAAATACTATTACGTACGAGAAAGTGTAATCCATATCCATCTTCACATTCACAATGGTTATGTGTAGATGTGGAAGGCAAGCTGGGGTAAAAACATCTTGGACGGATATCAATCCCGGGCGTCAATTTTACACCTGCGTGCAATTGGTATGTATTTTAAAAACATCTTGATGCAATGGTTGTTGTAACTTATGCATTATGGTTTGTATAGTGGTAATGATATATATTAAGGCTACCCTATATTAATTCGCCTTCGGTTTCAGCGTTCTCGGTGCAAATTCTTTGCGTGGATCGACCCTCCCATGTGTCCTCGGTCAGTTCAAGTCATCCGAGGTTTGATGGATACGAAAGCATTACTTGAAAACGAAGTCAAGTATTTGAAAGAGGAGGTTCGAATGTATAAAGATCAAGTAGCAGAAATGGAAAATAAAAATTCAAGGGTCGTTCTTAATAGGGACACCTGTTTGATAATCTGTTGGATTTTGTTTTTTTTTTGTTCGTATTTGTATTTGTCGTTAGCCGTATTTAAGTTTATGCAACTTATGTAAACGAATGTAATGACTCTCATATTTTGGTTATTTAGCGGAATGTTATGTCTTGAGAGTTTATGCAACTTATAATAATAAAACATATGCACATTAAAAAAAACGATGTTATATCTAGTCCCGGCAAACGGGTCGGGCCGGGGGTCGGGTAGGGTTTTTGACCCATGACGATATTTTATGAAATGAATTTTGTGTATTATAAAATGTCAAAATTTTTATTTATCAATTATTATTATGTCTTTACTTATTTTTCACTTGTCATTTATTAACCATAACGCAATAAATACACGAAACATCGTTTTATATTAATACACAAAACATGTCATTTTAATACAAAATGTAACGACTAAACCCTAATCCTTGCAAACTGTATCGGTTATTCAGATCTCTATTCGGTCACCATATTGTTGCTATCAAGTTTAAGGATGCGTTCCACGGTAAACCTCCGACCTGATCTGGCGCTCCCTCGTTGTCGCAGAAGAATTCTCAGTAACCGGTTCCACAGCATGAAGAACCAATGCATACAGAAGGAGTTCTCCCTCGAGGTTGCTGACGCAGAAGCATTGTCGTTGGTGGAGGTGGAAGAACATTCCAGTTCACTCTCACAGTCACCGGTAAATATCTACTTCCACCGTCACAGACTGTGGGTGCAGAAGCATTGTCGTTGGTGGACGTTCCGGTGCATGAATCTGGAATACGAACGCAATTAAGCGTTTGAATCTGAAATATGAACGCAGTGTACTTCTCCATAAGAATTATGCTACCACCACCGTCAAAACACCGACTTTCGATATCCTGTTAATAAAACATACAATTATACCATTAGACCCGACATCCGAAAATATATTGTTAAAAATAATAAATATAATAATAAAAATAACATATGCACATTTAAAAAAATAACGATGATATAAGTCTAGACCCGACAAACGTGTCACCACAGCCGTCCATCACCACCACCACCACAACCACCACCACCACCACCACAACCACCACCACCACCACAGCCGTCAATCACCACCACCACCACCACAGCCGTCAATCACCACAACCACCACCACCACCACCACAGCCGTCAAGCACCACCACCACCACAGCCGTCAACCACCACAACCACCACAACCACCACCACCACCACCACAACCATAACCACTACCACTACCACCACCACCACAACCATAACCACTACCACCACCACCACCACCACCACCACAGCCGTCAATCACCACAACCACCACCACCACCACAGCCGTCAATCACCACCACCACCACAGCCGTCAACCACCACAACCACCACCACCACCAATCCCCCACCACCGTCAAACCCAACACCACCACAAACGGCGGAAATAAAACCAAAAAATAAAAAAAGTTTGAAGATTAAGCAATAAAATTTGAAATACAAACTAACCTTCATCGTGTGGTCCAGAGTTTGTCTTGTGAAAATCGTGTGGTCTAGAGCGTTTGTGTGTGTGTTCTTGGTGTTTTAGTGTGAGTTTTCAAATTTTAGATCTAGTTTACCCCTTTATTGAAGGTGGGAAAGTGTTTGTGTTCAATGAGAGCCGTATGGTTCAATGAGCACCTTAAAGTGTATGAAGTGTATAAATGAAATACTATAACCAATTTATCAGCTCCTGTACCGGAGGATAAACTGGTTAAGGCATGTGTGTTTTAGGCGAAGTGTGCGAGTTCGAAACCCGGGGGAGGCCGGTCCGATACAGAAGGACCCCTCCCTTTTTTATTTGTGTAATTCTAATTTTTCAAATTAAGTATAAGAGATATACTATAACCAATTTATCAGCTCCTGTACAGGAGGATAAACTGGTTAAGGCTTGTGTGTTCTATGCGAGGTGTACGAGTTCGAATCCCATGGGAGGCCGGTCCGATACAGAAGGACCCCTCTTTTTTTTATTTGTGTAATTATAATTTTTCAAATCCAGTCCCTGAGGTTTGTTTTGCACAAGAACAGTCCCTGCACAGTTATTAAAAACTAACTGTAATTCTAATTTTTCAAATCCAGTCCCTGAAATTCTTATAACCGTTTATACCCCTTCTGCACATGCTTAGCATTTTTTAAAAAGACCAATATACCCCTTCGTTATAAGAATCCCAATACCTTTAAAAAAGACCAATATACCCCTTCGTTATAAGAATCCCAATACCTATTTGTTCGTACAACCACATTAAACCCAAAATACAACAAAGATGCTGATAAAATATTAAACATGTTACCATCCATACATGCGATAAAAGATTAAAGGTTTATACAAAAACAACCGGGCATACAACTAAACATAAATAACAAAAGACGAATAAATATTTGTTCGTACAACCACATTAAACCCAAAATACAACCAAACGAAACAGATAAATACTACTCCCAAGCCATTTCCTCGTCACCGTCATCAGAACCACTATCCTCATAACGTATCAACTGCATCTGCGTGTCAGACGGGCCTGCCTGCGTGCCGGACGGGCTTGCCTGCGTGCCGGAAGGGCCTGCCTGCGTGCCGGACGGGCCGGCTTCCGAGCCGGACCCCGGATACACTCGTGGTTGTGGCGGGTCTCGAACCGGCAACCCCGCCTCGCTACGCCTATCAGCCTCGCTAGCCATCATCCCCTCCATCATATCCTCCATCCGGTTCATCCGCCGATCCTGCAGCCCAACCTCCCCATCACAGCCGTCTGGCCCGCCACAAGCCTCTCGAGGAGACGCTGAGTGGACTGAGGCAACCTCACCGCATGATAGACGCGTCGAGGATGCTGTGGCGGCTCCTGCGGATGCCCCTGCTCAACCTCAGGCTCGACGTCACCCTCTCCAATAGGCTCATCAACAACATGAGGCATATCCACCTCCGCAGCGTCCCGCAGATGTTGATGTACTAACGGCTGGGCTACGAAAATCTGATCGTTCTCACCGACAAACCGATAACCAATGCCCGGAAATTTCACCGCCAAGTTCATCCCTCTCATCGTCCTAATACCCAAATACTCGAAAGGGGCAGGCGGTGGCAACTCACCGATGAATGGAAAATACCGACCGCAATGCTGGGCAATACGCGTGATGAACGCCCCTCCGTGCAATCCGCCATGCTTCTGACGTCGGGAAAATGAGGCGAAATACTCCGCCAGGCAGCGATGGAGGGCGCACGGCGTCCCCGTGAATAAACAGTAAAGATAGAACAGGTCGTTTTTCGTGACCCACTCGTTGCTTTTGCCACGCCCAGATATCGACGTGGCAATGCAACGGTGTATGTAGCGAACGAGTGGGTCAGTAATCAACGAGACACGGGCCTTATGACCGAAGGGTACATCACAGAGGGTGGGCCACCAAGCAAGCAACTGATCATCAGGCATAGATGTGATCGCGGTGGTATAAATATCCTGAACCAACTCCTCATCAGTGTAGAATCCGGTGGCCAAAGCAAACTGACGCAGCGACATATTCTGTCGCTCCCCGAATAAACAGAAAGTTACCTCGGCAGGGGGTGGTTCCACCATCGGATCGTCCATATCTGAGTTAGGCTGCTCAGCAGGCCGTGGTCGATAGATAAACGTGGAGAGGAACTCCACCACCATAGGCCTATAAGAAGGCCCAGCCGCATAAAAAAACATACGATCCCACGGGTTATTTTCCCCGATTATACCTCGGGCCCTCTGCTCCTCGTCACACTCCCGTAACGCGTCCCAACACAACGCCCTCTGCTGCCTCACTCTCATACCCCGGAACTTGGCAAAACGTCTGTATTCCATACTGCGCTGGGGGAAGTCTAAAAAATCGTACTGCTCACAATTACCCCCGACCATCGGATTGAATACCGACCACCATTTGGTGCCTGTTGTTCCTCATCTGACGACATATCTGCAACAATTAAAAGTTAATATTTTGTCAGAATATTAATAAAATTACGACAACCCACAAACACCACAGCCAACCCATAACCACCACAGCCCACCCACAACCACCGTCAAACCCTAACCCATAGATACAACCACCACCGTCCTAACCTCAACCACTCTAACAACCACCACCGTCCTAACCTAATCCACTCTAACAACCACCACCGTCAAACACCTCTACCGCCAAACACCACAACCAAAATATTTCAGAATAAACAAAAAAAAAAAAAAAAACCCGTAAAAAAACAATAACAAAAAGGAAAGATGAAGATGTTACTAACCTCTTGTGGAAATTCGCACCGTATGGTTCGATACGGGATAGAAATGGTATACGGGAGAGAGTTGTGTGTGTTTTTGGTGAGTGTGTGTTTGAATTGATTTTGATCTAGTTTTCCCTCTTTAGTGAGCTGAAATGTTGTTTGTGTTGGTATACACTCCTCATTGGACAATACGTGGCTTATAAATTGCTTACCAGCAGCCGCTTATTGTGCTATGAGCGGCATATAGAGGCTGGTATACACCTCTCATTGCCCAATATGCTGCATATGATGCCTTTCTTTTAATAAAAATAGTGATGTAAATAAGTGTTTTTACATTATAAAACAATGTAATTAACATTTTTATAAAATAAATGTTGCTTACACTATATTCAAAAGATAATAGAATGTAAAATAAAAAAAATAAAACATAATAATACGATTAAACAGTTTTACGTGTTACAACGAGAACCTACAACAAGTTAATAAAGTCTCTTCGTACACTTCTATTACTACGAAGTAACTTCTTACCCTCTGAAAGACGAGACATGTACATTGTCTCCCATTCCATACGTGTTACAATGAGAACCTACAACAAGTTAATAAAGTCTCTTCGTACACTTCTATTACTACGAAGTAACTTCTTACCCTCTGAAAGACGAGACATGTACATTGTCTCCCACTCCATAGCTTCAGTACTTCGATACATATTCCATAGTCCATTCGGTGGAGGCATCGGACCATCATCCGTTAACTTAACCATGATGAAATGGCCATCTTCCACATAGGCAATCGAAAGAACAGAATGGCCCTCCGCCGGACCATCAAACATGGGAAAGTATGTTTGACAAACACCATTGCTTAAATGTTGAACAACCACACCAAATTTTTGAGCCACCAACAATCCGGCGTATGGCAAGAACATCCAGCATGCCATTGGTGCAGGTTCCACGTGCAACCAGTTTATTGATCGATATACTGTAGTGTAAAATCCCGGATCAAAAGAGTCAAGAAGAGGCAACCACCGGGCTTTGTTAATGAACATCTCATCCAGTAGCTCTTGGCGGACCCACATCCAAGCATTCTGGTCCAACCCCAAACCCATAGCCACTGATCGAAACCCACAGTTACCGTCAGGCTGGGCATCTTCCATATGTGTTATGTATCTTCGATACATAGATGGAAGCCAGTCCTTAAAACGATCGATCATGTTTTTGTACCTGTAATTGTAAAATATATTGTGGAAAATCTTTATCAGGGAAAATGTATGTATGGAAGTACGTAGGATATTATATAGGTCAATGATTGTTGACGTACCTATCCCCCACCAACAGTGGAAAATCTTCATCTATAATTTCAACTGTCTTTTTAGCCTTATTTTTCTTTGAACGACTGCGTTGCACTGCTGGCTTTTGAGCGTCCTCGTCCTTCTTTTGGCTTTTGCCTTTTGCTTCGGACCGGGTATCTTTACGTCTCGCAACCTCCTCCTTCTTTTTTTGTTGTGCTTTAGAGGTTGGGCGCCCCCGAGTATCTTGTTGTACCTCAGGCGGTTGATGGTCAGTCATACTTGGATTCACCACCTCCTTTATCTTCGACAACATACTTTTTAACACTATCGGTGGTTGCGCCTTCAGTTGTTGCATGACTCTGTCCATTTCCTCCCGAAGATTATTATCGTCTTCCTTAAGTTCTTCAGCATTGAAATCTAGTTTTGTCCAGAATTTGTCTACGGCAGCAAGAGGAATTTTGCAATCTGTATTTTAAAAACAATAGTTAGAAATGAGGGCGGGGGGTGGGTATTCATATGAAGTAGAATAAGCGGTTGAAGCCTGTTTTTATTACTTGTATTTTCCCACCACTCCATCCGACAAGCACATGGCAACCCACAACTCGTAAAAAGCACATGACCACAAGTCCCCCCTGCTGCGAGCAACGTACGTATCTTTTTCTTCTCCACAAGCAACAAATCTAGTGCTTTCAGGGAAACATTACCACGTAGGTTATCAAAGAATGATATCATGTGGTCCCCCATTTTCAAGGACCGGCTATCCTGAAAAGTGAGGTTTATTTGTATGCGTTGTGACTCTACAACTTTGTCAACAAGCCACACAAGTCTATGGAGCGAGCTGTTTGGCCCCTTAAGGTATCTCTTAAACTTAGCATGTTGGCTTTCAACTCTGTTGGTTTTATGTTGACCAAAGTTAGGGCTTGTGTTAGTCCAGGCTGAAACAAACTTTTCTTTATAGGGTAGTAGCCAGACAGTATACAAATAGTCCAAAACTCCTGAAAAAAAAACAGAATATAACGATTTGTAATGTTTGTATTGTAACACCCCGACCAAAGGCTGAAACAAAATTTTTCTGATAAATTAACTATTTTTAAATAATTAATTAAACAAATACAACTATGTAATTATTGGATTAAATTGGTTAAAAATCGAATTTTGGGAAAAATATCAATTTTATATTTTCGAACATCATTCTGATGTTAAAATAATTATATAAAAATTTTCAGGTTTTATAAAATTAGTTTACTATTTTTATTGAATTTAATAAGATTAAAACTAACTTAATTCATAATAATTAGATAAAACCGGAAATAATTATAGTTTATATTTTTAGTAAAGCAGGTTTGATGTATATGAGTTTATAAAAATGTTAGTTTTTATAAAAGTGATAAAAAACGTACAAAATAAAATAAAAGGTGTGTGCCCGGTTGGATTTTAAGAAGTGTATAAAATAACTAATGTTAGGGTATATATCAGCTCCTGGACAGGAGGATAAACTGGTAAAGAAGGGGTGCTTTTACACGAGTCGTCCGGGTTCGATCCTTGCTAAGGGGCGGGTTATACAAGAAACCCCCCCTTTTTTGTTATTCTAATTAACGTAGTTAACTAAGTTAACTTCTTTTTTAAAGTATAAAACAACTAATGTTAGGGTATATATCAGCTCCTGGACAGGAGGATAAACTGGTAAAGAAGGGGTGCTTTTACACGAGTGGTCCAGGTTCGATCCTTGCTAAGGGGCGGGTTATACAAGAAACCCCCCCTTTTTTGTTATTCTAATTAACGTAGTTAACTAAGTTAACTTCTTTTTTAAAGTATAAAACAACTAATGTTAGGGTATATATCAGCTCCTAGACAGGAGGATAAACTGGTAAAGAAGGGGTGCTTTTACACGAGTGGTCCGGGTTCGATCCTTGCTAAGGGGCGGGTTATACAAGAAACCCCCCTTTTTTGTTATTCTAACTAACATAGTTAACTAAGTTAATTTTTTTTAAAGGATTTCTTATTCAACATTTAACTTGGTTAATATTTTAGAGTTAAAATAAGTTTCAAACAAGGCTATTTCAACCCTTATACTATAGATTTCAATAATTACATTTTATGCCCAAACACTTTGTAGTTTTAAATAATGTCAAAATAACCCCTAGACTATAACTTTCAATAAATGACATTTTAGTCCCTGGACTTGGTTTTAACCATTTTTGTTATTCTAATTAACATAGTTAACTAAGTTAATTTTTTTTAAGGATTTCTTATTCAACATTTAACTTGGTTAAGATTTTAGAGTTAAAATAAGTTTCAAACAAGGCTATTTCAACCCTTTTACTTTAGATTTCAATAATTACATTTTATGCCCAATACTTTGTACTTTTAAATAATGTCAAAATAACCCCTAGACTATAACTTTCAATAAATGACAGTTTAGTCCCAGGACTTGGTTTTAACCATTTTTTAAGCAAGTTTCAAACAATGACAAACAAGTCCCTCAACTTATAGTTTCATAAATTGTCAAAATAGGCCCCTATAGTTTGTAATATAATACGTACCTGATCTATGGTCGTCAGTCAGTCGCGTAAATAGTCGCTCAAAGTTATAATTGTATAGCGTCTCAGTGGGAGAATTACACAATCGAGACCAAGAAAGCTTGAATATTTTCCATTCTTCAGCCGTTGCAAATTTTGCCTTGGTGTGTTTTAGAATATTTTGTGAGATGTGCCACCGACATAGCAATTTGGATGCTTTTGGGAATAGTTTATCGCAAGCATTCATCAAAGCTTTATCGCAATCTGTTACTATCACGCGCGGTTCCATACCCTCTTCCAACAATCCTTTGAGGTTCTGTAGGACCCACAAGAAGTTATCCTGTTTTTCTTTAGAGATAAAAGCATGAGCGACACAAAACGACTTGTGTGTCGATGTCACACCCACAATTTGAACAAACGGAAGTCTATACTCATTCGTTTTGTAAGTGGTATCAATCATCAACACATGTGGGAAAGCACGCCACATATCGTACGAGTACCGATGAACAAAAAAAACCTCCTCGACCGCATTTGTTTCGGGATTCACCCGGGTGTGGTAAACATACCTTCCTTCATGCAACATTTGCTCCAATATCTGCATTGGAGTCCGATCATCGTACATTTTGACTTTAATCTTTTTTATCACGTTTTGTATGTCTCGTAGAATGCACACGCTCTGTGGGTTTTGTTTTCTTATGGTTAAATGTATGTTCGTAGGCTCCATGTTTTGAATATAAAGTCTCTCTACCAATAATTCTTCGTCTGGGGTCAACCTTCTTGCAAACGCGTGACCCTCGAGAAATACCGCAGGCTCATGGTTATGATCCTTTTGCTTCACCACTAAGCTCCAATTGCCACTACTTGCGTCTTGTTTCCCTATCATTTTAAAAGGACACCCAATCTTCTTGCTACCAGAACGCCGAACTGTTGCTTTACTTTTGCATGTGCCTCCACGGTCGCATTGCAACCATATCTTCACTGTCCTTGCTGACGAATCTTCACCTTTTGTTACCGTTCGTTGGGTCACAATGACGTAACCTTTCGCAATTTCTGTTTTGTAAGCCCAATTCTTTAACTCGTGAAGTGTCGCAAATACCTGAAACAACGGTAATTTAAAACTATGTTTAAAACTATATTTGTTTAAAATCTAATAAACCTTATACATAACGAATAACACGTAAACAAAATCAACTTTTTCTAAATTCTAATAGGCACCCTTCTAATAAACCTATACATAACGAATAACACGTATACAAAATCAAAATTGTCTAAAATTTAATAAACATTATACATAACGAATAACACGTAAGTGACGGTAATGTTATACCTTTCCTTGTTTTTTCGGGTCATTAGCACCATCGTCCTTTTCACCACTGTAACAACTCTCACTAAAAAGTCCTAATTATTACTTTAATTGATCATTAGGAAACCCTAATTGAGACACCCAAGTGATTCCGCACAAACCCTAAAATTTTCAGAATAATCGAAATCAGGATTAGGGCCCCTAAAACTAAGGAGGGATAAACCCTAGTGGACGATTATCCACTATAATTCGTTGTCAAATAACTGAAATTCGAAATTGTAGAGTCAGCTGAGCTAGTCCCAATCGTGGCTACCCTATAGCCTACTTTTATGCCTTACGGACCGCAACATTCTCAACTTTACGGTCCGTATGGTGTCTTACGGACCTCAACATTGAGAAGCTTACGGTCCGTAAGCTAGTCAAATTTTGTGTATAAATAGAGGACAGTGGCACTTGAATTCTGGACTTACAACGTCGAAAGAATTCGCACTATACACTGAGATACGAACTGAATACTCCAAATTACATCCTCGGGTCTCGAAATTCTGCTGCAAAACAGGGTATTAGCACAATCGCTGCTACGATTCATTTTTCCGACGATCAATATATCCAATGGATGTTTAAGTGCCGCCCACATTAGGGTTATACTTTGTCGTTCGTCGTTAATTCGATGGATGAAGTATTGCACTTTGTCGTTCGTTGTGAGAATTTGATCTCGTGAGTTATCGTAAATGCTGGATTGATTACTAACCCAGTTTTTATGTGCATTGTTATTTAAATTAGGTTAACAAGGCTAATTCATAGATTAGACTCTGTCCGTATTAAATCAGCAATGTGAGTCATTCTCTTTTTATCAAATTATTTTACAAAAGCATGTTTATTTTCAAAGATTATAATTACAGGGATTAAGTCTATGTAATCTGAAATTACTGCCAGTATGTGGGGGGATGTGCACATAGCTACTAATTATTTATCACTTGTGGGTGAAAGGACCTAATAAGTGATATGTCCACAGTCACACGTCCGGTCAAGTGACAACTGGATCAGTTAATTAAAAAGATAGAAACATTGTAATCGCTCTTAATACTGTAAATTATAACAAACGCGTCATTTTAGTAAATAGAATGATTCACTCAGTATTTTCCGCTGACAAAACCTTTTTCAAACATGTTTCAGGTGATCTGTTGTAATTCAGGAAAAATGCTGGGGAGCATTTCAAGCTTAAAATAGTGGCTCATTATAAAATAAAGAAATATGTTTTGTAATATCACGATTTCGTAGTAAAAATATAATATTGTAAATTATCAGGGTTTTATCCCGAATTGTGAAATAAAATAAATCGGGAAAATTTTAGCTTTAAACGATCCTGTTAAATAAACTTCCGCTGTTAAACTTAATTAATTAAATACCGCAGTATTTCTGTCCCGCGGCTCCTGAAACGGGTCAAACCAGGTCGGGGGTCGTGACAGAAAAAGGTGGTATCAGAGCCACTGGGTTAAGCTAATTAAGTATTTAGAAATACTTAATTTTTCCTGATTACTATTATATGATTATGTGTGTTATTAACTGATTATTTGTTAGTTACAGTATGGGTAAGCAAAAGCTGTCAAGTATCTATCTTAAATTAGATAGATCATCCCATGAGAAGGGAAGTTCATCCCGAACCAAATCTTCGAATTAGGCTGAAATCCCTGAAGAAGGAATATTTGTGCGAAAGGCACAATATGAGGAATCACTTTCTCCTAGAAAGAGGGAAATGATTATTAAGAAAAGTAAAGAGAAAATCCGAGAAAAGAAGATTAAACGGGAAACCCAGGAATTAATTGATAAATCACCTTGGGAAGATAAGCTAGATGAGAAATGGGCAAATTTATATATGCTAGCTACAGTAGCAGAAAATATAAATCTTTAAATATTTTAAAGTTTTAGCACCTTACCCTTACAATCTAGAAACCCTGTGCAATAAATAAAATTTTAAAACCTAAGTGTGTTTTCCAGTTATCTTTGTAATAACTTAGTACACAGTATGTAATAAATTAAAAGGTTATCTATGAATTTTAACTTAGTATTTTATGCATTTTGCATATATGCTACATCAGCATGAGTGGGATATCTGAAGCCTTTCAGAACCTTAATCTTTACCCAATAAAAATAGAAGTTTCCAAAGAAGTTACTGGATACTTTCCCGATGTAGAACAACCGGTAGAATTCAAAGTTCCTCCTTTGAACAAGCCAAAACTAAAGAAAAGAAAGAATTATGTGTGGGGAAGTCGTATACGTAAGAAAAAGCCAACTACAAAACTTCCCAAAATAAACAATCCTTTGAAAAAGGGAAAAGAAATTATAACCGGAGAAAGTTCTAAACAACAAGAAATGGAAACTGAAGACAAGGAAGAGGTTAAGGAGATAGGAATACAGATGGAGACTGAAGTCAAAGAAGATACTATGCAAATGGAAAGGCAGTTTGAGGAATACTCTAAGGATATAGAAATGGAAGTTGGGCAAGGCTCCAGAACAACTCAGATAGAAATCGGAGAGAGCTCCAATCAAAACCAGGGAAGGACCTTTCAAGATGAGATAGATTTCCTATTAGCAAGCTGTGAAACCATTCAGCCTGTTAATACTAATATTTTTACCAATCCTATTGAAAATCAACTCCCTATGAATTTTGAACCAGTAATTCCAGATCCAATAGTCCACTCCCAACCCATAGGAATGGACCAATGGTGGACGAACGATTGGCAATTTCAAAATATTGTCAACGATCCTTATTCCTTTCTTCCACAATTCGATCCAGAACCCCTACCTAATCCACCTATGAGTAATGAAAACATGGCTGAACTTCGCCACTTTGGTGAAGAATTGTTTGATGCTGGAACTAGAATCAGGGAAATAGGGGGACAAATTGCCTGGAAGTACGATGAGAGGGAACTGCGTTTTTAAGAACGGCAAGTGACGAGAGATAGTACGATGATAAAACAGTGATTGTATAATAGTAATAAAAAAAATTAGTCTGTAAATAACGAATAAAACTCTGTAAGATATTGGTGTGTAATGATGCATACTATACTAGATATAAAATGAAATCGAGAAATCGATTGTTTTGACTATACCTGTATTATAAAATTTTCTGATTGTTTGTATATAATTGTTATTTAGCAGCTACTAATAAAATTTATATATACATTATCAGATGGCAAACAGTGGTAATGAACCTATAAATGAAGTTAATCAGTCTGAGCACCATTCAAGAGATCAATATATGACTCGGCAAGATATCGAAAACATTGTTGCTCAAGGGATAGCCAATGCTATTCCAGCATTCGTCGCTGCTATAAAGAATCCAATCGAACCGCAACAAATTGTCCCTAGTAAACATACTACTGAAGATAACTTCAGTACTAGTGTAAATGGAGGCAATAATCATGTTAATCATAATAAGGAACCACATCAAGCTCCATTACCCAAGAAAATGAAAACTGCAACACCTGGTTGCACTTTCAAAGAATTCCTTGCTTGTAAACCCACTGAATTTGCAGGCAATGAAGGAGCAACTGCATCACTGCGTTGGTTAGAGAAAACCAAAGCAGTTATTGCAATAAGTAAATGTGCTAAAGATGATCAAGTCATGTACGCATCAAATCTCTTTAAAGAAGGAGCACTCGAATGGTGGAACACGGTGTTACAATCAAAAGGAAGAGTAATAGCTTATGCTATGACTTGGGAAGAATTTAAGGGCTTTGTGGAAAGAAAATTCTGTCCCGAGTATGAAAAGGAACAGATGACGAATAAATTTCTAAATCATCGGATGATGGGTGTAGATTGTCGCGGTTATACCTCGACATTCTTTGAATATGCTAGAGTGGTACCAACACTGGCTTCGCCAGAACCGGTACTCATTTCTCGCTATATTTGGGGGCTAATTAGCGAAATCCGCAATATTGTTAAAGCTGCGAGACCTCGCACTATTGATGATGCGGTAGAATTAGCTAATACTCTAACCGATGAACTGGTGCGCACAAGAGATGAAGATAGGAAAAAGGAACTAGCTCAGAAAATTACCCAAGGATTTCGTGTGGGTAATAATAACAGCTTCAAGAAAAGAGGAACATGGCAATCTTCAACTTTGCCATTCTGTCAAAAGTGTAAAAAGAAACATGTTGGAAGATGCAAAGGATATTGCAATTTTTGCAAAATTTCGGGACATCAAGAGGAGAATTGCAGGAAGAAATCCATAATTTGTTACAATTGTGGAGAGACAGGACATTTCAAAACAGAATGTCCTAAATTGGTCAAACCAGCAGACAATAAAAACAAGGCGACCGAAGGAGCTACTAAGAAGAATGTCAGAGCATTCCAGCTAACCACTCAAGAAGCAGAACTCATCCCAGATGTAATAGCTGGTACGTTCTTAGTTCACAACGTTTACGCCAAAGTATTATTTGACTCTGGTGCAAACCAAAGTTTTATAAATACTTCATTCTGCCAAGCTCTTAGTTTACCTTTAACCAATATTAGACAGATTTTTACAGTTGAAACAGCAGACGGAAATTCAGTTAAAATAGATAAAGTTTTGCAAGAAGGAAACATAGAACTTTTAGGACATAAATTCTCTGCAAAACTATTGCCGATGAATTTAGCTGAATTTGATGTTGTATTAGGAATGGATTGGTTAGTAGCCAACCATGCTAGAATCCTTTGTGATCAAAATTCCATAGAAATTCAATCACCCACCGGAGAAGTGATTAGGATTACAGGAGATAAACCCCGTAAGCCTATGAAGTTCATATCAGTAATGAAAGTTGCTAATTATGAACGAAAACAAGGAATAGTGTATATGATTTCGGTAATCATTAGCACTAAGGGTAAAGATCTTAAGGAAATACCAGTAGTCTCAGAATATTCTGATGTATTTCCAAAAGATTTACCGGGATTACCTCCAGACAGGGAAGTAGAATTTAGGATTCATCTAATTCCAGGAACTACACCAATAGCCAAGGCACCTTATCGGTTAGCACCCACAGAAATGTTAGAACTGAAAAAGCAATTAGATGAATTACTAAGTAAAGGATTCATGCAACCTAACTCATCCCCTTGGGGAGCGCCAGTGTTGTTTGTAAAGAAAAAGGATGGTTCAATGAGAATGTGTATCGATTATAGAGAATTGAATAAGGTTACAATTAAGAATCGATATCCATTACCTAGGATTGATGATCTTTTTGATCAACTTCAGGGGGCTAGATATTTTTCTAAGATAGATTTACGCTCCGGATATCATCAATTGAAGGTACAAGAAGAAGACATACCTAAAACTGCTTTCAGAACTAGGTATGGTCATTACGAGTTTACAGTCATGCCCTTCGGGTTAACAAATGCACCTGCAGCATTTATGGACATGATGAATAGGATCTGTAAACCGTACTTGGATAAATTTGTAATTGTCTTCATAGACGATATACTTATTTATTCCAAAAGTCAGACAGAGCATTGTGAACATCTTCATGCACTCTTAACTTTGTTAAGAAAAGAAAAGTTGTACGCCAAATTCTCGAAATGCGAATTTTGGCTAAAGGAAGTGCAATTTTTAGGACATATGGTAAATCATGAAGGTATTCACGTAGATCCTGCTAAGATAGAGGCAATTACCAAATGGAAGGTTCCACAAACAGCAATGGAAATAAGAAGTTTTATAGGTTTAGCTGGCTATTATAGACGGTTTATTAAGGATTTTTCCAAGATAGCTGTACCATTAACAAAGGTAACCTGTAAAGCCACTAAGTTTGAATGGGGACCTAAACAAGAAGAAGCTTTTAGAAATTTGAAACAGAAATTAACCCATGCTCCAATTTTAGCCTTACCAGAAGGAACTGAAGATTTTGAAGTATATTGTGATGCTTCAAAATTAGGATTTGGATGTGTGCTTATGCAACGCAAGAAAGTAATTACGTATGCATCAAGGCAATTGAAAAAGCACGAAGAAAACTATACGACTCATGACTTAGAGTTAGGAGCCGTAATTTTTGCCCTTAAGATTTGGAGACATTATCTTTACGGAAGTAAATTTACTGTCTACACAGACCACAAAAGTTTAAGATATATATTTGGGCAAAAAGAGTTAAACATGAGGCAAAGGAGATGGATGGAAATCTTAAGCGACTACGACTGTGATATTCAATATCATGAAGGAAAAACAAATGTAGTTGCAGATGCTTTAAGTCGTAAGTATTATGAGAAACAACGACGGGTTCGTGCTCTCAGATTAAATCTACAAGTAGATTTAATGGAACAATTAAAATATGTTCAAAAGACAGCAATAGAAGACGTTGCTGAAGGAATGAAAGGACGAATCAAAGAATTAGAGCAAGGAGCAGATGGAATTTGGAGATTCCACAAAAGAAGAATTTGGGTACCGAAGCATGGAGAATTAAGAAATAAAATCCTAGAGGAAGCCCATAAGTCTAGGTATACCATGCACCCAGGAAATAATAAGATGTATCAAGACTTAAGAAAGAACTTCTGGTGGATTGGAATGAAAAAGGATATAGCACAATATGTTTCTAAGTGTCTTACTTGCTCACAAGTTAAGGCAGAACATCAGAAACCCTCAGGTCTATTACAACAATTAGAAATGCCAGTATGGAAATGGGAACTTATAACAATGGATTTTGTTACTAAGTTACCCAAAACCAGAAAAGGTAATGATGCGATTTGGGTAATTGTGGATCGATTAACCAAATCTGCTCACTTTCTACCTATGAAAGAAACCTTTAGCATGGAAAGACTGGCTAAATTGTATGTAGATGAAGTTGTATCCTTACATGGAGTTCCACTCTCCATTGTTTCGGATAGAGATAGTCGATTCACTTCCCATTTTTGGAAAAGTTTCCAGCATGCTATGGGAACTCGACTAAATTTGAGCACTGCATATCATCCACAAACAGACGGACAAAGTGAAAGGACAATCCAAACTCTAGAAGACATGCTCCGAGCATGTGTAATAGATTTTGGTGGAAGTTGGGATGATCATTTACCATTAATTGAATTCTCCTATAACAATAGTTATCATTCAAGTATTGACACTGCTCCATTTGAAGCATTATATGGAAGAAAGTGTAGAACTCCAGTTTGTTGGGCAGAAATAGGAGAAAGCAAATTATCAGGTCCTGAAATTGTGCAAGAGACAACTGATAAGATCACCCAAATCAAGGAAAGGCTAAAGACTGCTCGAGATTGCCAGAAAAGTTATGCAGACAATAGAAGCAAGCCATTAGAATTCCAAGTTGGAGACAGAGTACTGTTGAAAGTTTCTCCTTGGAAAGGAATTGTTAGGTTTGGTAAGAAAGGAAAGCTAAGTCCAAGATACGTAGGACCATTTCTAGTAATCCAACGTATAGGACCAGTAGCTTATCGTTTACAACTACCAGAAGAATTAGCTGGAGTACATGATGTATTTCATGTATCCAATCTCAAGAAATGTTTAGCAGATGAATCTCTGGTAGTACCTCTTCAAGACATAGAGGTAAACGAAAAGTTAAAATTTGTGGAGAAACCTCTTCAGATAGAAGACAAAAAAGTGAAGTTTCTCAAGCACAAACGCCTAGTGCTAGTTAAAGTAAAGTGGGATTCAAAGAGGGGAGCTGAATACACTTGGGAGCTGGAATCAGAAATGAAGCGAAAATATCCACATTTATTCCAGTAAATCTCGAGGACGAGATTTTTATTAAGGTAGGGAGAATGTAACAACTCTCACTAAAAAGTCCTAATTATTACTTTAATTGATCATTAGGAAACCCTAATTGAGACACCCAAGTGATTCCGCACAAACCCTAAAATTTTCAGAATAATCGGAATCAGGATTAGGGCCCCTAAAACTAAGGAGGGATAAACCCTAGTGGACGATTATCCACTATAATTCGTTGTCAAATAACTGAAATTCGAAATTGTAGAGTCAGCTGAGCTAGTCCCAATCGTGGCTACCCTATAGCCTACTTTTATGCCTTACGGACCGCAACATTCTCAACTTTACGGTCCGTATGGTGTCTTACGGACCTCAACATTGAGAAGCTTACGGTCCGTAAGCTAGTCAAATTTTGTGTATAAATAGAGGACAGTGGCACTTGAATTCTGGACTTACAACGTCGAAAGAATTCGCACTATACACTGAGATACGAACTGAATACTCCAAATTACATCCTCGGGTCTCGAAATTCTGCTGCAAAACAGGGTATTAGCACAATCGCTGCTACGATTCATTTTTCCGACGATCAATATATCCAATGGATGTTTAAGTGCCGCCCACATTAGGGTTATACTTTGTCGTTCGTCGTTAATTCGATGGATGAAGTATTGCACTTTGTCGTTCGTTGTGAGAATTTGATCTCGTGAGTTATCGTAAATGCTGGATTGATTACTAACCCAGTTTTTGTGTGCATTGTTATTTAAATTAGGTTAACAAGGCTAATTCATAGATTAGACTCTGTCCGTATTAAATCAGCAATGTGAGTCATTCTCTTTTTATCAAATTATTTTACAAAAGCATGTTTATTTTCAAAGATTATAATTACAGGGATTAAGTCTATGTAATCTGAAATTACTGCCAGTATATGGGGGGATGTGCACATAGCTACTAATTATTTATCACTTGTGGGTGAAAGGACCTAATAAGTGATATGTCCACAGTCACACGTCCGGTCAAGTGACAACTGGACCAGTTAATTAAAAAGATAGAAACATTGTAATCGCTCTTAATACTGTAAATTATAACAAACGCGTCATTTTAGTAAATAGAATGATTCACTCAGTATTTTCCGCTGACAAAACCCTTTTCAAACATGTTTCAGGTGATCTGTTGTAATTCAGGAAAAATGCTGGGGAGCATTTCAAGCTTAAAATAGTGGCTCATTATAAAATAAAGAAATATGTTTTGTAATATCACGATTTCGTAGTAAAAATATAATATTGTAAATTATCGGGGTTTTATCCCGAATTGTGAAATAAAATAAATCGGGAAAATTTTAGCTTTAAACGATCCTGTTAAATAAACTTCCGCTGTTAAACTTAATTAATTAAATACCGCAGTATTTCTGTCCCGCGGCTCCTGAAACGGGTCAAACCGGGTCGGGGGTCGTGACAACCACCATCGTCCCCGCCACCACCATCGTCCCAGCCACCACCATCGTCCCAGCCACCACCATCTTCCTCGTCTTGATCACTTTCCTCGAAGTGTGTAACACCTTTCTCGATTTCGTTCTCGTCTTCCTCGATGTCAAAAGCACCTTCCTCGGACTTTTTCTTGCGTTGTTTTTCCTGATGGGAATGGTAAGTCCCGTATGCATGTTTTTCCTGTTGCGGATAACTTAATGGTTATACTAAAATAACCAAAACGACAATATGAATTTTTTTACCTGGTTCAAATCAGGCACCACGGACCGCACACTCCCTTCCTGATGCGAATGGTAAGTTCCGGCGTGTTGCGGACGCACGGAAACCACCTCCTCCTTACCTCGATCAACGCCGGGTAACCAAACGCTTTCGGAGACATATGACTCATTCGAAATTTCACCAAAAAAATATCCAAAGTCCCAATTTGACATCGTGATTCGAATCTAATTTAACCAGACCGTTTATTTGAAAATTTTTATCATTTTCATCACTTTTTTGGGATTTTTGAACATTTGTATTACATAAATCCCGTAAGCTTGGGGTAAAAGGAAAAAATTCGAAACAATACGCAGCGTATAGGGCCATGAGCGCGTATATGCGGATCACCTTTTCAGCCTTTTCAGTCTGAACTCCGCTGTCATGTCAGCAATATACCTTAAATTCAGATATTATAGTACCAATGAGCAGTGTATAAAGCAATGAGAGGCGCCTAGGGTTTAATGCTCCAACTACCACCTTTCTAAGCTCATAGGGCAATGAGGGTCATATAACTTTACTTTTTCTGACATAATTAATGCACTCAACCCCTATACAACCCTCATTGCCTTATACGGGGCTGCTGGGGGGGGGGGGGTGTGTCATTACTTTTTGGGGGATGTACCAATACCCTCACCCAAAAAAAAAAAGACTAATTGATAGCATGCACTTGAAGAGGCTGTGGTTGAGGCATGGTCCTTCTCTTCCACAAGTTAATCTCCTTTCTTGGCTCTATATTCACACCTCCAACCCTAATAAAACTATCACCAACCCCTTTGTTTCTCACCATCATCGGCGCAGACGAAGGCATCACCACCTCTTCACCGTCTCTTCCACCGGTATCCAACGGCGCAACCTGTGTCGTCCAATCAAAACTCATAAACGCATCTCTCCCACTTGAGAATCTCTTCATTGTACTCAAACATGGACCCTTCTGACCAGTCAACGCCACCTTTAACTTCTCATCGATTGCATCGCACTTTCTCCGGCCACCACTGAATAAGCTCTGAATCCAACATTTCTTCTTGCTCTTTACAACCACCGGATCCACTTTCATAACCTCTTCTTGATCTTCTTCGGTTTTATAAGTTCTCACTGGAGTATACGACGTCGCTCTTGAAAACTTATTGGTTGGATTGTTAGTGAGTTTCCGGTAGTGTTTGCACTTAACTGTGCCTACGCAAGAGACTCTAGGAGAAGTGGGTTCGTGTAAAAGTGTGAGCTTTGAGTCGTTATTGATTTTCCGGTGGGTGTCGGACGTAAGTGTGGAGAGCACGGGGCCGGAGAATCCGATTCCGAGATTGGATTTGTGGGGTTTTTCCGATGGTTTCTTGTCTTTAGCCGGGCTGTATAGTGGAGGGTTTTGAAATGAAACAGATGATGTTGCTCTTGGAAGATACTTCAAGATTTTGATCATTGATTTTGCTGAAACTGTCTTTTGGTGTTCCATTTTTCACACCAAATTAAGTACCAAACTCCAACCCTCTCTCTCTTTAAAAACTTGGTGTGATTCTTTCTTACTCTATATGTTGTTTGTAGCTATAGTGAAAATATGACTGTACGTGTATATATATATTAGGCACATATATACGCTGATATACATACGGTTATGTCGGGAAAGAGGGACGAAAGAGGCCGGTGAAGACATCCAAGTTTTGGGTCAAATTAGGACAGATATGACGAATATATTAATGCATGGCATATTATTTAGAGAAAATTACGAAATTGGCCAAGAATAGAGTTTACTTACAAAATTGGCCATCATGCGTCCTTGGAGCGACGCATCGCGGATTCAAATGCGCGGGATGCGTCTGAAGTCCACGGGATGCGTCTTTGGAAATAATTCACTGACGATGCGACTGAAAGTGCACGGGATGCGTCTTGAAGTGCCGGGATGCGTCTTGAAGTGCGGGGATGTGTCCGACGAGTTTTCCGGCGACTTGCAAAAGGCAAATATTTTATATTTTTATTAATCTTGAAGTGCCATGAGTGTAGGCATAATTGAAAACAGAAGACCCACGTACAAGGTCAAGATATTTGTGATGAAGACGACACGCTGTCACCAAATGATGACCCGACGTTACGATACGCCCGGATTTCTTATATCCGTATAACTTCTTATTTTATTCATTATTACTTGTTTTACCACTATACCACTAAACAGTCATAAAAAAAACTGGATACATTTGGTTTTTGCATCTCGCCGGAAACCTGCAACTCGCCGGAAAAGTCGCCGGAAACCTCGATGGACGCTTCAGAAACTTGCTCGACGCATCCTGTGCATGATGCCTCACTCCAAGGACGTATCCCGTGGCCACGTGTCCATTTTTTATTGGGTTTCGCTCCAAAGACGCATGGGATGAGTCGGCAACGCATGGGATGAGTCACGGACGCATGGGATGATGGGATATATGAGTCACGGACGCATGGGATGAGTCACGGACACGTGTCACTTCTATATTTAAGGACGCAAAAGGTGTCTCGTAATCGGTGATGCCCTGCTCCACCGACGCATGAGGTAGCCATTTTGGTAAGTCAAACTTATTATTGGCTATTTTTCGTAAATTACTCTATTATTTAACGTATAAAGAATTCTAACCGTGTGAAATGATCATAGCATATTTTTAGTATAAAATAATATGCATATACTATTATAAGAATACTAAATTTATAACTTTGTCCAATTCAAATAATTCGAATGTCACAACTATAAGAACATGTGTAGTGGTGAAGAAATATAATGCCCTCACCATGGGGCATTATCCGACACGTGTCATCCCAGTCAGCATGGGGCATTATAGCATAAAGTGGTGTAGTGGGGCATTATTCCAATAACCCCCATATTATTTTTAATGAAAAAAAAAGCACACGAATTGATTGGTGTATTGGGGCATTTTCAAAAAGTTGTCAGGACTAGGGCTGTAAACGAACCGAACGTTCAGCGAACAATTCGTAAACCGTTTGGCGGGAAGTTCGTCTATGTTCGTTCGTTTAATAAACGAACGAACATGAACAAGAAATTTCGTTCGATTAGTTAAATGAACGAACATGAACAGAGGTCTCGTTCGTTTGATTGTGTTCGTGAACGTTCGGTAAGGTGTTCGTGAACATTCATTGATTTGCGTTCGTTTATGTTCGTATGTTGTTTTTTAATTGAAGATCTTTGTACTTTCTTATATTTTATTTGTACTTTTTATATTATTAAACTTTTATTTATTGTATTACCCTAACAATTAAACTAGGAAACCCACTTTCACCTTGTTTATGCATCATTTCCCTTTCATTTCTCATTATTTACATCATCAAATACGATCGACCTCCGTTCCACAATGAGGGATTCAAGTTCGAGTGCTACTCTCTGGGCCATCTATCTTTATCATTCGTCGCGTTCGCCAAATTTATTTGTGTTCGTTTGTGTTCGCGAACCGTTCGCAAACACGCTCATTTCCTTAATGAATGAACGAACACGAACATAAAATCTCGTTCGGTAAGTGTTCATGAACCGTTCGTGAACACATTTATTTCCTTAACGAACGAACATGAACAAGGCCTTGTTCGTGTTCGTTCGGTTCGTTTACAGCCCTAGTCAGGACCCATGTGGCTAGCTCAAACTTGATTGGTGGGTCAAACCATTCCACAAACAATTTAAGTGTTTTAATTAAAACGCCGGCAACCAATTTTTCCAAAAAAAAAAAACGCCCTTTAACGCCGGGTGTAATGGGGTGGGGGGCGTTTTTTTTCAATTTTTTTTAAAAAAAAAGCCCCACTACGGGTGGTCTAAGAAAAAGAGGCATTTTGAAAACTTTTTAAGAAAAAAAAAACCGTTTTTTTTTCAAAAATTACAAGATGTCTATGGTAGAATACAATTTATTCTTTTCGCAATGTTTAATTGTTTCTACATTTATTTATTAGTTGGATATATTGATCCGTGTCATATCTTGGTCCCATCTCCGTGTTTCCATATAGAGCCACATCATGCATCAACAACGTGGCTAATATTCTTTTTCTGGCATTTGCTCACGTTTGTTGATTAATTCATAAGTAATGAGCCTTAGTGTAAGTAGTTCATGTAGTGGGTCAAGATTAGTGGCGTTAGTGATAGTTGTTTTTAGCAGGTGTTTTGTTATCAAGGCAATATAATAGTCAATGGTCTTGTGGGCCATGAAGAATATATAGGAAATTTCTTTGAAAGAGTGTCTTTGCTCTTCTCTATATTTCTTGTGAGATCAATCATTTCTAGTCAATCTCTAACAATGGTGCTTCTTTGATCCAATGTGACACACAACACCAACAGCTTCTGCTGCCGCGCAACACCAGCAAGAAAACTCACAACACCAACAGCTTCGGCCACCACAATCACGAGCTCTTTAACCGCCCCTTTATGAATTAATTTTAAATTGATGATTATTTTACCCTTCTCAAATATATTATTTATTAACAATATTTTTTATAAATATGAGTATCTTGCCCTCGGCCCCTAGAAAGACTTGACAACCCAAGTTGATTGTATTACTTTGTGAATAACATGTATGTTAGTCTAATCTTATGTAAGTTCGGGTAAAAAGTGACCGACATACAAAGCTCGGGTAAAAAGTGACCGAGTCATAAACTTAGGGGTTTTTTTGAGAAAGTTTTTTTAATCCTAATTTGAGTCAAAATAGGTTTCTTTGTTTAGGTTTATATAAAAAGGAATTTATGTAACCAGATGTATCAATTCAAGATTTAATAAAACAGAGAACGTGCTTTGATTCAAGTTTCTTGTTCGCCAGTTCTGTACCAATTTTCTTTCAATTGGTATCAGAGCTCGATAAATACGATCAAGAGGGAAGATCTACGATCACGGCAGTCCAGCAAGGAAGCTTCAGTTGACGAAGGATCGCCGATTGAGAGAAACTTGCTAGGGGTTTCTGGTGATCACGTAAGGCGACTATCGAGACTTGACGCAATATCAAAATACACAGGTGATATCTTTGTTTTTTTTAAGTAGTGAACTAAAAAAAAGGTGGGGAACAAAAGGACGTGTTACCTGCAAATAATTTTCTTTGAGAGTTGACTTTTATGTGATTAGAATTCAAAGGAATGTTGGTTTGTTGAAGCAATCAAAAGGAAAAGATACAAGGCTGTTGTTTTTTTTTTTTTTTTATAAAATTGCTTCAAGTCCGAGTACCCCTCTTACTTACAACAGACGAAACCGAAGGATGGGTGATAACGTGAATCGGGTTCTTCCCGCAAAGGAACATCTGCCTAGTCTTCCATGTCCAATGCTTACGAGTACGAATTACGCTGTTTGGGCTATGAAGATGAAGTCTATCTGCAAGGTTTATAAGGTTTGGGAGGTTATTGATCCAGGAACGACAGTAGATGAGAACAAGGACTCAATTGCAACTGCCTTACTATTCCAAGCGTTACCCGAAGAGCTAACTTTGCAAATCGATAACAGTGATTCAGCAAAAGAGATGTGGGAAACCGTAAAGTCTCGCAATCAAGGAGCTGATCGAGTAAAAGAAGCGAGACTTCAAACCTTGATGTCTGAGTTTGAAGCCTTAAAGATGAAGGAACCTAGCACCGTTGCTGACTTCGCTGGAAAGATTTCAGGGATGGCTTCTAGATCTGCTTCTCTTGGAACGGTGATTGAAGAAGAGAAACTGGTTAAAAGGTTTCTACATGGCTTACCGAAACGGTTTATTCATATGGTTGCTTCTCTCGAGCAATCTCTTAACCTTAAGACAGTTGGATTCGACGATGTCGTGGGTCGTCTTATAGCCTACGAGGAACGGGTTAAACTTGAAGAAAATGATCAACCAACTAAAGGTGATCAATTACTTCTTACTTACGAAGAGTGGGAGGCAAAGAAGAAAAAGGAAAAGGGTTATGAGAGGGGTAAAACGGGAGCCGAAACTAGTCAAGGTGGTCGAGGTCGGGGGCGTGGTAAATCTGGGGGGCGGGGAAAGGGCAAGGAACCGGAACAAATTGTCACACCCCAACCGATGGCGGAAACATCGGGGCATGGCACTGAGCGAAACAGATTGTCCAGAAGTTTCCATAACAATCATCAATACTATTCAATTTAAATAATACGTCCCATACCGTATCTCAAACAGTAAAATAATTATTACAGACAAAAATCCAGGCAAATATTCTGTTCCGACAACTCAGATTTAAATAGACAGCAATTGTTTATCTGCTTCTAGAGACCCCTGATTTGTTATCTACAGACAACTATTTATTGGGCTCTAAAGCTTTATTCTAGCTTCAAATTCCTACCACATATACGTCCTAAGCACCTGTCACATACGATAAGATAAAGTCAATACTTAAAATGTAAAGGTGAGCATACAAGTTTGATAATAGCATATAAAGTTCGAATTCGTTTACGCATAACCAGCACGTACACATAGTGAAATGAAGCACGTTAGTTATCGACATAGATCCATCGACACCAATGACTGCAGGTTGACTGCCCGAGGCAGTTCGCAATACATGATTACCACCGTAATCCATGCAAGAAATGATCCTTAACAACCCCCGTGAACGGGTGCTGAGTCCAAACTATAGTACTATCGTTGCTAAGGCAGGTAAACAACATTCCATGTGTAATCATAACAAACAAGCATTCATGAGCCACGTATAACATGCATTAATGGTTAGCGTTCAAATAGTATATGAGTAGTGTGATTGTTGTAGTTTGAATATTCGTAACGTATGTAACACCCAAAAGTGCTTAAAGCAAAAAGGGATCGAGTATACTCACAGCGATTGATGGATTGAAGGGAGCGCTTAGCGAGTAAAGTTAGCCTGAATAGATTCGATAGCATAACGATAAGTGATGCGCAAAACAACGCAAAGTGTGAATGGATCGGATGGTAGTTCGTTCGGATGGTAATCCGAGCGGACAGCAATCCGTGCGGATGATAATCCATTCAGATGGTCATCCGGTCGGATAGCTTATCCGAACGGATGACTATTCAAGTGGATTGTTTCTTCCTATGAGGAAAGATGTGCTTGTGTATGATGGCTTGACTTTTGAAGTTTTCGTTGTAGTATTTTGAAAACATTGGAGTACCTCTATCTTTCAAGTCGGTCGTTCGGATGACCGGTCGTGCGGATGACAATCCGTTCGGATGGTCATCCGGTCGGACGTCGACTTGATGAAGAGTACAAGTTCACATCAGAAAAGTCATTCGATCGGACGTCCATCCGATCGGGTGACCACCCTGTTATTGAACATGTTGAAAATTGTTTAAGTCTTTAAAGTCTTAGTATCTCATGATCCGAAGAGTAATCCAGTCAGATGGTCGTCCGATCGGATTGCAATTCGTTCAATACTCAAACTTTAGATAAGGTCGTTTAAAGTGGGACCCAAGTGTGATCCGTTCGGTGGCAATCCATTCGGACGACCTATCCGATCGGACAGCAATCCGGTTGGACAGCAATCCGTTCCGATTGTTCCGTTCGTCCTACACTTGGTCGTTTTGGGGGTTTGTCGTTATGTCGAGACGCCTTGACAATGTGTTAACCAACAGAACCCCCATCTTGACCCAGATGACTAAACCGACCAGGAATCACCCTAGCTTGGTCAGTTACCAGCTCTAAGCAGTTATTCTTGTTTAGCCCGAAGTCGGTGGTCTCGTGGGCGGAATCCAGATCTGAACTAGTACAACACTATGGATGAGTGGGAGACTAGATCAGAACCCGATTCTACCGGTTTTAAGTGTAAAAGAGTTGAAAGAAAGTTAGGAACCATCTTTCAATCCTTTTTCACCACTCTTGTGTCGAGATCTTTACAAGATCTTTGTGTAATCGGGTGGAAATCGGTTAGAACTCAGTTATTCTTGGTGGATCGAGGTCAAAGCATGAAGTTCTTGAAGAACTCATGATGACGTCATCCTGGAACACCTGAAATCTAGGGATTTCACGGTTAAAAGTTAGAATTTAAAAGATAGAAAGGTGTAGGAGTGCGTGTAGATTAAGAAAGTACAAGATTTAGAGCGAGATCTTACCTGGATTGAGAGAAATCGAAGAAAAGGTGAGGAGCACGAGTAGTTCGGACGGAGGGTTTCCAAAAGTGGAAAGAATGACAATGACAGGGGTATTTATAGGATTCCAAAAGAGGAAAGGGTGATCCGATCGGATGACACACCGCCCGGATGGCTTATCCGGTCGGATGACACCCTGATCGGATGACGCTTGACCTGTGACCAAAAGGGCTATCCGGTCGGATGGCGCTGGGTTCAAGTGTTTGACGCGACGATTCTTGCTGAGTCGGTTTCGATTGCGAGCGGTTCGATACGATAGGGTTTCCTAGTCAAATTACTTTCAGTTCCAACCACTAATTATCATAGTTCGATTGTGATTCGAGTTCGAGTTCGATTGTGTTCGATTACATTCGAGTTCGATTGAGTTCGATTGATTACCACAACGCAACATAAATAAACATGCACAGATAACACGTAAGGCACACACACTCATATAACAACAAGTAAAACACGTAGCTCGAGTTGCGATTCGTTGTCGAATTGATTAGCATAGCTTGATTATCAGTTGATTAACTTTATCGCATTGTTACTTCCTATTATTCACAGTCGTAGGTCGATCGAATAGCGATTAACATACGTCGATTATTGCATTTACAGACACTTACTCCACGTAATAGCTATAATAAAAGAAATCTACTACCAGTCAAGTGGGCGAAATCGGTCGTTGACTTTGACCTTGACTTTGGCTTTGACTTGTGGAAACACGGGGTGTTACACAAAAACAACAAAAAGACCGTTCTAAATTGAAGTGTTTTCGTTGTGACGGTTTAAGTCACTTCTCTTCAGATTGTCCCACACGTAAGAAGACCGAAGAAAGCAACCTTGCACAACAAGATGGTCCTGTACTCTACATGGCAAGTCACGAGAAGGAAGTCGTGTTATTGAATGAAGAACGGGTCGATCCGAGGAAGTTTGCATCAATTCCACATGAAGATGATACATGGTTCTTGGATAATGGGGCCAGTAATCATATGTCGGGTAACCTCGAGTGGTTTACTAACCTCGACCGTCACACGGTTGGCAAAGTAAAGTTTGGGGATGGATCGTGCGTTGAAATCAAAGGCCGAGGAATGATCATCTTGGAAGGAAAATATGGGGAACAAAGGGCGTTGCACGATGTTTATTATATTCCGTCACTAAAAAATAATATAATAAGCATCGGTCAACTTGACGAGATTGGGTACAAAATCACGATTCAACATGGCGTACTTTGGATGTTCGAAGAGGATGGAACATTGTTGATGAAGGTACCTCGTTCACCGAATCGTATTTATAAAATTAACTTAAAAGTTGTGTCCCCAGTGTGTTTACAGGTTAAGCTAGACGACGAGGCTTCGATTTGGCATGCTCGTCTTGGGCACCTTAACTTTGAAGCACTCAAATCTTTATCCAAGCATGCAATCGGGTTGCCTACAATATCACATCCTATGCAAATATGTGATTCTTGCATAATGGGGAAGCAAACACGAGCCGCCTTCCAAAAGAAGAGTCTTTATCTTGCGACCGACTCGTTGCAACTATTATACACGGATGTTTGTGGTCCAATCACACCGAAGACGAATGCGGGAAATCAATATATACTCCTCGTAGTCGATGATTTTAGTCGCTACATGTGGGTAACATTGATAAAAACAAAGGATCAAGTGCCGGGTGTTCTAATCGAGTTGATTACTAGGATTGAGAACGATTTTAGCAAGAAAGTTAAAGCATTACGAACCGACAACGGGGGTGAGTTTACGTCACATGTCTTGGGTGATTTTTTCAAACATAAAGGGATTACGCGTCAGTTTACCGCTCCTTACACCCCGCAACAAAACGGGGTGGTCGAAAGGAGAAATCGGACGATTTTGGGCACCACACCAAGTATGTTGAAGGCGAAGGGGCTGCCACAAATTTTTTGGGGTGAGGCGGTACATCACTCGATTTATCTCTTGACCCGATCACCAGCGAAGGCTTTAGAAAACTCGATTACTCCATATGAAAAGTTGAAGGGTAGAAAACCAGATCTTTCCTACTTAAAAGTATTTGGTTGTTTAGGTTTCGTGAAAGACTTAACTACCGGGCTGAAAAAGTTGGATGATAGAGGTGTGTTAATGGTGCATTTGGGTTCTCAACCGGGGAAGAAGTACCGTATGTTCGACCCGATTAAAGGACGAGTACATGTAGCTAGAAGTGGAGATATAAAGTTTGATGAAACAAAGAGTTACAAGTGGGAAAAGTACTTAAAGGGCTTTGATACAAGTAAACCGGGATGGAAAGAATTTATTATTCATGTTGAAAATAGCGACCAAACAGATCAGTCAGCAACAGCACTTAGCGACCAGTCTGATCAGTTAGCGACAGATCAGACTTTTAGCGACCAGTCTGATCAGTTAGCGACACAATCTGACCAGTCAGCGACAGATCAGACTTTTAGCGACCAGTATGTGACAAACCAGTTTTTCAGCACATCGACAGGTTCAGAAGGCTCGTATCAGGTCCAGAACAGCCCAGAACAGGTTCCAAATGCAGCAGATGATTCAAATGAGTTGCGAAGGTCGATGAGACAAACCGTAGTGCCTAGAAGGTTCGATGATTTTATCGTAGAAGGGTTACCAGGTTCCTCTAGTTAAAGTTCAAGTTTGGAAGAAGGAAATTTGTTACTTTCAATTGATGACGAACCAATGAACTTTCAGGAGGTAATAAATGAAGATCATTGGAAAAAGGCGATGGATTGCGAGATGGCTTCAATTGAAAAAAAATAAAACTTGGAAGTTGGTTAACCCTCCACCAAATGTAAAACCCATCGGGGTGAAGTGGGTATACAAAGTTAAAAAGGATGCAAAAGGGTCGATAATAAAGTATAAGGCACGACTTGTGGCTAAGGGATATGTCCAAAGGTTTGGGATTGATTATGAGGAGGTTTTTGCACCGGTCGCACGTATTGAAACCGTAAGGCTTATGCTTGCTTTAGCGGCTAACCGGGGTTGGGAAGTACACCACTTGGATGTTAAGTTGGCCTTCCTCCACGGTGAGCTAAAGGAGGATGTTTATGTTTATCAACCAGAAGGCTATGTGAAACGGGGACAAGAACGCCAAGTTTATAAGTTGATAAAGGCTTTGTATAGGCTTCATCAAGCACCGAGAGCATGGAATACACGACTCGACTCGGCGTTAAAGGAACTCGGTTTTACTAGGTGCAAACACGAGCAGGCGATTTATAGACGTGAAAGGAACCAACGTTTGTTGTTAGTTGGTACCTATGTTGATGACTTAATTGTGATCGGAGCAACAAATCAAGACATAGTTGATTTCAAGAAACAAATGGAAGCTCGCTTTGAAATGAGTGATCTTGGTTTACTCCATTATTATCTCGGGATCGAAGTTAATCAAGGTGTTCGGGGAATTAGCATCAAGCAATCCGGGTATGCAACTAAAGTTCTAAAACAGTTTGGTTTATGGGAAAGTAACTCGACCCAGTTCCCACTTGATCCTGGATTAAAGTTGACGAAAAAGGATGAAGCCAAGAAGACTGATCCAACCGAGTATCGGAAGGTTGTTGGATGCCTACGCTACTTAACCCACACATGACCGGACTTGTGTTATTCGGTCGATTATGTTAGTCGTTTTATGCAAGAGCCAACACAGACTCATGCTCAAGCCGTGAAGCAAATCTTGAGGTACTTGAAGGGGAGTATCGACCTCGGTATTTTCTATCTAAAAGGTGGAACCAAGACGTTACATGGGTTTAGTGATAGTAGTCACTCGGTGGATGACGACGATGGGCAAAGCACAACAGGAATAGTCTTTTATTATGGTGATGCACCTATTACGTGGAGTTCTCAAAAACAAAGCACTGTTGCATTATCATCTTGCGAGGCGGAGTTCATGGCAGCTACCTCAGCCGCGTGTCAAGCGTTGTGGCTTGGAGGATTGCTATCGGAGATAACCGGTGAAACGGAGAAGGTGGTGACACTAAGGGTGGATAATTTATCGGCTATTGCTTTGATGAAAAATCCGGTATTTCACAGAAGGAGTAAGCATATACATACGCGTTACCACTTTATACGGGAATGCGTTGAACGGGAGCAAATTAAAGTGGAACACATGAGCAGGGATTTACAACGGGCCGACATCCTCACTAAAGTCTTGGCACGGTTGAAGTTCATCGAGATGAGAGGACTCATTGGTGTCACAAGATTAGGTGGGTGATTGTTAGTCTAATCTTGTGTAAGTTCGGGTAAAAAGTGACCGACTTACAAAGCTCGGGTAAAAAGTGACCGAGTCATAAACTTAGGGTTTTTTTTGAGAAAGTTTTTTTAATCCTAATTTGAGTCAAAATAGGTTTCTTTGTTTAGGTTTATATAAAAAGGAATTTATGTAACCAGATGTATCAATTCAAGATTTAATAAAACAAAGAACGTGCTTTGATTCAAGTTTCTTGTTCGCCAGTTCTGTACCAATTTTCTTTCAATGTATATGTTTTTATCGGTTTAATTGCTCATATCGTGGGAAATGTATATTTAAAACGCTTAATGCAATATAAGTTCCTTTTAGTGCAGTTAAAATGTTTTTTCTGTTTTCTTAATTACGTGCTTGGATGATAGACCGAAAAGAATACCATTTGTTGTTTTCTTAATGAAGGACAAATAAAGTTAGAGGGAAGATTAAGGCTAGTTGGGTTAAAGAAATATCACATAATTTGATTTTCAAAAACATAACTAGCACTTTGGTAGTAAGACAACGATGTTATTTCTTCATTCATATTTCATACAAAATGACTCAAAAACATTCCTTAATATTTACATATCAAGTCATCAAAAAATGAAGAAAAGTCATCCACATAATCACATATTTTACCAAAAAAAAGACTAATTGATAGCATGCACTTGAAGAGGTTGTGGTTGAGCCATGGTCCTTCTCTTCCACAAATTAATCTCCTTTCTAGTCTCCAACTTCACACCAGAAACCCTAACAAAATCATCACCAACCCCTTTGTTTCTCACCAACACCGGTGCAGACCCCGGCATCACGGCCTCTTCGCCATCGCTTTCACCCGAATCCAACGGTGCAACCTGAGTCGTCCAATCAAAACTCATAAACGCATCTCTCCCACTTGCGAATCTGTTCATTGTACTCAAACATGGACCCTTCTGACCAGCCAACGCCATCTTTGACTTCTCATCGATTGCATCGCACTTTCTCCGGCCACCACTGAATAAGCTCCGAATCCAACATTTCTTCTTGCTCTTTACAACCACCGGATCCACTTTCATAACCTTTTCTTGATCTTCTTCGGTTTTATAAGTTCTCACCGGAGTATACGACGTCGTTCTTGAAAACTTATTGGTTGGTTTGTTGGTGAGTTTCCGGTAGTGTTTGCACTTAACTGTACCTACGCAAGAGACTCTAGGAGAAGTGGGTTCGTGTAAAAGTGTGAGCTTTGAGTCGTTATTGATTTTCCGGTGGGTGTCCGATGGAAGTGTGGAGAGAATGGGGCCGGAGAATCCGACTCCGAGATTGGATTTGTGGGGTTTTTCTGATGGTTTCTTGTCTTTAACCGGGCTGTAAAGTGAAGGGCTTTGAAATGAAACAGATGATGTTGCTGCTGGAAGATACTTCAAGATTTTGGTCATTGATTTTGTTGCAACTATCTTTTGGTGTTCCATTTTTAACACCAAGGTATTATTTATATCAAACCCTCTCTCACTCTCTAAGAACTTGGTGTGATTCTTTCTTACTCTTTTGTATTCTAAAACTCTTGTGTTTTTTGTGGGTATATATAGGCTCCCTAGTATATCAGAATATCAGGCCATATGCTGATATGTATACGGTTATCTCAGGAAAGAGGGAGGAAAGAGGCCAGTGAAGAGAACCAAGTTAGGGGTCAAATTAGGGCCGATATGACTAAAATATTACAGTATTTGTTGCATGGCATATTATTTAAACATGTATAAAATATTCTAATCGTTTGAACTAATCATAGCATACTTTTTTTAGTGTAAAATAATAAACATATGCTAGTATAAGAATACTTACGTTAAAAAGTTTGTAAAATAATAAACATATGCTAGTATAAGGCCGAAGGGTGTGGGGGTCCAATTCAAACGATTCGAATGTCACACTTATAAGGCTGAAGGGTGTGGTGGTTATAGTTGGGACATGATCGATTCGCCACGTAGAAACATAAATGGAAGGCCACAGCACCCCCTTGTCTGATTCACCATGGATCGCTTGGATTAAACCATGACAACCATAGTCCTTTTTTCAATTTTCCAAGATTTTCTTTTCTTTTTCTTTAAACAAAAATAAATTAAAATAAATAACGGGATAGTGGTTTGGGTCATTACCACACCCTTAGGGTATTGGTTTTGGATGGTGTGCTAGAGGTGGGTGAAATAACGCTGACGTAGAGTGTCATGACCACACCCTATAGCCTAAGGGCTCATTTGGTTCGTGAAGGAATTGGATAGTTTGAAAGGATTTGGTATTTGTAGGAATTGTAATTAATTCTTTTATACATTAGCTACATGTTTGGTTGGTAAAACTGATGATGGAATTGAAATTAGAAAAATAATTAAATTACTTAATTACCCTCTTAAAACTACCCCAAATTTCCTCTTTATCTCTGTCTTGCTTCTTCGTCCCAATCTAGAACTCCAAATCAATGGCATCTGTTCTACATCCATATGTTTCAGTTTGAGAGTTTGAGGAATGCTTTAAGAAATGCAAATCGATCACAACCCGTTATTCTTTCCATGGAGATCTCAAATACAAGCAAGCGAATTCAACTTGTAAATCGACCTTCTATTCCTACTCATCGTGGCTGCTCAATTTACTTGGATCTCGAACAAAACTCAACCATGCTTGTGTTCTTATTCGGGTTTTAATTCTGTTTCAATTGTGCAACGTTCCGTTTATGACTTAAGTTTTGGTGGATTTTGTTTCAGATGTAGATTTTTCTTCAAGTAAGGTTTTGATTTTTGTTCTAGTTTTTTTTTTCTAGTTCAAGTGACTTTTATTTAAGCAATTTCGGTTTAGTTCTTCAATATTGTAGCAAGTTAGACGATCGGTTGTGGCAGGCTATAGGAATAGTTGTGAGATCTGATAAGACAGTTTTGGAGAAGAAACGACGAGGGTGTTTTCGTAATCTACAAACATTCGATTGAAATGTTTAAAATTCCATCACTAACAGGAAGGATTCTTGAATTCCTTAGGTCGGTGGAATTTAAAAGAATCAATTCCAATTCAAATTCCTTACAGGGGTGAAGCTCCGGCTAGGGCTTTTCCCTGATGAGATTGGGAGGCCGGAGAAATGTGTCAAACTGCTAGGAGGGGCAGTCAGCCGTGATTCTGGTTTTATTAGTGGTCTAGCGGCTAAGAGGGCAACGCGCGCTGTTGGCATTATGGGGCACCTTCCCTTGTTGCGGGATCCTCAAAGCGAACTTCTTTTGCTTAGATCTTGTATGGGGGTTTCAAAGTTGCTTTTCGGTTTGCGAACTTGCCAGCCCCCCTTTGTGGATGATGTTGTTTCATGTTTTGATAAAGGTCTTCGGGAGGCAATAGAAGACATTGTCGTATGTGGGGGTCCCTTTTTTGGTGAACTACAGTGGCGGATCGCGACCTTGCCAATGCGGCTTGGTGGGTTGGGCCTTCTCTCGGCCCGGGATATGGCAGCCTATGCCTTTGTGGCTTCCAGGTCTCAATCTTGGGAGTTGCAGGACCACATATTACGTAACAGCGGGGTTGCTAACATTGATCCGGATTATGCCAGCGCCTTGGAACGCTTGCATGAATCTCTACCTGACTTTGATCTCGGCGGTTTCTCTAACAAGGACACCGCCCACAAAAAGTCACAGAAAACTTTGGAGAATGCCCTTTGTTGTCGAATCACACAAAGTTTAGGAGAAGATTTTCATTTGTCCCCCCGCCAGAAAGCCGTCATTGATTGCCTACAGAGGCCTCACGCTCAAGATTTCTTAATTGTTATTCCTATTGAAGGTTTGGGTCAACGTATGTCAGCGGTGGAGTACCGGTCAATCCTTAAGTACCGTTTGATGATCCCCATGTTCCCGAATGATGAAACTTGCCCAGTCTGCCGTAAAGCATGCCTGGATAAATACGGGGAGCATGCGTTACACTGTAGGGAGTTGCCGGGGTTTAAGTATCGCCATGACTTTGTTCGAGACGCGTTAATGGATATTCTCAGACGAGCAGGGATCTCGGCAAAGAAAGAGGCACAGGTGAATTTTCTTACAGACCCGTCGGAGGGGAGATCCACTCTACGCCCGGCTGACGTGCTAGTTTTTTGTTGGGAGGGCGGGAAACATGCTTGTGTCGATCTCACAGGTGTATCCCCCCTAGCCGGGTTTCGGGAAAATGGGTTTGTGGCGGGGCAAGCGGTACTGAAAGCAGAGTCGAAGAAGGTGGAAAAGCACGCGAAAACTTGTGAGGATAATCAGCATGCCTTTGTCCCCCTAGCGTTTGACACGTTTGGCTCTTTGGCGCCAGAGGCAGTTCGTTTCTTGTCCAGAGTTCAGCGTGTAGTCCACATCAACTTTTCGACCCCTCAGGGGCGAGGCTTTGTTTTTAGTAGATTAGGGTTTTCTATTCAGAAAGGGATGGCGGCGCAGTTTGTTGCTTGTCTACCTGCTATTCTTATGTAATTTGCCCTGATGATTGGAATGAAAACAGTATTATCTATTAAAAAAAAATTCCTTACTAAACCAATCAAACATGATTTTTGACGGAATATTTTCTAATTCCAATTCCTAAGGATTACGTGAACCAAACGGTCCTTAAGATAATGGAGGCATTTTGAACACTTTTAACGAAAAGAAAAGCTTTTATTTTTTAAATTACAACTAGAAGTTTGACTCGTGCGCGTTGCGCCGTGGCAAACGAAATTGACATGTTGTTGATCATATTCACATTTACAATGTGTTAAAGATGTTTTTATCGGTTAAGTATGTATTAATATCTTATACAAATAAGCTCAATACAATTAATGGTATCATAATTACTACGTTACATGACTTGTATCCATATAAATAACCTATCATATTAAGCTCCCCCGCGCTGCGGCGATGGCTAAAACCATGACAAATAGCACCAATGTCACACTATAGCCAACGACCACCAACATTGAAGTTGCGGCGTTTTAACGTGGAAAAATTAAACCGACATATAAAACATAGAAAATAATAACTAACTCGATTCAGGACATATGTGTTGTGACGAACTTATTAAACGGGAAAAAAAAATAGACGACGTAAACACACTGAACCACACACGTACGTTGCCCCATGTTAACTCGCAAAATTTAGAACGAAGCGTATACCAAAACGTAAAATCATTGAACCACACACACATTGTGTCGTATTAAGTCACAAAATTTATATCTAAACGTAAAACGAAAATTTTTGCAAAATATGAAAAACATAGGGGATGAAAGTTGAAAGTAAAAAGGTTGTGAAGTTAAATTGGAAAAACTAAAAACTTTTGGGTTAAAACTACAAAATCAAGTAGTTTTGGCTTTAAAGTGAAATATCAGCCTTTTTTTTTTTTTTTTTTTGGAAAAAACCCAAAACATGAGGTACAACACCTAATACCTCAACTTGTAAATTTATATCATGTAAATTTCTATAAATAATATAGACCAGATATAGAATTATAGATCATATCAATTTCTACAAATAATATTTTTGTCTTGTTTAATATTAAATATAAAACAAACATAACAACATAAAGTACAAGTTATTAATGCCTATGATACCCTACAACCTTAATAGCATATGGTACAAGTAGTAATGCTTAGAATTATTTTAAATTAATAGTATATAAGTATGTCTTAAATGAAATACAATATATTCTTTTTACAAGGTTTATATATATATATATATATATTTATATATTAATTATAGTTATGAGATTGGTTATTATACATGAGAGTAATTTCGTATGAAGTGTAGGAGAAAAAAAAGTATTTTAGGAAGATCTAATATTGCTGACTTATAAACCCACTTTCCACACGGCTAAACTTTTTCATAATTACACAGAATTAACGAGCATTTCATTCTCTTTAATTTGAGTAGACTATTGCTATAGTTTCCTTAATTTTTTTTTACAGATTACGTGATTACACAATCAATATGATTTGTTATACTTGATGTCACTTATGATTATTACATGATTAGACATTCAATAATGAGAACTTAATTGTTTATGCTTTATTACATGATTATATCGGTAATATACGACATTACGTTGTTATTATAGGTTGATGGGTTAATGTCTTGTATTGCATTACATTTATCCTTAATTCGTGGTTAAACCTAAAATATTAGCCGATATATTATATTATATGTTTTGTTTTTTTATTACAGTTATGGTTGATACATAATTACGTAATCACTTAGTAAGTTTTCATATAAATACTATAATGAAATCACATAATGAGTATTCAAAATCATATCACGTAGTAATAATATATAGTCAACTGTTGTTACGTAATTACGCACTGATACATAATAACGTAACGTTACATTTGTTTCATGAATAATATACATATTACGTAATTACATATTGGAACATAATCACGTAACGTTACAAAACCACGTAATGTTATAGCTTGTAAAATAGAAAATTCTAAAAATTAAGAAATCTGTAGCAATAGCCTACTCAAATTAAAGAGAATAAAATACTTATTAATACGGCGTAATTTAAAAAAAAAATATTATCGTATGAAAAATTATAGTCCTTTGAAAATCATGAGGGAAGTGGGTTTATGAGTTACTAAAATTGGATCTTCCTATTTTGTCATTCCCCACTTGTTTCACTTATTTTCTCTTACATGATTTATAGATTTATGGACCAGTCAATCTCAACCATTGAATTTGCATGATCAAAGACCAATACTTTATCCTACACTTTGTACGAATTATGCCTATTTTACATGATCCTTTCACTTTTAGTTATTAAGTAGATATTGATATGTGTTATACCTTGGTCCCATCTCAAAGTCACCACAAGGAGGCATATCATGCATCACAACATGGGTAATTCCTTTTTCCTGCGTCTGATTTTCTTTGTTGGTTAACGCATAAGTTTTAGTATTAGTATTTTATGTAGTGGGTCAAGATTGGTGGTGTTAGTGAATTTTTTTTTGCATGTGTTTTGTTTCCAAGACTAATACTAAATTGTTCGTAATATTTGTGGGTCATGAAAAACATAGGAGCTTTCTTTGAAAAAAGTGACTTTGTTCTTTCAGTATTTCATTAAGATTAAACTCGTAACATGTGTCTCCAACACTGTAAAATATTCAATTGTTCATAATATTTGTGGGTCAAAAAAGCGTAGGAACTTTATTTGAAATAGTGTCTTTGTTCATCTCAGTACTTCTTTAAAGATTAAACTCGTAACATCAACTGCTTTTGCTATGTTGCAACCATCACCCCAAGCCTCTTCAACCGCTCCTTTATGAATGAAGTTTTAGTTTGTGATTATTTTCTCCTTTTCAAATATATTAACCCTATTTTTTTATCAATCATAGGATGATTAATGTTTGGGATTTTGTTTCTCCATTGCTTTGTTGGCATCTGCTTCTTTCATTACCTCTTTCGATTTGTTTGGTAATTAGCTGATTACTTCAACGGAAGTTTGTTTAACACATGCGTTTTCGTATCATGATCAATAATGGGAGGATTTTTAACCATGATCTCATACGATTAATAGTGTGTTTTTAAGTGTTTGTTACTATAAACATGGTTACTTTGAGTTTGAATTGATTTGTAGGCGCACAGAGCTTAATGGATGGCTTTCGGAGCTTAACGAAGGGTTTTTCGTGCAACTATATGAAAGATTGGAAACGTGTGCACAAGACGACAATTGAAAACACGGAAAAATGGGAATAATCCGATCACCGACGCAAGTTACGCTGGTGTAGGCGTAATGTTGCGCTGATATCAGGTCCATGGGCGCAATGCATTGTAGGAAGCATAAATATCAGACGACTCCCCCTAACGCAAGTTGCATTGGGGGCGGCTCAATTTGCTCTTCGTTTTGGTGTGGCTCGCGAATTTTGTTGTTTTAACCCTATTTAAAGATAAACAATCCCCCAAATGCAAAAAAAAAAAAAAAAAAAAAAAAAAAAAAAAAAAAAAAACCTTTCACCCTAGTCGGTTTTTACCTCCCTAGGATGAACTGTGGAGTTCCAAATCTCATTACTTCAATTTCTTCATGCAATCAAGATGCACAACCATTGAAGATCCCACAATGTTGATGAGCGGCTAATCTCACTCATGATCTCCTCTGGGTGTAGGGTTTTTAATGAATACTTTTAATACTTGTTTAAACAAGGTTTATGGGATTGAGTCTGTAACCATTAAAGTTTTGATTGTATTTAGTTGTGGTTTTACGTTTAAAAGATTTGATTTTGTTGTAACTTTAAATGAATGAACTTTTTATTATGATTTGTTAGTTGGTTTATGTTTCATATAATTAAACTGGTGCTGTCTGCATAGGAACCTTTATGTTCGGTTCCACATCTACTACTTCATTAACCATACATGTAGTCATCTGTAATGATTTCCCACCGGGTTAATAATATTAATTGTGTTTTGTCAAACCTGAAACCTGGAGTAGATTACCTTTTCTCACAGTTTTAGAATAGTTAATCAATGAAACCCATGAATTCTAACATTCTTCACTAGTTCCCTATGGTTCAATACCCTACTTACCCTTGCTAGTAAAGGTATTTAGAAATGTGTTTTTAAACTTGTTTTTGACCGACCTTTCGACATTGATCAAAATGACGTCATTGTCGGGGAATCGGTGACCTTAGCGTTGGTTTATTTGTTTTTCTATAAAATAAAAAAAAGAAAACCTAAAAGTCCAAAAATATTTTTATTTTCTTATCTTTTTTGTTTCGTTCAGTATTACGCGTGGTTATTTTCGTTTGTGTTTGTGCAGATTCCAAGTTTCATGCATCAGACTAGACATTTGCAAAGACTTCGCCGTTGGTTTCTGACTCAGAAATCGAAAAAACAGCTCACAAGAATCGACTATGTAACGCTTCGCATTTTAGGACTTTCCTTATATAGAAAGTGTAATCATATTTCTATTTTTGGAAACTTGTAATTGTATCGTATTCGTATTTCTTTTCCTAACATTGTAATTAGAGGCTTTGATCATAATGAAACTCCATTATTTTACATGCTTATGTTATATGTTGCAATCTTGAATACATAATTATACGCAAAAACCTATACTTTGAATACTTGAAACATCAATTATATGTGCTTTATACTTATACATTACACTTTTATGCTCAAAATACTTAAAACCGGCTAAAATACGCAAAACTGGCCCAACATAACTCTCTCATGCGAATGGAACCCTTCGTGCGAACTGAACCCTTCATGCAAACTGAACCATCCGTGCGAACAGACCACCAGTCGCACGAATCACTCCATCCGTGCGAGACTCCCATCCGCCATATAAATAAGTGTCCACTTCCACTCCTTAACACTTTCCAAACACTTCAAACTCTCTCAACCTCCATAATCTATCTAAACTTACACACTTCGGACATAATGTTGCAAGTTCTTTTAAGTGAGTTCTAGCTCACTTCCTTACTTATTTTCTTCAATCTTCTTACTTGGACGACCTCTTGGATGGTTTTCACAAGTTTGCCTTGGCAAACTAAGGTGAAACCTCACCACTTTTGAGGCCTAAACTAAGAACTAAAATTCTGTTTTTATTAAAGTTCTTGTACAATATTGTTCTGATCTGGAACTTGGTAGAATCTTGTACCCACCGAGCTCACAACTAAGTCCATAGCTGTGGGTTTGTGATGAGGTTGATCTCCACCAAGAACTGAGTCTCTTCGTATGAACCAGGACTCTCTCGCATGAACTAGTCCCTTCGTACGGACTTACTGTCACTCGTGCGAATTGGCATCCTTTCGTACGAAAGGAACCTTCCATCCGCATGAACTGGCAATCTGTTACTTTAATTTCATACGTAATTCCAGGTGTTGAAACCATCCAAGATTCACCATCTTCAATATGGATGAACTTGTGTTTTGGTAGAAGTGTGAACCGCGGGAGCTCTGGCTTTCCAAACTAGTTCCACTACCTCACTTGTGTACTTTGTAAATGAACACCCAAGTAGTTTCCTAGAATCAAATTAAGTTAACCCTGTCTCGTCTACAACATTTGTCATGTTGGATATGACATGCCCAAGTTGTTCTTATTTGGCTACTTGGATAATTCATTAGTTAGTTATGTTATTTTTATTCATGACCAACCGGGTTTATCAACTATGTTGATAAACTTTATGCTTTGGTGAATCATACAATGAGGTGTTCATATCTCCGTGCTTGACCTCCATAAAATCTGTGATAATACTGGATTAATAATACTAAATAATATAAGATATAAAATATAGATATTAGCTGAAATCATAATGTTAACCGGTTTATGGTTAAGTGTCACGAAAGGACCCTCCATTCGCACAAACTGGCACCCACCATTCACACGAATCGGCACCTTTCGCACGAACTGACACTTTTCGCATGAACTGACACTTTTCGCACGAACAGACCCTCCCTTTCGCACGAACAGTGTTATGAACTTTGGTTGTCTTTTTTTCTTTGTTCTAAACTCTTCGCTTCTAATTCTAATGGGAAAGTTAGGACCCATGAAATTAGATAAAACTTAGTGTCAAAATGAGTACTTAGACAAGATATACTTTTATGAATACATACTTTTTGTACTTAAATTCCAATCGGAACCCTTCATCAAAATCCAAATAGCTCACACACCTTCGTTTCCCCATTGTAGGGTAACACCGGTGTTCCAACCCTCTCGTTCCTAAACTCACGGATTAAACGGAAAACTTGCAAAACTATGAGTATACTTGACACCTTTTTTTTACATTTTACACTTTTGGGTGCAATACGTTTATGTTATGGAACTCACACAAATCACATACTTTATGCTTAATCACAAACAAACAATCCTATATACATGCTCGATACATTATACGTGAACTCATATATGCTAAATTATTCTTATGCTTTATACTTGTCATTAACTTCGTACAAGCCTCCCTTAACATGTATAGCGCTATAGGAGTAACGCACTACCCACATTCTTGAGGTCATGTTAAGTAAACAAAACAGTCTATTCATTGCTATGATCATATTACACTAGCGGGAATCTTTGGTTTGACTTGTATAGTTGCATGCTAGTATAATATGTTAGTCTAAGTTAACGATTATGCTATGTAGATTTGTTTAAACTTTTTATACTTACGCTAGTAATTAAACTTGTATACTCGCCAATACTTTTGTATTGAACTATACTTTGAAACGTGTTGCAGGAATGTGATGACGGTGATGACGAACGGAAATTAGTAGGATGAACTAAAAACTCACTTTGATTTTAGAACTTATGTTGTATTTGTCTATTTGATCATGTTGTATTTTTTTTTTTTTCAAATGATGTACTTGAATATTTAGCAATGAAATGAAATTTGATTTTATTAAATATTGTCGCAAAATAGTGTTATAAAGTCTCTTACAATCTCGTTTTCATCTCACTCTGATGTTTCCGCCATTGGTTAAGGTGTGACAGAATAGTCCACTAATCCAGAACATTTAAACCAACTGCGGAGGCCATTGAACGTGTAGCATCAGAGATGAGTCATCAAAGTAACCAAAGCCATTCTTAAGTGAAACGAGGTTTTATGGCCCGCGCGTTGCGGCGAAATCGTTAAACAGAACAAACGTAAAAATGTTGAATCATGCATATTCGTTGTAAGGTGTTAACTCTCCAACTTTAAACCAAAACGTAATTATCTATTATATAAAAATAACTATGTTGAAATGGTATAAAGTAAATAGCGCGTGTTTCAATTAATAATATAACTCTATAATACAAAAGTTTTCATTGTATAATCAGTTTTTGTTTAACCTTGTTTTCTTTTAAACATATAATTATTTCATGGTTGTTAAAATGAGCTAAAAACAAATATTTTGAAGATCCAATAATAAAACTCTGGGAAAAAGGAGCTATAAACAAATATTCCGAAGATCCAATAATAAAAACTCTGGGAGTTTTTTCAACTATATAATTACATTTTATGTAGGTATTTTATAAGTTTACTTCTAATACAACTATATTTAAAGCATATTAATTATCATTATTATTATTTAAAAAAGAAGAAAAAAAAAACAATCAAATTCTTTACCCACCGTCTTTCACCTAAAGACATGTAGTGGAAGAGGAAAAGAAAAATATATGTGAAATCCTAAAAAAACTCTACAGCCCTCTTCTACACTTTATCTGTGCTTCATCTCTCTACACTTTCTCAAGTCTCAACAACCATATAATTAAATATATGGCTGACAAAAAAAGAAATATCACAAAAACTGTAGGTGTTTCATCCTAGTTGGGCCTTGAATTGAGTTGGACTGGTGATCTGGTAAGGTGTAAAAGAATGGAAAGCTTGGTTCTTGTTCTTATGCGACAAAAGTTTTTGGATTTGCAAATCTCTCAACAACCATAACTGGTTTTGAAGCCAGAAGATTTATTCGTCTTCTGTTGAAGATGTTTTCTGGTTTTGCAAATTTCTCAACAACCATGACTCCCTCCGATCAGATCTGACACCAGAAACCCCACCACCCAACACAACCACCAACAGCAACCCCACCGCCGCCGCCCCACCCCTTTCGGTCCCACCGTCTGTAACCCACCTTCAACCATCGTTTCCCTTGATATAAACTTTACAACTTCTCTCCAACTCTAACCCATCACATCTTCCTCTCTACTCTTTTCCCCTCTCTCCACCATCACCGATCTTCTCGTCAAACGCTGCCAGTCTGCCACCCAACCGTCACCGCTGACCACTGCAAAACCCTTATCTCGGGTCGCTCTCTCATCTTTGTTCCTCCTTTTCAACTCTCTTTTCACCAGAATTAATCAACTGTGGTGCTGGTGGTTTTGGGTTTTCAATGAGGCTGTACCATCTTCTTTGATTGGTTGTACAATGTGTTCTAGTGGAGACTGACAAATGGACAAATGAGATGGGAGAAAATTGAACAGTAAATATGTGAGAGGAGAGTAATTTGCTAATTAATACAGGGAAAATACGATATATTCTTTGTTTAAAATTTTTTAATCTTTTTATAATTATTAATAAGATATAACAATATATTCTTTGTTTAATTTTTTTTAATCTTTTTATAGTTATTAATAAGATATAGATATATGTTATATCTTGGCCCCATCTCAAGGTCATCACATGAAGGTACATCATGCATCACAACGTGGGTAATTCCGTAATTCCTTTTTCATGCATTTACAATATGTCTTAAGTGAAATACTATATATCTTTTTATTATTAGTATTTTATGTCATGGGTTAAGATAGGATTAATGGTGTTAGTGAGTTGTTTTTGGTCGTGGGTCAAGATAGGATTAATGGTGTTAGTGAGTTGTTTTTAGCATGTGTTTTGTTTCGAAGACTATTTAATATCCAATTGCTCTTGATATATGTACGTCATGAAACATTTAAGGAACTTTCTTTGAAAGAGTGTCTTAGTTTGTTCATCTCAATATTTCTTAGGAGATTAAACTCGTAAAACCAACTGCTTCTATTATTGTGCCATGATGTGTGCGAAGCGTGATATGATTTTATTAATATTTTGAGCCCATTTTACGCATTAATCAAGTTTTAAATTTATAAAACACGATATTCTACTGATACTAAACACACACTTGGTCAAGTGCAACCATCATGAGCGTAGTATAGCGTTGGTAAGATACCGAGGTCGTCCAAGGACACAAGAGCTTTTAATACCGGTTTATCCTCAACGTCTAATCAATCTAAATTTTTTTTGAGAAAAGTTTTGAAATACAAAAATAAAAAAACTAAAAATGCAAATAAAAATAAAATAAAAACAGATAGACAAGATGAATCACTTGGATCCGACTCGTCTTTAATGTATCCTTTGATGATTTTCTCACTTTCGGACTTTTTAAGAGATTACCTTAGTTATCGTAGTAGGCCCCTCTTTTGAAGGTGACGTTACCCTCAACCTAGTGGTTTGAGTCAGCAGGGATACAATCCCAAATGATCAAAATATTGAAAGATAATTAAGTTAGTTATTAATGCGAAAAGTGGTAGGCCCTTCTTTTGAAGTTGACTTTACCCTCGGCTAAGTGGTTTGAGTCAGCAAGGATACAATCCCAAGAAGTCGGTTTAATGTATTACATATGAGGGGTTCAAGCTATTCGCACCCTCGCCATCCAATACCAGTAGGTATTGAAGGAGATCCTAGTAAGCTTGAACCAGGGCGTTGCAGGATCTATACACTGAACAAGGCGAGAACCTTACCAAACTATTCCCCTAACCCCCGACCAGGTAGTCAACATGCTTTTATATAGACCGTAAAAATATGAATGATGCAATCTTTTACTTTATATAGACAGTAAAGTAACTTCAAGACACCACGGAAAAAAGATAGGAAGAATTCACCTTCAACAGAAGAAACTAGTTATTAAAGTCGTTAATATAAAACCAAGTAGAAAGTGCCGAAAGATTAAAAATCAAAAGTAATACATAAAAAACTTTTCTTCACCAAGTGATGTAAGAGGCTTAACCAAACATGGCCTTTGATTGGCAAGAACTCTTGCAATCAATCTTGGATCCCGAGACTACTACACACTCTAAAGATGGATGATAGATGATGGTGGTGGGTGTCGGTGTTGTACTGGTGGTGGAGTGGTGGCAAAGTGGGAGAGTAGTGGTTTGCCAATGGATGCTTTTGAAGTGAACCAAGCACCCATATTTATAGCCTGCACAGAGCCCTGGCCACAGCCCTGTGGCCAGCCTTTTTCTCTTCCTTCATTAATTGCAAGTGTCAGCAGAGGGCCCCACACGGCCCCGTGCCCGCTGGGCACGGCCCGTGGTCAACTTCTTATCTGTACTATCAAGATTTGGCAAGATTCTGCGTATCTTTGCGTTGGCCACGCCCCGTGCTAAGCTGGGCAGGCTCCCGTGGTGGGCGTGGAAGCTTCTACATGTTTGTCTTTTGTGCTGGTCCCTGACCACGCCACGTGTTCAGCTGGGCACGGCCCCGTGGTCAGTCTTCAGATTCTTTGTTTTTACTTTGGGGCACATTTATTCCTTCTTTTTGTATTTATGTTGGTTTTGGCTGCTTATTTTCTCCTTTTGTTCATTTAAGCTCATTTGGTCCTGTAAATTCAAACGGAAGAAAGAAACACAATTTTTCCAACATTAGTACTAAAAAAGGGTTGGTTTTATGTCTCATTTGATGTAATTTACATGTTAATTTTGCACACATCAAATACCCCCACACTTGAATCTTTGCTTGTCCTCAAGCAAAACTCTTTAATATGTGGCTTTACACACCCAAATGGAAGAGGTAGAGGAGAAGTTTTGGGCTTATCTTGAGTGTCGGGAATCCAAGATCTTTTATTGGGTTTTATTTTTATTCTATTTACAATCCTATTCGTCATGATTTATTTAGAACATTTTATAAGAAAAATTACTTATTTGGGCATAGCATGCCTCTTTAAAATTCCATTTATATACAGGTTCACATACCTCACGGGAGATCACTCAACACTCGGCCGAAGATGTATTTTTGTGAAACACTCGAGACCGACATGGAACTTACTTCTGCCATATGCTTGCCAAGCGATCAAACCTCCTCCTTTTTAACTATAAACCTTCGTAAATATCAAGAGGACTTGGGGAAGGGTTAGGCTTGGGCTAAGGGTAGGTGGTTTTGGTTAGTGGTTAGTAGAAATGGCGAAAAGCGTAAAAAGCGTCGGTCGTCGTAAAACTTTTTGTTTTTTGTGACTTTTATTCAAACTAAGCACCTTCAAACAAGATTTCTTTGAGGAACTTGTTTGTTTATTGCAAAGCTTTCATTTTTTTTTTTTTTTTTTTGATACGTCACAAGATAACCGTGCTTTTTACTAAAACAAAGGGGTTGAAAAGAAAAAGGTTTTGGTGGGTAAAAGGTGTTTATTTGTGGGTTTTGAAATGAAGAGGTTTAGGCTCAAAGGGGTTAACTAGGGGGATTTTTTGTAGGTGATAAAAAAAATTGGAAAATAATGGTCTTGAAAGGAAAATGGGTTAGTCCTAATGCCTCTATCATTTACTTACTTGGGTTCAAGTTGGTAAGGACCAGGAATATATCGTCGTGCAAGTTCTAGAGTCGTAAGAACCAATCGGCTATTCACACAAGAAACGAAAAATAAGCATTTAGTTTAAAGATATATGCTTGTATGCTCAAAAAAGGCTCAAAACTCACTTGTTGTGGGAATGGGTTTATAATGTGATCAAGTATATATAATCAAATTTTAATTACATTTGTCATGCCTTTTCATAATTTTCTTATTCGGTTCTTTTTATCATGACGCTATCGGTTGTAAACTTATAAAAATATAACCTTTTTAGAACTTGTTATTCCCGAATTAAACCAAGACAAGTAGAAAAAAAAATGAAAATTTTTGAAAAAAAAAAATTGAGGTGATTAGCGGTTCCAATAGAGTTTTGTGTAAAGCTTGTTATTAGGACTTGCAAGATTCAAGGTTTTAGCATCCCCCCACACTTAAATTACATATTGTCCTTAATGTGTCCCAAAAATAAGTTTTTAGGTTGATTGAATGTGTAAAAGGGTGTTGAAAAACAAATTTTTATGGTACTGGGCGTCTGGCCATGGCCCCGTGTTGGTCCGGGCACAGCCCCGTGTCCAGATTGGCAGTACCAAAATTAAACAGAAGGCCGGCCACGGGGCGTGTTCAGCAAGCACGGCTCGTGGCCAGTTACCTGAACTGGGCAAATTTTCTACAGAACCTGGGCACGGGGCGTGTTGGGCTGAGCACGGCCCCGTGCTGAACTTGCTGTAATGCTGAAAAAGTTGTCAGGAGGCTCTGTTTTTGTGCATGGGGTGTGGTTTTAACGTTCCCTTGGTAACCTCCATCTTTCCTTGTTTGTTAAACCATTATAACATCATCCAAACATCATACAAGTTAAACCATCATTCACTAAGAGTGCGAAATACATAGTTCCTAAAATTAAAATTAAAAACTATAAATTAAGATAGATAAGTAGGTCCTAGAATGCAAGAAATTTAAACCACGAAGAAGTTCTATCCTAGATGTTTTCATGACAAGAATAATAAAAACCCGAAAAATGATTTTTTCGGTTAAATAAGGCTTTTAGAACTTCTACTTGGAGGGTGCCTCCTCAAACATCATTAAGCCACTCCTCTATCTCCCTAGGGAGAAGGAAGACGGGCTCATTGTCCACAACCTCTTGTGGGGGAGGTGCGGCATCTACCGGAACCTCGTGTAATGCGTCTAGGGGAGGCTCTGGAGGAATGTCATCCCATCCGGTTGGATTGACAACTTCTTGTGCCAAGTTCCAATCTTCTTGTGGGAAGATTGGTTTCATAGGTGGCATTGAAAGAATGTTCAACCTTTGGTGCAAAAGGTTGATTTCTTGAAAGCTACTCTCCAGCCCCACCGTAAAATAGTTGATACAATCAATGAGAACCTCTTCCATGGATGTCATTTCATTAAGTGCTTCCCTTAGTGCACATACGTATCGGACAAGGGTAGCTTCTATCGACGGCCTTTTCTCCCTTCGACTGTTCCTTGAGTGAGCTGAAGATGTTCCACTGTTTTAGCTTGACATTCTAAGAAAACAAGTCGAAAATTTCAAAAGAATGAAACTGTTACTCCGGCCACAGCCCCGTGCCCACTGGGCATGGCCCCGTGGTGTTTTTGAACCAAGGAATTTTGTTGTTTCAAATTATTTTTCTGAATTTTGAAACATTTCTAAGCATAAATAACTTAAAACAGTGTTGTAAAACTTATTTTTAATAAGATTCCTTGGTTAAAAACCTTGCAAATATCACAATAAAGCTTGAAGCTATGGATGTTTCAAGCTTTAACGGAGGTTGAGGAGTTTTGGAGAAGAAGGTAAGTGACAAAAGTGGCAAAGACAAGATGGTTGTTGAGAAACCTTCTTTGGAATATACCTTTTAAGGTATGTGTGAAGATCCCAGCAAATCTTGGTCTTTGGAATTGGTCGAAATGTGCAGGAATCATGCTGACTTTATAGAAAACGACAGCAGGCTGACCACGGCCCCGTGTCGGCTGGACACGGCCCCGTGGTCAGACAAGACTCTGACACATTTTGTCCGTATTCTGAGCACGGGGTGTGTTGGCTTGGATACGACCCCATGGTCAATTTTAAGGTGGGCACGGGGCGTGTTGACCTGGGCATGGCCCCGTGGCTAGAGTGTAGTTGCATCTTATTTTATGGTTTTTATTCAGATCCCGGTGGTTCTTTACTGGAGGGAACAACACCAAACTGCCTAAGGTACCTTAATTGCTCTTGATTTAAACAAGAACGCAAGAGGTTGTTGGTAAGGGTAAAACCTAAACTAAATACCGGTGGGCAAAACCAACCTTTATTCCCCTTATCCGAGCTCTTGTTAAAGAAGGTATATGTCGAATTGCTCAGGTCTATGAGCGCATAGGTGGGGATGGAGAGTCCTTCACGGCACAATCGACACAGGGATGACTATCGTTCATGTTTTCACAAGAGGTTGAGGTGCTTTCGGTATCGTCGATGTTGGTAGAATCCAAATGTGACCTCAATAATTCTCCTTGATCGTTGTCTTGTGATGAAAGAGTTGTTTTCATCTCAATTTCTAACTTTTTTTTTTATTTTTGGAGAATTATTTCTTCGAGTCGACATAATTCATCGGAGGTTATGTCGTCTGAAAGAGATGGTTGAGGGCATTCGGGCAAGGGATAGTAATCATCTTTACTTTCGCCTATCTTAAGGTTATTACAGGAAAACGATGGGTCTAAATAGTGGGGAGTGAAATTTAGAAAATAACATTCTAAATCTTTATGGAATCCACCACATATTTGACACCACTCACCGTAAGAGGAGCGAAAGTAAAAATGATCAATATCACTCATATTTTTGTCAGAAATTACCAACCGTCGGAATCTTACGGTTCTGTTTTCAGTAACTGGAGGTTGGACACGGGGGCGTGTTCAGTGGGCACGGCCCCGTGGCCAGCTATTGTCAGACTTAAAACAGGATTGCCAGTAACGATAATTGGACACGGCCCCGTGCCTGGTTGAGCACGGCCCGTGCTGAAGTCTGCAGAAACTGAAAAATTAAGAAAAATCATAAAAAAAAGAAAAATAAGTAAAAATAATTATGCCGTTGATTTTAAACTTTCTTAAAATCCTTGTATCCCCGGCAACGGCGCCAAAAACTTGGTATGTGCGAAGCGTGATATGATTTTATTAATATTTTGAGCCCATTTTACGCATTAGTCAAGTTTTAAACTTATAAAACATGATATTCTACTAACACTAAACACACACTTGAGCAAGTGCACCCATCGTGAGCGTAGTATAGCGTTGGTAAAATACCGAGGTCGTCCAAGGACACAAGAGCTTTTAATACCGGTTTATCCTCAACGTCTAATCAATCTAATTTTTTTTTTTTTTTGAGAAAAGTTTTGAAATATAAAAATATAAAAACTAAAAATGAAAATAAAAATAAAATAAAAACAGTTAGACAAGATGAATCATTTGGATCCGACTCGTCTTTAATGTATCCTTTGATGATTTTCGCACTTTCGGACTTTTTAAGAGATTACCTTAGTTATAGTAGTAGTCCCCTCTTTTGAAGATGACGTTACCCTCAACCCAGTGGTTTGAGTCAGCAGGGATACAATCCCAAAGGGTCGAAATATTGAAAGATAATTAAGTTAGTTATTAATGCGAAAAGTGGTAGGCCCCTCTTTTTAAGGTGACGTTACCCTCGGCTAGTGGTTTGAGTCAGCATGGATACAATCTCAAGAAGCATGGTTAATGTATTAATAGTAGTTTACATATGAGAGGTTCAAGCTATTCGCACCCCCGCCATCCAATACCAGTAGGTATTGAAGGAGGTCCTAGTAAGCTTGAACCAGGTCCTTGCAGGGTCTATACACTGAACAGGCAAGAACCTTACCAAACCATTCCCCTAACATCCGACTAGGTAGTAACATGCTTTTATATAGACCACGCCTCGTGTTGAGCTGGGCACGCCCCTTGTGGTGGGCGTGGAAGCTTCTATAGGTTTGTCTTTTGTGCAAGTCCCTGACCACGCCCCGTGTTCAGCTGGGCACGGCCCCGTGGTCAGTCTTCTGATTCTTTGTTTTTACTTTGGGGATGTTGCCGAGGGGTCGGGCATGTCACGTTTATTCCTTCTTTTTGTATTTATGTTGGTTTTGGCTGCTTATTTGCTCCTTTTGTTCGTTTAAGCTCATTTTGTCCTGTAAATTCAGAAGCAAGAAAGAAACACGCTTTTTCCAACATTAGTACTAAAAATGGTTGGTTTTATGCCTCATTTGATGTAATTTATATGTTATATTTTGCCCACATCATGCCATCACCACCCCAAGCCTCTACAATTAAACACTACTTTATGAATGAGTTTTTAGTTTTTTATTATTTCCCCCTTTCAAATGTATTAACCCTATTTTTTTATCAATATACTGATGTTAAATGTTTGGAATTCCGTTTCTACATTGCTTCAATCACATCTGCTAAGCGGTTGTACTAACTATGATCGAACCCTAACTCTTATCTAGGTGACATCGGTGGGGCTATGGTGCAGTGTAGTTCTCCCTGCTTTCACATTTATCTCTAACCCTAGCTCCTAATTTATGTTTCTCTCTTTCTACATATGTAAAAAGAAGAACTCCGGAGTTAAGGACACGTAACGTAACACTCTAGTAGAGACAACGTGGAGATGTAAAGATCGTTGATGCATGAGAGAGATGTATATAATGCTGAATGAAATGTACAAATAGCTATAGTAACTTTGTCTCCCTAGACAAAGTAACAAATTAAAAGTTATTATAATAAAATTTGGTATGATGTATCTATAATATTAAAGCATTAAATATAGTTATTATCCCTATCTATATATAATCTAAAATTTAGTTGCATGTTCTATTTTAAAATCAACATTTATGAAGTTTTAAATGCAATACTTAAAATAATATTGATTAAAATAAATACTTAAATATATAATCTAAAATTTAGAGGGGGTAATCTTGCCTATTCTTCAAAAATTTAAGACACTTTAGGGGTATTTTAGTGATTTTGACACATGTAACCTATATCTATAATTAAGAAGGTATGTGAATAGTCTAAATTAGTTGTTATTGTAAATAAATTTATGCATTGTAATTGATTAAATTTATGCATTGTAATTGTAACCTATAATTGTTTTAATTAAATTTATTCATTTCATTCCTTGCCCCAAAGAAACTTAATCGACATAACCCCCTTCTTTTAATTATCTGGTCATATTCAATTAGGACATGCTCTTCATTTCTTTCTTTAATAGCCAGGGATTGAATGTGAATTAAATGGTGGGAGCAAAGTGAAAATGCAGCGTCTTTTCCTTCCCTTTTGAATGGGTCTTGCTTTTAAAAACAGAAGGAATGGAAGGACTGTACATTCCATTTCTTATTATCTCTCTCTATCGAATCCAATTCCACCGCTGTCATCACTGCCGATGACTCTCATGGTAGCAAAGAAATCAAGCATTGAAGAAGAGAAATCGAGACCAGAGAGAGTGTAGCGGAGGGAAGAAGCGACACTGAAGAGCCACCCAGGGCTTCGATGGCCATTATTAATAAATTTCAATGGTTTTGATTTTGATCTGTTTCTTTCTTCTTGAATCGCAACCATAGGAAGACAAATCGCAGGAGAAGAACAGTTCGATGTAAGTCTCTTTTTTGTTGCTTGGATTCATTTTGTTTTTACAGAATAATCCCATAACTGATCAACTCTGAATGTTTAAGATGAAATTCTATGTGAAAGGAGATAAAACACATTCTTTTATAAAAATTATATCTATACATGTTCTTCAGTTTCCCTTTTTTGTCACATGTCATTTGGTGGTTGCATATCAGGACTACTCTAAGTTGTGATTTTCTTGTGATATAGTGTGGGCAAGGAAGTACCAATGATGAGCTAAGGCCTACATGTGTATCGTCGTTGCTGGGCATCCGCATAGATGGCGTTGATGCTGGTCTTTGGCATACAATTTGCATATCAAGCGATGGTGCTGTGTATGCCTTCGGTGGGAATCACTTTGGACAATTGGGTACTGGAACCGATCATGTTGAGGTCCTTAATTCACTCGTGTTTTCTTCTTATTATTATTCTTAATCATCTGCACCAAAAGCCCGATCTGTTGCTCGAACGCTCTCTACGTAATGTTTTACTCACTTGACTTCTTATTTTATGATTCACATGTTTTTTGTTTGTTTACTTTTGGTTAATTTGCAAGGAAATATATGATTCAGGTTTGTATGAGTTTATATTTGTATATGTTTGAATTTGACATACAGTTTACATGAAACAACTGGTTATTGGTTACAATTTCAATGGAATTATACCTAAATTAGGAAAACTGTGATTAATTTGTAAATTAGATCATCTGATTTGGTATCATTGTTCATGGAAGTGGAGTATATAAGCCTTATGATGCTTGTATTCATGAATTTGATGAACTGATATCTAATTTAGGATAAGTGTTATCAATTTGTACTGTAAGTTTATCTTTAAATTGTTCATGGTTTATTGTCTAGATGAGTGCATGTTTGGATTTGAAATATATAAGTTCTGATGGAAACAATTATAAACAAATGTTTGATCATAGGATGTGTTTGGTTCAAATGGCTGGGAATGGGATAAAAGTGACAGTTGCTGGTGGTATTAAGGAGATGAGTTTTAATGTTATATAAAAACCCATGAGATAAGGGCTTTATCCCCTCCCCCTTTTATGGGCTTATCGTTCATTCCTATGTATTGTTATTATTAAACTTTTCTTTTTGCATTATATTTGGATTTTTGTTTTACTATTCTGTTAGAGGTGATGAAAATAAGATTTTGACTAAAGATGAACTATATATGGAGTAAGTTTGTCTAGACCTATTGATATATTGGTTGTTTTAGCGAATTGGTATTGCAAATAAATAATGTGAAATCCACCACGCCACGTTCGTTAGAAAACATAAGTCCCCGCCGCAACGCGCGGGTATTTCCACTATAATTAGTAGTGTACAAGTGGTAGGTATTTCTTAATAAATTGTTCTCTTTTATAAAGTCTAACATTATATAAAAACCAATTCAAGAAACTCTAACTACAAGCTAGGATACCAAAAGTCGCTTTAAAATTAATTAAATTGCATTGTTTTATTGTGCCTCTTTGAATATCCCTGTCATTCAATATCATTCATTAGGATATGATTAATTTGTAGACAGTTGAACGGTCTTTGGTTATGTTATAAGATTGCCGGCTTTGTTATGTTTGTAGGTTCATAGTTTCCTTTCCTCCTCTATTGCCATGGCCAACCCCCTTAGTTTGCAAACGTCCGACGGTGGTACAAGCAGTCATATGTTCCTTAGTGAACTCCGTGAAGGGAGCATCGGACCTATCATGATAATGGTTTGTAGAAAATGGGACGTGACAAGTGTTAACGGCAGGTACATGAGCACTGACTATATTGTCACTGACATAAAGGTAGTTTTTTACCCTCCAGCTTGATTCGTGTACGTATTATGATCATGGCCATTTTGAATCATTCAACTGCAAGAATGTCCTGCTAGATGGGGATGATTGTAAGCCCTTTGGTTCTTCCACACCTCCATCGATCCCCGCTAAAGACAAGGGGGTGCTACCCACACCAACACCAGTTAAGCGCTTTGAAGCGATCGTAAGGTATATATCGGCTTACACTTTATTCGTGCCCTGTTTAATAAACCATTTTAATTAAAGATGTGCTATTTACCTTTCTGCTCGATCTGAAATGTTATTTACATACCTGGTATATGTTTACTCTATTTTAAAATTAGGAGGCTACAACAGTCGGAAACTTGAGTTCGTAAATATAAAAGTGCATTGTTCTACATTAAAAAAAAATAGGAATAAAAAAACTTGGTAACGCATCACTTCGAATGTGTAAAGACATATAAGGGGAGAAGTTGGCTTTTGAAAAAAATAAACTTGGTGTCGTTATAAATGGAAAGGCAACAAAAAAACTTTCAACTATAATTGATTGATTTCCATAAACAATGTAATTGTGCATATTTATTTTTGGATAACCGTCTACATAAATGTTTCGTGCTTTTCCTTCCCAGGCCTGCTTATGAAGATTCGGATTCAGAAGAAACAGTTGGCATTGACCCACATGAAAGGTATACCGTCTGCACTTAGTGTTAGTAATGAAAACCCGTACTACTTTTCGATGCATATATACATAAACATAGTATACCATTTTTAATAGTTTTCTTTTCGTTATTTCACTGCAATCAGTTGGCTGGTGATGGGATTGGGGATGACGGTGGCATGCGTTAGCTAAAGTTTGGTCTATCTGTTATCCAATAAGATAGGAAGGCGTGCGAGAGTTTATGCGTTTTTCCTTTTTCTGTTTCATGTTTTTTTTTCCTTGGAAGACATCTTTTTTCACTTCTTTTTGGCCGACAAGTTTTGCCAAGGAAACAACTTATGGTCCATTGTTTAATAAAGTTTAAGCACGCCCCTTTGTAGGCATATTGTCTTACATGTTATGCACCGGCCGTGTCAGACGTCTTACCACGAACAAACAATAGCTATTATGCATGTCGTGCATCGCACGGGCTTTCTCCCTAGTATTAATTAACAAATTTTCTTCTCCTCAGCAAAACACTGTTCAATTTATGATTGATTTTATTGGTCCTTACTTTCTCTTTCTTACTCTCATTTGCTCTTTCTTCTTCATCTCTCTCTTTCTTTCATTCTCTCTTCAGCTTTTTTATTTTCTTTTGAACAAATTCTCTTCTTCAGATTTGATTTTTACCTAACTGCCACGTTGTCTACCCTTTCCACGAGACCACCGTGGCGGCAAGCAATTGTGGCGGTGGCATGGTTTTACGTGGAGAAGATGTTGTAGATCGATTCTTAACTGATCTGGTGCGATGGCGACGATACCAAACCCTACCGGTGGCGGTGGCATATGGACGGAGTTTCTCCGGCGATGCCGGTTAGACCACGGGTGGTGGAGATTTATGGCTTCAGATAGAGAATGTAAAAGTTAGGGTTTAGAGAGAGAAAATGAAGCAGATGGTGAGGTTCGTTGTGGTGGTTGTGGCGGTCATGAGTGGTCATTGTTTGAGGCGGTACTTTTGGGTTTTCAAAGAGAAAAAAAATGGTGACGGTTGTGGTTTTGTTGTGGTTGAGGTGGTGGTTTTTGTTAACCTTCAGTCTTTTAATAGGGGTGTAAGGTATAGTTTTTTAAGCACAAAGTTTTCCATCAACTAAATAAACCATCATGTATAGATCAGAATAATTTACATTATTTACTTATAAAAATTATATTTTCTTATTAAATATCCACTAACCATCTTCAATATTCTTACCATACATTAATAACTTTAATTGGATGCATGAATTTTATTATTACTTGAGTAAACTGCAATTTTACCCCCTGGGGTTAGAGTCCATTGGCACTCTGACCCCCTACAAGGAAAATTTCGCTGTCTGACCCCGAACTAATGAAAAACTCTGCAATATTACCCCCTGTTGTCAAATAGCTTAACAATTCTGTTAAATGGTATGTAAAATGACTATGTTACCTTTCATATTACCCCCTATGGTTTGTTGTAAGCAAACGTATTACCCCTCGGTGTTAAATGACTATATTATCCTTTCTTATTACCCCATATGCTTTGTTGTAAGAAACAGTATTACCCCCCGTGTTAAATATTTCTTTGCTTACTTACCCCCTGCAAAAAAACAAAACCAATCCCACCAAAAATGTTTGACCAAGCAAAGTCAAAGGCTACAGAAACTAAATGTAACATACTGCAATTGATGTGATCCACTGCAGAAAACAAAACCAATCCCGCCTAAAATGTTTGATCCTTTTTATTAGCTGTGATTCACAAACCTGTTGCACATCAAACTGCTATTTTATAACTGTGATGGTCATTTTTGACCTTATAAACAAGTCAAACCTGCTGCAAATGGATCATATGATCATTTTGACCTTATAAATAAGTCAAACCTGCTGCAAATGACCAAAATGGTCATTTTGACGTTATAATTAAGTCAATCCTATTGCAAATGACCAAAATGGTCATTTTGACCTTATAATTAAGTCCTAACTGTTGCAAATGGTCAAAATGGTCATTTTGACCTTATAAACAAGTCCTAACTGCTGCAAATGACAAAAATGGTCATTTTGACCTTATAATTAAGTCCTAACTGTTGCAAATGACCAAAATGGTCATTTTAACCTTATAATTAAGCCTAACTGCTGCAAATGGACTATATGGTCATTTTGACCTTATAAACAAGTCAAACGTGCTGCAAATGAATTATGTGGTCATTTTGACCTTATAATTAGGTCAATCCTGCTGCAAATGACCAAAATGGTCATTTTGACCTTATAATTAAGTCAATCCTGCTACAAATGACCAAAATGGTCATTTTGACCTTTAATATGCTGCAAATGATAAAAATGAGCCTGCTGCAAATGATACATGCTGCAAATTGATATAAACATAACTGCTGACAAAAATGGTCATTTTGACCATATAAGGAATAAGCCTGTAATGCAAGTGATTTTATAATTGGATCATTTTAACAATCATAATTAAGAAATGCTATAAATTAAGACTAAAATACTATAAATTTTGACCATCAACATACAAAATTAACATCTACTTTAAGTTATCCTACTTCAAATGTACTAGTAACATCATACTTAAGTTAACCTACATAACTACTAACTTAACGTCAGCTCAATTCTCTGGTGGATAATGGAAGTTGATGACAGGGAGACCAAACAAGGAGACCACCAAGTGGACCACCATCAACGAGCTTGATAGACTCATCGTCAGGTCAACTGTAAAAAAACATCAAACAACACAAAATTAACATAGAAATCCGACTATTTTTTAATACCCTGTTTATAACATCAAACAAATCCGACCCTAATCAAACCCTCCATTTACATCATACAAATCCGACCCTAATGGGGTTCATACATGACATCTGGAACCCTGATTAACTAAGAATGACATACATATCAAACTATCATATACCCAATCTGTGATCTCTAATGTGGAACCCTGATTTAACTAAGAATGACATACAATGGAACTACGATTATACCTGAGATGTGGCGGATCAGGTATCGGATCACCCAATAGAGTATCGGCATTTGATTGGAGATGAGAAAGATCGCAGTTGATGTCGCCGGAGAATAAACAGATGAGAGCTTAATAGGTGGGGGGTAAGATTGCAGCGAGGGTGATATATGTAGGGTGTTGTGTTGAGTAAGATATATTAAAGACGATTATACCCTTTGACCGTTAATAACTTATGTTGACTTTAAACAGAATTTGACAGCAGGGGGTTATATTGCAGAGTTTTTCATTAGTTGGGGGATCAGACAGCGAAATTTTCCTGGTATGGGGTCAGACTGCCAATGAGCTCTAACCCCATAGAGTAAAACTGTAGTTTACTCTTATTACTTACTTAAAATAATTATCATCTATTTTCTAAATATAAATTAATTACTATCAATATATATGTTATTTCAAAATCGTTTATATTAAAAATATCTAAGTTATTTGAACATCGCTTATAATTTGTATAACTGACGATATTCATTCATATGGTTCTCGATGGATATGTATCCTTTTTAGCATTTGGGTTTACTCTTTCATTTGTTGTAGCGATTGTCCGTACCATAACGAACCAATGTTAATCATTGTGTTTACGTAACTCTCTGTAACGCACGTGCATGGTTAAACGTTTTAATGCATATTTTTTGTTCATTTTAACGATCCTGTGGCAACGCGTAGGGTCTCAAAAACTAGTATGTATTATATAATAACTTTTAATAATTTTATAATATTCTTTTTAAGAATATGCAATAAATAAAAAAGAAAAGGTTATTTATGAGTGTCGATGTGCGATTTTCCGCCTTCCCCAATCCCCCCCCCCCCCCCCTCTTTTTTTTGTTGTTGCTATTTCTAGTATTTGTAGACTGTGATTTTTGCCTTCTGCTATTTCAGTTTGTTAGGCTTCGGGGTATGGGGACCGTCCCCGGATAGTTCCGGAACGGCGCCGGTGGAAACACCGTCCCCCCCCCCCCCCCCCCCCCCGGCTTCGTCCTTGGCGTCGAGTATGGGACGATGGGGACGCTCCACAAGAAGACAAAAACAAGGCCTCTCCCTCTCTCACACACCTATACATACAATATATACATATACATTTTAGGTCCATCCCCCAATTTCCATACCTCCATCCTCACACCTATCCTACGTGGCGGATCATCCTCCAAGGGAGGACCATCACCATACCGCACAGCCTTATGATTGCTAATTGAGAATTCTTCTCGCTTCTTATGGCTTATTTTTATTATTAGCTTCTGATTGCTTGGGCGACTATGATGTGGGAATTTGCTTTTCTGGTTACGGAACTTATAGAGTTTCGATTACTGGCATCTATGGTTCTTCGATTATGGCATACATGTATCAAGGTTCTTGATTTGTTACTTTACTAATTGCTCGATTTGTTAAATATTCGATGATTAAAGATTGTTAATGTTATATATTCACAAACTTTGATTTTAAAATCATAACACTTCAACTGTAAGACAAAATATTAATTCTTCACTGGTATTTATCAGAATGGCTCAATGTATCTCTTAATATTTACATATTTAAGTCATCAAAAATTGAAGAACAAGTCACCCACATATTAATTACCACACAAGTAAAAAAAAGCCTAATTGGCAGCATGCACTTGAAGTGGCTGCGGTTGAGCCATAGTTCTCCTTTTCCACAAATTAATCTCCTTTCTAGGCTCCAACTTCACACCAGCAACCCTAACAAAATTATCACCAACCCCTTTGTTTCTCACCACCACCGGTGTACCGGAATCCAACGGTGCAACCTGAGTCGTCCAATCAAAACTCATAAACGCATCTCTCCCACTTGCGAATCTCTTCATTGTACTCAAACATGGACCCTTCTGACCAGTCAACGCCACCTTTGACTTCTCATTGATTGCATCACACTTTCTCCGGCCACCAATGAATAAGCTCCGAATCCAACATTTCTTCTTGCTCTTTACAACCACCGGATCCACTTTCATAACCTTTTCTTGATCTTCTTCGGTTTTATAAGTTCTCACCGGAGTGTACGACGTCGTTCTTGAGAACTTATTGGTTGGTTTGTTGGTGAGTTTCCGGTAGCGTTTGCACTTAACTGTACCTACGCAAGAGACTCTAGGAGAAGTGGGTTCGTGTAAAAGTGTGAGCTTTGAGTCGTTATTGATTTTCCGGTGGGTGTCGGATGGAAGTGTGGAGAGAATGGGGCCGGAGAATCCGATTCCGAGATTGGATTTGTGGGGTTTTTCTGATGGTTTCTTGTCTTTAACCGGGCTGTAAAGTGAAGGGCTTTGAAATGAAACAGATGATGTTGCTGTTGGAAGATACTTCAAGATTTTGGTCATTGATTTTGTTGCAACTATCTTTTGGTGTTCCATTTTTAACAGCAAAGTATTATTTATATCAAACCCTCTCTCACTCTCTAAGAACTTGGTGTGATTCTTTCTTACTATTATGTATTTTGTATCTAAAATGAACAATGGGTGTGTTATATATACTTGTATATAAGGATATGATTGTTATGTACTTTTAGGTAAGAGGGAGGAAACGAGGGGGTGGAGAGATCTAGGTTTTTGGTCAAATTAGGGCAAATATGACTAAGCAAACTTTAAAAAGTATGGCATGGCATATTATTTAATATGGATGAAGTATTCTAACCTTTTGAAACTATGATATGATAGCATATTGTTTAGTATAAAATAATATTCATATAAAATTGAATTTTAAAATGTTGTCCAATTCAAAAGATTTGAATATCACAACTATGAGAAAAAGGGGGATTCAACACTATTCTTTTAACTTTCAATAACTAAACATATTTAATTCAAGAAAAAAAAGTGTTACAGGTCAACCCAATTTAACAAACCTGTTTTATCTTATGCTTAAAGACGATTTGTTCCAAGCCGACCTAGAACTTAACCAACCCAACCCAATTCACCCATCTTGTTTTATTAATTTACAATATGTTTTAATTAAAAATACAACATAATCTTTCTAGAATCTTCAAATTCTCAATATTTATATACTCATAACCAACATAAGCCTGATTATCCTAGTAAATCTGATGGGAAAAGGTCACTCACATCTGCGAAAGCAAACGACACTGATGACCCGGCCCATCACCAATTTAAAGGAAATCCACCGTTCGAAGACTTACTATGGTAAAACACCTGACTCAGAAAAGATTCAAACCCATGACCAACACTTTGAAAGGTCAAAGATTTGCTAATGCATCAGAAGGTTATCGACTTTATATACCGGTAGTAGTCCCATATATAGTAGTCCCATATATGGCTCTCTTATGTATACATACAAATTAATCACTCTTTGATTGGTTGGATTAAATCTAACTGGTCTAATTATATTTATGGGTACTCTATGCCATCTAATATCATGAAATTAATCACTCTTTGATTGGTTGGATTAAATCTAATTGGTCTAGTTATATTTATGGGTAATCTATGCCATCTAATATCATGAAGCGTAGGGACTTACAGATGGTGATGTTCAAATTAATAATTCTCTCTAATGCAACTTATCAAGAAGAATTATACTTGTGTTTGCTCTTAACTATACATCGACACGATTAATTAATGTCAACAAAAATGCTTATCGCGCTTGTGTAAACGAAATTACTTTGGTTCCGAATAGAATCTTTTATGAATTCTCAAACAATGAAGACATCTGAAAATCTTACAATTAATTATCGAAACTGATTTATACATTAATCTTTATAATACCTTATATAATATTGAGATTACTCGAAATTTTGTATTAGGACCAAATTTAGACACATACAGTTTTGATTTTTTCATGGTCATCGCAAGCTTTCTATTTCTTTGGATTCTCAAATGTATAGTCATAACATTCTGGATGGTGGTCTCTATATATTAGAACTACTAGATGACAATTTTCCAAATCTTTGTTATCATACAATATTAATGAATCACTAACAAAGAGTGTAAGGGTATATTTTATATGATTACGTATTAATTATAATGGGTTTTGATTCGGGTTGTAAATGAATAGTGTCTATAAAGGTTTAGTGGTGTTTTGGGCTAGTTATAGGTGTTTGAGCCGAACCATATGTTTATGGTGGGCCTAGGTTACCTCATCCTTGTAGTATATAAACAAGGTGATAGCTTCCTTCCTAAGTTAGCAATTTTGGTAGATCATTGTACTCATAGTAGACGTTTTTGTTCTTAAAGTAATAGAAACGTGTGTGAGTTTAAAATATTCTTCTTCAAGTTCTTTGTGTTTGTATTATTTGTTCTTAAATCACTACGTGTTTGAATTCCACACAAACACGTGGTTAAACGATATCATTGAAAGATCGGTTTCGGGATTTACAATTGGTATCAAAGCTTTATAGCTCTTTGGAGACTCAGGTTATATCAAAGGTATTTTTCGAATTTTGTTTAGATTTTCTTTTTGAGACTTGGTTCGAGCAGTTTTTCATAGATTTGGGTTGATTAAGAGTTCACGGGTGTCGTTTTATGTGTTCTCGAATTAGATATGCTCGATTTTGTTCTTGTTTTGGTGTTTTAGTTCCTGAAAATCGAGAAAATTAAAGAACATCTTCAAGGTGTTCTTCGGTGGTGTTTGAAGATCTTCAAATATTCATCAATATTTTCAGGATCAAGGGTTAATCTTAAAAATTTGGAAAAAGTTGTTCAATCTTTTTGAAATTCTAAAAGATACTGACAGTCCTATTTTATTGGGATGAACTTGATCAACAAGATCTTGGATTCTAGTTCTCGGGAAGTTTGGAGTTCACGGGATTTTCGAGTTCTCGAAAATTCAAGTGTTCACGAGGTGTTTAGTTTAAGAGAACATTTTTTAAGAGAACAAGGTGGTGTTTGTTTTTTTGGCCAGAAGCACTTCTGGCCACTTATGTATGCGTCGCGCATGTGACAACCCTCACCAAACCAGGTATCCGTACGAACTAATTAATATTTAATTACTGCTTAATTACTGTGCTTGCTTACAGTTGTGATTAAACTGCTACTTGAATTCTGATATATATACATGTTAATGTATCATACTTTATTACTGTCACTCTATTATCTACACACAAACCTTAGTGACAACCTTGATGCACAAAAGCACAGTGAGCACACTATAAGGGATACCCAGTAAAAATGCTGACATAGCCAGCATCAGACAGTTACTGTCTCTGAGGCCAGTATGAGCCGGGAATAGTTTACTACACTAGTAGTGAGTGTAGGGAGGTGAGGATTGTTAAACTGCGTCACTAGGTAATAGTTATAGTGACCGGATGTGCCTAAAACGTACTTTAAGTACAAGATTATGCACTTTAAAATAAAATTCAGCTTTTTAGCTAACTAGTAAAGTGCAAAAACATGGGAAAATAATATTAGACACTTTCTAAAGTGTCGGGAATTCATTGTGTCACTAAAACAAATATTAACGGCACTTTAAACGCTTATGTAGCACATTAACGGATTGATATCCAACCGTACAACCGGACTTAACCCGGAACATAAAAATATTGTCATTGACATTGTTTTTCTTTTTCTGAGCTAGTTAGGGTCCCCGAATACCCTAACACCCGTTATAAATTACAACACAATATTACACTAAATTTAAATCTCTAAACTAACAAACTAATCTAACTATGAAGTTGAAATCCAATTATAAACACCACCACTACAACCGATCGGTTTCCCCTAGGAAACCACCACCACAAGTTTTGAATGTTATATTAATCTATGCTTAATATCTTTGTAGCACATTATTCTTTGGATAATACAAGTATATGGTTTATAAATAAAACCATAAAATTAGACTTTCATTTGCAACAACAACACTAAAATTCAACTTTCTTTCCCTCTTGCCATTACTTACGGCCGAACTCCCACACCAACATCCATCCAACATCAAATTCTTGCTTAGCCATTTTACACACATACATAGAAGCTAGAGTTCATACAAGGAGGCTCGGTGCTTAGGGAATCGCGAGGACCTCACCACAACGCTATTAACCACCCGTTTTTCGTCTAGTTTCTTCCCTAGCCACGAGCTAGTAGTAAGTGACTCTAAACACCCTATTGTTCATATCTAAAGTGGTTAATAAGAAATTTGTCGGATAAAAATCATGAACACTAGAGATCAAAACTAAAAGTCTACTAAAAATGATGAACATGTTGGTTAAAGAATGAATATTAGTGTAAAACTCTTGAAACTTGTTTTGCTATGATTATTTTATGTTGTTTGATGCTAGTAGTAGTTCGGATCGTCATCTAACCCGGCTAAGTCATGTTCATGGAACATGAACTAGTGTATGTTTAAGTGTGAAAATGATTAGATGACGAACACTACTACTTATTAACATGAACTTGTGTAAAAAGAGTTTTTCTTACAAAATAGAGTCCAAAACTAGTAGATCTAAAGATCTACAAGTGGTATTTTCGAAGAACCAAGTGTCAAATGAAATCATGTTTTGAAGCCGGATCTTTCTTGAAACAAAGGTGTTTTTGTGAACAAACTAGTGCGTAGACGCTTGTGTAACAAAAGGATTTAACAAAGAAATGTTTTTGCAATTTTGACTAGAGGTTGTAAAAATGTATTTTCTTTAAGAATAAAGATTTCAAGAAACCGACTTTATTTTAAGGATAGAAAGATTTACTAAAAATTGTTGGTGCACTTGTGTCTGTACTTTGTCTGTATTCGGTCACGATGTAAAACGATGTCTTTGTAGTCCTGTAAGTTTGACCAAGTCAACCATCCTCCGGTTTGACTTGGCCAAACAGTTTGAACATTGGTTGAAAGATGGCTGAGTCGAAGGCTGTGTCATCGAAGGATTGTTCGAATCCTTCGATGTGCTCGAAAGATAACCTTCGATGGGTGGACCTCGAAAGATCCCATCCTTCGAGGTACATGCTGATCATTCGAGCTGTTTCTGGTCGATAGATGATCCTTCGATCATCCATCTGATCCTTCGACACAGACATGCTGTGTTCGGGTATAAATACCCATGTGTTGTGTTCATTTCAGCAGAGCTTTATTTTGAGACACTTAGAAAGATAGACAAAAAGAGAGCATTCTGCTGAGAGCATTCTGTCAAAACACACACACACACTTAGAGAGTTTGCAAAACAGATTTGTAAACCTTGTGCTTGTAACGGAACCTTTCATTCGCATTAATACAAGTGGTGTTAATCGGTGAATATTGTGTGTCTTGTGTTTGTGCTTGTTCTTTCCCGGTTTGCATGCTAGCTTGGATTCCGCACTCGCTAGTGTGTTAGATATAACAAGGAATAGGTTGAACCTCATCCTCCGAGAGGGACCTACAAGTGGTATCAGAGCCGTGGCTCTTTTCCTTGTTAAAAACCGGGTTTTATACAAGCTTTGGAGTGTTTTTGGACAAAAATTTTTCTGGTTTAGCTCACGTTTTTCTGCGTTTTTCTCGCTTTTTCAGAAGTTAAAACGTGTTCTAAACTGTCGGGTGTGTTACGGGACGGTTTGGGTAAGATAAAAATCTGTTTTTGAGGTTTTTGGTGATTTCCGACCAAGATTCCGGCTTACTCCGGTACCGGTTTCTGGGTTGAACCTTGGTTTTTCGTTATATTTTATTATTTAAAACCTGTTCTGCATGCAGAAGATATGGTCTGACCATACCTTCTGCCTTCTGCCGAAAGTTTCTTCACCAACCCATCAACTTTTCACCAACCTGTCACTCATTTGTCAACTGTGTCAGTCTGTTCGAAAGATATCCTTCGAATTCGAAAGTTCATCTTTCGATTAAGGGGAGTTCGACAGATTATCATCTTTCGAGCATCCTTCGAAGTCAGAGACATATCCTTCGATCAAGGGAATCTATTCGAAGGATAGTTATTCGAAAGATAAGGATATACATTCGAAAGATAAGGATCTTTCAAACTGTGAATCTTTCGAGTTAGTGAATCTTTCGAAATCATTGTTCGAAACTCAACAGTGATCTTTCGAACACTGTTGATCCTTCGAACAAGTGTTGATCTTTCGATCCTCAGTCTGTTTATGTTTAACAAGTTGTGATTTTCAGGTATTTTTTTTCTTGATCAAAAATGAATCCGGCCTGGGGTACTCCGTCAAATACAGAAAACAAGTATAGAAGCAGTGAGGATTTATTTAGAGAAATGTACTATGGAACTCCGTCTCCCGCACCGGCATCTTTGCAAGCTAATGCTACATCTACCGGTCAATGGGCATTCGTATCAAATCAAGCTCCAAGTGTTCAAAGCATTTTGCTAAGCGAAAGTGAAACGGGAAGTTTGAATAGGCCTCCAAAGTTGATGCACTTAAGTGAATATCCGGGATGGTTTGGTAGATTTCATACATACGTCCTTGGTCAAAATACAGAATTGTGGTTGCGTTTCATCACAGATTTTGATCAAACAATAGAGGTTGCCGCTTCATCTGCTGCTACATTTGCTGATCTTACGGAAGATCAGAAGAAGGTCTATGACTTAGAGAAGAAAGCGTATGCCATTCTTACTCAGGCGTTAAGTAAAGACATTTATCATCAATTTGTCAATTACAAGACAACAAAGAGGTTGTGGGACGCATTGAAGACAAGGGGCGTGGGAAATGAAGCAACACGTCAATTGAGAAAAGACTTGCTAAAGAAAGAGTTCGATGGTTTTTCTTGTATGGAGAATGAATCTTTAGGAGATTTGACAAGTCGATTTAATCATTTGCTGTCTGAATTGTCAAATTTTGATGTTGTTACACCTCCAGCAGAGATTGTGAAAAAGTTTGCAGATGCGTTGCCACCTCAATGGAATACTTTCTTGGAAATCATGAAGTGCAATGGCACGTTAGCTACAACAAGCTTCAATGACTTTGTTCAAATCTTGGAAAACAAGAATCAGGAAGAAACTCTCAAAGCAAAAAGAGTTCCAGTGCCACAAAATCCTGAGATGTATTATGGAACTTCTAGCACTTCTACAAAACCTTCTTCACATGCTCCAATTCAAACAGCGTTTGTGTCTACCACTGACATGTATGGAAATACTGTTCAAGTTCCAGTCCTTCCAAAAACAGACATGTATGGAAATCCGCTTGAACCTGTTCCTCAACAAGTACCACAACAGCAGAGCCAACGACTTATCAGAACTACAGATATGTACGGAAATTCGTTTGAACCAGCTTCTCAACCAGCACCACAACAGCCTATCAGAACAACTGATATGTATGGGAATCCACTTCCTCCTCAACAGCAAGCATGTTATGGAAGCACATCATCTGCTGGTCAGCAATCAAAGCCAAATACAGTACGGCTCGACACCTCAAGCTTTTCTAAAGTCAGTGTGGAAGTAGCCAAGGAACACATGGAGCTGCTAAACACTTTGGTGAGCGCATACTGTGGATTAGTTGAAGGTCAGATTGGTAACATTAATCTGACACAAGAAGACTATCAGCAGATAGATAAAGAGGAGATGGAGATGATGGACATCAAGTGGGCCCTTGCCAGTGCTGTTAGGCGAGCAAAGGATTTCATGGAAAGAACTGGCAGAACCAGCTTGGAAGGCAAGAAAGACACCAAGTATGGGTTTGATAAGCAGGCTGTTAGATGCTTCAATTGTGGTGAACGTGGTCATTTCAAGCGTGAATGTACGAGGCCATCTCAACATGGAAATCAGAATCCTTTCAGAGGTCAAGGCAACCAGCAGAACCAGAACAGGAACAATGTTCGCACATTGGTGCCTGTCAACAACCAGACTCAAGCAGGACCATCTAATGCCAACCAGGCACTTGTGGTTCAAGTAGATGAAGGTTGTGATTGGTCAATCCAGTTGGGAAATGACGCTCCAGATGGCACAGCTTGTTTTGCTGAAATCGTGAAGGATTTAAATCACGCCAGTGGTGGAGAATCTTCCGCCAATGGTGGTAACTCTTCTGAGGATGAAGACTCTTCTGGTTATAGTAGAAGTTCAGATGAAGAATCCTCCACTTCAGGCAATGATCAGGAAGATGACACATCAAGTGCGTCAGTCGATGCAAATATTGATGAGCTTTTGGAAGACGCTGCAGCAGGAATTCAAAGAAGATCTATTTTGGTGGATCAAGCTGCTTATTCTTCGTCTTCTCTCCATTCAGCCTTTATGGCTAATGTCGACAGTTCATCAAGTCAGGTATGTGTCGATGGACCCACTTCTGTTAGCAGTGATAACTGTGATAGTTTGCATATTAAATGTGCTGATTTAGAGGCAAACATGTCTGAGTTGCAAGGCAAACATGATGCTGTACAAGCTAGTTTGTTTGACTTGCAAGACAAACATGTTTCATTGAATGATAAGTGGTGTGAATTGCAAGGCAAACACGAGGCTTTGCAAGAGAAATATGATGTGACATTCATTCATAATCAGAAATTAACTGTTGATCTTTCAAAGTGCACTGAAGCCAACATGTTTTATGAAAACCATGAGAAGGATTTTAAATCGATGATTGAAAAATTAAAGAAAGATAAAATCGAGTTAACAAAAATGGTTTCCAGAAAACAAACTGACATTAATTTGTATATAACTCGCCTTGAGGTAATGCAAAAGGAAATGGCTTGTGTTAAAACCGAAAGTGAGGCGATCCGACTCAAGTTAGATAGTTATTTAAGCTCTAGCTATGTGTTGGATCACATCATTGATGTGCAGAAAGAGAAAAAGGATGTCACATGCATAGGTTATAAGCAATGTCCACCACCTGTTAGACAAAATTATGATGCCATGCCTGATGAGGAGTACAGAACTCACTTTGAACCATCTGTTCCTCTAGATGTTAATGAATTTGCAGCAGGACTAGGATACAAGAAAGAAGTATCATCAGATTCAGATGTGTCAGCAGATACGTGTGTGTCTTCTGCCGAACCGAATCAGGCTCCTCCAGTTGTGGTTGAGGATACTGATTCTTCTGATGATGAATCTGATGATACTGATTCGGAAAAGTCTGATGCGGTAATCAAAGAAGAGGACATACCTCTTGAGAATCATATTCTATGTGATCCTCCCGCAAAACCAGCTAAGACTGTTCCAACCGAGTCAACATCTGCAAAAGAGTCGGAGAGTGTGGATTTGTTGTACACTCTTGTTGGTGATGATAAAGTTTATTCAGACAAAGATTTTCCTATTAAGAATGTTAATCAATCTTTAATCAGTAAAGTCTTTGAAAATTCGACAAGTAAGTTTTTGGGAAAGACAGGACCACATGTTACAGTCACACAGTGCCCTCCTATCCCAAAGGCCGAAGTTCGAAAACAATTTGGCAATCAAATATTACCAACAGTGCAAAAACAGCAAAATCATACCAAACCAAGAGGTAAAGCACCGGCTCAAACTCAAAGGAAGCCGAATCAGAAGAAGAAAAAGAATGTGAACTTTGTGAAATCTAAGGGAACGGACAAAATTGAAACATTTCAAAATCAATCTAACTTAGATTTTGTCAAGAAAGCAACAGTGATGAAAAGGAATGAACAAAATAGTTCAAAACCTAGTACCTCGGGATCACAAAGTTCATCATCGGCAAGACGATCACATGATACTTCGGGGTTTGTTGAACGAAGATCATGTTTTGAATGTGGTACAATTGGGCATATCATTCGAAATTGCCCGTATCTTCATAAATTAAAAGCCAAAGAAGATGATCCCCGTGACAAAACTGACCGCAAACGATCTGTTTCTGTAAAACAAGATCCCCGCCTTGTAAAAGAAAGGGAAAAGAAACAGAAACGCCAACAGGTCAAGAAAATTGAAAAGGCAATTAAAACCGATGTGGTTAACAAACAATCTGTTTCAGTTAAGCCAGAAAATTCAAAATTTTCAAAAACTTCAAACAATCACGAAGTTAGACTGTTAAACAATGACTCTGGTAAACCAAAACAGACCTGGAAACCTAAAACGGTTAAAAATTCAGGGGGACCATCACAATTTTCAAATCATCAAAGAATAGAAGTTATTGTTATTGATGAAAATGGAAGACCCAAGACCACAATGGCTTGGGTCCCCATCTCCAACTAATTGTGTGAGTTCATGTGCAGGGTGTTCCAGGAGGAACTATCAGTAGTCATTGGATTGTTGATAGTGGGGCATCCAGGCACATGACAGGCGACATGAAGCTTCTCTACGACGTTAAATCTATTAGAGGAGGTTATGTTGCTTTTGCTGGAGATAAAGGCGGATATATTACAGGTGAAGGAATGATTACCAACGGGGTTGTTAGCTTTGATAAGATCAACTTCGTGCAACAACTTGATCACAATCTTCTTAGTGTTTCTCAAATTTGTGATAAGCAGTTCTCAGTACACTTTGATGCTAATGGATGTTATGTGCTGAAACCCGGCTTCAAAATTCCAAAAGAATGGATTCTCTTGTCGGCTCCAAGGATAAATGATTTGTATGTCCTTGATATGAGCCAAGCTATCACAACGTCTGCACAAGCAACTTGTTTCGTTTCTAAAGCCACAGAAAAAGACACAATCTCTTGGCACAGACGAATGGGTCACATTCACTTACGCAAAATGAATCATTTGGTGTCAAATGAATTAGTGAATGGTGTACCTCTTAAAAACTTCCATCTTCAAGACGTCTGTGTCTCGTGCCAGAAAGGAAAACAAACGAAGAAGCGACACCCTACAAAGAAAGTCAACACGGTGGCTGTTCCTCTTGAACGTTTGCACATGGACTTGTTCGGTCCTGTCAAGCACAAAAGTATTAGGAATGATCAATATTGCCTCGTGATAACTGATGATTATTCAAGATTTTCTTGGGTGGCGTTCATGGCACACAAGAGCGAAACCTTCGGTATTATCAAAAACTTGATCATTCAGATTGAGAATCTGTACAACTTGAAGGTTAGGCGGATACGTAGCGACAATGGTACTGAATTTAAAAATCATGCCATGGCGGAGTTTTGCACTTCAAAAGGTATTCTTCACGAATTTAGTGCAGCTTATACTCCTCAACAGAATGGCGTCGCTGAACGTAAAAACCGCACATTGATCGAGACTGCTAGGACTATGTTGGTAGAGTCACAATTGCCGATTCCTTTTTGGACTGAAGCTGTGTCCTCTGCATGTTATACGTTGAACCGAGTCCTTACAGTCAAAAGGCACAACAAGACCTGCTTTGAGCTTATTAACAAACGGAAACCAGATTTGTCGTATCTTGAACCGTTTGGAGCTCCGTGCACAATAATCGATCCTAATGGAAAGTTTGGGGCAAGAGCAATAGATGGATACTTTCTTGGGTATTCCACCCCGAACTTAAGAGTCTGGAATCTAGAGACTAAAAGGGTCGAGGAATGGTCTGAAGTCAGAGTACAAAGGCACACTTTACCAGTCAAAAATCCTGGTCAGCCTTGGATGTTTGAGTACGATGACTTTTTCAATTCGATCAATGTTGAAGCAGTTGAAGAAAATGCTGCTGCAAGGATGTTTTTCGAGAGTGACAATGCAACAGATTCACCGCTGGTTCGTCCAATTATTGTCAATCAAGAACCATTTTCAGTGAACAATAATGCTCTCGACAATGAGGATTTTCACGATGCTACCGAATTGAACGAATCTTCAGAGGATGATGAATTCCTAGATGCAGATCAAGAAGTTCCAATAACAGCAGTTCATGGTACTTCAGAGGGTACTCCTCCAGTGGGCGTCCCTGGAACAGCTGAAGCTACTGCATCATCCTCTTCGTCAATTCCGGGCATTGAATTGGTTGTTGATCTCAATCTCAACAATCTGGGTATAAATATTCCAGTTCAAGATAATCCAGAAACAAGGATTCATAATACCCATCCTCAACAAAACATCATCGGAAATGTGCAAAGTGGCGTTCAAACAAGAAACATGTTGCGAAACAACAACAATGCAGGCTTGTATGCAGCTATCCGAGAATCTGGTCAACAAAATGATTGGTCTTTCGCGTGTTATGTCTCACAGGAAGAGCCAAGAACTTGGAAAGAAGCTTTGAAAGATAGCTCTTGGGTTGAAGCAATGCAGGAAGAACTGCAACAATTCCAGAAGCTTGGTGTCTGGAAACTCGTAGAGAAACCTGCTGGTTATAAGAAGATTGGTACCCGTTGGGTGTTTAAATGCAAAAAGGATGACCGTGGAATCGTTATTCGCAACAAAGCAAGGCTAGTCGTTCAAGGTTTTCGTCAGATAGAAGGGATCGACTACAACGAAGTGTATGCACCAGTTGCACGTCTAGAAGCAATTCAGATTTTTCTGGCTTATGCCTCATTCAAAGGTTTCAAGGTATACCAGATGGACGTGAAAAGTGCATTCTTACATGGTGTGGTGGAAGAAGAGGTGTACGTCGAACAGCCTCCAGGTTTTGAAGATCCTATCCATCCCGATCGGGTTTGGTTGCTCAACAAAGCTCTCTATGGTCTTCATCAAGCACCGCGAGCTTGGTACGCAACCTTATCTAATTATCTGCTGGAGAATGGATTTCGAAGAGGTCTTATCGATTGTACTCTTTTCATCAAAGAACAAGATGGAGATCTTCTACTGGTACAGGTATATGTTGATGATATTATATTTGGTTCTACTAATGATGTTTTGTGTAGGAATTTCGAGCGCATTATGCAGGATAAATTCGAGATGAGTGCTATGGGGGAAATGACCTTCTTTTTGGGCCTACAAGTACAACAAACTGAGTCTGGGACATTCATCCATCAGACTAAATATGTTGGTGACATCTTGAGCCGGTTCCAGATGTCTGATGCAACGCCCATCGGTACCCCATTGCCGTAAAATCACGGAATTACTCCAGATTTGAAGGGTCAAGATGTTAGCCCCTCATACTATCGCGCAATGATCGGATCTCTTATGTACCTCACAGCATCAAGACCAGATATAATGTACCCAACGTGCCTGCTTGCCAGATATCAAGTGAACCCGAAGGCCTCACATCTTGCAGCTGTAAAAAGGATTTTTCGTTATTTGAAGGGTTGCCCTGACACCGGTCTGTGGTACCCTAGGGATAATAACTTTGACTTGATCGCATTCAGTGATTCTGATTTTGGCGGATGCAAAATCGACGGCAAATCCACAACGGCTGGATGTCAGTTTTTGGGAAATCGCCTAGTCACATGGCAGTGCAAGAAGCAGACGTGCGTCGCTACATCAACATGCGAAGCTGAATATATTGCTGCCTCAAGTTGTTGCTCCCAAGTCCTGTGGATCCAACAACAAATGCGCGACTACGGTTTTGAATTCCTAACTACTCCTATTTACGTTGATAATTCTGCTGCTTTACAGATCACTAAAAATCCTGTGCAGCATTCAAAGACTAAGCACATCGACATTAAGTATCACTTCATACGTGATTGCTTTGAGAAAAGGCTAATCGATGTCGCTTACGTCCACACCGATGACCAACGTGCCGACCTTCTTACCAAAGCATTTGACAAATCAAGATTTGATTATTTATTATTGGTAAACGGCATTAAGGTCAAGCAAGAGTAAAACCAACATCGGAAAATCATTTTTGTAAATACCTTTGTGTTTTAATTTGTCTTAGTTTGTTGATTTTAGGGGGAGTAAATCCAAATTTGAAAAACCAAAAACATCGAAAAATTTCTTAAACACAAAAACAATAGAAAAACAAAAATGAGTTTCCTGGCGAGCAAAAGAGAAAATGATAGTACATCAGTGGTCTGTCTAAACCTCTTTAAACCTAAACTGAAAAACGATAAGCAGCTCTATATAAGATGTATCGGTAGGCTCACAATCATTTTAAAGTGTGCAGGGTGATATAAACTTAAATCGACTGAAGACTGGGTGGGAACCATTCATTGGCATATGGTCTTGGTACCGAAATTTCGTTTGAGAGATTGCCGAGGTTCTGAGATATTCGGTCTTTATGCTGCTTATCATCTGAGTATCATGGTTGTATCTTTTACCGAAAAAAAAATAACGGGGACGCAAGTCTAGATCTTCCATGATACTATACATACGTGTACATATTGCATTCGACCTCAATAAGTGATAAACAATCACATGTCCAAACAAATAAGTGATAAAATATCACATTTTCCGGGAGTCAAGTTCGTCTCTCTGCTGTACGAAAGTACTGACCTGTTCACGGACTTGCTCCTGTGCCCTCATGCATATGAAAATCAAGTTCCTCATAAATAAGTGATTCTATCACATAGGGCTTGTTTTCAAATCAAAATAAGTGAGAATCTCACATCATATACGGTCAAACAGATGATAATCGGTATACTCACCGGTAAGATGAACCCTCGTGCATACCTTGATACGGGAATGTGTCGTGATGTGGATGAACACCGGTCGGTAAGTATAAATCATACCTTAACGTATCCCCTCGCCATGATTACAAATGATAAGTTGAGTTTATGTGGACAACATTACCGATAATTGTTATAGGATGCTTATCTTAATGTTAATTAATTGAACAACAAGAGCGTTTTGACATGACCGTACACTGATATGATTCTCTTACCCTCGAAACTCGCAAAAAGAATGTCTGTAAATATTTATTTAATGCTTTCAGTTTCTGCATCTTTGTATATATTTATTTACTGCTTTCAGTCTTTACATTTGAAATATTCAAAATACCAAAAAGATTTTAGGTGTGTTTTAATATAAACTTTATAAAAGCCAAAAAGATTTTATTTCTATTTTATTTTCGATCGTACGATGTTGGAGCTCGAGTCTTCGTTACCTGAAACCTGAACGAAAACCGAAAATGACTAAATCTTCATAAACGGTCGAAATTTGCAAAGTGTTGAAAGTTAAAATTGAAACTGATAAATTTTATTAAACTTTCAAACTGTCGGACGGTGTTTGATTGAACAATGGTCACATGTATGTCGTTTGCTTATGATATTCCAAGCAGTTGTTCTCATTACGCGTTTAGATTTCTTGCATGTGCAGATTCTAAAGGCAAGGAGAACATGGTCGATGACAAAGCCTCGGAATGAAGACACGACGTGAAGGCGCTCAAGTGATGTAGATGATCGAGTTGCCGCTGACCATCATCAATACCACAAGGATCTCACTTCATAACGAACAAGTATTTCACCAGCATAACTCAAGGGGGAGCTTATGTTAAGGGGGAGTTTGTCAACACACTTCCTACATCAAACGGGGAGTTTGTTGGTACACTTTCTGCTTTCAAGACGTGAAGACTTTAAAGATCCTCCGACAATGAAGACATGAAAGGACATCAAAGTTGAAGACACAAAGATCGAGACAAAGATCAAGTTATAAAGATCAAGACAAAGCTACAGCCAAGGGGGAGTTTGTTGGTGCACTTGTGTCTGTACTTTGTCTGTATTCGGTCACGATGTAAAACGATGTCTTTGTAGTCCTGTAAGTTTGACCAAGTCAACCATCCTCCGGTTTGACTTGGCCAAACAGTTTGAACATTGGTTGAAAGATGGCTGAGTCGAAGGCTGTGTCATCGAAGGATTGTTCGAATCCTTCGATGTGCTCGAAAGATAACCTTCGATGGGTGGACCTCGAAAGATCCCATCCTTCGAGGTACATGCTGATCATTCGAGCTGTTTCTGGTCGATAGATGATCCTTCGATCATCCATCTGATCCTTCGACACAGACATGCTGTGTTCGGGTATAAATACCCATGTGTTGTGTTCATTTCAGCAGAGCTTTATTTTGAGACACTTAGAAAGATAGACAAAAAGAGAGCATTCTGCTGAGAGCATTCTGTCAAAACACACACACACACTTAGAGAGTTTGCAAAACAGATTTGTAAACCTTGTGCTTGTAACGGAACCTTTCATTCGCATTAATACAAGTGGTGTTAATCGGTGAATATTGTGTGTCTTGTGTTTGTGCTTGTTCTTTCCCGGTTTGCATGCTAGCTTGGATTCCGCACTCGCTAGTGTGTTAGATATAACAAGGAATAGGTTGAACCTCATCCTCCGAGAGGGACCTACAAAAATGATGGAAGGTTACTACACACTTTTACATAACTTACAAGTTCATGTGTTTGCAATTTATGTCTTTTTTTTTTTTTTTTTTTTTTTTTTTGACTAGTTTGATGTTGAAACATTGTTTGTTGATGTTGGGAACACTGTTGATTGAATTTATAAAAGAAAATGATACGCCTGAAAGCGTGGCCACCTCCAGTTACAGAGGAAACTCTGGCGAAATTTTTCCAGAAATATAACACTTGGAAATATTTTTACAACAAGTGTTATGAGTATTTTTTTTACTTATTTTTCCAAACAAAGTTCGCCAGGATTTATATTACAAAATCTCCAAGTATCGGAGGTGTGATTTTCATAAATAAAACTTGTTAAAATATATATTTAGAATATATATTTTTCATCATAACACTTGTGTGAGTTTTATGATTATTTTGTGAACTACATAAATATTATTTTTAGAGTAAAAATAATATTACTGGAACATACTGAGTATTAACGACCCCAAAATAATACGAACGCCTTCACAATAAATATTTAAGTTACACCGGTATTATTATTACCACCCGAACTTCAAACGTAACTTACATATTTTCAGAAAATACTCATAAGTGTGTATTTTGACAAGGATATTATTTTGGAAAATTATATGGAATAAAATATAAATTTTTTTTGGGAAAATATTTATATTTTGGAAGTAGAGTATTTTAGACAAATGAAATAAAATATATTTTATTAACTGAGACTTAATAATATATTTCAAAGTTATACGAACGTACATGTATTAAAACCCCCATCCTTGGGAAGGAATATAGTTATTAAATAATTACAAAGTGTAAACACGAAATAGTTGCCTAACTATTTCCCAAAAACGTTAAACCATAAGCCAAGGCACAGCCGTCCGTCTAATAGAAGTTAGTACGTGTAGGTCGTCACGCAGCAGGTTACTTTGGGACGGACTATTTCGAGACGCACTTCAGTGAGTTCATGTCTCCCTTTTCTCTTAACTGTTTTCAGTTTTTATACTTCGGGGGTGAAATACATGTTACAATTATTAAGGACATTTTTATACACGGTATGGTTAGCTTAAGGAGGGTTAGGACGTACAGATAATGTGAGTGGGTAGGTGGAACTAAATGCCATTAATCCTCGTTGTAGGACCGAGGGACATTAGTGATAGATCTATTTGGGTGTAGCGAGCCCCACTCCTGAGTCCGCAGGGTGGACCAGGTGGTGATTAAGTGCCCGACGCACAAATCCGCTAGGGTTGAGTCTTCCTGCATCACTTCACACATATCATTGGCTTTGCAACCCTATGGTGATCTCTTTTTCCTTATTGCTACATACCAGGGACATTTTTACATCGGGACGTACTTAAACGATTTTTACATTGGGACGTACTCTAAAGGTTTTACATACTCACTTTCACATGAACTCGCTCAACTTTATGTTGACTTTTCAACTTACATGTATTTCAGGGAACTAAGGATCTGGCACGGTATGCTACGTTTTCATGCTGCGTTAAAGTTATGGGATCATCCAAGTTTAGGGGTTGTGGCTTTTACCTGGACGAGTCACAGTTCTTAAACTACGTCTATTTTAAGTTTGTGGTTGCGTCTTAAGAACAATGTTTTATTTGGTAGTGTTGTAAACTCGAAGTATGTGTCAGTGTTTCAAACAATATTGTGGTATTTTGTTTTTAAGACTTTAACTAATGGATGATTCTGCATGGTTTTACTTTCATATAGCTTTGTTGTGATTAAGCTATAGTATTAAGAAGTCACACCATAATAAACCCACGCTTCCGCAAAAGCCAGGGTGTGACAGCTTGGTATCAGAGCTCTGATCATAGCGAACTAGGATTCCTTCTCGAGTCTAGACTATGATCACTAGGGCTCTCACGAAAACATTTTTACATTGCATACACTACGTCCAGATCCAGAGTGCAAAATATTTTTAAAAGTTATGGCTCAGTCTGAGAGGCTGAGGTAGAAGTCTAGTGGGACTAGGAGGCTCAGTCTGAGAGGCTGAGGGAGTAGTCTAGTGGGACTAGGGAGTCAGTCTGGGAGGCTGGGAGGCTAGTGGGACTAGGAGGGCTATTTGATTGCTTATTGTTGATTAACGTGCTATATGATTGATTATTTGTGCATATGTGTGTTTGTATTACAGACGACATGGCTTCCTCTTCAGGCACCGGAGAGTCGGACGCCACGGACCCCATGCCTATAGTATCGGACGACATGGTGTCATCAGAGCGTGAGGTGTACACGTCAGACACCACCAGCATGGATGAGGACGATTTTCAGCCATTCGCACTGCCCGATGTCGTTGCTGAGCCCGCTGATGGCCCTATTGCTGGAGATTTGCCGCTCGCGGTGATCCCTGCCCCTGTACCCCTTGCCGCGTACCCTATTGTTGACATGCCCCTTGACGTAGTCGCTGACGACGACGTCGACTTGTTTGACGAGGATCCATTAGAGGATGACTTTGAGGGCGAGGCCCACATAGCTGCTGGCGATCTCTTACTTCTCGCGGATGCCCCTGCTGAGGAGTCACCCGTTCATTCACCGGTCCCAAACTCCTTTGAGTCTGTGGCATCTGCTCCATCACACGCGCAGGGAGCGCAGCACTATTCGCATGATACAGACCCTGATGGAGCATCGTCTGCTACACCTGCCCCTGCCCCTAATTTTGCTATCGATCATGACATTGATGATGATTCAGACCTCGTTTTCCCACCTGGTTTTGATCCACACCAGGAGATTGAGTTTATCCACCTAGATCAGCCCATGGAGGACCCTGTTGACCCTGTGTTTGCTGATCCCGCTGATTTCGAGATGGAGTTTGACGATCTGGAGCCTGCTGTGGCCCCCGAGCCAGTAGTTGCTCCAGACCCCGCATTCGAGCATGACCCTATTCATGCTGATGTACCCGCTGTTGATCCTTTGATTGTTGATTTGCCTGTTGACGATCATCCTATTATTGTTCCACTGTTGGAGGGTGATCTTGTTGTTGCTGATGCTCATGTTGATGTTCCATTTATGTTAGGGGATCCTGTTGTTGCTCCACCGTTAGTGGACGATCAGGTTGCTGATGTTCCCGCTGATCTTGTTGTCGCCCCTCTTCCTGACCCAGTGCATGTAGAGCCTGATCATGCACCCTTTGCGACCCATGTTGACCCTCGATATGCGCACACCCGAAATGGGTGGATAGACGATGATGATGACTACCCGCCTTTTGTGGTACCTGTTACACCTGCTTCAGCACCCGCTTCAGTTCCTGTTGGTGCACCCTTGTTTCCTGCACACGTCACTGATGCGCATCGCGCAGACCTGCCTATCACATTTCTCCAGGACATACCTCCACCGGACATACCTCCACCACGTCCTGGAGAGGGGTCATCTCGTCAGCCTTTTAGCCATGCACCTCTCATGACTGGAGGAGATCAGTTTGTACCACAGATCTCTCCTCATACTGCTGTTCCCCCTGTTGCACCGGTTGCGGTACCATCCTTTGCTCCATCTAGTGCGCCTTTTCTTTGGACTTCACCACCCATTATGCCACTGACGGATCCGTATCATCCATATCATGTGGGGTCTTCTACCGAGGATGTCCTTGTTTCTTTCATGATCCAGCAGGAGGCACTGACTCGTCGCGTGCAGGAGCTTGAGAGAGCACAGCGACCACCATGCCAGTGCCAGGGCCAGACTCACCCTGCGATATCACACCCTCCTCGTCCGTTATCTCCCGACTCTGCTGCTCGTTTTTGGACTCAGGAGCAGCAGCTAGCGTATATGCTGCGTTCTCATCGAGCCATGGAGGAGGATTGGCTTCACATGCGTCGTTTACTCTTTTCTCTTTTTCCCCCTCCTCCACCGCCATCAGCGTAGGGCTATTTTGTGCGACACGGGTAGACTTTTGTTGAGAAGACGGCGATTGCACAGATTGCACAGCTTTTGGGAGACTGCATATTGATCCTGACTTTTGTTGTTATGTATATTGGATATTGTTGACACTGATTTGATATTTTGGACTGGGGTGATGTAGCCCTTAGTCATTGATGTTGTATGATACAGTTGTGTACTTGTAAACTTTACATTGTGGTCTCGATTTATGGCAATGCAATCGCAGTATTCTCATCATATGTGATGTTTGATTGATTGTTTATGTTCTATAACATGAGATGTTATGTGTTTGGTTTATTTTAACATGAGATGTTATGTATTGTTACTATCGTTATATACGCACACTTTACCTACCATGACCTGACTTACGTGAACACATCTTTTAGAAGATGCCACCGAAACGCGATCCGCGCATGCCTGCCAACGAGGCAGAACTTCAACAAATCATCGCTGCCGCCATAGCGCAGTACGCAGCCTCACAAGGAGGACCCAGCGGAAGCAGTTTGAACAATAACGGCAACAACAATCCACCGCATGGTAATGTTAAGTCGTTGAGATGGATTACAATACATTTTATAGCACGATTGCTAATACCATCCGTATATTCTAACGTATGTGCAGGGTGCACCTACAAGCAGTTCCTAGACTGCAAGCCTGTGAACTTTGACGGCACCGGAGGTGCTGTTGCTTTTGTAAGATGGGCTGAGAAAACAGACTCTGTTCTTCGAATGAGCAAGTGCGCTCCAGACCAACAAGTGACTTACATTTCTGGGCTATTCTTGGACGGAGCCCTGTCCTGGTGGAACTTACAAGTTCAGACTCTTGGTGAAGCCGCAGCTTACGCAATGACATGGAACGAGCTGAAAGAGCTCATGCGAAGAAAGTATTGTTCACGCGCTGAAATTCAAAGGTTGGAAACTGAGTTTTGGCATTTGAAGATGGAAGGTCCGAAAATTGCTGAGTACGTTCAGAGATTCCACGACCTATCTCATGTGGTACCTTATATGGTTACACCGGAATTCAAGCAAATTAAGCGCTTTATTTGGGGTTTAGCTCCACAAATCATGAGTATGGTTACCTCATCCAAGCCTGCAATGATCACAGAAGCCATCGACTTAAGTGTGGCGCTTACAGAGGAGGCTGTTAGGTTGAACAAGTTTTCGAATGTTGAGCCAAAGAAGAAAGAGACTCACGTAGAGTCGTCTGGGGATAACAAAAGGAAGTTCTCGAACTTCAAGCAGGGAACTAGCGGTGTTGGTAAGAAAGGAGAATCAAGCACACCAGCAAGGGCCAAAACCGGTGCTGATAGCAGAGCAAAAGGTTACATGGGCGCTTTACCAAAGTGCGAATCATGCCAGTACCATCATGCTGGCCAGTGCAGGAATAGAAAATGTGAGACTTGTGGCAAAATTGGTCACTTGAAGGATACTTGCTGGGTTGGTAATGGCCGGGGTGGCCAAGTAGGTTTTGGTAATAGGAACAAACGAGGCGGAAATGGAAACCGTGGAAATGTTGCGAATCAAGCTGGGAATGGAAATCGCAACCAAAATAACGCTCAGGGTGGAATTGGAAACGGGAATGGCCGAGGGCCAGGTTGCTTTAATTGTGGTGAAGTTGGGCACTTTAAGAAGGAATGCCCAAAATTGAATCAAGCCCGCGGAATAGTGTTTAACATCGGCGCAAGGGAAGCGCGCCAGGATCCCAACGTTGTTACTGGTATGTTCCCTGTAAATCAACACTTTGTATCTATTCTGTTTGATACTGGTGCGGATTATAGTTTCGTGTCATTAGAATTTAAGGAAATACTTGGATTGACGCCTAGTAAGTTAGACATTCCGTACTCCATTGAATTAGCAAATGGAAAACTAGTTGAGACCAGGGAAGTTGTCCGAGGATGTGTGATTGAACTGGGAGGGCACGAGTTTACGTTGGACTTACTACCTGTCGAGCTGGGAAGCTTTGATGTGGTAGTGGGAATGGATTGGCTATCGAGTACCAAAGCCGAGGTCGTTTGCCACGAGAAGACCATCCACATCCCACTGACGGATGAAGAAACCATCATGGTGCACGGAGAGAATCATGATACGCCGCTGAGAATTATTAGCTGTCTAAAAGCTAGAAAGTGCTTGAAGAAGGGATGTGTTGCATTCTTAGCACACATCGTGGATAAAGAAGCTGCTGAACCAAAGATTGAAGACATTCCAGTCGTCAAGGAATATCCTGAAGTCTTTCCAGAAGACTTGCCAGGATTACCGCCTCAAAGGCAAGTCGAATTCCACATTGATTTGATTCCAAGCGCCGCGCCTGTAGCCAAGGCACCGTATAGACTCGCGCCATCGGAAATGCAGGAGTTGTCGACACAACTCCAGGAGCTATTGGATAAAGGATTCATCAGGCCAAGCTTCTCACCTTGGGGAGCTCCAGTACTGTTCGTTAAAAAGAAAGATGGTAGTTTCCGTATGTGCATTGACTATCGGGAGTTGAATAAGCTGACGATTAAGAATAGGTATCCTTTGCCAAGGATTGATGATCTATTTGACCAGCTGCAAGGTTCAAGCTTTTACTCTAAGATCGATCTTCGATCCGGATACCATCAACTTAGGATACAAGAAGAAAGTATCCCGAAGACAGCCTTTAGGACTCGTTATGGACACTACGAGTTCCTAGTTATGCCGTTTGGGTTGACCAACGCGCCTGCAGTTTTCATGGACCTAATGAACGAGTCTGCAAGCCATACTTGGATAAGTTTGTGGTTGTGTTCATAGACGATATTTTGATTTATTCGAAAACAAAGGACGAGCACGAACAACACTTAAGAGCTATTCTAGAGCTACTTAAGAAGGAGAAATTATACGCCAAGTTCTCAAAGTGTGAGTTCTGGCTATGTGAAGTCCAGTTTCTTGGACATGTGGTGAATGGAAATGGAATCTATGTTGATCCCACAAAGATCGAGGCGATCAAGAGTTGGGAGACTCCAAAGACGCCAACCGAGATTCGACAATTCTTAGGCTTGGCTGGCTATTATCGAAGGTTCATTGAGGATTTTTCTAAAATCGCTCAACCTCTGACCGCGCTCACACAGAAGGATAAGAAGTTTGATTGGGGAATCAAACAGGAAGAAGCATTCCAGTTACTGAAAGACAAGCTTTGCAATGCACCGATCTTAGCACTACCAGAGGGAACTGATGATTTCGTGGTATACTGTGATGCCTCACGTCAAGGATTGGGTTGAGTGTTGATGCAACGCCAGAAGGTCATAGCTTACGTGTCACGTCAGTTGAAAGTTCATGAAAAGAACTATACCACGCATGATTTGGAGCTAGGCGCAGTGGTATTTGCGCTGAAAATCTGGAGACACTATTTATATGGTACGAAATGTACAATCTTTACGGATCATAAAAGTCTGCAGCACATATTCGACCAGAAAGAGCTGAATATGAGACAAAGACGTTGGGTCGAATTGTTGAACGACTACGACTGCGAGATCAAGTATCACCCAGGGAAAGCGAATGTGGTCACTGATGCCCTGAGTCGTAAAGAAAGGATCAAGCCCATAAGGGTTAGGGCTTTGGAGATGATTGTCCAGACAGATCTCTCTCTACGCATTCGTGCCGCACAGAGAGAAACTTTGAAAGAAAGGAATATTGAAGATGAGTATCTCCGTGGGATGGAGAAGAAGTTGGTGCCAAACGAGGAAGGAACTTTATGCTTCATGAAACGGATTTGGGTTCCTCTGTTTGGTGGTTTAAGGAAGGTTATTTTTGATGAAGCTCACAGGTCACGGTACTCTATTCATCCCGGGGCGGATAAAATGTACCAAAATCTTAAAGATTATTATTGGTGGCCTAGAATGGAAGGCGATGTTGCTGTTTATGTTAGCAAGTGTTTAACGTGCGCCAAGGTGAAAGCTGAGTACCAGAAGCCCTCAGGACTTCTGCAACAACCTGAGATTCCCAAGTGGAAATGGGAACATATTTCAATGGACTTCATAACGAAACTGCCCAAGACGCCGAGAGGCCATGATATGATTTGGGTAATAGTTGACCGCCTAACAAAGTCCTCACACTTCTTGCCAATCAAAGAGAAAGACAGCACTAGTAAACTTGCGGGAATATACATGCGGGAGATCGTTGCACGTCATGGAGTGCCTCTCTCGATCATCTCTGACAGAGACGGAAGGTTTGTGTCAAGGATATGGCAATCCTTCCAAGAAGCTTTTGGCTCACAATTGAATCTGACCACTGCATTTCACCCACAGACCGATGGGCAAAGTGAAAGAACTATTCAGACATTGGAGGATATGCTGAGAGCATGTGTAATGGATCTTGGTGGTAGCTGGGATAAACATTTACCATTGGCCGAATTTTCATACAACAATAGCTACCACACAAGTATTGGAGCCGCGCCATTTGAAGCTCTTTACGGACGCAAGTGTCGATCACCACTATGCTGGGCTGATGCAGGTGATAGACAGCTTGTTGGTCCTGAAATAGTCCAAGAGGCAACAGACAAGATTGCGCAGATTCGAAAACGCATCGAGGCGGCTCGCGACAGGCAGAAAGCCTTTGCAGATCCAAAGAGAAAACCTTTGGAATTTCAAGTTGGGGATATGGTTTTATTGAAGGTTTCACCCTGGAAAGGTGTGGCACACTTCGGAAAGCGTGGGAAGTTGAATCCGCGTTACATTGGCCCATTCAAGATACTGCAAAGGATTGGGCTTGTAGCCTACAAGTTGGACCTACCTGCTGAACTCAATGGTGTTCACGATACATTCCATGTATCAAATTTGAGAAAGAGTCCAACACAAGAAACAGTGATCATTCCTGCTGACGAAGTTCATATCGACGACACGCTCCACTTCACTGAAGAACCTGTTGAGGTCACGGATTGGAAAGTTAACAAAACTCGCAGGAGCAGTGTCAAACTCGTCAAAGTTCGTTGGAATGCAAGTCATGGGCCTAAATTCACGTGGGAACGTGAGGATCGTATGAAAGAAAAATACCCCCACTTATTTCTTAAGACCCCTGCATCTAGAAGCAGAGCTTAAATTTTGGGACGAAATTTATTTAACGGGGGGAGAATGTGACAACCCTCACCAAACCAGGTATCCGTACGAACTAATTAATATTTAATTACTGCTTAATTACTGTGCTTGCTTACAGTTGTGATTAAACTGCTACTTGAATTCTAATATATATACATGTTCATGCATCATACTTTATTACTGTCACTCTATTATTTACACACAAACCTTAGTGACAACCTTGATGCACAAAAGCACAGTGAGCACACTATACGGGATACCTAGTAAACATGCTGACATAGCCAGCATCAGACAGTTACTGTCTCTGAGGCCAGTATGAGCCGGGAATAGTTTACTACACTAGTAGTGAGTGTAGGGAGGTGAGGATTGTTAAACTGCGTCACTAGGTAATAGTTATAGTGACCGGATGTGCCTAAAACATACTTTAAGTACAAGATTCTGCACTTTAAAATAAAATTCAGCTTTTTAGCTAACTAGTAAAGTGCAAAAACATGGGAAAATAATATTAGACACTTTCTAAAGTGTCGGGAATTCATTGTGTCACTAAAACAAATATTAACGGCACTTTAAACGCTTATGTAGCACATTAACGGATTGATATCCAACCGTACAACCGGACTTAACCCGGAACATAAAAATATTGTCATTGACATTGTTTTTCTTTTTCTGAGCTAGTTAGGGTCCCCGAATACCCTAACACCCGTTATAAATTACAACACAATATTACACTAAATTTAAATCTCTAAACTAACAAACTATAATCTAACTATGAAGTTGAAATCCAATTATAAACACCACCACTACAACCGATCGGTTTCCCCTAGGAAACCACCATCACAAGTTTTGAATATTATATTAATCTATGCTTAATATCTTTGTAGCACATTATTCTTTGGATAATACAAGTATATGGTTTATAAATAAAACCATAAAATTAGACTTTCATTTGCAACAACACTACTAAAATTCAACTTTCTTTCCCTCTTGCCATTACTTACGGCCGAACTCCCACACCAACATCCATCCAACATCAAATTCTTGCTTAGCCATTTTACACACATACATAGAAGCTAGAGTTCATACAAGGAGGCTCGGTGCTTACGGAATCGCGACGACCTCACCACAACGCTATTAACCACCCGTTTTTCGTCTAGTTTCTTCCATAGCCACGAGCTAGTAGTAAGTGACTCTAAACACCCTATTGTTCATATCTAAAGTGGTTAATAAGAAATTTGTCGGATAAAAATCATGAACACTAGAGACCAAAACTAAAAGTCTACTAAAAATGATGAACATGTTGGTTAAAGAATGAATATTAGTGTAAAACTCTTGAAATTTGTTTTGCTATGATTATTTTATGTTGTTTGATGCTAGTAGTAGTTCGGATCGTCATCTAACCCGGCTAAGTCATGTTCATGGAACATGAACTAGTGTATGTTTAAGTGTGAAAATGATTAGATGACGAACACTACTACTTATTAACATGAACTTGTGTAAAAAGAGTTTTTCTTACAAAATAGAGTCCAAAACTAGTAGATCTAAAGATCTACAAGTGGTATTTTCGAAGAACCAAGTGTCAAATGAAATCATGTTTTGAAGCCGGATCTTTCTTGAAACAAAGGTGTTTTTGTGAACAAACTAGTGCGTAGACGCTTGTGTAACAAAAGGAATTAACAAAGAAATGTTTTTGCAATTTTGACTAGAGGTTGTAAAAATGTATTTTCTTTAAGAATAAAGATTTCAAGAAACCGACTTTATTTTAAGGATAGAAAGATTTACTAAAAATGATGGAAGGTTACTACACACTTTTACATAACTTACAAGTTCATGTGTTTGCAATTTATGTCTTTTTTTTTTTTTTTTTTTTTTTTTTTTTTTTTTTGACTAGTTTGATGTTGAAACATTGTTTGTTGATGTTGGGAACAGTGTTGATTGAATTTATAAAAGAAAATGATACGCTTGAAAGCATGGCCACCTCCAGTTACAGAGGAAACTCTGGCGAAATTTTTCCAGAAATATAACACTTGGAAATATTTTTACAACAAGTGTTATGAGTATTTTTTTTTACTTATTTTTCCAAACAAAGTTCGCCAGGATTTATATTACAAAATCTCCAAGTATCGGAGGTGGGATTTTCATAAATAAAACTTGTTAAAATATATATTTAGAATATATATTTTTCATCATAACACTTGTGTGAGTTTTATGATTATTTTGTGAACTACATAAATATTATTTTTAGAGTAAAAATAATATTACTGGAACATACTGAGTATTAACGACCCCAAAATAATACGAACGCCTTCACAATAAATATTTAAGTTACACCGGTATTATTATTACCATCCGAACTTCAAACGTAACTTACGTATTTTTAGAAAATACTCATAAGTGTGTATTTTGACAAGGATATTATTTTGGAAAATTATATGGAATAAAATATAATATTTTTTTGGGAAAAATATTTATATTTTGGAAGTAGAGTATTTTAGACAAATGAAATAAAATATATTTTATTAAGTGAGACTTAATAATATATTTCGAAGTTATACGAACGTACATGTATTAAAACCCCCATCCTTGGGAAGGAATATAATTATTAAATAATTACAAAGTGTAAACACGAAATAGTTGCCTAACTATTTCCCAAAAACGTTAAACCATAAGCCAAGGCACGGCCGTCCGTCTAATAGAAGTTAGTACGTGTAGGTCGTCACGCAGCAGGTTACTTTGGGACGGACTATTTCGAGACGCACTTCAGTGAGTTCATGTCCCCCTTTTCTCTTAACTGTTTTCAGTTTTTATACTTCGGGGGTGAAATACATGTTACAATTATTAAGGACATTTTTATACACGGTATGGTTAGCTTAAGGAGGGTTAGGACGTACAGATCATGTGAGTGGGTAGGTGGAACTAAAGGCCATTAATCCTCGTTGTAGGACCGAGGGACATTAGTGATAGATCTATTTGGGTGTAGCGAGCCCCACTCCTGAGTCCGCAGGGTGGACCAGGTGGTGACTAAGTGCCCGACGCACAAATATGCTAGGGTTGAGTCTTCCTGCATCACTTCACACATATCATTGGCTTTGCAACCCAATGGTGATCTCTTTTTCCTTATTGCTACATACCAGGGACATTTTTACATCGGGACGTACTTAAACGATTTTTACATTGGGACGTACTCTAAAGGTTTTACATACTCACTTTCACATGAACTCGCTCAACTTTATGTTGACTTTTCAACTTACATGTATTTCAGGGAACTAAGGATCTGGCACGGTATGCTACGTTTTCATGCTGCGTTAAAGTTATGGGATCATCCAAGTTTAGGGGTTGTGGCTTTTACCTGGACGAGTCACAGTTCTTAAACTACGTCTATTTTAAGTTTGTGGTTGCGTCTTAAGAACAATGTTTTATTTGGTAGTGTTGTAAACTCGAAGTATGTGTCAGCGTTTCAAACAATATTGTGGCATTTTGTTTTTAAGACTTTAACTAATGGATGATTCTGCATGGTTTTACTTTCATATAGCTTTGTTGTGATTAAGCTATGGTATTAAGAAGTCACACCATAATGAACTCACGCTTCCGCAAAAGCCAGGGTGTGACAGCGCAGACGCGCGCAGATGTTTGAGGTCTGCAGCTCGTTTGTTTTCCGGAAGAGCTTCTCACCAAAAACGTCTGCCTCACCTCTTCCCCACGCAGACTTGGGTTCATGTCTGCACACCTCTGCAGACCTCTTCTCCCTCTTCTCCCTCCAGCCGACACCACCTCCTCTGCCACCACCTCCACCTCCTATACCACCTCCACCTCCGACACCACCTCCACCTCCGACACCACCTCCACCTCCGACACCACCTCCTCTGCCACCACCTCCACCTCCGACACCCATCTCCTCCGACACACCACCTCCTCCAACACCCATCGACCTCCACCTCCGCCGCAATCGTCATCGTCATCATATGTTATCATCATCATCATCGATCGCAAACAAAACCCCCACCAAAAAACACACAGACCTGAGCAAATCGAAACCCTAAATCGCGACGGCGGCGGTGAATGTGGTGGTCGTCTCGTTTCAGTTCAGGGTTGGGTTCGGGACGGTTTGGTTCGGTGATGATGATTGATGACGGTGGTGGCAGTGGGCTCAGGCGAAATCAACGGTGAAGGAGGTGGAAGTGAGATGGTGGTGGTGAGTGTTAGATGGTGGTGGTGGAGGTTGCGACGGAGGTGGTGGTTGCGACGGTGGACGGTGGATGGTGGTCGTCTGAAGTGGTGGTGGATGGTTGTGGTGGTGGTGGTGGTGGTAAATCAGCAGAGAGAGAGAGAGAGACAGAAGTGTGGTGTGTGTTGTGTGTGTGTTTAGAAGAGGTTTTGTAGAAGTAAATAAACAAACCCGCTTCTCCTTGCAGACTGCAGACCTTTGGTCCACCTCTTCTCCTGCAGATGTCTACAGATGTGTTCCGCAGACTGCAGACCTTTTCCTGCAGAAAAAACAAACACCACCCAAGTTTTTTAAGAACAATTTTTTTTTAAGAGAACAAGTCCTCAGGAGAACACACTACTAGAGAATTGGGTTTTTGCCATAACGTTTTTGGTGGCAAAACAGTGGCAATTGCCCTTTACTTTTTTGCTACCAAAAACTCGGTAGGAAAAGCACACGTGGCAATTGTCCTTTTGCCACCTATTTGCTACCGTTTTATTTTTTGCTACATTTTGTTACCGTTTTGCTATTGCATTTTGTCCCCATTTTACTACCGTTTTTTGTTTAAATAAAAAAAAAAGTACATCATGCTTTTGATATGACATGACTAATATTTGTTTTCACGCACGTTTGATTTCATGGGAAAAATGTTTAGCAATAAATTTTAATATTTCTATATTCTAATCGTATAAATGTTAAACACATGGTTTAAATACGATAAAAAGAAATAAGAAAAAGAAAGTAGAACGCATCTGAAGACTACCGAATCCCAAATTATCACATGCATAAAAGACGTAGACAAAAGGTGCCTATGAAATAATAATAATAATAATAATAATAATAATAATAGTGTAGGAAATTATAAGTATAATTAATTTTATACTAATATCATTTAGTCAATCATATAATAACCATCCAAAATAACTAATAAGTGTTCATAACTAAACTCATATTAAATATAAAAAAATATATAATTATTTAATAGAAGAAAGATAGGAGAAAACAAAAGTTGAGTTTTTCAAGTTTTTCGTTTTTAGCGTCATAACTTCTTTATACGACATTATTGTTTTCAAGTTATACCATAAAAATCGAGCATATTGTTTTCTTTAGCATTCGTATAATATTGATATACTTTTTATTTTTTAAATAAAAAGTATATGTAATTGTACATATAATTGCGTTGTTATAACATTTACAAGTGTTAATACGTGCTAAGGCCTAAATAAATGTGTATGAATGTATGATTGTGTTGTTATACAATTTACACGGTGTTGATATGTGCCTAATTAAGAATGGATACATACGCAAATGACTATGTTATTACATAACACCACCTATGCTTCCGTAAGCAGAATATCAATTTAGACCTAAGCGTATAGTAGCACCACTTATGTGGTATAATATAACAGTTATACACGCAGTGAGTTACGCTTAAAAGAGCTCACTATAAAAAATATATCAATATTATACACATTTTGAAGAGATAAAATGCTCGATTTTATGGTTTATTTTGTTAAAAATAGTCAAGTAGATAAAAGTTATTCGAGCTAAAAAATATTAGTGAAACTACTAAATTGACTTAACTATCATTCCTTATAAAAGACACATGTTACATTCTCATTACTTCCTATATTTTCTAGGTTAATTTGTATTTATACAGAAACCCCCCCCCCCCCCTCTCAATATATATATATATATATAGTGTGAGGTTCATTGGGGAACACTAAAAAATGGGGAACAGTGGGGAACCGCCGATTGGACTCATTCCAGCGGCGTTGGAACCGGCTCGTCGAACCCTAACTAGGATCTCTTAACCCTAAACCCTAAATCATAACCCCTAAACCCTAAATATATTAGGTTTTGGCTTTTAGGGTTTAGCTTTAGGGTTTAGCTTTAAGGTTTAGCTTTAGGGTTTAGGGTTTAGCTTTAGGGTTTAGCCTTTAGGGCTTAGCTTTTAGGGTTTATACTTTAGATTTTATGGGTTTAGCTTAGGTTTTAGCCTTATTTTTTAGCTTTAGGGTTTAGAGTTTAGGAGTTAGGGTTTAGGGTTAAGGGAACTTAGTTAGGGTTCGACGAGCCGGTTCCAACGCCGCTGGAATGAGTCCAATCGGAGTTCGTTTGAGTCGGTTCCCCGCCGTTCCCCACATTTTTAGTGTTCCCCAACTAACCTTCCCATATATATATATATATATATATATATATATATATATATATATATATATAGGACAAAGATCCGTTAGGAACCACCCTTTATTGCGAGAACCAGAGTGAACACAAACAGTAATTCCTTAAAAAATCTAAAAAACACCCAAAATTTTTTTTTTATTTTTTTACTATTTTTTTTTTTGAAAAAATCGCTATATTTTGTTAATAAAAAAATAAAAAAAATTCAAAAAAAAAAAAATCGAGTAACAGTTATCCATGCACATGTGCATATGCATCATTTCTTTGTCAAATTCCGTAATTCATTACAAATAATAGTCAATTGCACTTTCATTTACACTACCACGTGTAATACACTATTTTTTACGTTAACAATGTTAGAAATGCACATGTGCATCTATATGTATCAACATGAAATAAGATGTTTTGGTACACTACTTTCTCTTTCATCTATCATTCCATCCATAATACACAAGCATGCACATGTACATTTTTGTCATTTCTTTGACAAATTCCGTAATTCATTACACATATTAGACAATTGCACTTTCATTTACACTACCATATGTAATACACTACTTTTTACATTACCAATATTAGAAATGCACATGTGCATTTATATGTATCAACATGAAATAAGGTGTTTTGGTACACTACTTTGAATACACTTTCTCTTTCATCTATCACACCATCCATAATACACTACCATTACCTCCTACCATCAATAATACAATACCATTACCTTCTACCATCCATAATACAATACCATTAACAATATTTTCACTTTATTACATGTATGTAAACACCATTTATACCATCTAATCAACATATTACATCAAAAATTGACAACTATAACCAAACCATCAACCACTAGATATAACTAACCAAAAAACATGTATATGGGCCTACTTCTCCATTCAAAATCATAAACTTTTTGTACCAAAACACGTTATATCATGATTATACCTAGATGCACATGTGCATTTTGAATATTGGTAATGTAAAAAGTAGTGTATTACTAATGGTATTGTAAATTAAAGTGCAATTGTCTATTCCTGATAACGTATTACCGAATTTGTTGAAGTATTGATACATATGCACATGTGCATGGATAACTGTTACTCCAAAAAAAAAAGTTTTTTTTTTTTTTTATGGTAACGAAATATAGCGATTTTTTTAAAAAATATTAAAAAAATAAAAAAAATTTTGAGTGCTTTTTTGATTTTTTTTAGAATTTATTTTGTGTTCACATTGGTTCTCGCGGTTCTCGCAATAAGGGTGGTTCTTGCATGAAACTTACCCTATATATATATATATATATATATATAGGGAGGGGCTCATGCGAGAACTCCATTTATTGCGAGAACCGCGAGAACCAATGTGAACACAACCTAAAATAGCTAAAAAAACCCTTAAAAAACCTAACCCCCCCCCCCCCAAAGCTAAATGCTAAAAACTAAAACCCCCAAAAAACCTAAAAAAAAACCTAACCCCCCCCCCCCCCAAGCTAAAATGCTAAAAACTAAACCCCCAAAAAACCTAAAAAAATCTAAAAAATTTTTTTAATATTTTTTATGCTCAAATCGCTACTTTTAGTGGCAAAAAAAAATTGTTTTTTAAAAAAAAATTTAATTTTTTTTTTTGCTTCGAAAAGTAGCGATTTTTATATAAAAAATATTAAAAAAAATTTGTGTGATTTTTAGCTATTTTTAGGCATTTTTGGTTGTGTTCACATTGGTTCTCGCGGTTCTCGCAATAAGAGGTGGTTATCGCATGATCTTCTCCCTATATATGTATATATATATAGGGGAAGGTTAATTGGGGAATACTAAAAAAGTGGAGAACGGCGGGGAACTGACTCAAACGAACTCCGATTGGACTCATTCCAGCGGCGTTGGAACCGGCTCGTCGAACCCTAACTAAGATCTTTTAACCCTAAACCCTAAATCCTAACTCCTAAACTCTAAACCCTAAAGCTAAAAAATAAGGCTAAAACCTATGCTAAACCGTAAAATCTAAACTATAAACCTAAAAGCTAAGCCCTAAAGCTAAACCCTAAAGCTAAACCCTAAAGCTAAGCCCTAAACCCTAAAGCTAAACCCTAAACCTGAACTCTAATGCTAAACCCTAAAAGTCAAACCTTAATATATTTAGGGTTTAGGGGTTATGATTTAGGGTTTAGGGTTAAGAGATCCTAGTTAGGGTTCAACGAGACGGTTCCAACGCCGCTGGAATGAGTCCAATCAGAGTTCGTTTGAGTCGGTTCCCCACTGTTCCCCACTTTTTTAGTGTTCCCCAATGAACCTCACACTATATATATATAGGATTAGGTTCAAGAGTGAACACTAGTGTAGCTTGCTAACTTAGTGAACTAATCCTGGCCATACACGTGTGTAGATCAATGGCCAGGATTTGATGTTGAAATACACTAGTGTATTTTACGATTTGATGATGAAATCTTGGCCATACACGTGTGTAGATCAATGGCCAGGATTTGTTCACTCAGTTCGCAAATACACTAGTGTTCACTCTAGAACCCCACCCTATATATATATATATATAGGAAAAGGATCCGTTAGGAACGACCATTTATTGCGAGAATCGCGAGAACCAATGTGAATACAACCAAAAATACCTAGAAAATCTAAAAAACACACAATTTTTTTAATATTTTTTTTTATAAAAAACCGTTACTTTTTGTCTATAAAAAAATTTTTGATGACTAAAATTAGCGATTTTTTATAAAAAAAAAAAAAAAATTGTGTATTTTTTTAATATTTTTTTTTATAAAAAACCGTTACTTTTTGTCTATAAAAAAATTTTTGATGACTAAAATTAGCGATTTTTTATAAAAAAAAAAAAAATTGTGTATTTTTTTGATTTTTTTAGGTTTTAGGGGGTTTTGCTTTATGGTTTACTTTTTAGCATTTAGCTTGGTTTGGGGGGTTAGGTTTTTTTAGGTTTGGGGTTAGTTGGTTTTTTAGGGGTGGGGATTTTTTTTTTTTTTTTTTTTTTTTTTAGGGGGGGCGGGTTAGGTTTTTTAGGGGTGGGGGTTAGGTTTTTTTAGGTTTTGGGTGGTGTAGTGGGTTTATTTTGTTGTGATCACATTGGTTCTCGTGGTTCTCATAATAAAGGTGATTCTCGCATGAACCCTACCCTATATATATATAAGATTAGGTTCATTTGTGAACAACTTCTAGAGAATGAACTGAGTGAACTAATCTTGGCCGTTGATTATTTTTTAGATTAAAAGGGTAAGATTGACGTTAACCAAATATTTTCAATTAAAATCCCTTAATTTTCTCATCTCTTAACTTTCTCTCTCTCATTTTTTTATTATTTCTCCATTATTTTAACTATAAGAGATTGAAAGGTTAATGTTTTTTTTTTTTTAAATAAACTCTTATTTTTTTTAGAATTAAATATTAAATCTAATTAATTTATGTTTTTTAACATATGTGTATACAGGTCAGTATATACAAGACTTACACACTTGTGTATTATTACGTATTGTTCCCACAGGTCGGTATAAACCAGATTTATACAACAGTGTATTATTCAAGTAAATATGTGTATATAGGTTGGTATATACCAGACGTATACACCTGTGTATTATTCAAGTACATAGTGTATACATGTCGGTATATACCAGACTTATACACTTGTGTATTATTACATATTGTTTCCGGCCCAATCTAGACTAGGAGCCTCCAGTAAATCGTGTTCTAGATGGAACAATATTTGATAATGTTTGTATTTTTTTTTAATTATCAAATATTAAGTTAGGTAATTTGTGAGAGAAAAAAAGTATAGAGAATGTAATTAAATATTCTTTTAATTGGAAAGAGAAATCAGGAGAGATAAAAAAATAATTAATTAAATGAAGAGAAAAAAAATACAATTATACCCTTGTTTCGATTAAAATACATGTAAGTCACAAAATATAATTAAAATATTGCCACTAAAAAAATCTAGATTTACAAAATCAATAGTCAGGATAAGTTTATTTTGTTCACAAATACATCATTGTTCACTCATGAACCCTACCATGAGAAAACGCTCAGAAGTGTGAGAACGGTGAGAACGCTCAAAAGTGTGAGAACGGTGAGAACGCTTCCTGGCCCAACACGTGTCCCGCGGCATAGAGAAGGGCGGAGGGGCATTTTTGTCCTTTCATCTTCTGTTTTTCCAGTTCCGCTTTTCCCAATATTGTTTTAATTTTTGGGTTTTAAGATTTTTGGCGTTAACCAAATTCAATAATTAATGGCGTTTAATGGTTTCATTGTATTAACATTTTGACGTTTATTGCGTTTATGGCGTTTATTCAAATCGTATGCCATTGAAACCCAGGGGGTCAGGAAATCTATCTGAATGGCGTTTTTCAAGGTGTTTTAAACAAGATGGCCCATTGTTCTATTATTTTTAATATACATTTTGGCGTTTTACTATTTTTAGATTATATTTCAACCACAGGAAAAAAATACAAGCGAAGAAAATAAATTAAAAATCCTAATCGGATCTCTCTTCACAATCTTCACTATCATCAGTCTCTCTCTTCTTTAATAGTACAAGAACTGTCACAAAATATATATGGTGTTTTATGTAAAACTTAGCAAACCCATCGGTTTGATTATTTTGCCTGCTCGTCTGTTGAAGTGGTTTTTTTGTGGATGTTTAGGGACATAGATCTATGATGTGTGAGTGGGTTTTTGCTTTTTCTTTATCTTGATTTTCATCTTTATAATCAACCCACTCTTCAGTGTCATTGATCTCTTCTCCTTATCCAAGCCTTCTTTAAGAACAAAAAATACAAAATGTCATATGACTGGCATCAGTATCTTTTTCTTGAATTTTTGTCCATCTCATGCAGCAAAATCTTACTGAGTTACTCCCCTCTGCTAACAATTCATTCAGTGAAACTTCACGAAGAACAATACTGAATATCCAAGAAAGCATATTAGCCATCTTTGATTTTTTTATTTTTTGGCGTTTTTCAGTGAGTGGTATTTAGTAGTATTGGCGTTTGCTTTTTTGGTTTGATCAAATGGAAGTTGCTGAGACGTATCATTTTATAGGATGTCTTTTTGGAGCCTAAGTTAGGTGGTGCATTATTATAATAAAGTATTCGTCTTTTCAGTTACCATTTGTAATTATTGTTTTTGATAAGCTTTATCTCTGAAGTCTGTAACATGTCCCATCTTTCAAGTTTGGCGTTTTAGATTCTAATATAATAAATTTTCCCTGTCTTCAGTATTACTGATTTGTAGTTACTGTTTCTGGTTACATTTTCAAGTTTGCTTTTTATTTTTTTTTTATTTTTTGGGTTTTTTATAATACTTTTCAAAGTAATTTTATTATAGTTTGGGAGGTTTTGGGGGGCGTTTTACGGGATGATAGCGTTTAAACAAGCATTTTGGCTGTTTTGGCATTTTTATTATATATGGCGTTTTTATTATATAACAATCAACTGAAAAGGAAAATAAAAAAAAGAATATATAAACAATTGATCTTCCAAATCTTCACTGTCACCAGTCTCTTTCTTCTTTTCTGAATCATCTTAACTGGCTGGTTCGACTTTCCTCTGATTCATTTTGTTTTTTTTGTTTTTCAAGTAGTTTTTTGTGTGGCTGTTTGGAAGCACAAAGTCTGACATCAGCATCTTTTTCTTGAAGATTTGTCCATCTCATGCAGCAAAATGTTATTGAGTTTAGACCATTCAGCCAACAATCTTGATTTTTTCAATGAACGATGTTTGATTTTTTTAACCTTTTTGGCGTTTTACCGATAAAAAGAACGCCACCAAATAAAAGCACCTTAAACCTCAAAATTTGATCATGCTAAAATCAATAATGTTTTGCTGCATGAGATGGACAACATTGTTAATCCTCGGTTAAGAAAGATAACTGACAATGTTGTCCACCCCATACAGCTAAACTTTATTGACAACAAACATCAATAATGTTTTTGTATGTTTTGGTGTTATAAATAGGATGGAAGTTGAGGATAAGTCAATAAGATTTTACTCAATGAAATGAACAATATTCTCACTTAAGGATTTTGTCCATTTCATTGAGCGAAATCTTACAGACAACCAAACTGAATTTCAAAAAAATGTTTTGGGTTAGAAGATAATTGATGTTTGGGTTTTTTGGCGTTTCTAAGGCGAATGGGATATATCAAATTTGGCGTTTGGGTTTTTTGTGTGTGTTTTTAATTGATGGTCTGAGATGTTGTATATAGAGGATTTTTTTGGCGGTTTTTTTAGGCGGGATTTTACTATAATTAAGTTTGTCGTTTTATATCTAATGGCGTTTTTACTTAGAATGGTGTGTGATTTTTGTTTTTGGCGTTTTATTTCATGAGATAGCGTTTTGTGTGGAGAAGTCAAAAGACCCTTTTACCCTTAATGAAGCGCGTCCACGTAATAAAATTGATGTTATTTACGAAAACGCCACCGCGTCAATCTAGTCCATAGATTGTTTTGATCGGACGATCGATAAGCATTCTCACCCTATATAATATATATATATAGGGGATGGATCATGAGAAAACTAGTTTAAATGAGAAAACCAAAAACTAACCAAAAAAGCCTAAAAAAAAACCTAAAAACATACCAAATTTTTTTTTTTTACAATTTTTATTAAAAAAATCGCTAGTTTTTATGCCTAGAAAAAAATTTTCAAAAAAAAAAAAAATTTTTTTTTTTTTTTTTTGTTGTACTGCACATGTGCACTAATACATAAAGCTTAAACCACTTAACCCACCCCCCCACCGACACCCCCCAAAAACCTAAACCCCCCACCCCCCAAAAACCTAAATTCACCCTCCCACCAAAAGCCTAACCCCCCCCCCCCCACCCCCCCAAAAACCTAAACCCCCCACCCCCCACCCTCCCGAAAACCTAAAACTAAACCCTAAACATAAACCCGAAAAAAACCTAAACCCCCCCACCCCCACCCCCCAAAAACCTGAACCCCCCCTCCCCCCGACACCCAAAAACCTAATCCTAATCCTAGACCTCCAAAAAATCTAACCCTAAAAGCAAAGCAAAACTAGACTTAAAAAGCTAATTTTAAGCATGTAATGCAATTGTAAACCCGAAAAAAAACTAAACCCCCCCCCCCACCCCCACCCCCCAAAAACCTAAACCCCCCCTCCCCCCCACACCCAAAAACCTAATCCTAATCCTAAACCTCCAAAAAAACTAACCCTAAAAGCTAAACTAGACTCAAAAAACTAATTTTAAGCATGTAATGCAATTGTAGTACATGTTATATTGCACATGTGCACTACTATAATAATAGTATTGAAAATAAGACGACACCATAAATCTTTTTTTATGTCATAAAAAATATGCTCGAATATACTTGAATGAAAGATACAAAAATATGTGATCTTATGGTGCCATTTTTGTTTTAAAATGATAACGTATGGAGAAATGGGAAATGTTTGAAAAGTTATATATTTTTTTTTCCAATTTTACCCCTCCTTCATTAAAAGTCTCCCCCTCCTTCATTAAAAGCCTCCCCCCTCCTTTTTAGTGCTTTTTTGGTTAGTTTTTTTGTTTTCTCATTTATATCTAGTTTTCTCATGATCCTCTCCCTATATATATATATATATATATATATATATATGGGTGGGAGTTGGCTACAAAGTCCATTTTTCCTACAAAGTGTATAAAGTCATAAAGCACCAGAATTTCAGCTATAAAACACACTCAAAACCCACAAATAATAAAGTGAAGATTACTAAAACGCCATATTTGTGGGTTTTGTGTTGTGTTTTGGATGATAAGGCTTTGATTTTCGAATAACTAACATTAATGTGTTTTATGTTAATTATCATGTTGTGTTTTATATTCATAGTTCTACGATGGTGTGTTTGAAGTTTTTATGGACTGTTAGGGTTTGGATATTGTGTTTTAGTGATCTTCACTCTGTTATTTGTGGGGTTTGAGTGTGTTTTATGGCTGAAATTGTGGTGTTTTATCACTTTATACACTTTGTAGAAAAAATGGACTTTGTAGCCGAACCCCACCCATATATATATATAGGGTCAGGATTTAGAGAAAACGCTCAAAAGTGTGAGAACGGTGAGAACGCTTATGGGTCGTCCGATCAAAACAATCTATGGACTAGATTGCGCGGTGGCGTTTTCGTAAATAAGAACAATTTTATTATGTGGGACTGTAACACCCCGAAAACGGGTTTGGTAATCAAACCCCGTTAATACTAAAAGACGAGTAAAGTACCATTAGTAGTAAAATTTACCCGGTGAATATTAGGATTTTTAAGTAAGTAAACCTAATATTTAATAAAAAGATAAATAAAGGTCTATGGATAAATAAAGTTTATAAAAGGTCTGAGTTAACGGGACCTAAAATAAACTTAGTCGTAAATATCCCCGAACCCGCTAAGTTAACTAGAAATGTTTGGTTTAGTTAATAAGAGGGAATGTGGAATTAAAATAAGAAGGTTGTGACTAATTTAATAAATAACTAAACATGAGGGGCTTATGTTGCTAAGTTTGAAACTTAATTTCATAAAACAAGAAAATTAAAACCCAAATACATATTGTGGGCGTGTGTGAGGATCGACCCAGGCAAGGGAAGGGCGACCAGGGTTCTTCAAACCCAAAAACTTCACAAATCTCAGAAATTGAAGGTTCAAATCAAGTTCTAAGCGAAAATCGAACATAGATTAGTGATCCCCATTGCAAGGAGATCATAAGGTATGTGAAATTTGACAAGAATTCACTACTTGAAATTCTCATGAATTTAGAAAAGTAGAAATCTGATGTTGCATGTTTGCTATGTGGATAGAATAGGGATGATATAGTGTCTAGGAGTAAAACCTAGACAACAACATGTGAATTAATGTCTAAATTCAGGAAATCTCATGAACACATTGAAGGTGGTTCATGGGTTTTGTGAGAAAATGATGAACATTAGGGTTTAGAAGACTATTCTAGTGCAAATTGATTCATAGAAACTGAATTCTGAAAAATATGATGTTTAATTCTATAAATGATAGCTCAAAGTTTGTTAATCTAGGCTAAGTGACAAGCCATGAATTAGAATATAAAAGATATAAAATTCTGCATGTTAAGTGTTTGTAAAAATGCCCCAAAGAAGGCTTGAAAGTTGAAAATTAGACAAAAACGCATGTTTGATGGATATGGAAAATTGTGCGTTAAGACTTAGAAAAAGGGTTCTAACGGATTGTGAATTGAACTCTTTAGGCGAGGTATCCGGTTCGTCAAGTGGACAAGCCGGTGGAAATACGCGTTTGAAAAAGGATGCTTAAAAGGTACGTAACTACGATCTCGTTACGTTATGCTTGATTTTGTATTTTCGCTAGTAGACTTTAAATTAGCATAATACATGAAATTTATGTTTAGTTGAAGTGACGAAGATCACTAGGTAAATAAACGGGTCAAAAGGTGAAATTATCACCCTTTGACAACATCAACTAATGGTTTGTCAAGTTACATGCTTATAGGAATAAATATCAAAGGGATTCGTACATCGCTATCGCTTAGCGGTTACTAAGGCAAGGTATCGAAACGGGTCAAAATATTGATCCGAGTCAGGTATGTAAAATGGCTTAACTCATCACTTAGAACTTGAGGCTCTCTAAGAGTTAAACAAAGTCAAAATTTGATATTTGGTTATCTTAAAGGCAAACCGAATGATTTAAGTTTTAATTGTGGTGTTTTAGAAAAATAATAGTTTCTAATCAGAATTATAGTTAGAAAGTCGGATTTTTGGGCCAAACAAGTACTAGAAGTCCTTCGTCGTAAAGAAGGACTAAAATTGACTAAAATGCCCTTATAAGCGAAATTGAGCGAATGCACCATAATTGTTGTTTGGAAATAAGTGATAGGATGAATTAAATACTTTGAACAAGTATGAAAAGCGAAAAATGTAAAATATTGGTTCAATGACTCTATAAAGAGTCTTTGCCGTAAAATAATGATTTGAATGGTAAAGTTTGGAATATATAAATTCACCACATTGAATCCACCACAAATATAGTTGTGGTGGGAGATCATTTGATAAGAAATGTGGACATATGTATTTAGAATCGAATGACAGTGATTTGTGCTTAAAATGTGCTTAAATACCCTTAACGGGTCAAAATAAGCATATGAGTGAAAATGGGTTTAAGAAAGTATATAAACCTGTAATTGGACCCTAATATGTTAAACATCATTGAATTTAATAGGTTTAAGAGAAATAAGGGTCAAACAAACTTGTTTGCTTGATAGATTACGAACGGGTCAAAATTTGGTAAAAAGGGTAATAAGCGAAGACTTAAAAGTCTTAAATTTTGCTAATCCGGATGTTGGATTTTAACTCCATATGATGGAAGGTTAAATTACAATCATGTAGGAAGAAACGGTAGGTTAAACGGATAAGCGGATTGAAAGATACGAAAGTTTTCGTGTCAAATAACGGCAAAAATGGAAAGGTTGGATGCAGGGGCCACCGTAACTTACGGTGCCACCGTAAGTTACGGTGGAGCTAAAATTGTTACGGTAGAACACCCCTGATTTACGGTGGGGGAATTTAACATTCAGGGGCCACCGTAACTTACGGTGACCACCGTAAGTTACGGTGGAGGCCAGATTCAAATGATTATTTTTGGATCAAGATATCAATGTTGGATTTTCCTAATTTCCTTGTTGTATCGGTTATTTAATTATCAAAACTAACCTTTAAGTTGGTTTTGATCTCAGGTGAATGTCGAGAGTCCCGGATGAAGATCAAGCATCGAGCAAGAACCGAACACACGTTAAACAAAGCTTCCGCAATGTTGTCTCGTCGTTATTCTATAACGGCGAATTAAAAATCACATTATGTTGTATCATCTTATATTGTAAAAATTTTTAACAAGCCCATATTTTTATAGTGTGTGTAGTCTTAACTACACATCTAATTGTTGGTATTTACATGTAAACTGTTAAATAGTAACTAGGGTGTTACAAGTTGGTATCAGAGCCTTGGTTTAAGAGATTCAAGTATGGTGGGAAAAACTATGCTTGGACTTAAACCTGATGCTCTTAATAAAGATTGGTGTTCGGTTCGAGGCTTGATCGCAAATCCGGTAAGTGCATGTATATTAATCGTTTAGCGTATTAGAGTGTTGTAAATGACACATAGGGTTATCGTGTAATACACGTTACCCCAATTAAATGATAGATATAGCTAACAAAAAAATTTCGTGCGTTGACACATATTGTAAAAAGCCTTGTATTACAATACGGGCGTTTATTAATATCGAAATTACTAACTTTTGTAAATGTTTAATTGAAGGACACTCGCGTTTGAAGACGACGAGAGTCAAACGAATTGTGGGTATGATGATGGAACGGTCCGAGATATGACAAGAATAGCATACTCATCAAGGACCTAAATCGCGTAACGATCGCAAATAAGTAATGGCAAGAAAGCCCGTTAAGGCAAGCATTACCAGGTGCACATTTTAAATATAATTGCACAAATAGTAATATGCAACAAATATGTAGAAATTGAAAGTTGCATATGTAGATTAAAAACTTGGAAAACCCGAATAGAAAATGTATTCGGGATATTGTTTCCAAGAGAAACAAATAGAGGCATTACTTACATAGGGCGTGATGTGAAAACTATAAAAAGGTCATGCGTGTCATGTGTTAATCGCTTACTCTGGCCAAGTAAGTAGTTGCATATGATACCATGAACTTCTTATAGCAGACACATTTATGTCCGATGTAGTAAGGGTGGGGTGAATGGGACTAATTTAAATGGTACCCAAATGAATCAAATAAGTAAGATGTTTGATAGTAAACGTAAACGTAAGACGGATGACGGAAGCGTATTACGTAAGAATAACGAGCCCGAGAGAAGGGACAAGGATCAAATAAAAAGAAAATACAGACCGACCAATAGAAATGCTAAGGCATAGGGATAAAAGTTTGACTATCACAAGTGATGAAATCCACATGGACAAGTCAAACGAATCGAATAAAGAATAAAGGACTTGATTGAATAAAAGCGATGGATCTCGCTAAGACGACCAAATAAATTAAAATAACGTCTAAAACCATATAAGAATGGTTACTTGAAAATGATTACGGTAAAGATACCCGATGAATGGGTAGGAGTTGGAAAGAATGCGTAAACCAAGAGATGGGAACGCGAGATAGAAAGTTAAAAGACTCGGAATATGAATCATGAATAAAAGACAATGAGAATGTGCAAACAGAAATGTTAATAACTACGCTCAGCTATTTCAAAGCTGAACGGGTCAAAAAAGACTGAAGTTTGGCATTCATAAGTGATGAATGTTCACACGAACAAGTCAAACAAATTTAATAAAGGATGACACTTGCTAAAGTAAGTAAGCGCGAATCGGATAAATAAAAGTGCGAAATATTAATAAACCTATGTAAAGGAGTTATAGGCGTTAAAAACATTGAAATAAAAGAACCCGGGTAATGGGACGTAAAGAAGTACAGGTAAGAACCGGGTAACGGTAAGTGTATAGAAAACCGACGTATAAATTGACGTTAGAAGTCGAGAAGTCGGAAAGATGATTCGGAAGAAAACAATGTAGCCTTAGACTACGGTCAAGGTCAAATGAAATCCAAAAAGTAAAGGTGAATAATTATAAACATAAAAAGGGGGTGCCTTAACGCCATATGCGCATATAAACGTATACACATTTGAATAAAGACTAGAATAAAAGATGATCTATGGGATCATCATAACCTAAGGGATATTAATTAGTGTAAAGATCTACGAGGACAGAATGACCCACGGGTCATGAATTGAAGCAAAGGGATCATAAGGGCCTCACCTTAAAGAGGTGAAAGCTTAAGGAAATAGCCTACGAGGTTGAGTAAAGGAACCTACGGGTCAATAGTGTAAGGCGAGGGAACTTGTTACGATTCCCTGCATAAAACTAAGGCTATAAAAGAATAAATTATGGACTGTCAATACCTATAATACTGACAAAAGTTAAGAAGAAGAACTTAAAACTAAAACTTTGGCTTTAGTAAGAAATAACGTTTTTACAAATACGAATCTTGATAGGAATTTAAATAGTAAGCATGAAGGATGCAAGTCTTGACACTAATAGGCGCAAGACGATATATTTGAAAAAGTGATGTTTTCGAAAATGAAAGATTGATATGAATTAAACATGATGTGACACGATCACGGTCATGAAATGCAATGTGAGGTAGAATCACATTATAACCAAGCGAGCGATAAAAGTAACTGGACTAATAAGTCTAGTTATCGAGACCGGTTAAGGTCAGTAATTCAAATCAAGAATTTGGTTTGCTTGTAAGCGGTAGATTCGGTATAACTGAACCGAATGAATAAATTTGAAAACAAAAGAAATTGTTGTTAAAAGTGAAGGATTTCACTAAAGACCTTTAGACGGGTCAAAGTAGCGGATTCATAAAGAATTCGATAGTATATGAAAGCGATGGATATCGCTAAGTTAACTAAACTAGTGGGAATAACGAGATTACGTTATTTCAAGTTGCACTATGTCATATGAAATACGTAGACAATAAGTGCCCAAAAAGAAGTTACCATACCTATCTGGTAATACTAACAATTGGTTAAAAGTATGAGAAATGTTTAAAATACTTCTCAGATCAAATGCATTGAGTTTAAACTCAATGAATTATGTAAGAAAAGGTTTCGAGGACGAAACCTCTCAAGGGGGGTAGACTTGTAACACCCCGAAAACGGGTTTGGTAATCAAACCCCGTTAATACTAAAAGACGGGTAAAGTACCATTAGTAGTAAAATTTACCCGGTGAATATTAGGATTTTTAAGTAAGTAAACCTAATATTTAATAAAAAGATAAATAAAGGTCTATGGATAAATAAAGTTTATAGAAGGTCTGAGTTAACGGGACCTAAAATAAACTTAGTCGTAAATATCCCCGAACCCGCTAAGTTAACTAGAAATGTTTGGTTTAGTTAATAAGAGGGAATGTGGATTTAAAATAAGAAGGTTGTGACTAATTTAATAAATAACTAAACATGAGGGGCTTATGTTGCTAAGTTTGAAACTTAATTTCATAAAACAAGAAAATTAAAACCCAAATACATATTGTGGGCGTGTGTGAGGATCGACCCAGGCAAGGGAAGGGCGACCAGGGTTCTTCAAACCCAAAAACTTCACAAATCTCAGAAATTGAAGGTTCAAATCAAGTTCTAAGCGAAAATCGAACATAGATTAGTGATCCCCATTGCAAGGAGATCATAAGGTATGTGAAATTTGACAAGAATTCACTACTTGAAATTCTCATGAATTTAGAAAAGTAGAAATCTGATGTTGCATGTTTGCTATGTGGATAGAATAGGGATGATATAGTGTCTAGGAGTAAAACCTAGACAACAACATGTGAATTAATGTCTAAATTCAGGAAATCTCATGAACACATTGAAGGTGGTTCATGGGTTTTGTGAGAAAATGATGAACACTAGGGTTTAGAAGACTATTCTAGTGCAAATTGATTCATAGAAACTGAATTATGAAAAATATGATGTTTAATTCTATAAATGATAGCTCAATGTTTGTTAATCTAGGCTAAGTGACAAGCCATGAATTAGAATATAAAAGATATAAAATTCTGCATGTTAAGTGTTTGTAAAAATGCCCCAAAGAAGGCTTGAAAGTTGAAAATTGGACAAAAACGCATGTTTGATGGATATGGAAAATTGTGCGTTAAGACTTATAAAAAGGGTTCTAAACGGATTGTGAATTGAACTCTTTAGGCGAGGAATCCAGATCGTCAAGTGGACAAGCAGGTGGAAATACGCATTTGAAAAAGGATGCTTAAAAGGTACGTAACTACGATCGCGTTACGTTATGCTTGATTTCGTATTTTCGCTAGTAGACTTTAAATTAGCATAATACATGAAATTTATGTTTAGTTGAAGTGACGAAGATCACTAGGTAAATAAACGGGTCAAAAGGTGAAATTATCACCCTTTGACAACATCAACTAATGGTTTGTCAAGTTACATGCTTATAGGAATAAATATAAAAGGGATTCGTACATCGCTATCGCTTAGCGGTTACTAAGGCAAGGTATCGAAACGGGTCAAAATATTGATCCGAGTCAGGTATGTAAAATGGCTTAACTCATCACTTAGAACTTGAGGCTCTCTAAGAGTTAAACAAAGTCAAAATTTGATATTTGGTTATCTTAAAGGCAAACCGAATGATTTAAGTTTTAATTGTGGTGTTTTAGAAAAATAATAGTTTCTAATCAGAATTATAGTTAGAAAGTCGGATTTTTGGGCCAAACAAGTACTAGAAGTCCTTCGTCGTAAAGAAGGACTAAAATTGACTAAAATGCCCTTATAAGCGAAATTGAGCGAATGCACCATAATTGTTGTTTGGAAATAAGTGATAGGATGAATTAAATACTTTGAACAAGTATGAAAAGCGAAAAATGTAAAATATTGGTTCAATGACTCTATAAAGAGTCTTTGCCGTAAAATAATGATTTGAAGGGTAAAGTTTGGAATATATAAATTCACCACATTGAATCCACCACAAATATAGTTGTGGTGGGAGATCATTTGATAAGAAATGTGGACATATGTATTTAGAATCGAATGAAAGTGATTTGTGCTTAAAATGTGCTTAAATACCCTTAACGGGTCAAAATAAGCATATGAGTGAAAATGGGTTTAAGAAAGTATATAAACCTGTAATTGGACCCTAATATGTTAAACATCATTGAATTTAATAGGTTTAAGAGAAATAAAGGTCAAACAAACTTGTTTGCTTGATAGATTACGAACGGGTCAAAATTTGGTAAAAAGGGTAATAAGCGAAGACTTAAAAGTCTTAAATTTTGCTAATCCATGTTAGATTTTAACTCCATATGATGGAAGGTTAAATTACAATCATGTAGGAAGAAACGGTAGGTCAAACGGATAAGCGGATTGAAAGATACGAAAGTTTTCGTGTCAAATAACGGCAAAAATGGAAAGGTTGGATGCGGGGGCCACCGTAACTTACGGTGCCACCGTATGTTACGGTGGAGCTAAAATTGTTACGGTAGAACACCCCTGATTTACGGTGGGGGAATTTAACATTCAGGGGCCACCGTAACTTACGGTGACCATCGTAAGTTACGGCGGAGGCCAGATTCAAATGATTATTTTTGGATCAAGATATCAATGTTGGATTTTCCTAATTTCCTTGTTGTATCGGTTATTTAATTATCAAAACTAACCTTTAAGTTGGTTTTGATCTCAGGTGAATGTCGAGAGTCCCGGATGAAGATCAAGCATCGAGCAAGAACCGAACACACGTTAAACAAAGCTTCCGCAATGTTGTCTCGTCGTTATTCTATAACGGCGAATTAAAAATCACATTTTGTTGTATCATCTTATATTGTAAAAATTTTTAACAAGCCCATATTTTTATAGTGTGTGTAGTCTTAACTACACATCTAATTGTTGGTATTTACATGTAAACTGTTAAATAGTAACTAGGGTGTTACAGGGACGTGCTTCATTAAGGGTAAAAGGGTCTTTTACTGCTCATATTCAAAATGCCATCAAATGATAAAACGCCATTCAAAAAGTAAAACGCCATCAATTTTATTAGCAAAACGCCAAAAAATACTAAAAATGGTTATTCCTTACAAAACGCCAAAAATAACAAAAAAAAAAATTCCTGCTTAATATTTTATTTACTCCGTTATTGTATTTTGTCATCTTGGTCTGCATAACACCATTTAAAAAAAACGTCAAACTTAGAAGATGGGACGTCTATCACCTGTAAAACTGATAAAAGCTGATCAACATAGTAAATACAAAAACAGTAACTGAAAAGACAGTTACTTTATTACTATCATTTATTACAATAAAAAAGTCCCGCCTAAACTACGAATCAAAAAACTCCTATAAGAGACGGGTCTATACACAATGAAATTGATCACACCCAGAAAACACAAACGCCATATCCTCTAGAAACCACTCACTTTAAAAGGCCAAAAAATGTCTTCTTCTGAGGCGTTATCTCAATAATATTTTGCTGAATGAGATGGACAAATATTCAAGAAAAAAAGACTGATGACAGTGATATGCCATCATGTAAGCTTTGTTCTTGATGAATATAGGCATGGAATAAAGGGATCAACACAAGTGTAAAATGCTATTTTGGACTCCATTATTATAAATAGCATCAAGCAAGAGATGACCTTCAATGACATGCCACCAAACAAGAATATCACACCAAAAAACAGGTTGCCACTAAGCAGGTTCGACTGAAAAAGACGGGGTTTATGTAGGAAAATTGGAATCTAGCTAAGATATTCAAAAAAGGTTCAAAACGCCATAACAAATACAAGAAGAAAAGAGGCTGATGACAGTGAAGATTCGGAAGAGAAATTAGATTACCATTTTTAATTTTTTTTTCTTTTTATTTTATATTGTTTTGTTATTAAGTTATCTGTTGTTTTGTTTTGTTATCTAATTCTCTACAAATAAAATACATTATTATATAAAACGCCAAAAACTACAAACACCAAAAGGCTAGTACTGTGAAACTGTGAGAACGGGTGCTGGAAAAGCAACTAGTCAAATGTATTAAAAGCCAAAAATTCATTAAACGCAAAAAAAAAAAAAAAAAAAAAAAAAAAAAAAAAAAAAAAAACATTTGGTCTTATTGTTAACAATATTAATGACTCGTAGTGAATATTACACAAAACGCCATAAAACGCCAAAAATTGACCAAAAAACGCTATAATGCCAAAAAATTATCTATGTGACACAAAAACAATTAATTCAACGCCAAAAAGTTTAATAAATACAATTAACGCCAAAAAAATCTTAGACGCCAGAAAATGTTATAGCGCGTTTGGAAAATAAAAGAAGATTGAAAAGACAAAAAAAACCCCTCGGACCCTGATCATGTCCCGCGCCACGTGTTAGGCCAGGATGCGTTCTCACCGTTCTCACACTTTTGAGCGTTTTCTCCTGATCTCGTCTATATATATATATATATAGGGTAAGGTTATTGTAAAAAAGGTTAAAAGTGTGAGAAATATTGTGGAGATGACATGTGTCCTCAATCTAAATTAATTCAAAAGGGTAAACAAGTAATTTTATCATTGGTTCAATTAATTCAAAACCTTCCATAACCGCCATGTTGGTGCAGTTTTTGTGTCCGATGCTGTTCGAATAGATTAGATTAATTTTATGCTGATTATGTAATAGTTAGTGAAACGGTCAAACGAACGTGTATTAACCCGCTCGTTTGAAGTGGTCAAACGAAAGGGTTATTCGTTTGACCGTGTGTGTTTGCAAGTGAAGGGGGTGTGGCTATAAATACCAACCCTTAGTCATTTGCAACACTTGAAGGTTTTAGACTTGGGGGGGGGGGGGGGGGGAGAGATCACCACTTGGTCTCTCCCCGGATGTATGCTCCTTTGGTATGGTTCAGCTAGCTAGTAATCGGGCCGCTTTGTAATGTTATGCTACCGAATTAATTAATACAAGGAAGTTGTGTTATCCGTCTCTAATCTCTCCCGTCTTGAACATAATCACACACTAATCACGAGTCACGGTCCGAATCATGAACTTACACGCCACCTTATTTATAGGAACATGATTTTTTTTTAAAGATCTCTATAAAAACACTACGAATAATACTGCAACCACCATTCAGCACATATATAACACCATTCAATAATTATATAACACCATTCAATAAGTATATAACACCATTTAATAAGTATATAACACCATTTTAAATATCTCTATAAAAACACTACAAATAACACTGCAACCACCATTCAGCACATATATAACACCATTTAATAATTATATAACACCATTCAATAAGTATATAACACTATTTAAGACATTGTAGTATCGATGATGATGATGATGATGAAGGAATGATGAATCTGTTGTATCGATGATGATTCGAGATGTAAACTGACGATGATGATTCTTCGAGATGGATTGATGATGATGATGATGATTCGAGATCTTTGATTTGGAGAAGAAGGAGGATTCGAATACACAGATCTGGAAGAAGAAAAGTTGAAATTAATCGCTACAGTCGTCGGAGAAGCTGTTAATCGAACTGATTGTTGAAGTTTGAAGCATATTCATTGATTCGATCATTGTTGAAGCTGTTATTCGAACAAGTTGTTGAAATTTGAAGTGTTAGGGTTTTAATTAAAGCAACAGGTCGTTATTTGAAGCTGTTGTTCGAAAAAATCTGAAAGAATAAAGAGAATTCGAAATTCTATGAATTTGATTTACAGTTTCCTATTTTCAAGTGGATATAAAAGACTCTATTACCTCTACAATTTTCAAATCAGTCCAAAAAATAAAACACATTTTACAATTTGGTCACTATTGATCTCAACCATTAGATCAAAGATCTAATGACTGAGATTTTTTATTACCCTTCTCATACTTTTGGTTTTTTTTACAGGAACCTCAATCTCTCCCTCTATATATATGGTTATATTAAATTGTTATAACTTTTAGCACGATAATTTTATTCGTTTTAAGGATATGCAACAAATAAAAAGACAAGACTATTATCACTTTGTTATATTTTATTTAAGTACTCAACGTGTAATTTAGTAAAAGTTTTGACTAAAACATAATAATCATATATCATGAACCGTCTTTAAGAAAACAAAACTTTTTTAAATGTTATAAATCAAAAACATTTACAAACAGAAAAGTTTATTGATGGGTCAATACATTTTAGGCTGACTTGATTGTTTCGTGATCATTGTTTAATTTGGGTTCTTGGCCTTCTAAGATGTCGATTTTCTGAACAGAATGTTACGGGTCGTACATAACAATTTCTCGGCATCGAAGGATCATAACTTTGTTACGCTAGGAACGGGTTTACTATTCAAAAGTGGGTTATTACGTAACTTACAATCTGTTTATCTGCCACTTTGTAAATTTTCTAAAGGTTTGGAATATATATTTTTTTTTGAAGGGTGACTTTTTATGTACAAGACCTTATCGGTCACCGGGTTCTTGTCAAAGACAATCCCCCGTCAGGCCATTACGGACGCGATGTTCTATCGGGCCCCTGCCGCGAACGGACACTGACCTTCGCCCGGAAACCATACTGCCCTCACACGGGTAAAGCCGCTGGGGTAACAGCTGGGTGAAAACCGGGTTGCCCTCCGGATCGAACCATGCCTCGGTAGGAGCGATCCATCATAGGGACGTCCCCCGAATGTAGTGGGTGGGGATCGAACCCGGGTCTCCAAGGAAACCCAAATCATCGATAAACAATTAGCTCAAAAACTAGTATTAAAAACTTTAATACTAAAAGTACCATCGTCTTAGTTAATTGATTTTTACTTTATTAAAGTATTATTATATAACTAAGCTTTAGTTTATTATTTGTCAAAGTATTATAGAACTAAGCTTTAGCATATTATTTTGAACATCCGACCTTTAATATAGACTAAAATCTGAATATTATTTTATTACTAGAATACGACAATAAGGGTGACTAACGTGGGCCATGTGGTTCTTGTTTAGAATAAGCGTGGTCACTCAAGCCGCAATTCGGATTTATCCTCTAATATTGTGACACATGACGCTGACTAGATACAGAGCCGTCCCAAAAGCTCTTAAAAAAATTTAGGCATCGGGCGACGAAAAGAATTGGGCTCAAAATTATGGTTAAGGGTAAATAAATTACAAAAATAAAAACTTAGTGATGGAGCAAAGACTTGAACTTGAGACCTTTACATTATTTTGAGATGGTTTTTGCCACTACACCATCAATACTTTTTTTGCATAATAAACGGATAAATACACTAAATATATACAGTCTTATAAAGTCTTTTCGGGCCATTTGAAATTTTGGGCATCGGGCGTCGGCACGGGTTTGCCGGGCCCAGAGCCGGCCCTGACTAGACGTACCTTGCTCACTCGTGTTTCCCCTCACTTGAGCCCAGTGGCGAAGCTTGAGATTTCCGACCAAAGGGTCGAAAACGTATATACCAAAAAATTTCTATACGAAAACTACATACTCTCTACTACTGAGCGAAAAGTTTGGGGGGTCGGCCGCCCCCTCCCGCCCCCACTATCCTTCGCCCATGCTTGAGCCTATTATGGTTAATCTATGCTCGCCCAAACTACCACACCCCCAAAACATCCGCTCGCTCAGACAACCACGCTCACCTGACCACTCACGCGTGACCGCTCGTGGCTCCCCATTGCGATGCTCGCGAGCCACTGGCCACCGACGTGGCTCACCTGGCCCAGTGCTAACGGGTGCCACCACACGCGGTCTTAGTTGATAAAGATAGTCAAAAACGTTGTGCAAGTTGGTTTATATATACGTCACATGCTCATTATTTTAAATCTTTAGGATTATAAAAATAATTAAGGAGAAAAATATATAGATAATATCATTCCAGGGATTAAAAAAAAGGAGGAGATTAACCTGTTTGCGACTGACTAAAAAACCCGTCGAAATTCTTTTTTCAACATTAAATATCGATCGCAAATAGGTTTTTTTTTAACTTTCTTGTGACGGATATTACAATTTAATGTACCATCGCAAAATTTAAGACAAATTTAACGACAAGTACAATGGCTTTAATTAAATTCATCGTTTATTTCTTGACAAACTTATGATGGACAAAATTCCTCTTTGAAGAGGAAAGGTTTAGATACGTCGTTTGTACCGTCATGATTTCCATCGCCAATACACATTTCTATAGAACCGGTTGGTAATGAAACTTGGCCGGGTGAAAAAACCTTCTTCTGGATAGACAAATGGGCTGGAAATCAACCTCTGAAAGATGTTTTTCCAAACCTTTTCACAACGGAAACCGATAAGTTATGCACGGTGTCGCAACGCTACTCCGTTTTGGATGGAACTATCACTTGGTCTTGGGGTTGCAACCAACCGCTAACTGGGTATGAGACTTAAGGGACTGGGAATCTTGTATTCAGCTACTAAGGGGGTCTGTTAGAATATTCGGCCTAATTTAGAAGCGCTCAAATCATGGAGCAATTGCTGCAGTCAAACCTTGTCCTCTATAATCTTGGGATAGACAGGGTGGCCATAATTCCCTCTCTATCAATCAGTTTAATATGTTTCCTTATATAGGGTCCTAGGTTCTCTATATATGGGTTGTTATTGTCTCCTTATATAAGAAAAAAACCTCAATAAATAAAATCTCTGATTACCATCTTTACATGGTATCAGAGCGCGTTTGATCCTGGAAATTCCGATCCATCTTCAACAAGATGACGGATGCTGAAACCCAAATTAATCAAATTCCTGATGAACTGACATTGAAGATTGCTGCACTCCTAAGGAATGGTCTCGGAGCACAGCCAACTACGGTCAACTCTGAGAACCTTTCTTTAGGAACTAAACTTGGTGGAGATAACTATGTCATATGGGCAACACTGATGAAGAAAGCAATTGGAGGTAGGGGTAGAAGTTCTCACATTACAGCGGATCCATCACCTCCTTTAAAAACCGATGCAGGTTATTCACGTTGGGAACAAGATGACCAGTGTGTCTTCACCTGGATTATCCAAAATCTTGAATCCAACCTGGTGAATAATGCCTCACAATATCCTACCGCAAAAGCCCTGTGGGATGGTCTAGCCACCACATACGGATCCGAAACCGATTCACTGTAGGTGTTCGACCTCCATAAACGGGCGAACTCCCTAAAACAAGGGCCTCTGGAAGATTTGTGGAGTAAACTACAAGGCATTTGGATGTTGATTGACAGAAGAGAACCAAATCCGATGAAGGACCAGGATGACATTCAGATTTACAATAAGAAAACCCAAGAACAAAGACTTTACCAGTTACTCATGGCGGTTGATGACAAATTAGAGCCAATAAAAAGAGATATTCTGAAGAAAGAACTTCTCCCAACTGTTGAATCTGCATATGCCACCATCAGAAGAGAGGTTGCCAGAATGACTATCCTAAAATCCGGACCCTCTGATAACAATTCAACCGAAATCGGGTTGGGTTTGGCAGCTAAGGACTCACAACAAAGAAGAAGGTTTCGACCTAAAGAAAAAGAAGATAAATCTAAACTATTTTGTACCCATTGCCAGATGAAAATGCATACTAAGGAACAATGCTTCAGGATAGTCGGGTATCCAGAATGGTGGGAAGGCGGTCAGAAGCCAAAGAACAGCCAACGCTCAAGTGTTGATGGAAAAGGTGCATCGGTAACAGGGGGAGGAGAGTCCACCGGAAAAGAACCACAGGAAAACGGCGGCAGTTTTGGAGGAATGGCTGCAACAAGTGATGGCCCGATAGGTACCGGGCTCTCTTCTAAAGTTTTTAGTGATCAGCCCATGTCCCACTCTAGGAAGCCAAATAACTGGATCTGGGACTGTGGAGCTACGGATACTATATCATACGATTACAAAGATTTTTGTAACTGGGTGCCACCGTCAAAATACCACATTGAAACCGCTAGTGGAGAAAAAATTCAAGTCAAAGGGGGAGGATCTATCACTTTCTCAGAAAAAAAAAATGAAAATTAATAATTGCTTATATATTCCTTCTCTTTCCTCAAAATTATTATCTATTAGCCAAGTCACAAAATAACTCAACTGTGTGGTACTTATGTATCCAACTTTCTGTGTTCTACAGGACATTCGTACGAAGTAGATCGTTGGGCGTGGTACTGAACGGGGAGGTCTTTACTATGTTGATGAAGTGGTTCACAAGGGACATGCCATACTTGCTCACGGGACAACCGAAAGACAACTATGGTTATGGCATCGACGTCTGGGTCATCCCTCATTTAAGTATCTTAAATTTTTGTTTCCTAGTCTTTTTTCTAAATAACTCTGTTCAAGAAATTTGTGAAACTTGCATTATGGCAAAAAGTCACAGGGCCTCATTCCACAAAAATGATACTAGAGTTGACTCTGTTTTTTCATTAATTCATTTTGATGTCTGGGGTCCGGCTCCAAATAATACCAATAGTCGGATCAGATACTTTGTGATATTTGTGGATGATTTTTCACGAATGAATTGGGTCTACTTCATGAAACATAAATCCGAAGTTCCTGAAATTTTTGTTAAGTTTTACAAAATGGTTCAAACTCAGTTTGGGAAAACAATTCATATCCTCCGCTCTGATAACGGAACTGAGTTTGTGAACAAAATAATAGAAAATTTCTTTCAAGAACATGGTCTTATCCATCAAACTACGTGTTCGAACACTCCTCAATAAAACGGAACGTCGAAACGAAAAAATCGTACACTTCTTGAAAAAACTCGTGCCCTTATGATTGAGTCTCATTTTCCGTTATCTTACTGGCCTGAGGCCCTGGCCACATCGGCCTACCTTGTTAACCGCCTCCCAACTCAAATCCTAGGACATAAAACACCTATAGATATTCTAGCTACCCAAGTTAAAGTTCCATCCATTATGACCTTACCTCCTAAGGTCTTTGGCTGTATCGTGTTCATTCACACACCAAAAATGGATCGAAGTAAATTGAGTGTGTGTGCCAAGAAATGTGTCTTTATTGGGTACGGGATCCATCAAAAGGGCTATCGTTGCTACAACCCTGTTACTCGTCGGGTTCATGTCACCATGGACCATGACTTCGTTGAGTCAGCCTATTTTTTCGACCACCAATCCAGCACTAAGGGGGAGAAACCAGGTGAGTCACTCGATTGGCTACTATATCATAGTTTGTCTACGGATGTCACAACAGAGCCGGTAGATGGAGCTGCCGAACCTGCTTCGTTCAACATGGGAGAGGATGAACAAGATGACCACACCAATGAATCTCCTGAAGACGATGTCCATCCGGCCGAAGTCTCCGGAACCGCACCAATTGATGAAGAGACAAACAATGAGGTAAACAATTTAGAACATCATGGTAATTTACAAAATGATAGTTCTGATCATAGTAATCAAGAAAATCATCTTGAGGAGCAAGAGGAGCATCAGAGTGTTCTTCCCCCGAGAAGAAATAGGGAAATTCCTCCCAACCGGTTTTCACCAGAACGAATCTCTCGCACCTCAAAATACCCGGTTGGAACTAACAGGGGGAGAGTTGCCAATATAGCAAAAGCTTTTTCGGCCACGATACTTTCAGAAAAAATCCCTAACACGTTTCAAGAAGCCAAGGAGATAACCGAATAGAGAGAAGCAATGAACAAAGAAATGGAGGCTTTGACAAAAAATGGCACATGGGAAAAATGTCCTTTACCACAAGGAAAGAAACCGGTCGGATGCAAGTGGGTATTTAACATCAAGTATAATTCTGATGGCACCATTGAGCGATACAAGGCGAGATTGGTTGCCAAAGGGTACACACAGACATACGGTATTGATTACTCTGAAACTTTTTCCCAGTTGCTAAAATTGACACTATCATAGTTCTCTTCTCTGTAGCAGCAAATAGAGACTGGCCCCTTCATTAATTTGATGTAAAAAATGCTTTTCTGCATGGAGACTTGAAGGAAGAGGGGTATATGGAAGCCCCCCAGGGTTCTCAGATGAGTGTAAGGAAAACAAGGTGTGTAGACTAAAAAAGGCATTGTATGGGCTCAAACAATCTCCGCACGCATGGTTTGAAAAGTTTACTATGGCCATGAGAAAATATGGGTACAAACAAAGTAATGCCGACCACACCTTGTTTTACAAAAAAAAAAGAGGAAAGTTGATTACATGTCTCATAATATATGTCGATGATATGATCATATCAGGGAGTGACGAAGAGGAGATCAACTCCCTTCGGAGAAATCTCTTTACCGAATTTGAAATGAAAGACCTTGGGGGATTAAAATATTTCCTAGGGATTGAAGTTCTTAGGTCAAAGGAAGGGATCTTTATCTCTCAAAGAAAATATATATTGGATTTGCTTGCCGAAGTGGGTATGGTTGACTGCAAGCCCAGTGATACTCCCATGATGGTAAACCATAAACTCAAAATAATAGAAGGAGCCAAATTAGCGAATAAAGAAAGTTACCAAAGGCTAGTAGGGAAGCTGATTTACTTGGCTCACACTCGACCCGACATCGCGTATGCTGTGAGAGTTGTTAGTCAATTTATGCACAACCCTCAAGAAGATCATATGGAAGCGGTTATGAGGATCATTACATACCTAAAAGGCACTGTTGGGAGAGGTATCGTGTTTAAGAAAACTAGTCACCTTGACGCCGAAGTTTTCACAGATGCTGATTGGGGAGGGAATCCCAATGATAGATATAACAACCCTCCTGAAATTTTTCTGACACCCTGATATATTTTAAAATACCCCTATATGTCTTAAAATACACCCCGTATGTGAAAACCGAGCCCAAAATATGAAATGTCATTAAAAATAATTAAAAAAACAAGATTTTTAGGCGCTCACGGGTGGCGTAGCCATTGGCTAACCCTTACGCGGGCCACGACAACTTAAAGGTCAGGCGAACCCCTGTGTTGACACGTGTCATAACACGTGTTGAACCTAGTCATGACCCGGATCAGCTACAACCTAAACCCCCTACGACGCGGGCCGCGTAGGCCCTGGCCTAACCTTACGCGGGCCGCGAGAAACCCGTTTTTCAGCCCTATAAATAGCATGCATCGGATCTTCAGTCTACTCACTCATTTCTTTTCTTTCTAAACGAATTCTGAAGTAGTAGGCATAATATACGGGTATTATATCCCCCTAATTAGCGATGTTCTGCTCCATTGTAAGTATTATAACCCCGGTTACGTATTAGATACGCTGCCCGATTGATCCAGGGTTCCATAACAATTGTCGTGGTTCTGCCCGACGTAGTTGTTGGAATACCGTCTCGGGGAGGGTATCGTTAATATAAATAAAGGGTTATTATACTAACATATGTACATTTGTGTAAATTATAGATTAACACCAGGAAACCCTAGAAGAAGTCTAAAACAGCAATGTGAGTTTATCCGCTTTTTGTAAACCTTTTTGTGAATTGTTTTACAAAACCTTAAATGTTTTACAATGTGACTAAGCAGTGATTGAGTCTTTGTAGTTCTTCAATTACTGCTGGTATGTTGGGGTTTTGTATACAAAATGTGGAACACGTTACCATTGAACAACGAGTTAGCCAATGGGTAATATGACCCACCAGTCAGGATTGACAGTACTGAATGAGTAATTGTGTAGAAATAAACAATGTGATAGCTCTCAATACTGTGTTAATTGATAATACTCTTCTTGATTAAACTGGGATTCACTCACCAATATTTCCCACTGACAAATGTTTTTAAAATGCGTTTCATGTAACACAATGTGAAAGCCAATTAGGAAAAAGCCAGCTGGAGAGCACTGACGGCTTGGAAAAATATGGCTATAAAAGTTACCTAAAAGACGATTTTTTAAATTCAATAAAATAGGGTTTATCCCTAAAAACGTATTGTAATAAAGAAACTTGGGTTTACCATTGTGGTCATTAATATAAAATATGGCGGTTTTACTCTGATAAACATTTCCTAACTACGGTCCTGATGTAATTTCCGCTGCCAAATTAATAATTAAAAACTGATACCACCACAAACGAATGTTCGCGGTCGCCCGTTTCCGGGACAGATAAGGGGGCGGGGGTTGCCACAGAAGGTGGTATCATAGCTTAGCCATTGATTCAGCCACATGAGTGTTCTGCTGACATCAATATACTATCTAAATTGTTAGGAAATAAAATTTGAAAATACATGAATATCTGTATTTTATTGTTATGTGTTATTTGACTATTTGTTAGTTTACAGTATGAGTGTCAAGGACCCTCAGACATGTATCGTCAATTGTCCGATTCACCTAGGTGTTTCCCAGCCTACCCTCTCTGGGTATTCCGCTAATCAGGAAGAAAGGATGTTTGCCTTTAAAGCTCAGTCGGAAGAGCCATTCCCTCAGAAAAAGAGAGGATGGTTCAGTAAGGGAGCCTTTGAGCGTAGAAAAAGAATGCGAAAGTTGCAACAACAAAGAGTCCTAGCAGCCGCTAAGCAAGAGTCAGATGCCCATACACAGGATATGCTTAATAGGAGCTTAGCTAATTTCCATATCCTAGCAACAACTGCTGCCAACCCAAGTCTGGAACAACTAGTAGCCCCACAACCCTTACCTTTAATTCCCACTCAGCCGATGGAGGTAGAAATGCATGATTTCAACCCTGAGGAAATACCTAGGATACCAGCCCCTAATCCCTTAGACCCAAATTATGATCCATGGTTTGATGATCTTAGGGATTATGTGCCACGCTACCATCTAAACGACGAAACCTTGCCAAACATAGCAGCGTATCCAGGTCTGGACCCTCTAGATCCCTATTATGACAACGATGAATACATTAGGGAGATTTTAGAGAATCCGTACCCTCAGGAGAATCCATGCCACAGTACCCAGATCTAGTACCAGCACCTGCACCCCCAATGAGTATAGAGAATTTGCAAGAACTCCGAACTTTCGAAGAAGAAATCTTAGAGAGCAGTGAGAGGATGAGGTATGTAGGAGAACAACTCGTCTGGAAATATGACGAGCGTCAGATGGATTTCGGGGGAAATCCATATCCATGAAGATGATAAGTGGAGTTGGTAATAATAATATAATAATATATAATATGTTTGTATGAAAAATAATAATAATATATATATATATATATATGTAATAATAATAATATATTGTAGTATAGACCACTTTGTGGTTAGTGATGCAAAATAGTGTTGTAATTTTTAATTCCTGTTTTAGTGTGTATTTGACGCATAGTATATAAAAAGAGTAAAGTCGCAATGCTCGACGCTTTTGACCAATATGTGCATTATGTGGTTGTACTTAAACTATTAATTATTCTGTGATATTAATAATTGGCAAATGTTTAAAATTCAGATGGCCGACCAAGTGAATCAAGAGAATCTGGATAATAACCCAGAAAACCAGAATGACAATAATCTGAATAACGATAATCCGAACAATGATAACAATGGAAATCAAGTGGACAACAGTGCCATCCAACACATAGTAGCACAAGGAATAATAGATGCAATGCCATATATTATTCAAACGGTTAGGGAAGCCAAAAATAAAAGTAATCATGATAGCAAGCGACCCTCTGAACCTGAAAACAGCGTGAACAATGGACCCATACTTCAAATGCCCATCCCCAAAAGAAGAAGAACCATGTCTTATGGTTGTTCTTATAAAGAATTCTGGTCTTGTAAACCAATGGAATTGTCGGGCAACGAATGGGCTATTGCAATTCTACGCCGGATAGAAAAGACCGAGGCAGTCTTAAGAATAAGCAAGTGCGCAGAAGAAGATAAGATAATGTTTGCTTCTAATCTATTTAAGAATTCAGCACTAGAATGGTGGAATACTATCCTTCAGTCTAGAGGAAGTGATAGAATTTACAATATGGAATGGGAGGAGTTTAAAAACATGGTAGAAAGGGAATTATGTCCTCCTAATGAAAAAGAACAGATAGCAAACAAATTCCTAAACCTTATGATGACTGGTGTGGATAGTAAGGGATACACTAAGTTATTTTTGAATATGCTAGAATTATGCCAACCCTTGCTTCACCTGAACCAGTGTTAATCTCCCGTTACATCTGGGGATTAATCGGGGAGATAAGGCATGTAGTCAAGGCAGCTAGACCTCAAACCATAGAAGAAGCTGTAGAACTAGCCAATACCTTGACTGATGAGTTAGTCCGTACACGAGAAGAGGATCAAAGGAGGAACCTAACCCAGAAGCTCACACAAGATACTCCATATACTGTAACTTTTGCAAAATATCGGGACACAAGGAAGAAGACTGCAGGAAGAAAGCTAACAACAGGATATGCTATAACTGCGGAGAACATGGTCATATCAAGCCAAACTGTCCAAAGCTAGCTCCAGCTACGAATAACAAGAATACAAAAAGCTCTAGAGCATTTGTTCTAACTGCAGAAGAACCAAAGATGATCTCGGATGTGATCACTGGTACGTTTTTAGTTAATGATATTTTTGCTAAAGTATTATTTGACTCTGGTGCAAACCAAAGTTTTATTAATACTTCATTTTGCAAACTTCTCAATCAATCATTAACTAAACTTCCACAAGAATGTCTAGTAGAGACAGCAAATGGGGAAACCATTAAAATTTCTGAAATCTTGCAGGGAGTAAGAATAGAAATTCTAAATCAGAAATTTATTGCAAATCTTTACCCCATGAATCTGGCAGGATTTGATGTAGTATTAGGAATGGATTGGTTAATAGCCAATAAAGCCAGTATATTGTGTGATCAAAAGTCAATAAGATAATCAGAGTAATTGTGTTTGTATATTGTATGAATGATAAAGGAGTACAAAGGATATAAATAGACTACATAATTACATATTAATCCCTCTATTATATAAACATATCTAAACCTATAATAGTTGTCTAATATTCCCCCTCAAGCTAAACGCGGGGAACGAGCTGTAGCTTGTCTCTTAAAATTGCAAATCGTTCAGAAGGTAATGGCTTTGTGAAAACATCAGCAATCTGATCATGTGTAGAGATAAACCGAACCACAAGTTTCCCTTTGAGCAACCTTTTCTCGCACAAAAAGAAAATCAACTTCAACATGTTTGGTACGAGCATGAAATATAGGATTGGCAGATAAATATGTGGCACCGAGATTATCACACCATAAGATAGGAGCCGACTTCATAGGAACACGAAGTTCAGGCAGTAAAGAATCCATCCAGGTAAATTCAACAACTGTATCAGCTAATGCTTTATATTCCGATTCAGTGGATGACCGAGAGACAGTACGTTGTTTTCGAGCTGACCAAGAGATGAGATTAGAGCCCAGATAGATAGCAAATCCCCCTGTGGAACGACGGTCATCGGGACAACCAGCCCAGTCCGCATCAGAATATGCTGTAAAAGACCGATAATGAGCATCTGTATAAGCATGCAAAGTGGAGCTAGAGGACCGACGGAAGAGGAGACCGTGATGTAGACTACCCTGTAGATATCGAAGGATCCGTTTAACCGCAGACCAATGGTTCTCTGTCGGAGAGTGCATAAACTGACAAACTTTGTTTACAGCAAAATGCTATGTCAGGACATGTCAATGTTAAGTATTGTAGAGCCCCTACAATCTGGTGATACCGAACGGGATTATCAAAGCTTGGACTGTCACCAAGAGCCAGATGAACCGAGGGAGAACAGGGAGAAATAACTGGCTTAGATTGTGAAAGTCCTGCTTTGGCCAAGAGCTCCAAAATGTATTTCTTTTGAGAGAGGAGTAAATCAGGGCCCTTAGACTGAACTTCAATTCCCAGAAAACAAGATAGAGCACCCATATCTTGAATAGCAAAGATAGAACTCAGACTTTTTACCACACCGTCAATCGTGGCTGGATTGTTGCCTGTCAAAATGATGTCGTCGACATATACTAATATATAGAGAATAGTACCTGCAGATGAATAGATAAATAGTGAAGGATCTGTCCTGGAACCTTGAAACCCCAAATGCTGAAGAGCATGAAACAACCGCTGAAACCATGCTCGAGGGGCCTGCTTCAGACCATATAATGACTTGTGTAAAAGACATAAGTGATTCGGTCTAGTAGGATCTGTAAACCCGGGTGGCTGTCTCAGATAGACGGTCTCATGTAAATTACCATGTAAAAAGGCATTCTGCACATCCAATTGTCTAAGAGACCAGCCACATGTAACTGCAAGTAAAAGAATAACACGAATGCTGGTTGCTTTGACTACAGGGCTGAAGGTTTCATGGTAGTCAATTCCGGGTTGCTGGTTGAAGCCCTTGGCAACCAATCGAGCCTTATATCGAGTAATAGCACCGTTTTGATCCCGTTTAAGTTTATACACCCATTTGCAATCAACAACATTAGCATTTGATACCGGAGGGACAAGAGTCCACGTGCCATTTTTCATGAGGGCCTTGTATTCCTCAGACATGGCATGACGCCATTTAGGACTTTTGTTAGCAATGGTGAAAGTAGTAGGTTCAAGATCATTGGACCCTGTGGTGGTATGGTAGGCTGAGAGGTTGTAGCGGTTAGGTTTTGGTGGGTTTTGGCGAAGGTTGGCAGGACGAGTACGGGTGGGTGGTGGTGGAGAGTGTGATGTAGCTGGTGATTGGGCTATATTTGTGGGCTGAGTTTGAGAAGATTGTTGGGCCTGTTGTGGTGGGGAAGAGGTGAGGGGCGGTTGTGGTGGGGAATTGGGTAAGTCCGTGGATTGGTGTTGGGTCGGTGGTGGGGATAAGCTGGAAGTAGAGACTGCAGGTTTGGTGGTTGAGTCGGGAATGTCAGGTTGGTGGGAGGGAAAAGAGGAGACATAAGGTGAATGATCAGTGGGAGATGGAGTAGGTGATGGGATGGACTGTTGAGCAAAAGGGAAGAGTTGTTCATTAAAGCGAACGTGTCGTGCAACATATAAATGATTTGTGGCCAAGTCAAGACAACGATAGCCATAATGAGATGTACTATATCCCAGAAAAACACATGGTAAAGAACCAAAATCCATTTTGTGAGGATTATAGGGACGTAAGTGAGGATAACATTGACATCCAAAAACACGTAAGAAAGATAAATCAGGTGGTTGTTGAAATAAGTGTTCAAAGGGAGAGATTTTGGAAGCAACTCTGGATGGCATTCGATTGATTAGGTAAACCGCAGTGTCAAAGGCAAAGTGCCAAATTTTTGAGGCACACCAGATTGAGCAAGAAGAGTAAGCCCGGTTTCCACTACATGTCGGTGGCGTCTCTCAACAAATCTGTTTTGTTCACTAGTGTGGGGACAAGAGAGACGATGAATGATACCTAGAGAGGTAAAAAAGGGAGAGAGAGAGGTCGAAACTCGCCACCCCAATCAGTTTGGACAGATTTGAGCTTGGTCTTAAATTATCGTTCAACCATAGCATGAAAATTTTTGAATGTAACACACACATCTGATTTATGTTTTAAAGGAAAAATCCACATATAATGAGTAAAATGATCAACACATAGTAAAAAATAAGAATCACCATTCAATGATTTAATTGGTGTAGGACCCTACACATCACAAAAGATTAAATCCAAAACATTATTACTCCTAAAAGTTGCAGGAAACAAATGAAGTTTTGAGGATTTCCCCATGTGACACGAGGTACAAGAGGATGATAAACTTTTATTACTAACAGGAAGTGAAAAAAGAGATAACATAGACTTCAATAGATCTGGATGTGGATGTCCAAGTCTTCGATGCCATGTATCTTGAGAAGCACGAACAACAGAAAAGGCAACTTTGTGTAGAGGATGGATGGATGGCACACAAAGGGAGTAGAGCCCGTTGTTACTTGGACCCGTGTGGAGGGTTTTCCGTGTACACGTGTCCTTCACAGCAAAAAAAGTCGAGTGAAATTCAAAGAAAACATTATTATCCTGACAAAATTTTTGAACGGAAAGAAGGTTTCTTTTAAGTTGTGGAACATGAAGAATATCAGAAAGTGTAAAGGTTTTGTGTGGCGAATAGATTTTGGTGGAGCCAATGTGTAAAATGGGTAAACTTTCACCATTACCAACAAGGAGGGAATCCTTACCATAGTATGGTTCTGAGTGATCAAGGCCGTTTTGATCCATGGCAGAGTGACCATTGCATCCAGTGTCAGGCAACCAAGTTGTTGAAGCTTGTGAGCGATAATCAGCAAAGTTTGCTGCTGCTGGTGCTGTCCTCAGGGTACTGGGATCCCGGTTAGGACAATGTGACGGGATGTGACCGATTCCACACCTGTTACAAGTACCAAAGACAGTGTTTTGATTAGATGCCCAGTTAAATTGTCCTTTTTTGTTACCATTGTTGTTGTAGGAGTTGTTGTTAGGATTGTTATTGTAGCGAGAGTTGCCACGTCCCCCACGACCACGATATGAAGAGCTCCGACCTCTACCCCTAGACCCAAAGAAAGCCTGCTGCTGGGGCTGCTGTGATGAAGAAGATTGGGGCTGAACCTGTAACCCCAACTGAGATAGGAGCTGTTGTAGAGACTGAACTATATCAGTTGGTAAGGACGGGGCTGTAGGTGGGGTTGAGGGACTTTTGCTGGTGACTGTGAAGGCCTGAGCAGGGGATGTGTCAGGTTTTTTACCATGTATTCATGATCAGCAAGTAATGCAAAGAGGTCAGAGAAAGGTGTAGGTGTAAAACGACCTACAATCTGAGATTTAAAGCCATCGTATTCATCACGAAGACCGGTCACAACCAGCATGACCAAGTCTTTTTCTTTGTAGGGTTCTCCTATGTTGGCCAGGGCATCAGCATATTTTCTGGCTCTGGTGAGATAAGCAAGAGATGATTCTTCTGGATGCATCTGTATCCTGAGCAGTTGTGACTTCAAGGTGTATTCACGAGAGATTGAATGCGGGGCAAAAGCACGTTCCAAGGCTAGCCATAACTCCTTGGAAGTGGTGCCCTGAACATGCTGGAAGGCACTTTCAGAGATGGTGGATAGCAGCAGCATTCGTACATGAGCATCATTAGAAACCCATGTGGTGTGATTAGGGTTTGGACGGGTTGTAGGAGGTAAAGTAGCGTCTGTGTTAGGGACAGTGATCACAGGATCTGGGCAAGGAATAGTCCCATCAACGTAATCAAAAAGTTTGTTTGTGACAAGAAAGGGGTGTATCATAGTTTTCCAGTGACCATAGTTAGAGGGTGAGAGGGTAAAAGCAAACTTGTGGGAACTGTGATTGGTTTTCTCGGCTGTGGTAAATGGAGCAACCAGGGCCATTGTTCGGGTGAAGAGATGATGCAGGTTAGAAGGCTGCAGAAAAAAAAGGTGGAGGCAGTTAGGGTTTTTGGGAGCTGTGCTCTGATACCAAGATAATCAGAGTAATTGTGTTTGTATATTGTATGAATGATAAAGGAGTACAAAGGATATAAATAATTACATATTAATCCCTCTATTATATAAACATATCTAAACCTATAATAGTTGTCTAATACAATACAAGTAAATTCACCAAAGGGTGAAAAGATCACAATTAAAGGATATAAAACCTCTAAATCCACTAAATTCATCTCTGTGATGAAAACAGCAAGTTACATAAGAAAAGGATCATTAGTGTATTTGATTTCTATAATCACTAACACTAAAGGAAAAGAATTAAAGGATATCCCAGTAGTATCTCAGTTTTCGGATGTATTTCCAGAAGAATTACCAGGACAACCTCCAGATAGAGAAGTTGAATTCAAAATCCATTTAATACCAGGGACAGCACCAATTGCCAAAACACCTTATCGTTTGGTACCTGCAGAAATGCAAGAACTAAAGAAACAATTAGACGAATTATTGGAGAAAGGATTCATACATCCAAGTTCATCACCCTGGGAAGCGCCAATCTTATTTGTCAAAAAGAATGACGAATCAATGCGTATGTGCATTGACTGCCGTGAATTGAACAAGGTCACAATTAAGAATCGGTATCCATTACCAAGAATAGATGATCTGTTTGATCAGTTACAAGGAGCACGATTTTTCTCAAAAATCGATTTAAGGTCAGGATATCATCAATTAAAAGTACAGGAAGTGGACATTCCTAAGACCGCCTTCAGAACAAGGTATGGTCATTATGAATTTACTGTCATGCCATTTGGTTTAACCAATGCCCCAGCTGGATTCATGGACATGACGAACCGAATATGTAATCCATATTTGGATAAATTCATAATTTTCTTTATAGATGATATTCTCATTTACTCTAAGAGTAAAGAGGAACGTGCAAAGCATTTGCACGCACTTCTAAGTTTATTAAGAAAAAAAAAAAGCTTTCTGCTAAGTTTTCAAAGTGCGAGTTTTGGTTAGAACAGGTACAATTTCTTGGACATCTAGTTAATCATGAAGGAATTCATGTGGATCCCACCAAGATTGAGGCAATAACCAAGTGGAAAACCCCTAAATCACCAACCGAGGTTAGAAGTTTCTTAGGACTAGCCGGTTATTATAGAAGATTTATTCAAGATTTTCTAGAATAGCCATTCCCTTAACTAAGCTAACTTGTAAATCTGTTAAGTTTAAATGGGAACCAAAACATGAAAAAGCCTTTAGAATCCTTAAGCGAAGATTAACCCATGCACCCATATTAGCATTACCAGAAGGAACTGAAGATTTTATAATCTAGTGTGATGCTTCTAAATTAGGTTATGGATGTGTATTGATGCAACGTCAAAAGGTTATAGCTTATGCATCCAGACAACTTAAGAATCATGAAGAAAATTATTCCACTCATGATTTAGAATTAGGAGCTATAATTTTCGCCCTTAAGATTTGGAGACATTACTTGTACGGTAGTAAGTTTACTGTTTTCACTGATCATAAAAGTTTAAGGTATGTCTTCGGGCAAAAAGAATTGAATATGAGACAAAGACGCTGGATGGAAATGGTTAGTGATTATGATTGTGATATTCAGTATCATGCAGGAAAGGCAAATGTAGTTGCTGATGCTTTAAGCCGAAAATATCACGAACAGCCAAAAAGAGTACATTCTCTTAAATTAAATCTACAAATAGATTTAAATGAGTAGATTAGAAAAGCACAAGAATCAGTAATCAAGGATGATACTGAAAAACTAAAAGGAATGATTAAGGAATTAGAACAAGGATCAGATGGAATTTGGAGATTCCATAAGAAAAGAATATGGGTACCTAAATTAGAAAACCTACGTCATTGTATATTAGAAGAAGCCCATAAATCTAAGTATACGATGCATCCAGGAAGCGATAAATTGTACCAGGATTTAAGAAAGAATTTCTGGTGGATAGGAATGAAAAAGGATATAGCAGCTTATGTTGCCAAGTGTTTAACCTGTTCATAAGTCAAAGCTGAACATCAGAAACCTTCAGGTTTATTGCAACAGTTAGAAATGCCTGTTTGGAAATGGGAATTGATAACAATGGATTTTGTTACTAAATTACCCAAAACAAGGAAAGGTAATGATACAATCTGGGTGATTGTAGACAGACTAACCAAGTCAGCTCATTTCCTATCAATGAAAGAAACTTTTAGTATGGAACAATTAGCTAAATTGTATGTAAATGAAATAATTTCTTTACATGGAATTCCTCTATCAATTGTTTCTGACAGAGATTGTCGTTTTACCTCTCATTTTTGGACAAGTTTCCAAAAAGCTATGGGAACCAAGTTGAATCTAAGCACAGCTTATCATTCTCAAATGGATGGACATAGCGAAAGGACAATTAAAATATGGAGGACATTCTTAGAGCTTGTGTAATTGATTTCGGAGGTAATTAGGACGATCACTTACCATTGATAGAATTTTCTTATAATAATAGTTATCACACAAGTATCAACGCTGCACCATTCGAAGCACTTTAGGGACGAAAATGCCGAACTCCAGTCTGTTGGGCAGAAATTGGGGAAAAGCAACTATCTGGACCTGAGATAGTACAAAAAATAACAGACAAAATCATTCAAGTCAAGGAATGACTGAAAGCAGCACGCGATCGAAAAAAGAGTTATGCTGATAACAGACGAAAGCCGTTGGAATTTCAGGTAGGAGATAAAGTATTATTGAAAGTCTCTCCTTGGAAAGGAGTGGTGAGATTCATCAAAAGGGGAAAGTTAAGTCCCAGGTATATTGGACTTTTCAAGATTATTAGAAGAATAGGACTTGTAGCCTATCAGCTACAACTGCCAGATGAAATGGCAGGAATACATGATGTATTTCATGTATCTAATATCAAGAAATGTTTAGCTGATGAATCACTGATAGTACCTCTTAAGGATATAGAGGTAAATGAGCAGTTAAAATTTGTGGAAAAGCCTCTACAGATTGAAGATAGGAAAGTCAAGAATCTCAAGCATAAGAGATTAATTCTAGTCAAAGTAAAATGGGACTCCAAAAGAGGACCAGAATACACATGGGAGCTTGAATCAGAAATGCAAAGGAAATATCCACACTTGTTCCAGTAGACCTCGAGGACGAGTTCTAAAACAAGGTGAGGAGGATATAACAACCCTCCTGAAATTTTTCTGACACCCTGATATATTTTAAAATACCCCCATATGTCCTAAAATACACCCCGTATGTGAACCGAGCCCAAAATATGAAATGTCATTAAAAATAATTAAAAAACAAGATTTTTAGGCGCTCGCGGGCCGCGTAGCCATTGGCTAACCCTTACGCGGGCCGCGACAACTTAAAGGTCAGGCGAACCCCTGTGTTGACACGTGTCATAACGCGTGTTGAACCTAGTCATGACCCGGATCAGCTACAACCTAAACCCCCTACGACGCGGGCCGCGTAGGCCTTGGCCTAACCTTACGCGGGCCGCGAGAAACCCGTTTTTCAGCCCTATAAATAGCATGCATCGGATCTTCAGTCTACTCGCTCATTTCTTTTCTTTCTAAACGAATTCTGAAGTAGTAGGCATAATATACGGGTATTATATCCCCCTAATTAGCGAGGTTCTGCTCCGTTGTAAGTATTATAACCAAAGTTACGTATTAGATACGCTGCCCGATTGATCCAGGGTTCCGTAACAACTGTCGTGGTTCTGCCCGACGTAGTTGTTGGAATACCGTCTCGGGGAGGGTATCATTAATATAAACAAAGGGTTATTATACTAACATATGTACATTTGTGTAAATTATAGATTAACACCAGGAAACCCTAGAAGAAGTCTAAAACAGCAATGTGAGTTTATCCGCTTTTTGAAAACCTTTTTGTGAACTGTTTTACAAAACCTTAGATGTTTTACAATGTGATTAAGCAGTGATTGAGTCTTTGTAGTTCTTCAATTACTGCCGGTATGTTGGGGTTTTTTATACAAAATGTGGAATACGTTACCATTGGACAACGAGTTAGCCAATGGTTAATATGACCCACCAGTCAGGATTGACAGTACTGAATGAGTAATTGTGTAGAAATAAACATTGTGATCGCTCTCAATACTGTGTTAATTAATAAAACTCTTCTTGATTAAACTGGGATTCACTCACCAGTATTTCCCACTGACAAATATTTTTAAAACGCGTTTCAGGTAACACAATGTGAAAGCCAATTAGGAAAAAGCCAGCTGGAGAGCACTGACGGCTTGGAAAAATGTGGCTATAAAAGTTACCTAAAAGACGATGTTTTAAATTCAATAAAATAGGGTTTATCCCTATAAACGTATTGTAATAAAGAAACTTGGGTTTACCCATGTGGTCATTAATATAAAATATGGTGGTTTTACTCTGATAAACATTTCCTAACTACGGTCCTGATGTAATTTCCGCTGCCAAATTAATAATTAAAAACTGATACCACCACAAACGAATGTTCGCGGCCGCCCGTTCCCAGGACAGATAAGGGGGCGGGGGTTGCGACAATAGACGATCTACTGCTGGGTACTTTACTCTCCTCGGAGGAAATCTGGTAACATAGAGGAGCAAGAAGCAGAAAGTTGTTTCCTTATCAAGTGAAGAATCCGAATTCAGGGGCATAGCTAAAGGGATTACTGTAATTCTTTGGTTGAGGAAAATAATGAAAGAAATCAGAGCTCCCTTCGAGCGTCCAGTTCAGTTAAAATGTGATAATAAGGCTGCTATCAAAATTTCAGAGAACCCAGTGGAACATGAAAGAACCAAACACGTTGAAATAGATCGTCACTTCATAAAGGAAAAGATTGAGGATGGTACCATTGAAATTCCATTTGTGAAGTCTGGAGATCAGCTTGCAGACATTCTCACAAAGGCGGTTGGGACGAAATCATTTGAATCAGTTTTATCCAAGTTGGGTATTGGAGATCCCACTACACAACTTGAGGGGGAGTGTTAGAATATTCAGCCTAATTTAGAAGCGCTTAAATCATGGAGCAATTGCTGCAGTCAAACCTTGTCCTCTATAATCTTGGGATAGACAGGGTGGCCATAATTCCCTCTCTATCAATCAGTTTAATATGTTTCCTGGTATAGGGTCCTAGGTTCTCTATATATGGGTTGCTATTGTCTCCTTGTAAATATAAGAAAAAAACCTCAATAAATAAAATCTCTGATTGCTAGCTTTACAGGGTCAAATCCAGGAAATGGTGCTGATTTTTGGATGTGGCGAGAATTCGACGGTTGTCAATCCTTTATGGGTCATAATCCATGCAAGCAGTGGCGTCTCTAAAAATTCGAGTACCCTGTTCAAGCTCGAAAAATGTGCCCATATCCTTTAACGATAAACAATATAATTACGAAAATGACAAAAATTATAGTATTTGATAAACAATGCAATTATGATAATGACAAAAACATAGTATTCTAATGAGTTACATACCGTAATAACTAATAAGTGAATAGTTAACCAATGATTCGTGCAGCCCTCCTTGCATTCTTCATAGCAAATTGCTGGATCAACTCTTCATAGCAACTGTCTAGTACGATTAATATACAACTAGGTTAGAACCCCGTGTAAGACACGAGTTGAATAAATGTAATTTTATATACCAAAGAATAAAAAATATATCTTTAAAAACCTCGTTTATTACACGGGTTGAACAAATGTAATTTTATATACCAAATAACAAAACGGTATATCTTTAAAAATCTCGTTTATTACATGGGTTGAATAAATGTAATTTTATATATTAAATAATAAAAATTTATATCTTTAAGAACCTCGTGTATTGTATGGGTTGAGTAAATTTAATTTTATATATTAAATAATGATAAAAGTTACATTTTTAAGAACCTCATGTATTGTATGGGCTGAGCACATGTAATTTTATATAACAATCAATAAAAAGTTATATCTTGTTATATCTTTATAAACCCTGCGTAACGGATTGAATAAATCTAATTTTATATACCACATAATAAAAATGTTATATTTTTAAAAAACCCGGTGTATTTCATGAGTTGCATAAATGTAATTTTGTATACTAAATAATAAAAACATTATATCTTTAAAACCCTCGTTTATTACACGGGTTGAATGAATCGAATAAAAAACTATATCTTTAAAAAAACTAACGGATATGCTCGATATATGATGGATGGGCTGATTGCCGTGATGATTCTTATAAATGTCACGTAAACATAGTGAATACCGTATTTGAGTTGAGAGTTGAACACGAAAATAAAAGTATAGAACCAATAAACATTGATTAATGTTTTTGTTTACCCCTTATAAACATTTTTGAAATAGGTTCTACCCTTAAGTACTTTAGTTTAATAAAATAAATAAATCATTTACATTATATTAATTTATATTTAGTGTACGTCTTTTGTTAATTTCAGGATAAATAATTTTGAAATCTAATAAATATTTCAAAATATTATATTATCTTTTATATGAATTGTTTAAATTTATGTTAAATATAATTTTATAATTATCTTTTAATTAATATTAATTATCTATAATTAAGTAGGAGAGATAGGAAAAAATAAAAAATAGATAGCTCCAATGAATGACATGTGTTATCTCATTGGTTTCTTTTATTATATAGTATAGATTTACATCGTTATTTGCAGATTACCGCGATCTGCCAATATAGGACAATTCTCAATAGTCAATTCAATACGATACGCCGTACGCGGATACAGGCAACATAGTTCTGATGTTAGCTACAATTAACAGACTAACAGTTTAAAATTAACACTAAACCGACGAACAGACCTTTTGAGTTCTGAATCTTCTGATCCGTGTTCTTGTTCGCGTCTCTAATCGAAGTTGTTCTTGTTCGCGTCTCTAATCGATGTTGCTCTTGTTCACATCTTCGAATCTTCTATTCGCAGCAGCCCAAGCCCAGCGATTTAGTGAAGTTCTGATGAAATGAAGATGTTCGACTGTTCGTTACTCTAATGAGTTTGTTCGTCTCGTCCTTTCAGATTCCAGGAGTCAATGAAATTGTCATCGTGTGTTATAATTTTTATTAAAATCATATTAGTATTGGGCCAATAAACCTAATGTGTAGTGGGCTAAATTATAAACCATTAATAAGTATTTGATATGGGCCTATATCGGAATTGGTATATGTTTACAATTTTTTTAAAAATAACATATAGGATGAGGATCATTACAGAACACTAATTATTCCTAGAACAAAAAGAACAACTCTAAATCCCTAAATTTAGAGATTTAAGGTTCATGTTTTTTAGATTTTATGGTTCTTACATTCATATGTGTATTGCATACATAAAAAACAATATATTTTCACCTACACATAGCCTACATACATGTAGTTAATTTAACCTAGACATAACCTACATATGTGTAGGTTATATAAAAACTAGAGTTTTCCATATTTTATTTTGAATTCTAGTGTGAGAAACAATAAATTTTACATTTTTAACATTTTCATTGACTTTTTAGGTTTTTAGGATTGACAAAATGGGTGATTCACTTTGTTCTGCTTGTTCTCGCAATATATAGTGTTCTGTATAGAACCTTTCCCATAACATATATATATATATATATATATATATATATATATCGAAGTGTGTTATAATTTTTATTTAAATCATATTAGTATTGGGCCAATAAATCTAATATGTAGTGGGCTAAATTATAAACATTTAAAAAGTATTTGATAATGGGCCTATATTGGAGTTGGTATGTGTTTACAATTTTTTTTTATTGGAATTGGTATGTGTTTATAATTTTTTTTAAATAACACACATATATATATATCGAAGTGTGTTATAAATTTTATTAAAATCATATCAGTATTGGGCCAATAAACCTAATATGTAGTGGCTAAATTATAAACCATTAAAAAGTATTTGATAATTGGCATATATTGGAATTGGTATGTATTTACAATTTTTTTAAAAATAACATATATATATATCGAATTTTTAAAAGAAAATCCCGTGCACCTCAAAATCACAGGTCTTGTGCGGAAGTCCTCCCAACACACCATCATAGCCGGCCATGTATGCAAGAACTTGACTACATTGAACTAATACCTGAAACGAAGGTGCTAACATTGCTGAATTGGATCCCCTTAAAAATGATTTTTTACTTATGGATACTTGTTCTGGCTCTCATACCGACTAGGGATGCAATGGTTAAAAGAAACATTCTGATACCGTCGGAACTATGTCCACTTTGCTGCAACCGTCCCGATACTTCAGACCATCTACTCGTCACTTGCAATTTTGCTAGGTACGTTTGGCAACAAGTATTTACCTGGATAAAAGTTCCCTTCCTGCGTTTCTTCCTCAGCACCATTGAGCTATTTGAAATCATTCAATCGCACTCGGTATGTAAACCAAACAAAAAGGCAATGCTTTTGATTCTGGCCACAACATGCTGGATTTTGTGTAAGACACGCAATGAAGTAATTTTCAAAGGTAGCTACACATCCTACTCAAGTGTAAATGGTGAAGTAAAAACATGCTCTTTTTGGTGGATTCAGGCACAGGCTAAAGTACAGGAGTTGGACCAGGTGAAATAGAGATACTTTGATTTCAAAATGTTTCTGATGTAAAACTGAGAATTGTAAGCCTCATGTAACACCTACATGAGGACTGTTATGTCTCTTTATTTTTCTCTTGTACTTGTATTTTCACGCTTGAGTGGCTTGCTTAAGCTTTTGATAATAAAACCGCCTTTCCAAAAAAAAAGTGTTGGGTTTTTCAATTCGAATCATCGTAGGTATATACCTTGTCCGCTAGTTAGAGTAGATAGAAAAACAAGACATCATATTTTACCAAATTTTGTTGTTTTATGTTTGATTTCAATTTCAAGTGTACGAGTGCAACATTTGATTAAAAACATACGTAAGTAGAGGATAAAAATGAGACGGCATTAGGGATGATAAAGCTTGTGTCTCAAAACTCGTTTAAAAATATTAAGAGAAAATTTAGCTTGAAAACATATCATAAATGAGCCGAGCTAAGATGAGCTTGCTAGTGGGCTTGTTTTATTGTATCGTTATATTTAAGGTGAGCTCATAGGCAGTGTTGGATTTAGTGCATACGGAGGGTGGGCATGGGCCCATTGTAAACCTATGCAAGGCACATCAGTAATAGGTTAATCTTAATAATAATGCTATATTCCTTTGAAGTTTCGGACTAAAATGAAGATGTGTGTAACACAAATATTAGATATTATAGCGGGGCCGATTGAGGCAATTCTCCAAATAAATTAACGTTTTTAACTTCTATGAGTTCCTTTTTACTCCTCTAGATTTCTACTACAAGAATTTTAATAATACTTAATATACTTCTTTATACTTTATATTAATATTAAATTGGTTATTTAGGTGAAGTTGATTGTTTATGTTAAACTAAGGTTAAATTTTTGTTTATTTATGTTACATTATTTGCGTATACTTAATTTTTCATATAATTCTATCGTTATTTGCGTTTTTTACCTGATCAATTTTGAATGATTGTTCGTATTTTGCCCCCGCGATCAAAATTTATGCATAGTTACAAAAGTCGCTATACGCTCACTAGTCGGTCGACCGAGAAGTTGAGAGTACTCGACTTAGGTGGAGAGTACTCTCGGACATATTAAATTATAAAGAAATTAGTTTTTGAAAATTAAATATATGTCAAATAACATAAATTTACTAATATTTATAACAAAATACATGAAAATGATATTTATTCTTTAACTTGATAGGCATAGAAATTATGTTTTATTTTTTAAGTCAAACTCTGCCCTAGTTGACCTACTAGATTCGATTATAGCCGAGATTGACCGCGTTTGATTGATTCCGAGTGATTAGGAGGAGTTGAAGAAAGTCGCATCGGCAGCCTACTTTGTAGCGACTACTCGGGGAGTAATCGACCTTGGAGACCTTGTTTTACAATCATATGTATTCGTCACTACTTGCTTGTGGGCTTGCTCGGATAAAAACACCTCATCTATAACACCCGAAAAACGGGTTTAGTAATCAAACCACGTTAATACTAATGAACGGGTAAAATACCATTAGAGGTAAAAAATTAACCTAGTAAATATTAGGATTTAAATAAATAAACATAATATTAAATAAAAGGAGGATAAAAGCTTTTGAGGAAAATGAAGTTCATAAGAGGCCTGAATTAACGGGACTTAAAAATAAAACGGGTTATGACTTCCCCGAACCCATTAAGTAACTAGGAATATCAGCCTAGTTAGTTAAGTATTTTTTTTAAAAACAATAAAGGAAACGTGAAATAGTTAAACCTTTTATAAACTTGAAACCTTGAGGGACTAAAAGAGGAAAACTTGAAAGATGATTATAATTAAATCAATTAAAAACCAAAACACACACATGTGTGTGTGTGTTTGGTCGACTTTTTCACAGGAGCAAAGAAGGGTTCTACCAAGTGAACCCTAAACTCACAAATTGATCAAAATCAAGGGAAATCAAGCCAAGAATTTGGGGCTTTAATTAAATTCGTGTAACACCTCGAGAATTTATGTCCAATAATGTATCAACACGTGTCATAAGCTTTAAACGTGTAAGAGATAACTTATGAAGGACTAAAGTTGACAAACATAGAAAGTATGTGAATAAAAGGATTCAAAGTGTCAAAAATGGATAAATATACTTTACAATAACCTTACATAATGTTTATACCCTTAAACGAGTGAATCATGGATCATACGAAGCTAATTGTGAGAGAAAGTGAGAAATTTCAAACTACAGGGGTTAAATGTGTCAACATGTTTAAAGTATACCTCTGAGTGACTTTTTAGAAAACCCGAAGCTTTGTAATGATTAATTATGATCACTAGAATAAGTGATAAAAATTTCACAAGATTTCGATAAAGTATGAGAAAGTTATGACAATATTCGTATACGAGGGGTTAAAAGCGTCAACGTTGAAATTTAAGGCTTTACGGGTGATCACAAAGTTAACCGAGGACTTAAAAATATTTGGTTATATCATGGAACCCTTAAAAGTCAAGATAAGGGGCCAAAAGTGCAAGAAATAAACTCAAAACCACGTTTGGAAGGACCAAGGACCTAAAATGCAATTAATGAAACTTGTTTGGTTGGTTCTGATCATCTACACGGGCCGCGTAAGCCCTTAGGGGATCCTTACGCGGGCCGCCTCAGATTGCCGGTGACAGAAAACACCTCCAGGTGTCTGTCCAGCCTGTTGCATCGCCTTAAAACCTTGTTTCTACATACCAGGGGCTGTGAAAATGGGATTTCATGCATGGGGGGGGGGGTACTTGTAAGCATCTGGGAGCAACCTTAGACCTATCTGTCATCATCTTGTTGATTTAAACTCACTATATATGAGGACCTTGGTTGCAACACTTGAACACATTCACTTACAAACTTTCACAACTCATTTATGGAGCTCTCTGATCAGCAACCAAGTTTTCTTAGGCTTCCTAGTCGTGCTTAGGACCCTTGTAAGTGTCTTTGACCCTTCTTAATTCAGTTTTGCTTAATTAATTAGTCTAAAGTCAAACCGTCATAATTAAGGTTTGACTTCGTAATTGATCATAATTTGTCCAGTCAAATTTCAAATTGAAAGTACCTATGAGTGGGTAATTATGTGGGTAATAAACCCTTAAAAGAGCACTCTTTGATTCCCACTCTAACTAGGTCAATTGTCGGGTCAAACTTAATCTTAAAAAGTCAACGGAAAGCTTAATTTCAAATTAATGCATAATTTGCAATGTAGAAGCTATGCAACCTGTTTTATCATTAATATAACTTGGTAATTAATGTAAGAACATGTCTAAACATGTTCAAACCGACAATTTTCAGTTTAGGTTTGGTTCGGAACCGAAAGTCGCATAATTTGACTTTTGCTTTGACTTTCAGTTCTGACCCAATGTAGCATGTTTTAGAAATGCCTTAGAGCTTTATTTGGACCAGGTTTCATGTTAGTATAACCCTCTGTGATTATACAACTTGGTTCATTAGTTATCCGATTCATATGCATGTTTCTGTTTATTGCCTATATGTTGACTATTATGCCCATATGACCTTAAAATGTGATTTTTTGAAAATGTAAAAGAATAGAAACTTTAGTTGCTGATTTATAAACTTGTCCCTAAAATTTGACATCAGTTTGAGGTCTAGATTAGGAGTTATGCTCATTAGCGTAAATGAAAAGCTTTTTATTAATTAAACGGCGTAATTAGCATATTGCCTATCTAAACCCAAATTTTTGATACCAAACTTTTTACCCAGTGATGTAATATAATATTTTGGGATTTTTAAAGATTTTTATTTATTTTTAGGCGGAGCATAACATAGAGTTCTAAGCTTGATTCGGTAATTGCCGGTTTTGCTCTTTTGGCCTATAAAATGAGTTTTACAAATTATTTTGATACCAAACCTTTTTCTATTGATCTAATATGACAAATAAAATATTTTGAGCCTTCTGGAATAATAAAAATATCAGCTTTCCTTTAAAACTCCGGAAATAGCTCAAAATCGCCTTTTTAAGCGTTTTTAACGCATAGTATGTATTAAAACTATTTTAAACATATAAGGCTTGATACCTACTGATATTTTTAGTAAATTTTTATACTTTCATAGTAAGCAAAAGTTTTAAACTCAGATTTCCAGTTTTGACCTTTTAAGCCTATGTGAAATTACCAAAATGCCCCTAAGGTGCATAGTTTGGTTATAAGCGATAAATTTCACATATTTTCAATACCCTACTGTTATGACTTATAAAAATAAGTATTTTTACTGATTATATCAGACTTGTAACTCAGATTAATATTTAAACTCTTTTATAACCTTTAAAATGACCAAAATACCCATACGAGGCGTAAATTGAGTTTAAATCCATTTTGGGCATAATAGAAGATATCTTACTAATGTCACAACATATTTAAGGCATATTAACTTAGGAAACCTGTATATGGCTTATTTGGTTACCCGTTATGCATTTTTCGCCTTCGGTTTATGTAACTAGTTTGCATAAATTGACCGAAACGGGTCAAACCTTATCACTTTTGTCTCAAAATCCAGAATGTGTTTAGTTTACCCATATTACACATGTCTTCAAACTTGTCGGGTCTAAACCACATTCTATTTCCGGTCTTCGCTTAATTGTGCGTTTGAACCGTATCTTCCTTTAAAACTAACCGGTCTAAGATTAGGCTTAATTAAAGACCCGTTAGGAATCTAATAGGTTATTAAAAACCTTTGTTCCAGAATAGGAGACCCGGTAAAAGCTACGTGCACTTGCTATTTGTGATTATTACTTGCAAAGGTAAATACTTTTAACTTATTTTCCTTATACGGGCTTGGGGTACGGTATATAAAATACCGCTTGGTCGGGTATTGAATTTTTAATCGTATGAAGGTTAAATCATTGAGATAACCCGTTTAATCTGTTTTGTTTTCTTAAAGCCTTTGGGGGGTTAATGACCATGTCCCGGATATCCTTGGCATCATTTTAAGAAATGGCCACGACCTAAGCACGGGGTGTAGGCGTACACCCGACTGTGCATATATAAATAATAAGGTATAACCGCCGGTTTCGGGAATGACCCGCCGCGGGACTATATCATGTGGTGTGTCTATTAATCTTTAACCCGGCTTCAAATCCGGGCTACTGAACGTATAACGAACATGTAATTCTATTACAAGTTTATATATAAATAATTATCCCAAGTTATAAAATATTGTGTGCCTTGTGCATTCAAATCAATTTTCTAAACCTTTTCAAAATGCGTCACTTAATTGTATTTACCAGTGTAAACTGACGTATTTTCCCAAAAAGGCTAAGTGCAGGTACTACTCAAAATAGGCTGGCCTCTCCTTAGCATCAATAAGAGTCTCGTAAGCTTGGATGCATTTTAAGTCTGATGAACTATGTTTCCTTTTTATTTGATCCGCATGTGGATCTTTTTCAACTATTTTGTGATACTTGATATTACAATTTATCCGGTTGAATTAAATCTATCTTTTGCTTCCGCTGTGCATTTAAAATTGTGTTGTTTGACTATGATTATATCAACTACGTCACG